>CM053583.1:55120711-55156322 GCA_028627135.1 Pseudochirops cupreus | reverse complement strand
TTGTAACTTGCCTCTTCTCCATGATGAGTCATGGGGAAGACCGCCCTCTTCTCCCCGGGGAAGAGAATAAAGTCCTGTTCTTATCCTAAGAGATCTCTGTGTTTATTTCTTTTCACTAAATTAAGGATGAAGGGTATTTTTCATCCCAAACACGATCATATACCACAATTTGTTCAGCCATCCCCCAATTGATGGGCATCTCTTCAATTTCCATTTCTTTGCCATCAGCAAAAAATGCTGCTACAAATATTTTTTTACAATTAGGTCCTTCCCTCCCTCCCCGTCCTCTTTTGATCTAACAAAGTTCACTTCTAATTATCCCTTTGCTTCCAGAAGCCAGCAGCTTGGTGTCAGTTCACTGAGCTGGGTTGAGATGGTCACTAGGGGCTTTGCTCCTCATTGGACTTGGCTGCCTGCAGACTGGCATGGGCTCCCATCCCTGGAGCTCAGGAGGTTTTCCCAAGTTTTCAAAGCTCACAAGGTCCCACCCAATCCCTTACCCTAATACTCCTTTGCTAAGGCAGGCAAGAATTGACACCAGAAAGATGATATAGCCGCAGGGGCATGTGTTCATGGCTAATAGAGACCACAAAACCATGTGCTCATGGCTTGATATCAGCCTACTTGAGGAGCAGAGGCAACATCAGGGCTTACTACTGGAGGTGAGAGAGGGTCCAAGGTCCCTCCCCCCACCAGGAGGTCCAGGACAGTGCATTCTTCCAATTCTACTGCCAGAGAAGGAAGAATCTGTTTTGCTCTTTGTCAGTTACCTCCACAAGGCTGGGCACACAGGGGGTTCAGAAAAGACTTGCAATACAACAAAGGCTAGAGGCATGTTTGTCTCTGGAGGTTGTAACTCATTTAAAATACATTTATGCTCTCCTGGCCCCTCTCCCATGAGCACATCCTAGAGTATAAGGGATTCTCTGACTGACCCTTTAAACCATAAGAGAATGGTACAAAGTTCCCCAAAGTGTCCCTTAGCACAAGAGGAAAGCTTTGGGAGCTGGAGCACTGGAGCAATAGACTTTGGATTGGGGGTGGGATGGTTCGATCACAGGTTTGAGGGTGCAGGGCCCTTGATTTTGTGACAATATTTAATCACTTGTCACCCCTCTGTGCCCTGGGTCCTGAATTTAATCCCTCCCATCTCTGATCCTCAGTGAAGCCTCTGCACACAGGCTTGGCTGCCCTTTGGATCCTGCACACAGCTGGACCTTCTAGGCTTCTTGTAGACAGGTGGTCCCCAGGAGCTGCAAGGAGCCTGCCTCTGATCTGTGACTCAGATCACCCCACTCTGGCTCACTCTAGCCTCTTTCTCCCTAGCTCCTTGCTAGGTTTGGCAGACTCCACACTAGAGAAACCCCGCCAGGCCATTCACCTGGCAACAGTATCTTTGTCTCCAGGGATGGCCCAAGGAAAATGCTCTGGTTTGGCCCATAAACATGTCAGATCTCTTCCTGTTTTCTCCAGCAGTCCTGTCCAAAGCACTGACCTTTGGAGTACTGGAGAGGGGGCAAGTTTGCACAACTCTGGGGAAGTCAGCTGTCTTCATACTATTGGTAGATTCTCCTGGTAAGGGATGGAGAAAGGACCCTCATTTTTTTTTTTTTGCTTTTTTGGAGGGGGGAAGGCTGGGCAGTTGGGGTTAAGTGACTTGCCCAAGGTCACATGGCTAGCAAATGTTAACTGTCTGAGGTCACATTTGAACTCAGGTCCTCCTGACTCCAAGGCTGGTGCTCTATTCACTGTGCCACCCAGCCACCCCAGGACCCTCATTTTTAAGGGACCAGACTCAAGCAACCTTATAATAAAGAATGAAGACCAGTGGTCATCCCTAGGACATGCCCTGTTGACCAGGCCTTAGCAGGAGAACTTAAAGAGAACTTTGGTAATGTTTGTATGGCACTGAGGTCAGCTCATCCATGAATCTTTGAGGACTAATGCTCTCCAATTCAATTCAGTTAATTCAATTCCATTCCCCTTTTGCAAGAATCTCCTATGTACACAGACCTATGGTCCACTAAGTTGTTAGCCTGATTGAGGCCCTGCCATATAACTGATCTCAATCAGAAAGATTGGGGAGGAGGAAGCAGATAAAGGGAATTTGCAGATGAGGGGCACAGTTTAATTGGGGAGATAGTTTGTAATGCGTGGGCCAGTGTTGCCTTCTATAGCTCTGGACCTTGGCATTAAGTAGGGTTCACTGAAGAGGAATAAGTCAAATCTCAGCTGATACAGGGTCCTTTCCTCTCTCCTGCCCCTCCCCCCCCCCCCAATCAGGGATCTCCATCAAATGCTTCATCCTCAGTTACTGGACCCCTGCTCTCCCAGGCCCGATATCTGGAGGATATTGCTTAGATTCCTTCGTCTCTATGGGAGGATAAAGAGCTGAAACCACCCGTTGGTCTGAGAAGTCATGGGATCACAGGCAGTATGCATCAGAGCTGGGCTGGCCAGTGTCTCAGCACCAAAGGCTGGACCTCAGGAGATCATTTCTCCCTGAGGGAGCTGTCTGAACCCACCCTGTCCCTAATATGCTGGGTGACACCTTCCCCACTTGGGTCACCAAAGATGCCATTTTGGGAGCAACTGGGTCATCTCTAACAAGCATTTTGGGACTATAAAAGATGGCCTTTAGAATCCATCACAAATATCTGTTTTTATTCCCATCTTAAAGAATCATTTTCATTCCCCCCCCCCCCCCCCCGCTTCTTCTTGAAACCAAAGAAGCTGGGCAAAGGCTGGAGCTGTTTTTCCACTTGCTGGGTGCTTCCCTCCCCTGGGCTGAACTTTGGCAGCTGGAGCCAGGATCCCCCCTCTCCCTCTCTTTTTCCAAGAAATTTCCAAGGTCTTCCATTTGTGAAAGCACTTAATGTTTTTATTGAAAAGCTGAGCACCTGGCATTCCCATCATTCTCATCTGCCTCCAGCTTTGGGGTCAGAGTGGCCCAGCTGCCTTGGAGAAAGGCGCAGTGGGCAGTTTACACCCCCCCCCCGAAAATGGGAAAAGAGACAAACAATCAGCACCAAGCTTTTCTGGAGCACCTCTGTGTGTGCAGGCCAGGGCCCAGAGAACAACTAGATGCTGCCATCGCAGTACTCAGTTTAGGAGACGCACAACTGCGGCCCTGCCCTGTGAGGGCTCAGAGTCCAGAGAAGACAGAGGAGGCCCAGACCCAGGCCCTACCACTGAGAGCTTAAGGTCTCGATTGGCAAATGAATCACAAGAAGTCATGTATAGACACCATGCCATCTCTGCCTTCTCATCTTCTGTGCTGCTTGTCTGGCTTCTGCCATAAGCCGTCCAGGGGAGTCTGCTCAGCTTTTTGGAAGCCTTCCCCTAGGCCTTCTAACACTCCATGGGAACACATGCAGTTCTCAAAATGACCATCTACTAACCTTCCTTCCTGCTGTTTGGTTAGTCCGGATTATCATCCCGATCATCCAAATCTTTGAAGACATCTTGCATTTTGTTTCTTGAATGTGTCATCTGGAATATGCCAAAGTCTATTGATGCCCACCCACTATCTGTCTCTGCATGGAACAAAATGAGTGCTATGGACAGTCAAAGCTCGGAGGAGGTTTGTTAGAGTGGGCTTCCTGGAGGAGGTGGACCCTGCAGGGTGGGTAGGATGGAAGCACTTTAGATTAGAAGCTCTTTGAGAGCAGGTCCTGTTTTTGCTTTTTCTTTGTAATCTTGGTACATCACCAGGGCCAGCACTTAATAAATGCTTGCTTGCTTGGATTTGGAGAAGGTGAGAGGACAGGTGATTTTCATTCCAAATGGGAGAGGAGGTGATATTGGGAGCAAAGGGGCAGGGATGGGAACCCACAGTTTGTTTGGAAAATAAAACACATGGCCTCATGACATAGTGCAGAGAATCTGAAAATGTTTTTAATCCAATCCTCTCATTTTACAGCTGGAGAAACTGAGGCCCAGAAAGGGAAAGAGACTTACCAAGAGTCATTCAAATAGTTAGTGTTAGAGGCAGAATTAGAATTTGGATCTCCTGACCTTTATCCCAGGGTTTGGCCATTCTACCAGGCAGCCAGTCCATTCTACCATTATATTTTGGAATCTCTAGCTTCCCAGTGCTTAAAGGACTGAAACAGAAAAGTGAATGGGAAGTCCAGTTGATTTGGGGAATAATCATGACGTAACAACTTGTATTTCTCAAGAGGTTGAGGGTTTCCAAAGTGTCCTCAGCAATGCTATGAGTGCAAGGCTTTCCCAGGCTGTGTCAGAGGGACTTGTGCTCCTCCCTCCCACCCCAATCTTGGGCAATCCCCAGAAGGTTTCAGGGGCAGGGCATATGTAAGTTTTGAAGTAATTGATTGAAGCCCTAAGTGGAAAACCACACAGATGTCTCTGGGCATTGGACTTTCAAAAAGAAGAGGGGAGAAATGGGGACTGTGATGTGAGGTTAGCTTTCAAGGAAATGTACAAGGCTGGAGTCAAAATGGAGTCATCAGATACTAGGGTGGGTGGACATCAGGTCTGACTTAGCTGAACTCATTTGATTCATTGATTTCTAGAATTGTAGAATCCCAGAGCTACAAACGACCTCAGAGAACATTTAGTTCAATTCATACCTGGAGAAGAATCCTTTTATAATATGCCCACAGATCGTCATCCAGTTTCTGCATGAGCTCTTTGAGCGATGGGAAACTCACTACCTCCTCAGATAGCCCATTTCACTGTGGGGATAGCTCTGATCATTTGCAAGTTTCTCCTTATGTCAATCCTAAATTTGTCTCTGAAACATTCAACTATTGGTTCTCATTTTTGAGGCCAAGGAAAACTCATCAAATCCCTCTTCCCCATGAGAGCAGACATAACAGTATTTTTTTTCAGTATTTGCTGAGTCTGGTCTGGTGCTTTTCCCCCTTCCACAAAAGTATAGAGTGCTAGTATACAGAGGACACAAGGTCATTGTGCGTCACATACATTTTGCTTGGGGGCAGTGCCTGGAATACTCCCAGAAAACTTCAAGCCGGAGACATCTCTTGCCCTGGAGATTTTGCTTCTGCAATTTCTAATTCCCACTCACAGCCTAAAAAATATAATTCTTTCTTTCTCTTTGGTCTTTCCTTCCCTCCTGTTCTTTCCACTCCTCTTCCATCTTCTTTTCTTTCCTTCCTTCCCTTCCTCTCATCTCTTTCTCACCTTTACCTTTCCTTCCCTTCCCTTGTCCTCCCCTTCCCTCCTCTCCAAGGCTGGCCCTCCAGTGAAGGCATCCTCTCCATACCTTCCTGTCTCCCTGCTCTCACCCTACTCCCTGAAAACAGAGGGCTCTAAGTCATCTTCTGTGTCTCCTGTGGTGGAGGAAAGAGCAATAATGTAGGATGTCAGTCCATGTACCTGAGCTTAAGCTTCATCATCTGTCAAGTGGGAGCAATAGTATCTATGTTTGCTAGATTTGGGGGGGGGGGTGTCCAGCTTAAAATGATCTCTGACAATAGTAGCATGGTGACATCATTACAGAACTAGGAATCAAAACCCCTGGTTAGAGTCCCAGCTTTGCTGCTGACCTGGGTGACCTTGGATAAATGACTTCTCTCTCTGAACCAAGATTTCTTAATGTGTATAGTGGGCATAGTGACCCTCACACTAGCCACCTCCCTGAGTTAGGAGTTCTGAGGATTAAATAAGATGCTAGATATGAAACAGAAAACACACCAATATAGGTTGATGATAATCATGATGATTAAGATGATTTAATGCCACATTTCTTGCAATTAAGGTGTTAGAACTACATATATCTCCCTTCTCCCAGAGAAATCTATATTCCAAAGCAGGAGCCCTATAGGAGGGCAATAATTAACCCAAAGGGATGAAGAGTCAATGGGAGAGTTTCAAGCATTGTGACAGGTCAGTGCATGCAATATTGGGACAGGAGCTAGGGGGAAGGAGCTTCCTGGTGCTCCTCATGTCAGGCAGTGTAAGGGGCTGTTTAGTCTGTCTAAAACCCACAGTTGGCCAAGTCAAACTCATCACTGAGATCAGTCCTCCCAATTTAAATGATGAGAGTGCCAGATACGTTGGATGCTCTGTCAATCCTGGCACTATGTGAACAGGCCAGGCTAACGAAGATGTTCAGAGAGTGAAAAGGCAAGGGGAGGAGACCTCTGAAGCCTGATTAAGGGTGATAGGAAAGGAAAGAAGATAAAGATAGAGAAGACAAGGGCCTGAAACAATTTTCTACCCTAGACTATTTTATAGAAAATAGTTGAGAGCAGCAGCTTTTAGAAAAGATGGGAAAGCATCCCTCAGGAGAAACTAGTGACTGACTTCCCCTTTCATCACCCCCTTCCCCACATACAATGAACAGGAAGTTTGCTGTGGCCATTAGCCACCAGAACTAGCAGCAAAAGCAACTGACATCTTAAGATTTCAGGATTAATAAGTATGGGAGGCAAGATAGATTTTCAAATGACCAGAAGGCTATGCCCTGTTTGGACCAATTCCAAGTAATAGCTTTGTCTGGACAAAACACATGTTGGTCTCCCTGCAAGGAAGAAGGGCAGAGGGATCCCTTTTGATTCCTTGAGTTACCAGTGAGAATCAAATGTTTCCCAAAATCACAAAAGAATGACTTCAAGGATGAAAACAAAAGGGGAAAAGAAACTTAAGAGACAGAGAGGAAATTCTAATCTCTCAGAAAACTGAAGGGCAGAATAATGTGACACAGAAAAGAAAGGTAGGAAAGAACAATTTGAAGCTTGGTAACTGACATGAGGCTATTTCCACAGAATGTAGACATAGTCTCTGTGGGGAGATCTTCGCTTCCTCTGCTTCAAGGAATGATGATGTATATCCACAGGTGTCAGTAGAGAAGAGGTCATCCAGCACTGGTTATAAGAAGAAATGAGTTGTGTTGGTTGCTTATTCCATACTGAGATACTCTGAGGTACTTGACACATATAGTAGGGAGGTATGTTGTCTTCCTAGAGTGTTTCGAAACCCAAAGGTTATAACGGAGAGCTTCCTGGGACTTGTAAAACTTGATGACTATTACCTACACCTGGTGATTCACTGGGGGATAAGCAAATGCCAAGAAGCCGCTAGAAACTATTCCTATGAATTGTGAAGTCTTGGGCAAGATGCCAGTGACCTTAAGGGCACAGGTGGGTGTTTTCCTCATTGCTGAAAACTGAGGATGAGGACTTTGGAAGAGAAAGTACAATTTTGGAAGCAAATAATTGGTTAAGAACATGGCATCTGTGAATGCAATTTGAATTTCTGGACCATGGATTAATATATAGGAATGATGAATCCATCTCTAGAGAGAGTAGAAATTATTTTTTTAAACCTGGAAACATGCAACTATGACCAAGAGAGTTTTAAGCTGAAAATGGAAAATTATCCACATATCTGGCAAGCTAGATATACCACAGAGAATATAAGCATGACATAAGAAGGAGAAAATTGTGGAGAACTGTAATTTACTGAAGACAATGTCCAAGAAAAGGGGGAGTAATAAAAGCCACATCTTTAGATATTTATAGATAAATGTGCAGAGAATAGCTAAGAAAAAAGTGAACTTGACATTTTTTTAAGGAGGTAAATTTAACTTTATAGCTATGTTGCCACAGAGATTGTGTGGGGTATGATCAATTACTAGAATACAGATATTAAAAAAGTACAACTTAAAAAAAATTTTTATTTTCAGTTAAAAATTCTCTCCCTCCTTTCAGTCCTTCTCCCTTTCTCTTCCTCCCCTCCACTGAGGAGGTAAGAAATATGACACATTACACATATGAAGTCATGTAAAACATATTTATGCATTAGACATAAAAGCATGACTTTTACAAAAGAAAAATAATTTATTAAAAGAGCAATGAAATAACATTAAAGAATAAGAGACATTCATGTAAAAAAATTTAGGACTCTGAGGAAGGAAGCATGTAAAGAATAATGGAGAAACAGAAGTGTTGGGATTATACTATAAACCATCCAAACAGAAGGAGGAAATAGAAAATGAGTTCAGGAAAAATCACAAACCTAGTATGGAGATATGATATAGTAATGATGGGGAACTTTAATCATCTGGACAGTCAATGGTGCTTCCTCTTTGCTGAAAACAGAGTAGCTAATAAATCCTGAGTATACTTAATGATAATTTCCTTTTTTTTCCCCAAATGGTAGCCCTAACATTGGAGGACCTCACATCCATAGAAGTCTTTCTTCAACTAAGACTTTGTGCTGAACCTCCTCTATCATAATGGTGAATACTTTGGGTGAGCATATATCTCACTATTTTTTGCCTCATTTGATATTTATGATCTGTTGAACAGGGTAGTTTCTATTGCCTCTTTTGAGGAATCTTGTATAAAGAAGAGAAACCATAGGAATCTTGAGAGGAAGTAATCACTCTTTCTTTTGAGTCAATTATGGACAAATACAGAGAAATTCAGGTATAGGCTAAAGTGTACTCTAGATCTGGGAAGAATGGTTTGTAAAGGATTCAGAGAAAGGCCAGAGAGAAGTCTATGATCTATTCTTCTACTGGGAAAAATTAGCTCAACAGGGACCTTATGTTATCAAGACTGAAATTCTGGTGACAAAAATGAAAGTTATTTTGATGACTATAAAAAGCCTAAAGAGTCTGATGTAGATGTAGAGGGAACTCATTGACCATTTTTCATTTTGCAAAGACATGCCTAAGACATGGTAGTAAGGGAAGATGAACTCAATAAGACAGTTCTGTAAGAATCCTGACTATGACAGTGAATACTAATTGTTGTTTTTTTTTAAAGAAAAATCTACTTTGTAGGCAAGAGTAAGATCCGAGAATGGGAAGAATATTTGTTCAGGTAGGTAAGATGATGGAGAAAAGGCTGAAAGATTTGTCTCTGATTTTGCTTTTTTTCTTTTCCATGAGCAATGATCTTCAGACTGAATATACAACAAAAATGGTTAACAGAAAGTTAAAATCCAAGATCAAAAGTAAGAGAGCACCTAGCTTCCTTCAATTCAATTCAACAAATGCTTCTGAGTGTAAGTCACCAACCTTGGATAAACTACATTCTAGAGCAGGGGTTCTCAACCTTCCTAATGCCATGACCCTTTAATACTCGTATGTGGGCATATCTGCATGTGGATAGACCATCCTGGAGACGGATAGAGGAGCAGTGTCGCGGTTCCTAAGACTATCAGAAATATGTGTTTTCCAATGGTCTTAGGTGACCCCTGTGATCCCTGTGAAAGGGTCATTTGACCCCCAAAGGGGTCATGACCCACAGGTTGAGAACCGCTGTTCTAGAGTTTATCCTATAATCCCAAGAGAATTAGTACATGTGATTGTAGGAACTATGTGAGTGATCTTTACAAGATCATAGAACTGCTATTGGGACTTAGATGGATAAATGTTCTAATCCAAAAAGGAAAAGAGGATGAATCCTTTAAACTACAGGCAAAAATCTAGACAGTAACATTAGAGGTATGATCTGAACTCACAGAAAGGGAAGTAAGTGATTATCACCAAAAAGGATGGGTTCATCCAGAATTGGTCATGCCATAATAATGTCATTTTCTTTTTGGCAGGGAAGTAGATCAGGGAAATGGAATCAACATGGTACAAAGTATTCTTATTCAAGACCAAATAGTCCAATCCATATGGCATCCCCTTTATAACATACCCAACAAGTGGTCACCCAGATTCTGCTGGAAGATGTTTAAGGAAAAGAACCTAATATCTACCAAGGGAGTCAATTACACTTTTAGGTAACCCTAATTGTTAGGAAATTTTTCCTGACATCAAGTCCAAATTAGCCTCTTTGCAAATTCTATCTGTCTTTCCTGGGATCAAACAGAACAAGTTTAATCTGCCTCCCACCCAAGTCTTCCTTTTCCCAAGCTAAACATTCCCAATTTCTTTAATTTATCCTCATATAATACAGACTCAAGGTCTTTCACCATCTTGGTTGTCCTCCTCAATGTCTTTCTTAAACTGGCACCCAAAATGGAGCACACTACTTCAGATATTGTCTGATGAGGGCTATCTATCACCTGTTTAGTCCTGGAAGCTATACTTCTCATAATGCAGCCCAAGGGGGCATTAATTCTTTCTTGTTCTTTGAGTTCAAGCTCCCCAAGGACAAGAAGAGCCAGTGGCTCCCATCCCAGGGAGAATGTAAATAAGCCAGCAGTGCCAAAATCACCTTCTGCATGAGGTTTTCTTTAATTCTGTCCATCACCCCACTTGACAGTGACAAGGTTTGAAGTTTTATTTAAATATCCCAGACCATAAGCAGTACAAAAAGCGGCAATAAGGCAGTTGGTGATGGCTGTCTATAGGAAGGTAAATGTTTCCACACCTTTAATGGTTCCATTCCAAACTCCAAGGGTATGAATGGTCCATCTCTTTAAATAACCCTTCTTCTTCTGACCTCTGATGTGGCTGTGTCTCCTTGGCCTCCCTTCTCATTCTGGATATGCTGTCTGTCCTCAGCTCTGGCCTTACTGCCTCTTGAAGACATAAATGGGGCTCTGTGGCTCTCAGAGAGGAAAAATCCTCAGCTCTTTTTCTGGAAACCACAGTCTCTTTTTAGACCTTTTTTCAGACCTCAACTGGATGGTAAGACTGATGTCACCTCTTGTAGACTGAAATAAGGAAGGTTGCTCACTGTTGATGTCTCTAGGACTCCTGTGTCCACTCCCAGAGATACAGAGGCCATTCATCAGTCCCAGTGTCTTTCCCAGCATGACTTGGATCAAGAGAATCTTCCCCAATTTGGACTTTGATTTTCCCGGCTATGATATGAAGGGGATTAGACTACATGGTCTTTGCTGGTTTGTGGTTTTGTGATTCTGTAAGAAGTACTTGCTAATGATTAAGATCATAGATCTGGAGCCAGAAAGGACCTCTGAGATCATCCAGTTCAACTTCCTCATTTTCTAGGTGAGAAGACCCAGTGAGTGAAATGAGTTGACCAAAGACCCATAGATAGTACTGTGTGCTTCACTGTGGGCTCCAGTCTTGGCATCTCACAGCCTGGAAGGTGGGGGGAACAGAGGATAAATGGAGACAGGCCCTGCTCTCAAGGAACTCAGGTATGAGGAGGTCTCATACCTATGGAACACTGAGAAAAATTACTGAAGACACAGAGGTATGATCAAGCACTGAATTTGGTTATTCAAATTATAAATTCAGTAGGAGTTCTGAGAGGAAAGAGGTCAGTGTGAATTAGGGTGATTAAAGACACTTTGATGGAGATTGTGGGGCTTAAGCTGTACCCTGAAGGACAGAGAGGGCATTCTAGGTAAGTAGGTCAAGAAGTGGAAAGATGACTGG
Organism: Pseudochirops cupreus; assembly: GCA_028627135.1. NCBI lineage: Eukaryota > Metazoa > Chordata > Mammalia > Diprotodontia > Pseudocheiridae > Pseudochirops > Pseudochirops cupreus. The sequence continues at coordinate 55,145,023 of CM053583.1, read as the reverse complement.
GTCTGGAGTCAGGAAGACCCAAGTTCAAATCTGGCCTCAGACACTTAGCTGTGTTATCCTGGATAAATCACTTAACTCCCGCCTGCCTCAACTTCTTCATCTGTAAAATGGGGATAATAATAGCAATTACCTCCCAAGGTTGCTGTGAGGATCAAATGAGAGAATGTTGGTAATGTTGTTGTTCAGTCATGTACAACTCTCCGTGACCCTGTGGACCATCCTGTCCATGGGATTTTCTTGGCAAAGATGGTGGAGCGGATTGAGGCAAACAGAAGCCAAGTGATTTACTCAGGGTCACACAGCTAACAAGTCTGAGGCTGGACTTGAACTCAGGTCTGGATTGGTTTATATTGCATCAGGCTGGATTTTATTATGAGGGAATACATTGGATTGGATCAGACTGGATTGTGATACGTTGTTTTGTGCTGTATTACATTACATTCTATTACATTATAGAGAGCTGGATTGGGTTGGATTTAATTGAGTTAGGTTGGTCTGGATTGTGTTATTTTGCATTAGCCAGTGTGGTGTTGGCTTTGATTGATTAGTGTTGTATTATATTGCACTGGTACATTGCGTCGTGTTGTGTTGTGTTGAGCTGCATTGCACAGGGTTATGCTGGGCTAGGTTGTACTACATGAAATTAAGTAGTGTTGGTATATTACATTGATTTATGATGCGCTTTGGAGTATTGGACTGGGGTTGGATGGCATTCACATTGCTATAGAAGTCAGATATAATTTGTTATTCTCTCTCCAGGCCATGGGGACCTAGATTAGTTTCTGGGACTAGAGTCTGCATGTTCCCTAAGGGCAGGAGCAAGGCCAAGGTGGGGTAGGGACATATATTTTAGAAACAAAATCCTTGGCTGAGTACCCATACCCACACAGCCTGGATTAGAACCAGGCCAGTCCAGAGCCAGATGGATTCTCTTTGCTACCCCACAGAACAATGAAAACCATATGAACTGCTTTGGTGGCTGGAGTTCTGACCTTCTGAGGAGATGCTGGCTTAGGATGGTAGAGGAACTGCTTTTTGAAAGCTGGGAAGTCCTTCCAACATCCATGCTCCTAATATCCACTTTCTGTGACCTCCGTCCCTTGTTAGTCTATTTCTCCAGGCTAGGTAGAACCTGGGCTCTGTAACTCTCTCTGGATCTTTGTCTATTAAACCAATGAATGATGGATAAAAGTTACAGAAAATCAATTTTTGGTTCAATGTAAGGAATAACTCCCTAACAGAGCTATCTAAAAGTGGGATGGGCCACTTCCGGAGCTGGGGCCAACTTGGCAGGATGTCACAAGAGACATTTCTACTCAGCTATCATGATATACTGTTCCAGGCATTGCTTCTACAATTTAAACATCCCCAATTCCTTCAATTTTATAATCTTATAGCACAATCTCAAGGTCCTGTGTCACCCTGGTTACCCTCTTCTGTACAGTCTCCAACTTGCTTATCTCCGCCCTAAAATGTAGCAACTAGACCAGAACACAGTACTCCAGATTTGGCCTGACCAAGGCAATAAGACTGTAATTCTAAAGGTCTAAACCACTCATTTATCATTTTTTGTATGGTGTCTTTATTGACCATTGGGCTATGAGCCCTTTGGGAGCTCTTCCAACTCTGAGATTTTGTTTTTGATTCTAATGACTTGCAGTCTTTGTTCCTTTTAACCCTGAACTTACACAAACTATTGGGTTCCACATACGGTGGGTAGATAATACATATACATCATTTGACTCAAGCCCCTATATCAGTTTTACTAGGAACTATCTAAACTCCCTTTGAACCCAGCTAGCAGACCAGAAAAGGAATGTAGATTTTTAAAATAAAACATTTAATTGAAACTAAAATAATGAATGAAAGAATGAGAAAACACCCTGAAGAGATTCTCCGATGATTATAATCTTACCCCAGGTGAATAATAAAGGGAATAATCTATTCAGACTTCACTCCCCAAATAAGGAAGAGTCTCCTGCTGGTATCCAAACAAAGTGCAGGTGGTTTTCAGTGTAGACATGACTGCTTTAAGATAGTATCTGCTCTGGTCCAGTTCTCCATTCTCAGCATCCATTTGGGGCCACGGTCTCAGGAGCATGGAAAAAAAATGATACCAGGAAGATTTTATTCCCCAAAAGAAAAGATTTACAGAATTCCAGGGCTCTTAGTTTTCTCCATTGCATTATCCCCTCCATAAGGACCCTATTCTCAGAATTCTCTTTACTGTCTCAATCAGAATCTACACCTCATAATGTAACCTTCCTGCACTACAGGCATACAGTCTTGGGAAAAAAAGTGTTTGGACCATTTATTAGACCTTGACTTGAAGTCTAGTGTTTCATGGAAAATGCCCTTCTCTTTGGTCTATTTCTATGATTGATAAAGCTTAATCTGTCGTATTCTTTGCCCCAGGCTTGCCAATGCCTTTACCCAAAGGGTTACAGCCAGGTAGAGACCAAGGAACATTGTATTAAGGTTCATTCTACTTTCTACCATTTATTAGCCATCTGGCTATGATCAAGTCACTGGCCCTTTGTTTCCTCATCTGGAAAATGAGAGGATTGTACTGGCTGATCTCTGAGGTCCCTCCTGGCTCTATATCTTATATAAACTCTTCATAACCTATAAGCACCATATTAGTAGTTATGATGATGATGGAATTACAGGTAGGGTAACAGGCCATGAAGAAGACAATTTAATTGAGATGGAGAGGATGGCTCATCTTGAACCTCACAGGGCAGTCTGTGGATAAGGCCAGTCATGCCTTTGGGGGCTTGGCCTGAGCTCATCTGAGTAGACAGAATGGGAACACAGCCAGTGTCCTCTGTAAAGGGAAAAGATTGTTATGAAGGTTACATCAATCCCAGGAACAGACCTTTCTGTGATGAACACCAGGCCATGGTCTTGTAGCTCCATGGATGTTAAAATGTAAACTGAAACCACCAAAGGCTTCCACCCTTTCTGGACACTGTCCTCAAGTTCTCCAGCTGGTAAAGACATTGGATGGACTATGGGTTCTGCCAGCAGGAAAGGTTTCAAGGGCGTTTGCTTCTTCAAGGCCTTTCTCTGGGCAATCTTCCATTCCCTTCTCCAACCTGCCTGCTCCCTCCCTCTTGGCTAGTCTGGAGTCAGGGAAAGGAGATGGAAGGGCAAGCACAGAGGAAGATACAGCAATTTGCCCAGGGTCCAGAGAGCACAGGTCATAGACCCCAGCCCCAAGCCTGTTTCATTCATTTGCAGACGTGCTGGGAAAGTGGTGAGGAAAAATATGACTTTGGACATCCATGGCTATATCTACATATCTATCTTCAGTTCAACAAGCATTAATTGAGCAATTACGCCTTAGTCATTCAGGAACCTTGGATTTTTGAAGTGTAGGACCTTAGAGCATAGGACAGGGATTTTATAGTGATAAGCGATCTTAAAATTGAGAATGGCAGAGCTGGGAGGAAACTTAGAGCAGAAAATATTAGAGCTGGGAGCAATTTTGGAATATAACATGGGGTTAAAGGAATCTTTGCCCATACCCCTCATTTTACAGAAGAGGGTCAGAGAAGGAAAGGGAATTGCAAAAAGCGTAAGGACTTCAAGCTTAGCCGAAAGATAAAGAAGGCATTACAAAAGCTCTAAGTGCTGTTGTGTGCATACGGTCTTTATATCTATTTTTTGCCTTCCTTGGGTCATGTTAGAAAGGAGCAAATTCCCTTTCACCTTTGCCTATTGAAGGCCCTCCCCTCATTCAAACCCCCAGTGAGATGTTTCCTCTTCCATGAAATCTCCACTGACTCCCCAGGTGGTTTTTCTTTTCTTAAGTTTCTCGTAGTACCTGGCACTGAATCACCTCTTGACTTGTATTATAGTCATTTGAATTGTATTGGAACCCTAGATTTCTAGAGTTGGAAAAGACCTGAGGGATCATTCAGCTCAATCTCCTTGTTTTACACAGGAGAAAAATGAAGCTTAGAATTATCAGGTACTTTACCCAATGTCACCCTGTTAGTTCATGGCATAACTAAGTCCTGACTCCCAGATCAATGGTCTTTCCACTGCTCCATTCCATTGCTATTAGATTGTAAACTCCCTCTGAGGACAGACTTTGTCACAGAGGACTGCACACAGTAAGTGCCTAATAAATGCTCAAAATCCAGAAGACTTCTTGGTGGAGATTGATTATCCAAGGCCCCATGCCTGCATGAAGGGTAGAGTTGGTGAGAGCTTGGGATTGAAAAGAGGTCTTAATCTTTGGGCTTCCAACTTTGAGGGAGAAGACATGCAGTATCTCCTGATAGGAACTCTGGGGAGAAGTTGACATGTAGAGGAGCTGGTACTTCAATCATATCCCTATTCTTAGATTATTAGGGTTTGGAGAATTTCCCCTTGAGTGAGATCCAGGGTTCCTTTTCTCAGTTGAGTTGAGCTGTCTTCTCCCGGTGGGACAGCACATTCATTTTGTGTGTTCTCTGGCATTTATGCTCCTCTGGATGCCATCTCTGGTTTCTGTTTGTCTATTGACTTGGGTAAATGGGTTTGTTTGCTAGTTGCCATGTGTGGTCTTTGTGGAACTGGTATTTGCAGGGAAGGGAGCCGAGCATTGGATATAGAACTTGGAGCACTCCTTCCCTGTTAAGTGATAATAATCAGGAGCTCAACTAGAGCCTAACAATAATTAGGTTGGGCAGTAGTTATATATCCTGGTACCCTCTCTCAAAGGAGAGAAAAGTAGCCAGCCTAGAGCACCCATCTCCTACTTCCCCTCCTGACAGAAATTAAAATTTCTCTTGGAAAAGGGAGGGCAGATGAGACTAGATATCTAGATATGCCTCCTGATGAGTCACATACAGACAGACCCATATAGATTTATATAACCTACAAGGGCAACACAGCAAAATATCTCACCCCCTACATAAATATTTCTCAAATTCAACTGAGTTAGCCCTAAGACTACTCCAAAGGCATTTCAAAGAGACTGTGTCCTTCTCACATGTTGTAATTTAGAGGGAAATTCCATGTACATCCTCTTCTTTGGCCTTTGTCTTTCCAGACTGGATTTTGTCACGGAATATACACAATTATTTACATGTTGTCTAGCCAGTAGAATGTCATCTCTGAGGGCAGCGATGGTGTTTTTGGTTTTCTTTGTTTCTCTAGCATTTAGCACAGTGCCTGGTATACAGCAGATACTTAAGGAATGTTCTTGAGTAATTGATTGATCATAGGATTGTAGCTCTGGAGCTGGAAGGGACCTCAGAAGCCATTAAATCTAATCCCTTCATCTTAAAGATGAGAAAATTGAGACCCAGGGAGGTCAATTGACTGCCCATGGTCATGTAGCTAATCATTGTCATACGGAGGTAGGCATAAGAGGAAAGAATTCCCCACATTAAGAAGGGCATGACATTCAGAGTTGGCAGACTTGGTCTGAATCCCAGCTCTTGTATGTCCCAGCTCTGTCACTGTGGGGAAACTATTTAACCTTTCTGAACCCCAAAGGCAGGCTTCTGCAGTCTACTTCCCAAAGCTGTTGGGGAGGAATGCCTTTGGTAGACCTTATAGGCTGTAGGAATGTGAATTATTCTTGTTAATAAACATCGCTTGATTCATTCATTTTTATTCTCCATGCCATCAATGATTTGCATTTATTTTTTTCAATGGACAAAAATTCATTTTCTCTTTTTCTCACCTCTATCCCCCATTGAAAATAGGAAAAGAAAACCCTTGTAACAATCAATGGGCTTCAGTGGAAACACCCTCCCCCCCCCCCCCCGCCACCATTTACTGAAGTCCCTCATCCCTTCTTTCAAGTCCCATCCCAAATGTAACCTGCTCTGTGACGCCTTTTCCTGCCCTTTCAAGTCAAAGTCATCTCTCATTTCTCATAGTACTTGGACCTCTCCTCTGGTATTTATTTCACTCTTCCTTGTACCAGTTATTTTCCCATTTGTCCTTCCCCACATTGGATTGTAAGCTCCTTGGAAGTAGGATCTTGTTGTATCTACCTTGGAGCTCATGGCCTTGAGCACAAGGGCTTTGATCAGGGTAGGTGATGACTAAATATTTGTAGAATTAAATTTATTCAATGAACGTTTACTGAGTGCCTGTCATGTGCATTCTGTGCTAACTGGGGTAGGGAGATCCATCTTGCCCTACTGGAAAGCGAGGGGAATGGGGGAGGATATAGGAGAGAACAGATTGGGGAGGGGGTATTCAGTGGGATTGCCATTTTGGGGTGGTGGGTAGGAGAAAGATGGGGAGAAAATTTGTAACTCAAAATCTTGTGGAAATGAATGATGTAAACTAAAAATGAACATAAAATAAAAATAAAACAAAAGGGAAAAATATATATATGTACATATCTGTGTGTGTGTATACATAAATAATTTACAAAGATTAAAAAAAGAAACTCTCTGCTAAGTCCTGTGATAAAGACAGAGATGAATAGGACAAGTCTTTGACCTGAGGAGTCTTTTAGTCTAATAGGTGAAATATTATGGGATAATAAGATGAGCTCCTGAAGGGTCCAAATGGAAGAAGAATTCCTTAAAGATTGTGAAGTTCTCCAGATGCTCTTATTTACAAAAGACCTTGATTGCTTCAAGACCTAAAACATTGCAGAGTCTCCTAAATAATGTTCTTACCAATTACTCAACAGAATTCAGTCTAAATATCCACACAAGAAAAGTCAAGTGGATGAAATGTCTACTGCCCAGCCAATGACACACAGTTGAATGGACAAATGGTACAATTGGTCCATCAAACCATCTCTCTTGGGCAAATACTGATGATAGTCAATGAGTTGGATGCATAAAATGGAACAAGAGGAAGAAAACAAGCTGGATTGCAATTGGGAAATAGCAAAGAGCTTTTAATGACCTTATGCTTGTCCTATACTTTGTGGGCAACCACACTCTGTGATTTGAAAAATATCCTTGCAGTCAAACCACAGTCTGTGTAGAATTAAAGCTGTGAGTAACCCCAAGGGTGAGGAGCACTGGATGGGAGTTAGGGTGAAACATAGAACCAATGAAGAAACTGCATGCAAGAAGGGGTGTAAAAGACATTATCAGAGGAACACCATGAATGAATAAAGAAGGCGGACTGCTGATGGAACAAAGCTGAGGAACAGATAGCCCTTCTGCCTCACTACTTCCCACATCATGTCAAGAGATCTAGAGGAAGGCCCCAAGCACTTTGTGTGAACTCCCTATGGAGGGTTTAGAGGAGGACAAACATGGTGTCACACAAGATGAGTCAGTGTGGACGGAATGATCTGGAGTGTCCACATTGGCACAATAACAGATCCTGAGAAGTTTCCAAGAAGTCAGGATATGGACAAAGGGTGGTGAGGGCTTGGAAGAGGGAGAGATCACTTCTGGCTGAGAGAAGGGTTGGAATAGCCACTTCAATAAGCTTTTCTATCTCTGTAGCTGGGGCCACTTAACTCCCACTCACAAGCTTATCTCTGCCCCAGGGACTGGACCCATCCATCTTTAGCCTGGGAATTAGGAGGATCCCTCACCTCTTGCTCAGAGCTCAGGAGTGAATTAATTAGTCCTCTCCTGTTCTAGAAACCGATTCTAGTAATTTGACCTTTAAAACCAGAGGGTGTCAGGACTGGATGGGACATAGAATGTCAGGGTTGGAAGGGTCCTTGGACTAGAAAACAATATCAGAACTGAGAGGGTACTTTGAACTTGGAATATAGAGAGTCAGGATAAGACCATAGAACACAAAGCATTAAATGCCAGAACTGTGAGGGGTTTTAGAACACAGAATGTGAGAGCTAGATGCAGTCTTAGGACATGGAACATAGAATTTCAGAGCTTAAAGGGGCCTTAGATCATAGAATGCAAGATGGGAGAGCTGGAAAGAAGCTTAGAAACCATCTACCAGGGGTTCTTAAATTTTTGTGTCATGGCCCATTATCAGCAGTCTAGTGAAGCTTATGACTCTCCCCCTTAGAATCTTGTTTTTAAATTCATAAAATGAAATATATAGGATTACAAAGGAAACCAAAAGTTAGTGAAAATAGAGATGTAATTCTCTTTTCCCCACGCCCCCATCCAAGTTTACTTGAAATCTGTCTAAACCCTCCGAAAACTATTCATGGACCCCTGGTTGGGTGGGATTAAGAACCCATGACATAGACCCCAAATCATTCTGCAGATGGGAAAACCAAGTCTCAGAGAGGGCTAGTGACTTGCCCAAGGTCACACCAGAACCTGAATTCAGGTCCCCAAGGTTCTTTCTGAGGTTCCTCCTCACTTTGTTGTTATTTCTCTATAGCACAAATTGGTCACTAAGAAAGTACTTAGGTAGTACTTTGGCTGGAGAGCCAGTCCTGGAGTCAGAAACACCCGAGTTCAAATCCACCGTGACCCTTCCTATCTGTGTGACCCTGGGCAAGTCATTTAACCCAGTTTACCCCAGTTTCCTAATCTGTAAAATAAGCTGGAGAAGGAAATGGCAAACCACTCCAGAATCTTCACAAGAAAACCCCAAACAGGGTCATAAAGAGTCAGACACAACCAAAAAATGACCACCACCACCAAAATAACAAAAGTATTTGCTATATTATTGCAAGCTCATATAGATGGAAAAAAAGATCCAGGGGTTCTTAGGACCTGTGAACCTGTTTTTAAAAAATATTTGGAAAATTGTAATTCAACATTTCCTTTGTAATTCTATGTACTTTGTTTTTAAAAAAAATTTCTGCTTTTAAAAACATTTGGGATCTATAGATTTCACCCAACTTCCAAAGGGCTCAGGACACAAAAAAAGGTTAAGAACCCCTAGGCTAGTCTGATTTTTTCAGAAAGCATCTCAGACCCATCTGGGATAGGTTAAGTGCTGAGCCCAAGGTCCCACAGTCAATTCATTCCAGAAACATTTACCAAACTGCTTCAGAGAGGGATATAACACAGGGACAAGAAGCACTGAGTGTGAAGCCAGATGATCTGGGTTCAAGTCCTAGTTCTTAAGTGGGGAAGCTATTTAGCTTTAAAATATGGTCCCTTTACTGCTTCCTTGCTCCCTTCATCATTCCTTATAGCACAATAATATTCCATCACCCTCATATACTGTAACTGATTCAAACATTCCCCAAATGATGGGCATCCCTTCAGTTCCAAATTCTTTGTGACTACAAAAAGAGCTGCTACAAATGTTTTTGTACATATGGGCCCTTTTCCTCTTTCCTTGATCTCTTTTGTATACAGACCTAATATTGGTATCCCTGGGTCAAAGTGGTATTGCTACAGTTTGATAGTTTTTTGGGCATAGCTCCAAAATACATTCCAGAATGTCTGGACTAGTTCATAGATCCATCAATAGTGTATTAGTGTACCTGTTTTCCCACAGCCCCTCCAGCATTTGTCATTTCCCTTTTTTATCATATGATTCTTATAATTGCTATGTGCAGAGTGTAAGCGGGGAAAAATACAGACTTCAGTTGAACCGTAGCCTTTGCTCCTACCCTTCTGGGGTTCATAGTCCAATAAGGAATGCAACACATTGGGAATTATCTCTACTATGCAACATTACATGATTGAGTATGTTGGAGAAGTGTGAAACCAAGTGCTCAGTGGTGTCCCGGAGGGAATTGCCTTCTGCTGACTTATAAATCCCTTTCCTCCTCACTCCCTTAACCACGTTGCCCTTAGAATGATACAGTCCACTCTCTGGGCCCCATTAGTTATTGAGGGGAAGGGACAGACCAGGGAAGTTTTCTTGAATACGGTGACTTTATTTAAGGGATTGTTAGGAATTCAATAGGTAAAGAGGTGAAGCAAAGGCATTCCAAGCATCAGAAATAATGTGAAAAGAAGTCAGCACATGTGGGAGTAGAGAACAAGTTTGGGGCCCATCCATTCAGTTTGGATGGATTTCTACAGATTTTCTATTCATTTTTGGGTATGTATATTGTTTTTCTCAAGGGTGGGAAGAATATGGAGCAAGATGATACAAGGTTAGGAAAGCAGGTGATTACAGAGAGCCAGGCAAAGGGATTTGAATCAGAGCCAGTATGCTGTAGTGGACAGAACACTGGATCTGGTATCCTAAAGACCTGGGTTCAAATTCTGCTTTAGATACTTACTAGCTGTGTGACCCTAGAAAATGATTTAACTTCTCTGGTTTTCTGTTTCCTCATCTATATAATAAGAGAATAAGATGTGATGGCCCCTAAGGTCCCTTCCAGCTTTAAACCCATAATCCTATGAATTTTCCTCTTCAGCTCTATGTAAAATAAAGATTGGCCTCCCAGGGTATGAAAGATGGCCTAGAGAGGAGAGAGGAGAGGGAGGGAGCTACCACTGTAGTCTAGGTGAGTAGGAGGGAGGCTTATGCCACAGTTGCAAAGGCAGCAGTGATAGTGCAGAGATAGTACCACTGCCAATGATAGAATGAGCAGGATTAATAGGTTGTACCAATTCTTGCCCCAGGGCTGTGTCTACTTCACGGCCATGGCGCCTTCCATTTGGACCCATTTTCAGTGGGTTTGGGCTAGTTGTTTTGCCTCCCTCTTCCTTGCCCTCCATTGCAGGATCAGAAGATGATACAGAGCCCACTCAGCTTCCCTGGCTTCTCCACAGAGTCTTGGAAATCCAGCCCAGAGTAACTCTGCTGAATTGAACTTCTGGAAAAAAAAAGATTTTTTTTACCCAAGTGAATTCTTGAGCATTCCAAACTTTTCCTCCAGGCCCAATTCCTCTACATGCAAGCCCCCGCAAATGATGGTCCTCTTGTAATGAGAGATACATATAATGAAGACTCATTGGCAACCCAGCATACTTTAATGGACAAATTACTCTAAATTAAGCTTCCACCATCTGCTGCAGTCTCATTTACGATTGTAAGAAGAACAGATTTTACAATTGCAACAGTTAAAAATCATCTCTGAGCGGCTGGAGTGCAGTGTGGCCGCTGGGTGTTTGTTCCAACAGAGCCCTGTACAGATGGCTTGGGCTGGCCTGGCTTGGGGTCCTGAGTCCCAGAGAAGGCAAGGACTGGTAACTTTGGACTTGTAAATTTGCCATTATTATGAAGCATCTTGTTATTGATTACTTGGGCCTTTGGGGTGGGGAAGACAGCATTGGGGCTTCATCCAGCTCCCTGCAAAGCTTATTAGAGTGCCTGCCTACGGGTAGCAGTGTGGAGCAACCTAAGACTGAGATGGGGGTACAAAATAATGGAGGAGACAGTGGGTCAGGGTATGGGCATTGTGCCATCTGGCTCCCAGCTGCCCCCATTCCAAGACTGGCCCATGCTATTTCTTAGGTTGCTAGAACTGGATCCAGTGAAAGGACCTTGTAGGGGCTGACAGCAAAGAGGAAAAGAAATGAGTGATACTAGACCCTAGGAAGTCATCTCCCTCTGAAGTAGACTGGCTAAAGGAGGGGGAATGACAGGAAATTTTTCAGGCAGAGGAAACCAGCCAGTGGCTCTCAACCTTCCTAATGCTGCGACCCTTTAATACAGTTCCTCACGTTGTGGTGACCTCCAACCATAAAATTATTTTCGTTGCTACTTCATAACTGTAAATTTGCTACTGTTATGAATCGTAATGTAAGTATCTGATATGCAGGATGTGTTTTCATTGTTACAAATTGAACATAACCCACAGGTTGAGAACCACTGCTAGGCAATGTTGATTCCTTTTTTGCCTCTATTTTTACCTTTTCCAGATACCTCATGGTTCCAAATTCTCAAGGTACAATTCTAAATTGGGATTGATTTTTAGAAAAAAAAATCTTTGGTATTGTTTTAAAATTTTTTATTTTTTTAACATTCCTTTTTAAAAAATTATAAGTTGCAAATCCTTCTCTCCCTCCAGCCCCTTCCCCATCCACTGAGAAAGCAAGCAATATGATAGTGGTTATATATGTAAAATTATTCAAAACATATTTTCATATTAGCCATGTCACAAAAAAGCAAGAAAAATAAGGAAAGTGAAAAAATTGTACTTCGGTCTACACTCAGTCCATCAGTTCTCTCTCTGGAGGTGGATGACGTTTCTCAACAGGAGTCCTTCAGAATTGTCTTGGATCGTTGTATTGATCAGAGTAGTTAAGTCTTCCACAGCTGGTCATCATTATAATATTGCTGTTACTGTTTATAATGGTCTCCTCGTCCTGCTCACTTCACTCTGTATAAATTCATAGAGATTTTCCCAGATTCGTCCAAAACCATCCTCCTTCTCATTTCTTATTTTTGTTGTTGTTTGGTTGTTTTAGTCATATTCAGCTCTTTGTGACCCCCTTCGAGGTTTTCTTGACAAAGGTACTAGAGTGCTTTGCCATTTCCTTCTCCAGCTCATTTTATAGACGAGGAAACTGAGGCAAACAGAATTAAGTGACTTGCCCAGGGTCACACAATAAGTAAATGTCTGAGACCAGTTTTGAACTCAGGAAGATGAATCTTCCTGACTTTAGGCTTATAATTCTGTCCACTGTACCACCTAGCTGCCCCATCATTTCTTAAAGTACGGTAGTATTCTATCACTACCAATATACCACAACTTCTTCAGCCATTCCCCAAATGATAGTTATTCCCTCATTTTCCCATGTATATATGGGGTCCTTTTCCTTTTCCTTTGATCTTTTTGGAATACAAAGATAGCAGAGATTTTGCTGGGTCAAAAGGTAGGCACAGTTTTGGGCTTGGCTCCAAATTGTTCTCCAGAATGTTTGCACCAGTTCACAACTCCACCAACAATGCATTAGTGTCCTTACTTTTCTACATCTCCTCTGGCATTTGTCATTTCTCTTTTCTATCATATAAGCCAATCTGTTTGGTGCTTAATACCAATACATATACCATTTATCCCTTGAGGAATTGCTCTTATTTTTATAAATTTGACTCAATTCCCTATATTTTTGAGAAATAAGACTTTTCTCAGAGAAATTTGATGTAAATTTTTTTATATTACTTCATTATCTTTGGTACCTTTTAACAGAATGTAGTCTCTCTGATTATCCCTTTTAATTAGGTCTATTTTTGCTTTTACTTTGTCTGAGATCACGATTGCTACCTGTATTTTTTGCTTCAGCTGAAATATAACAGATTTTGCTCTGGCTGCTTATTTTAACTCTGTATGTATCTTTGTTTTAAGTGTGTTTCTTTTTTTTTTCTTTTTGGAGGGCAATTGGGGTTGACTTGCCCAAAGCCACACAATAAGCAAATGACTGAGGCCAGTTTTAAACTCAGGAAGATTCTATCCACTGTCATCTGAAGCTGAATTTGAACTCAGGTCCTCCTGACTCCAGGGTTGGTGCTCTATTCACTGTACCACCTAGCTACCCCAAGTGTGTTTCATATAAACAACATATTGTTGGATTCTGGTTTCTAATTCATTCTGCTATCCCCTTCAGTTTCATGGGTGAGTTTATCCCATTCACATTCACAGTTGCAATTACTAACTGTATATTTTCCTCCATCCTATTTTCTTCTGCTTATTCTTTTCTTTCTCTTGTTATCCCTGTCCCTTCCCAAAAATTTGTTTTGCTTCTAACCACTGCCTCCCTTAATCCATCCTCCCTTTTGTCACCTATCATCTTTCTTTAATTCCTTTCTCTTTCTACTTCCCTGTTAGGTAGGAGAGATTTCTGTACAGAACTTGGTGTGTATGTGTATTCTTCCCTCTTGAACCAATTCTGATGAGAGTAAGGCTCAAGTGTTGCCTGCTATTTCCTCTTTTCCCTTCTAATGTAAAAGCTCTTCCTTACATGCCTCTTTTATGTGAGATAATATTCTCTATCCTTCCTCTCTTCCCCCTTCTCCAAGTGCATCCCTTTTTCTTACCCCTTCATTTTTAAAAATCAGCCCAACATAATTGACACACACCTGTGCCCTTTGTCTATGTAGACTCCTTCTAACTGCCCTAATTATGATAAAGTTCTTAAAAGCTACAAGTATCATCTTACCATATAGATATAAACATTTTTTTAACCTTATTGAATCCCTTGAGTCTTGTGTTTGAAGGTCAAATTTTGTATTCAGCTCTAGTCTTTTCTTCAGGAATGCTTGAAAATCTTCTATTTCATTAAATATCCATTTTTCCCCCTCTGAAGGATTATATCCAGTTTTGCTGGACAGACGATTCTTGGTTGTACTCCTAGCTTCTTTACCTTGGAATATCATATTCCAAGCCCTCCATTCCTTTAATGTGGAAACTGCTAAATCTTATGTGATCCTGACTGTGGCTCCATGATATTTGAATAATTTCTTTCTAATTGCTTGTAATGTTTTCTTCTTGACCTGGGAGCTCTGGAATCCAGCTATCATATTCCTGGAAATTTTCACTTTGGGATCTCTTTCAGAAGCTGATCAGTGGATTCTTTCCATTTCTATTTTACCCTCTGGATCTAAGAAATTAGAATAGTTTTTCTTCATGATTTCTTGAAATGTGATATCTAAACTCTTTTTTTTGATCATGGCTTTCAGGTAGTACAATAATTCTTAAATTATCTTTCCTTGATCTATTTTTCATGTCAGTTGTTTTTCTAATGAGATAGTTCACATTTTCTTCTATTTTTCCATTCTTTTGACTTTTTAAATTCTTTTTTGATATCTCATAGAGTTATTAACTTCCACTGCTGATGTTACAGTCACATGAGCTCTGGACCAATCCCCACCCCAGTGTCACAGACCTTTCTTGCCGACCTCCTAAGTTGTGTTGGCCTAGAAAAAGGTCTACCCCAGTTTTTTGTTGGCTTTGCTGCTGCAGAATTTGATTTAATGCATTATTTTAAAGTTATTTGGAGAGAAATGTTGGGAGAATTTGGCTGGGTTGCTGCCTCTACACCATCTTGATTCCACCTCCATTATAGTTTTCATTGGATTTTAGTTCCTTGAAAATTAGTATTCTGTGAGTATAGTGGTACCTACCTGTGGTTCCTTCACCTGAGGAGTCTGAGACTAGTGGATCACTTGAGCCCAAGAGTTCTGAGTTGTAATAGGGCTAGGGCCAAATAGGAGTCAGCATAAAGTATGGCAGTAATATGGTGAACCTTGTGCCCATAGAGAGTGGGGCAGTGGGCTGCCTAAAGAGAAATGAACCAGCCCAGGTCAGGGTTGATCAGGAGTGGGATTAAGCCAGGAGTGGTCACTTCACTTCCAGCTTGGATGAAAAAGGGAGACCAAATACCAATAGTGGGGGGAAAAGGGGTGGGAGGAGAAAGAAAAGGGAACCATTGAGGAATCTTTTTTTTTTAATTGGAGAGAAAAGATCAGAAGGAAGGCCAGAAAGGAAGACAGAGAATCAGTTCAGCTCTGAAAGCTAAGGGTCAATCTCAGTGTTTATCTAAAAAGAAAAGCCAACTGTGGACCACAGAGCACAGAAGTTTCAAGGACAATCCTCTTTTTTTCTATTCTATTATGTATAAGCAAATCCTTACTTTTTTTGGTGTTTGTTAAATTCAGAATGAGGCGGTTGGACTGGGCAGTCTCTAAAGTCTAGGATCCTTAGAGGAGATACTTACCGGGTAGTTCTCAGTTCATTTCAACAAGAATGTATTAAGTGCCTCTTGTGACCCCCTGGGGCACTATGCTAAGTGCCAGGAATACAAATTCAAAGGAAAAAAAAGGAAAATCATCCCTGTCCTTAAGAAAGTTAAAGGCTAACTGTTTAGCCTCAGTTTTTTTCGGATAACAGTTGATATAGTGGAACAACAACAACAATGGGCTGGACTTGGAATCTGAATTCAAATTCTGCCTCAGACACTTACTAACTGTTGTGATTCTAGGCAAGTTATTTAGCCTCTCTCTCATTATATGTAAAATGGGACAATAATAGCATCTACCTCAACAGGTTTTTGTGTGGACCAAAGGAGATAAACACATGTAAAGTGTTTTTAAATCCCACGGTGCTGTGTTTTCTTTCTTTCTTTTGCAGTCTTTCTTTTCTTTTTATTATGAACTTCAAAAACAAGCAGATATGGACACTATAAAAAGTTTTTATTTTTAATTTATGAAATAAAACAAGCATTTCCATAAAATAATACAACAGTAAAGATGATTGTACCTAAAACTGCCAATCTACTTTGCACAACTTGTTATTCCTTTCAAATAAATATACAACAAAATTATCATGTAAATTTCTTTTTTTCCTTCTCTCTCCCCCACCCATTAAATATAAACCATTAGAAATAAAAAAGTGTATGTGTATACATATATATGTATACATACACACATATGTATAATCCGTATTAAAAATTTTTTTTTTGCTTTTTGGAGAAGAAAAGGCAGGGCAATTGGGGTTAATTGACTTGCCCAAGGTCGCACGGTTAGTAAGGGTGAAGTGTCTGAGGTCAAATTTGAACTCCAGTCTTCCTGACTCCAGGGCCGGGGCTCTATTCACTGTGCCACTTAGCCGCCCCGGTATTTTAATTTTTAATGCTATCTTTTCTTATTATAACTTCTAAGTCTTATTTTTTTTCCCCTCTGTAAAATGCATGTGAAGATCATACTTGCTATATAAACAACATAGCCTGTTTGGGCCTCAATTTTCTCACCAGTAAAATAGGTATTTTATTCTTTTTATTTGTACATATAAGGTAATTATAAGGAAATAGCTTTTATCCAGAGAACGCTCTCTTATAACAAAGAAAAAAAGTTAAGCAAATAAATCAGTCAGTCAACAAGCATTCATTGAGAGCCTTCTAAGTAGATGACACTATGCTATTTCCAATAGAATATAAGCTTCTTATACAACCTATAAGATTGCAGACTGTTGGACTGTTTCGTTTTTATCTTTTATCTGCAGCAAACAGCACAATTCTTAGTACAAAGCAGGTGCTTAATAAATACATTTTTCTTACAAGTTGTCAGTTACAGTTGCTTAACTTTCTTTTGCATTAAATACAAAATAGATACAAAGTATAACATGAAGCACTAGAATTGTGACTAGCCAGATAAGCTCGGGAAAATCACTTTCTCTTTGTTGGGCCTTGATTTTTTTTTCTCTGCAATATGGGGTTTATGACCACTATCCTGAAGGTCATGAGGTTTGAATGAGAGAATGGATAGAAATATGCTCTGTAAACTACCAACGCCTGCACAGATGGGAGTTATTAATATGAGATTCCTGTATTGGGAGGGATGGAGGATAGATGAGCTGCTTTTTAATTCTAAAGTCCATGAGTGTATGTGTCAGATTTTGTTGCGCTGTTAGAAATCTGGCTGAACTCACCAAGGACCTGAGCCTGAGGCAGGGGGCTGGGCCAGGTGGCCACTAGCTCCAATGTCTCTAGTCCTTGGATTCTCCCGCAGTCAGTTGGGTGGAATATTAATTCTCCAGCTGTCCCATGGAGAAACTAACCTACCACCTGCAGCCCCTAGCTTAGGTCAACCGAGAGAGGTTGCTGGCTCAGTTAGCAGAATGAATAAAGTCTGGGTTTTAAAAGACAAAAAATTTCTATAATGAGCAGTCACAGAATCCTTTACTGATTTAGCTTCTGGGGATACCCTCACTTTCACATGGGTCCCCAAAAAGACTATCCCAGGGTTGAGGTATTCTGTGGGTCAGCACCCAGTCATGAGCTCAAGAGCCCCTGTAGGTGAGTTTTTTTTAACTGTCAAGCAGAAGATATATTAATTCAAACAAAAGTCATTTAATCAAATAGCATGGAAAGTGACAAGATTTTGCCCATGTGCCCAAAAGCTACAATTTCCCATGGGTTATCACACCACCAGTGTTTTGACACCTATCAGTATAAGTTCATATTCTAGGGAGCTGTTTGGAGGAGAAACAAAGTAAGGAGTTACTTCTTATTTAGATTCTGAGCAGAGTTTGTCCTTCCTAATCAGAGAATCACTGAATAGAGGAGGCGAGGAAGAATTTCTTCTACATTATTCCCAACAAGTGGTTGTTCAGGTTGTTGCTTGTCCTTCATTCATGAAGAGGACCATGACATCAGGAAGGTCATGCCATGGCTTGCAAATGAATTGGATTTAAGTGAGGGAGGGCAGTACAAAGTCACCAATGGCAAGATATAGATCAGGATGACCAGAGATGACCCCCAGATGGTTGTCCAGCCTCTAATTGATGACTTCTGATAAGGGGGAACCCACTGTCTCCTGAAGTAATCTATTCTACTTTTGGATGGCCCTGATCATAAGCAACTGTAAATCTAAATTTGCCTCTCTGCAATTTTCACCCAACGCTATTTGTTCTGTTCTCCTGGGTAGAGCAGTTGATCTTAGATTAGACCAAGAATTTAATCCCTGTTCTACATGACAGCCCTTAAAATGCTCATCCACAGCAATCATGTTCCCTCTAAATGGTGTCTTCTGACTAAACATGCCCATTTCCTTACTTTGAACATTCTGCCTCATTTGATTAAGCACACTGCTGGCCTGGCAAGATCTTTTCAGATCTGAGTTTAGCCATCTAATGTGTTAGCTGTATGTCTTAGCTTTGTGTTATCCTCAAATTTAAGAAACAAGCTCTATCTATGTCTGCATCAAAGTCTTTGATAAAAATGTCAAAGACAACAGGTCAAGGATAGATCCATCAGAGATCAAGTTAACATTGATCAATTGATGACTATTCCTTGAATCTAGTCAATCAATCAATTCCAAATCCATGTTATTATGGCACCATCCAGCCCATTCCTCTCTATCCCGAGGAGGGCAACCATCTTGGTGAAGGGTCTTTGAGTCCATATCATATGACTTGAAGGAAGTAGGGCTGTTTAGCTTGCAGAGGAGAAGACTCAGAGGAGACATGAAGGGCACTCAGGTGGAAGAGAATTTCTGTTTGGCCCCAGAAGGTAGAACCAGGATGATGATGGGTCAGTGTTACTAAGAGACATACCTGGGACAAATGTCAGGAAAAAACTTCCTAGAAATTAGAGCTACCCAGAAGTAGAATGGAAGGCATGGCTTTCACCTCTTTGGAGAACTTCACACAGAGACTGGATGACCCCTTGTCTGGTATGTTATAGTGGGGACTCTTTTCAGCTGTGTATCGGACAAGATGGTAACTGAGGTCCTTTCCAAATCACAAATTCTGTGATTCTGTGAAGGTGCCTTTTGAAATAAATTACTGTGGGGGTGGCTAGGTGGTGCAGTGAATAGAGCACCAGCCCTGGAGTCAGGAGTACCTGAGTTCAAATCCAGCCTCAGACACTTAACACAAAACTAGCCATGTGACCTTGGGCAAGTCACTTAACCCCAATTGCCCTACCTTCCCCCCTCCGAAAAGAAAAAAAAGAAGAAAAAAAGAAAGAAATTACTGTGGAGCCTTAGGAGAGCTCCAGATTGCACCCAGCTAGAGGAAGTGGCATTTAAAGTTGGGTCTTAGAGTATGAAAAGGATTTTTAGAAAATGGATGGCTGAAACACTGGCCATTGATAATGGCTAGGAAAGGAAAGAGACCACCTCACCAATGGATGGATTCTCATGCTTGAACATGTCTTCATCTGGTTTTTGCAGGGAATTTAAATCACTTTTTCTCTTTGTTACCCATCTCTAGCTAACTCTCCCTGTCTTGCCTTCCTAGAACCACTTACTTATTTTTTAATGCTTCTGATGCCATTCTGGGTAGGCAGCAGAATTCATGCCCAGTAGGCTGACAGCTTCTCCTGTGGTATTGACACCTAATGCAATTGACCAGATGATAATAGGCCCCAAACTGGGTCCATCAGAAATAGCCATGGGATGCATTCAAATTAAGGTGGGTTGAGGAAGACAGGAGACTAAACAGATCATAGATTTTGAATATCACAACTAGACCATCTACTCATCAGTAGCTTAAGATTTATAGCTGGAAGAGGCTTTGGGAATTATTCAGTCTAGTTCCTTCATTTTACAGATGGGAGAACTGAGGACCAGAATGATTAAGTGAATTGAATTTCTCAATATCATACATCCAATAAGTAGCAGTGCTGGGATTTGAGCCCAAGTGCCCAGATTCCAAATTCAGCATTCTTTCTCTTGTACTATATTGCTTCCCAATGCTTCTTGTATGTTGAGTCCTGTGTCTAGTCTGGGGGAAATGCAGGGTTTAGATGAACTCAGCTCCTACCCTTCTGGAGCTCTGTTCTGGAGCATACTGAGAAGACATCTTGGAGAAGGTGGGACTTGAACTGGGTGACACATGATGGGTACAGTTGAGATAGGCAGAGAGGAGCAGAAAGGGCATTCTTCTTCAGTTGATGGAGAAAGCAAAGGTAGAAAGGTTGGAAGGAGACTTTTTTAGTTTAGGGAAGTCACTCTGGCTCTATTACTCATGTGCCTTTCCTGGAACTCTGATTGAAGGGGTCATTGACACTGTTCATTGACATTGTTCATACCCATCAATGGAATTGTCAGTTTCTTCTGATGAAAGATTTAGAGATGTTTAACTCAAATTAAGCCTGAACTCAAATAAAATTCCAAACACTATTATCTACTTTATTTCCTTTTTTCAACCTTCACTCCATAGTTTAGTCTCTTTCTCTCCTAAGTCTTTCTACCAAACGAGCTATTTAATAACATAAGTGAATGACATTTTTTAGATCCTTCATCAACAGTGTTTAAAAAAGAAAGAGAAAGAAACTCACATTTGGCCAGAGAAATATTGCTGCTGTCAGACTGAGAGGAAATATTTTGGTGGGGTTTCAGCCAAATTTGTTATTTGTCCAATTAGGTTATAATTCAAACAGAATTCAGAAGCAAGCTGATGGAGAGAAGGTGGATTAACAATGGATATTAATTAAAACCCGGCTGGGAAGGGATGAAAGTCTATGGATAGAAGCCCACACTGGGCAGAGATCTTGCCATCCAGAAAGTTCTGCATCTGAGGTTAATTGCTTATGTCTCGTAGGAAACTAATCTCTAGCTTTAAAAAACAGGGCAAGGAGACAAATGGATAGGAAACTGCACCAGGTTACCTCTTTTTCTCTGCAACCTGTGAACTCCTAGGAAGCTATGCTTAAAAAGCTTTCCTAGAGAGCACTCTTGATAGCTTCCAGGAGCCCAAGGAATGAGAATTGGTTTCTTTTTTCTTGAAAAGAAGATGGCCCATTTGTGCCCTGCTGCTAAGAGCACAGAAAGTTAGACACAACCCCAAATCTGTATCCCCATCACTGACCTTTTCCCTGAACTCTCACTTTGCATTATCAATTGGATATCTCCCCTAGATGTCCTGCAATCATCTGCCCATCATTGATCCTCATACCTATCTGCCCCTCCTCCAAACATAACTTTTTCTTTCTTTCCTTTCTGAAATTAAAAAAAAGGTTTTTTATTAATTAGGGAAGAAAAAATTAACAGGCACATAGGTACTATCCAGCCTGTGCTGAACAAGATGCCAGGTAATGGATGGGGAGAGCTTGTATGCCTTTTAAATAAAGGAAGGTAATGAATTTTGGGGGAAAGATGGTCTTAGAAAGGAATGAGTCATTGAGCTCCATCCCCAAGGGAAGGGAGGGAGAAATTCCAGATGTCAGAGCTGTGACCCTTTGAGACACAAATCAGAAGGCATCCTTCTGATTTATCAGCAATTTATATATATCCAATTCATCACCATCAGAAGGTAATAAACAGTCTATAGTTCAAAGCTTGATAAGGAGATGTCTTCAAAAACAGGATATTCTGAGAGTCCCACAACCAAAGTTGAGAGAGTCTTTTGAGATCAGATTGTCTCCCAAAACCATAAAATGGGTTATGTCTACTGTCTCATAACCTGCAGGCAGGAAAGTCTTCAAAGATATGGAGGTCTTTCACAGGCCCGTAAACCACCAAATGACTCAGGATCTGCTTCAAAGCTGGAGTGAGCTTAATTGGCTTCAGAGTTGCTGATTTTCTGCCTGTCTATCTAGGACAAAGGATTGTTGGTATGTCAAACCAATACAGCCTATCTTTTGCTTTTTCGGTTACCTGGATAATTAAGGTTGGGGATCAAAGTATCCTTTTTTTTTACAGTGCATGTTTTATGCATTTCTGAGTTTCTAAACTTGTTCTGTTGTCTTATGGCCTTTGCCTGTGGTCTGTGGCTTCTGCAAACATCCCTTTTTCTTTAGAGAACACTGGCATCCTCCTTGTTGTTGAAGCTTGAAACCTTGGAATCATCTTGGACTTCCCTGTACCTTCTCCTCCAACTGCAGCTGAATCTACCTTCATAATAATATCTTTTTATTCAAAGCCTCCTCTCCATACCACACTACTATTGCAAAACTAATATAATAATATCATTTCATAGATCACAGATCCAGAGCTGGATAGAACCTCAGGGACCATCTCTTTCAGCTTCCTCATTTTACAGATGACCAAACTGAGACCCGGGAAGGACATGTAGGTAGTGATCACTGGTGGCAGGATTTGAACCCAGCTCCCCTGAATTTCCCTCTACCACTTATATTGGGCCACATGGCCATCATACAAGTTCAGGCTCTCATGACCTCTTGCCTGTTTTATTGTGATAGCCTCCTAACTGATCTTCCTGCCTCCAACACATCATGGCTTCCATTCTCTCTAATACATAGGCTGAATCCTGACTCTCCTCCATCATTCTCCTGATCAAAAGCCTTCATTGGGTTTTTGATCAAGAAAAAAATATGGTCTACATGATATGGTTCCAATTCATTTTACTTCCATTACTTTAATTTACATCCTCTAGGTTCTACACAAGTTGAACTGAAATGACATGACTTGACAAGTCTTAACAAAGTGACCACAGAGTCCGAATTAAAAGTTTTAAGGAGCTTTAATTTACCAGCTAGGGCTACTCCATGCCAATTAAAGGGGGAAGCAGTAGCTAGCTCAGAAATGCAGAATCATTTATATAGCATAATTCCATTGTTCAGGGGTACAGGCAAGTTGCTGAGCCAGGAGGGTTGTGATTACAGAGCATGACGACGGAACGAGGAGAAGAATGAAGAATACATCTGTAGGTACAGAGTTGTATGGTAAGCAGGGAGGGGCACAGGGCATGATGACAAATTACTCTAGACCAATTTCTTGACTATAACATTCCTCCCTTTTCTTTAGGAAAGAATCAAATCATAGATTCTTGGTTACTCATGGGTATGTAGGGTGTACACAGGACCAATAGTTTAATAGACTGGACCTATTTATGTCTACATAGCTTGGGAGAGCATTAATAAGGCAAGGGCCAATGAGGAGACTCAGGAGTAGAAGGGCAAGGGGGTCAGCTAATGCTGTAACAAGGGAGGTCAGTCAGGGGAACCAATTAAATAGGGACTCTAATCAGTTGGTCCCTGTCCCCCCAGTATCTCTTTACTATTTTTTTTTGATCCACCTGAGTATTTAAGGCAGCATACTAAAACTTCCCTGTAACTAGAGCTGCTGTGCCTACAATAGTGGATCCAGCAATACCTAATCCTACCAGAAGGGAACTAGGATGGGGGCCTTTCTTGCTCTGGTAGACAAGCCAAAATGCTCATGGCCCCCCTCCCCATAGTAAAAGAAAATTTGGGGTAGGGCATGGACCACAATACACATTTCAGGAGAGTTAGAGTCTGCTAAGATGTGGATAGGAATGCAGGGAGTGAGGCCATAGTACATGCCATCTAGGTATTGTCAGGAGCTTGGAACTTGATAACCCTTGGTTCCTATCAGTTTCAATGGTAGGGGCACACAGAGTGATTTAACAAGATTATAGGAAGGGGAGAGGACACAAACTGCCTGCACGACCCCCAGTGTTATTTTTGTTGGGGGATGCCAATTGCAAGTCTGAGTAGAGGCACACACAGAGATTTTTTTACAGACTGAAGTTACAACAATGTCACAAACAAAGTTACAAAGGGAACCTGACTCAGTTTGGGTCATCTCTCTTGTTTGTCTGTTGGAGATGGGACAGTGACTCAGGATTGGATTTTGGAGGTGCAGGGAGGTTTTGCTACTCGTGGGCAAACAAAGTTGGTTGATTGAATGGCCTGGGATAGTTCCCCTGCCCACATTCCCCAGGTGTGTGATGATGCCAAAGACACCCATCAAGCCTATAGGTGAAAAGCTGATGAAGGGCTGGGCCTCTAGGCAGCATCTGTTGCCAGATTCTTTCTTCACCTCCTCACCCTGGGGCTGGCTAGGATAGGTTAAGTCCCCGAGGGAAGCCATTGGAGATGTTCATAGAAATGGGGGCATCTCTTAGTTGGGAAGTGGGGGGAGTATGGAGAGGATGTGGATTCTGGGCAAAACCTTGGCTGCTTCCAAAGTACTAACAATTCAAGGTCAGGCCTGGGTCTGCAGGCTCTTATTAAATGGGAACCCATGTTGTTTTGCTAAAGGCACCCCAGCACCCCATGCCCCCCTCAAACAAATGGGACCCAAAATCATTTGGGGACAAGGGATGAAGGTCTCAGTCCCAGG
>CM053583.1:55103631-55120211 GCA_028627135.1 Pseudochirops cupreus | reverse complement strand
TAATCCAAAACTGCCTGAAAAGTTTTCACTCTCCCCAGACATCCCTAATAGGGGACATGGCTGGGGTGTCTCTTCTTGTGTGCTTCGGACTTCAGTTTCCCCATCTAATAAGTGGGCCTAACAATATTGGCCCTTCACTATTCAGGATTATTCTGAAGATTAAATGAGATCATGTCTTTGGAAGTGTATACAGTGCATACAGTTCATAGACTATGTAGCACCATGCACAGGTGAGGGATTCCAGTTTTCTTCAGGGCTTCTGACTCCTAATCACTCAAGAACTACAGCAGTAGTCTCAAGGAAGCCTGGGTATGAAAGAATGGATGGTGTTGCGCCTGAGACAACGATTCATTTTTATGCTTGAAGGACATTCAGTTTATCATTTATCCAATAAGACTTTACTAATTGTCTCTTGGGGCAGACTTCCAAGAGTCAATTAGCAAAGTCTTACTGGATAAATCTGGTCTCAGACACTTAATAGCTGTGTGACCCTGGGCAAGTCACTTTGCCTGGTTTGCCTCAGTTTCCTCATCTGTAAAATGAACTGGAGGAGAGAAATGGCAAAGCCACTCCAGGGTCTTTGCCAAGAAAACCCCAAAATGGGGTCGTGAGCAGGTGGACACAGCTGAAATGACTCAACAACAACAGCAACAGTAATAGCGACCATTGTCTCTCCTTCCTGTCGGGTGTGCCCAGTCCTATGGCCAGCTACTCTGTGAGGGAGACAGAAGAGCAGACCCAGGCCCTGCCCTGAGGGAGCACACAGTCTGGGGGGATGGAAGGGGACTGCACCTTTGGGCTTAAGAAGAAGAATGAGGGGAGTAGCCAAGACTTCTACCTGGAGAAGAATTAGAAGCTGATCCCCCACAAGGCCCACCATGGTCCCTGATGTTGAGACTTCCCTGAGAAGGCATCCCAGCATGCTCCAGGCTGGACTCTCCAGCCTTCTGTTAGCCTTGGGCTAGATGTTTTTCCTCTGGAGTTTGGATCTAGTCCCTAGTCCTAAGGCCAGATAAGTTTTTCCACTTTCAAGGAAAGAAAAACGAAAGGGAAGAAAAGCTGCCTCTTGCCATAAGATGTCAGCTTCCAGCCTCAGAGACAGAGCTCTCAGAGAGGATCTCTTAGGGGCTGCAAAAAAGACTTTTGAAAAGACTGAAAGATCAAATATCTAAAACTAAGAGGAAATGTTAAAAAAAGCAAAAAAACCCAAACAAACCCCCAAACTAAGCTATATTGCTCAATAGTTAAGTAGTAGCCAAAGGATAGCAATAATTTTTGAGATAGGAATTGTAAGCCACCACCAACCTAATGAAAAAAGGTGTTCTAAATCACTAAGAGGAAATTGAAATCAAAACTCTGAGATATCACTTCATGCCCCTCAAATCAGCAAAGATGCAAAAGACAGAAGTAGCATTAGAAGGACTGAGGGAAGACAGACACATTAATACACTATTGGTGGAGTTATAAATTGGTGAAATCATTTGGAAAACAATTTAGAATTAATGCAAGAAAATTTATAAAGCTGTTTATATCCCTTGGTCTAGTGATCCGACTATTGGGATGACCTCAGGTCATTCAGTTAATCAAGAAGCATTTATCAAGAGCTTACTGTGTTGCTAGGCACAGTGCTAAGCTTTGGGGTTACAAATAAAGGCAAAGACAGTCCCTAATCTCAAAGGACTTAGATTCTAATAGAGGAGACAACATGTTAATAACTAGGTACATACAAGCTCTAGAGAGAGTAGATGGAAGGTAACCTTTGAGAGAAAGTACTAGTCACTGGTAGAACTAAGAAACTAGGAACTTCCCACAGAAGCTTCAATTTGAACTGAGAACTGAGGTCAGACTAAAAGTCTTTTAGTCATATATGACATGTCCTTGTCATATATAGTAAAATATTCATAGCACCTTTTGTGGTAGCCAAACAGACAAACCAACCTTAAATCTCTAAATACTAAAAACAGATTGGGTATTCATCTATTGGGAAATGACTGAACAATGAATGAATGAAATGAGATGTTATGTTATAAGGAGCAAAATGTAGGAGGAATCAAGAGAAACCTAGGAAGATTTATCTGAACTGATGCAGAACAAAGAAGACAGAACTTGGGACGAAAAGATATGCAAGGACTACAACAATGGAAATGATGACAAGACTAAAACTCCACTGGATTCAGAGGAAAGGTAATGAGTGAGTGTCCAGAATTTATTCCAAGAGACAAATGGTAAAGCATTTACCTCCTCCTTCTCTGAAGAGGAGTGAGGGAGCACCATTACCACATGTTGTACATACTGTCATACAAAGTCTCTGCAGGGGGTTTGTATCAGTCTTTTACTTGGTGACAAGGGAGATTTTTTGGAGGGGGGCCAATCTTGGGATATGGTTGTCATGTAAAAAAAGTCAACAATAAAACTTTTTACAATGTGTGTGTTGAATGGGGAAGAAGGGCAGGGGTAGGAAGCTGTTTATTTCTGAAAAGAAAAGAAAAACAACACATCTTACTGGGGCATTTTCTGGGCAAATGTGTAAAACCCTGAGATTGGCAGACACGTCCTTTCCACTTTCACCTTTCCTTGCTAGAATCTATAAATTAATCCTTTTGGATTCTGTCTTCTCTGTGAAATGAGACAAATAACTACAGGCAATTCTCCATTCTTTACAGTCTGATTATCTGGGTTCTTGGTTCCTCTTTCCTTTGTGTATTATCAGCCACTTTGAACCTCATTCACCTTCCCACAAGAAGATTTTGAGGAGTTGTGGTAATCTCTCACATCAGTGATTTCCAAACTTTCTTCAGATCCCTAGGTCTAAGGAATAAAGATAATAAGATTTAGAACTAGTAGGGACCATAGGAGCAGAATAGAATGTTAGAACTGGAAGAATGTAAACTCCTTGAGGGCAGGGGCTGTCTTTGGTTTGTTTTTTTTTGGAGGGGCTGTCTTGTTTTTGTATTAGTTTTCCCCCAGACTTACCACAACACCTGAAATGTAATAGACATTTATTAAATGCTTGTAGATTGAGTATTGACTGGGAGGCTCTTTAGAGCATAAAACAGAAAATGTAAGAATGGGAAGGAAACTAAACATATAGAATATCTCTAAGGGAGGGAGCTTAGATCATAGAATATGAAATATTCGAGTAAGAAGGGACCTTAGAACCTTGAACGTAGGGCGTCCAAGCCATGAAGAACCTTCCAAGCAATCTAGTCCAACCCTTTCAATTCAAGGAAGTAGAAATTAAAGCTCTTTAAGGAGGGGAAGGGACCTATGATTTCTCTGGTAGAGGGAACTCCCAGATGAGGAAGTTCCTTCTGCCAATATAGGTTGGCACCTTCCCTGTAACTAGTCTTAGAGAGTTGCTTAGAGAGCAAAAGTTAAGTGACTTACTTGGGTCACACAGCTGATATGCATCAGAAAGGGGGTCTGAACCCAAGTCTTTCTGACTTCAAGGCCAGTTCTTTAGCCAATACACCTCGTGTGCCTTTCAAGGCCCAAACCATCTCATCTAAACTATGTCTCTCTGCACATAGTAGGCATTTAATAACAGGTTAATTAATGAATTTGCATTAAGCCCTAGTCCCCAGCACTGTTCTAACCAGTATAATAATAATAATGATAAAGATAGCGTTTGTAAATTGTTTTGCACCCAAAGATTTGTAAAGCACTTTACAGATATTATCTCATTTGATCCTCACAATAATCCAGGAAGATAGGTGCTATTATCACCCCCATTTCAGAGATGAGGAAACAGGCAGATAGAGGTTAAGTGATTTGCCCAGCGTCCAATGCCTAGTAAGTGGTGGAGGCAGGTCTTCCTGATTCCCAGTTCAATGCTCTATCCACTGCACTGCCTAGCTTTTCGTAAGCATTTATTAAACACCTACTAGGTTCAGGTACTGAGCTAGGCATTAGAGATAACAAAAAGAATGAAACAAACCCCATTCTCAAGAGGCTTACATTATTACATCAAAAACTCATGGGCAGCAACTTTTGAGATATGAAAATAGGTATAATTTCCTTAATTTTGCCACTGAAATTTCCTACTTTGCGCTTCTCCCCTTCTTGCCCAATAAATTTGTCAGTATTTCCAGCCCCAGAAAAAATGGACCAATCCATTTGGAAATCTTCCTCTTCTATGGCAGCAAGAGCATGAATTTGCTCAGGGGGGCCATGTTTCTTTTCCTAGGCACAGGCAACTGACCTACGAATCCTGATTTAGCTTGGGTGGCTTCTTGGAATCCAAAAGTTCCTGGGTTCCCTAATTGGTATGGATTGTTCAACAGGCAGTACTTCCTCGAGCTTGGGGATGGGGAGAAGACACCCCACTGCCAGGAAGCTGCTACATCTAAAAGATTCAAGAAGGACCGTCGTCCATCAGGAGATCTGGACTTGTGAGATGCCGACAGGGTAGGTCGAAGAGAAAAGTGAAATATCCGCGGTACCTCGCTCTTTCCAAAAAGCGTGACTGGCCCTGTGGGTTTTTGTGTTGTATTTTTCGTATTTGTTCATGCATGCTTATGAGTCTTTTGTGTTTTAAGCACTTCTTTTAAGGTAGAGGAAATAGCTATCTTTTACCTGAGGCAGAGGAAGGAATTGCTGCTACCCTCCCAAGTAATCCCTTTTCTATAAGATTTTCCTATCTACTTTTTCATGGTGATCCTTCCAGCAGCCTGGAAAGGGATTTAGGTCAGGGATTAGCCTCCCAGTTTAGGATTATAGGATTTAGAGCTGAAACATTCCTTTAGAATCTGGTCTACTTTACAGGAGGAGGAACCGAGGCCCAGAGGTATCAAGCGACTTCATATTACTCAGCTTGTGGACATCAGAACCAACAGTCCCAGCAGGGGAGTGAGAAGGAGGGAGCAGAAGGGAAAGAGCATGGGCAATATCCCTCAGGCTCCATTCCTGTAGAAGTGGTTCTTGGACATCCACAGGATGGGGAAGGAGCCCAAGTAGCCCTGACTCACCCTGAGACAGACAAACAGAGACTCAGGGAAGGGGATTTCCAGAAAAAGGAGATGGTTGAAATCATGAAACCTTGTTCCCAGACTTCAGAAGAAAAGAGAAAGCATAAGGCTTTCATAATAAGAAGAACTCTGAGATTGGTACAGCACTGAAAATTCTCTCCAGATCTCTCCCTTACTTCATCTCATATGTCTGGGAGAATAGTTACAAGTCTGTGTGGGGTTGGAGGTCCAGCCTCTTGATTTCATGAGGACGCTAGGTGGCGCCTTGGATAGATTCTTGGATCTGGAGTCTGGAAGATCTGAGTTAAAATCCAAGCTCAGATACTTATTAGCTGTGTGACCCTGGGCAAGTCACTTAATCTCTGTTTGCTTCAGTTTCCTCATCTGTGAAATGGGGATAATAACAGCAGCTACTTTTCAGGGTCACTCTGAGGATAAAATGAGATAATATTTATGAAGCTCTTTGAAAACCTTAAAGCTCTATATAAATGTTTGCTATAATAATATTACTATAAGTGTGGGGAACTGTTGGGAGTTCCCTCCACTCATACAATTTATTGTCTAAGAGAATTGTAATCTTAGGGATTTACCTGGGGACACTGAGTAGTTTTTTTTTTAATTAAAACTTTTTTTCAATTATCAATTTTTTTCCTCCCAATCATTGGGGGAAAATAACTGATTGAAACAAATATGCATAGTAAAAAAAAAATTCCCTTATTGACCATGTCTTGTGCATCTAGAGTCTATCCTCTACTTTTGTGGCAGGAGGTGAGCAGCATGTGTCATCATCAGTTCTCTGGAATCACGGTTGATCACTGCATTGATCAGAATTCTTAAAGTCTTTCAAAGCTGTTCATTTTTGCAGTGCGATTGTTCTAGTATAAATTTTCTCTTGATTCTGCTCATTTCACTTTGTATCAGTTCATACAAACCTTCCATTTCTTACAGTACAATAGCATCCCATTACATCACATGCTGTGATTTGCTCAGGCATTCCTCAATTAATGGGCAACCCCTTAATTTCCAGTTCTTGGTCCTTAAGAAGTTGTGACATGGCCCAGATCACAAAGCCATTGAGAATCAGAGGCAAGATTTGAACTCAGCTCTTACTGACTTCAAAGCTTACCCTTGCTACTCTATGCTACCTTTCAACTATTATTATCCCTTTATTACATGAGGAAACTGAAGTCCAGATGGAGGAAAGGAATTATCCAAGGTCACACAATCATAGAATGTCAGGGACAAAGAGACCTGCTAGTTGTAATGTTGATGGGATATAAGATCTTTCCCACCCATTAATAGGTCTCATAGGGAACCCATTAAGGGAAGCTTGATTAGGGGAGGCTTGTTTTTCAGGAAGCTCCACACCTTTTGTTATTTTGGAATTAGGTAGTGGGTCATGAAGGTTGTGATGTCCTCTGACCCTGAAGATGTGTATATATCCTCTAAGGTTAGCATTTTGCTTTGGGGCTCACTCATTGGAAGAGTGTTCTTATGATTTGACCAGATGAGACTCTGGGTAGCCATTAAGGAACCCTCCAGCTTTGTAAAACTCAGATGTTGGTGCTCCTCTCTCTGGTAACTATGCATGCATTGCCTTGGTCAGAGTGCTAATTTCTCAGACATTTAGAAGCCCTGTCTGTTGGTTTTTATTTCTCTGCTTGTATTTTCTCTATTTTCTTTGTTTGGATTTTCTCTGAAGTTCAGGGTGCTGATTTTCCCCCTGAACTAGTGAATATAATTAAAGAAGATTGCTGACCCCTTGAACAGCTCTCTTTCCTAGTAAAGCAGATCTAAGAACCTATGCTAGCAGCCATCCTGGGTACGCCAGTGTGGTTGCTGTTATGCTAGTTCTACCTCCTCATTGTCTAGAAGGGGAAACCAAGTGCCAAATTTGCTGAAATTCACACCGTCAATTGGTGTTCTTATTCTCCCCTCCTTTCCATCCAACTTTAAGTTTCTTGAGGGCAGAGAATGTGTATTATGTATAGCATTAGGTAAGGAAATGAGCAGACAGACCATGGAGTCAGATTGGACACTTAGACCCTTATTACTTGTATGACTTTGGGCAAGTCACTTTTCCTCTCTGAGTCTTAGTTTTTGCTTTTGTAAAATGGGAACAAAAATATTTGTCCCATCTCCATGACTAGCTTTTTTTTCTTTTTCATCACCAGCTTTTTAAAAGGAATATATTTTGCAAACTTTAGAGTGGCTACACAATTGGGAGAAATTCTTATAAACTCTGTAGCCCCTCAGTTGACTACAAGGGGCTACGGGCATGGGACCTCACACATAGCAGGTGCTCAGTAAAAACAATTTGAATCTAATACTTAACACAGTGACTGGCATGTAGCAGGCACTTAATAAATGTTTATTTCCTGATTTATTGATTAAGTCCCAATTTACTTGCTGTATAATTTTGGAAGAGTCACTTCTATTTCCTTATCTATAAAATGGTAATAATAATTCCTAGATTTGTTATAAGGAAAATTATAGAAATGTGAATTACTAATATAATTTTTGAATTATGGGTTTAGACTTTGCCTTTTTGGAAACTGTGAATTACCCCCCAGGAAGGAGATTCAACATTATTAACTCCTCTGAGTGAATTTTCTGTTCCTATCAAGTTAGATCGACAGAGAACCAGAGCAGAGTTTTGGCTAAGACTGGTATCCAAAAGGCTAAGGGCATTTCAGGAAGAGGTTGGCGCTGGAGGCACACTTTACTGACTTCTCAATCTTCTTGAGTGCTGGCCCCATTTCCATAAGCTCAGAGCTGGCCAAGACCCTCCTACCATTGACTGAAATTTACTGTAAAGGGTCTGGCTTGGGGTTATTCTAATGTTGTTCAGATCCAGCAGGCCACACACAGCCTAAGCATCTGGCACCTTGTTGCAGTGGCCCTGACTAAGGAATTCCAAACTCTCTGAGAGGCTGAGTACAGCTGGCTACCTCCAGTGGGTCAGTGGGCCATCCCTTATAGTCAATGAGCTGAGCCCCAGGAAGAGAAGACTCAGGGGACACATGGGAGCTGTCTTCAGACATCTGAGGGATTGTCATGGAGAGGAGTAGATCCCTCCTGTTTGGCCCGAGGGAAGGACTGTGTTAGAGATGTGTGTGTGTGTGTGTGTGTGCGTGTGTGTGTGTGTGTGTGTGTATGTGTGTGTGTGTGTGTGGCCAGGAGGGGATAGGGGGATTGCAAAGAAAAACTTTGCTACAATCAAAGCTATTCCACAATCCATTGGGCTGTTACTGGACATTATTAGCTTTCTGTCATTGGAAATGTTCCAGAAGAACAGAATTTCATCATAAAGCATTAATAAATAGTAATTCATCTTATAGCATTTTAAGATTTATAAAATTCTATCTTCTCAATAACTCTGGTGAAGTAAGTAGTGCAAGTATTTGTGTCTCTTTTATATAGATGGGTAAACTTAGACTCAGAGATGTGAAATGACTTGCCCAAGGTCACATAGCTAATCAGTATAAGGGCTTCATTTGAACTCAAGACTCCTTGCAGGTCCAGCACTTTCTTTTTTCTTTTTTAAATTTTTTTATTTTTTTTTGAAAATGTATTAATTTACTTATTTTCTTGTTTACATCATTCATTTCCATGAGATTTTGAGTTACAAATTTTCTCTCCATCTTTCCCCTACCCAACATCTCAAAACAGCCATCCCGCTGTATAGCCCCTCAGCACTCTTTCTACAATGAACTTTTCATCAAATCATGAAATCCAAAATATCTCACAGAGAGTGATTGAATTATTGATGCAATATCTCACACAGCACTTTGCGACCATGAGTGTGTGCTACAGTTAATTCATCAACAAGCATTTTAAAATCAGCTACTATGTTCCAGGCCCTGTACGAGGTGCTCAGAGTATAAAGACAAGAAGCCGTGTCTGTCCTTAAGGGGCTTGCTTCCTCGGGGGCTGGGATGGAATAACCTGTACAAGGGGTCTTGTTTCATTCTCTGATCCACCCCCCCTCCAATGGGGAACTCCATGGTGGCGGGACTTGGGTCTTCTTCTTCTCTGCCTTCCCTGTCCTGGGAGGGAGCATCTTCAGGGCAGGACCTGTATCTTCTTCCTGATCACTAGATCACACACATAAGAGGCCTCAGTTTCCTCATCTGAAAAATAAGGAGCTTGGACTGCCAGATGACCCCTAAGACTCTTCCCAGATCTGACATTTGATTGTCTCTCTTCTAAGGTTCCCCTTTCCACACTCTGCATCTCGAATTCGAGACCACGGTAGGGTCTGACTTATTAATACTCTCTATTCTAAGGTTCCTTCCAACTCTGACAGCCTAAGGTTCTCTTAGGTGGTCAACAGATCCTTGCCTGATATCTTTGTGCAAAGGCTGCTGAGAGTGTTGGGCTGGTGAGATAAGCTTTCTGGATAACATGACTGCTTTGACATCAGGGGGAAATGAGACTAGTAACTAACATTTCTACACTATTTATTATGTACCAGACTCTGTGCTAAACACTTTTCAATTACTGTCTTGTTCAGTCCCTCCGACAACCCTGCGAGGCAGATGCTGTTAACATTGTTGTTTTATGGATGAGGAAACTAAGGCTGATAGTGGTTAAGTGACTTGCCCAGGGTCATACTGCTAGGACATCTGAGACAGGATTTGAATTCTGGACTTCCTGACTCCAGTCCTGATGTTTGATCCATTTTGCCACCAGCTCCCCCAAAAGTTCAGGAAGTGTCATTCTGCTGCTATGGTGCAGGAGCCCACCCTCATTCTGGTCCTTACTCTGTCTCCCCATTATACCTTGCCTATTTAGCCATAGCTTGAAATCACAAATGAAGTGGAACAGAGATTCAAAGGTGAATTTTTTTCTTTGTTCCTGAAAGACCTGAAACCTCTACTTTACATTTGCTAATTAGCAGATTAAGTCCTGACCCTGGTCCTGACTCCAGCCTCAGACTGAGTGAACCCTGACTCCAGTCCCAGGTGGACCTCTGACCCTGCTCATAGACTGAGTTTTGACCTTGGCCACAGATGGAGCCCTGACCCCAGGCTTGGACTGAGCCTAGACTTTAGTCATATATTAAGTCCTGACCTGAGCCCCAGATGGATTCCTAACCCTGGTCACAAGCTGAACATTGACACTTGCTCCAAACAAAGCCATGACCCCAGGCCTACATTAAGCCCAGACTCTGACCCTAGTTACAGATGGAGCCTTGACCTCGGTTTCCACATTGAGCCCTGACCCTGGCTCCTTTAGGCTGAGCCCTGAACGCAAGCTGCCACAGTTTGAGCACAGACACAATTATAGTTGAAATCATTTTTAAGGATGAGGAGAAGAGAGAGCACAGAGGGCTCCCTATACCCCACCCATGGTATCAAGACCCTATTCACTTTACATCAATTGTCTAGTCCAGGGGTGGGAAACCTGCAGCCTCAAGGCTGAATGTGGCCCTCTAGGTCGTGAGTGTAGCCCTTTGAGTGAATCCAAGGGCTGCACTTGAGGACCTAGAGAGTCACATGTGGCCTCGAGGCTGCACTAGTTCTTGGATTATTTCAGTCTAGCCAGGATGGAGTCGGTTTCTCTGTGGGCATCAACTAATGTCTGTAGAGTGCTTCCCAAACCCTAAATGGGACCTAGTAACAGTGTCCATAAGATCATGTGAGTTTTGCTGCTTTGACTGCTAATATGACCTTTTCAGCCTCTGAGTGAAGGGGATAGCTGAAGTGTGTACTTTCTCCAAGGGACTGGAATGAATGAGGGACTCCCTGCTTCAGGCAGAAACCAGACACCCTGTGAGGGACCTTCTGTGACTGAATTATTAACTTAGGCTATATATTATCCCCTAGCTCATTTCCCCAAATAGGAGGTAGGTTTGGGTTGGGAGGCTGAAGGACAGGTCACAAGCTGGATCCATTGAAACTGAGGTCGGGAGATTGCCCCTTTAAGAGGTAAGGTGCTGGATTGGACACCCACGAAAATCCCTACAAGCTTTGAGAGTCCAGGAGTCTATGACTAACAAAAGCTGGTCACTCTGGAAGCAAACCCAGAACAGTGTCTGAAAGTCCAGACTTAAGAAACTGCTAAATGCGGGGGCTAGCCTGGGGCTCCGGAAAGAATTTTCCACGTAGCTGTTTTCAGTAAGGATTTTCCATCTCCTGCCTTTGAAATAGGGTCTAACTGACAAAAAGCCAATTTACATGGGTCACACCAAGAAAAGATATATTTAATGATATTCAATAAGCTGGGCTCAGCTCTGTGTCAAGGGGGCCAAGATGAAAAATGAGGCTGTCACTGTCTTTCAATTCATTTTGATTCAATGTGTGTTCTCCCTGCCCTCAGGGAGCTCCCAGTCTAGCGGAGGGAAGAAGACACAAACACAGGTGAGCATAACACAGAATATCACATGGTAAACACTATGATCATTGCAGACAGGGAAGGCTTCAGTCTCTAGCAAGTTCCTTGAAGACAGAGGATGTTTAAGTTTTGTCTTTATAACTATCCCCAGCAGCTGGTGTAGTGCCTGACACTTGATTGTAACTAAATAAATACATATACAGTTATCCCTTCCACATGGCCCCATTGAGGTTTCCATATATCCCAAGCTGGCATAAGAAATTAAATGGGAATTTTGCAGAAGCCAAAGACCAGCAGATGACACAGAAAAAGTTTAGAAACCCAGAAATGCAAAACATATATGAATACTATTGCATAACATTAAAGTATTTTATCTTTTAATATCATAATAATTCAGACTTCTTCTCTGGTGGCACAAAAGAAGGGCCAAAAAATTTTATTCAGATTTTCTAGAATCTGAGGGGATGCCACACCCCTAACCCTCACAATGTGGAAAAGATAACTGTAGTATTAAAATGAATTGAGTTGGACTTTAAAGGAAGGGTAGGGATCCAACATTAAAAGAGAGGGAGAACTGATATCCTAGGCATCATGAGGAGCAAAAGTATAGAGGCTGGAGAGCCCACTTTATGTGCCAATGGAAGAGAATTGTGCAGTTTGCCTGGAGCAATAGGGCTGGAAAGGCAGAGTGGTGCTGGATTTGAGGGGGTCTTAAATGCAAGGCTCGGGAGTTTGAACATGACTTGTCAGTTAATAGGGGACTACTAAAGATTTTTGAGCAGAGAAGTGACTTGACCAGGTCTATATATAGGGAGATTTGTCTAACAGCAATGTTGGGGGTAAGTTGGAGCAGGTTGGAAGTCAAGATGGGAAGAAGCTGATAGCGGGAAGCTTTTGCAATTGTTTAGGTTGGTGGTAATGAGGTTCTGTGCCAGGGTGATGGTAATAAGAACAGGATGAAGGAGATAGGAATGTATTTATGACTCTTTTGGTATAGGGAATTCCCAAGCCTACCAATGCAGGCTGCATCTCCTCTGCATCTCCTAAACATGGAATTACCAAGAACAATGAAAGGTGAAGTGATTGGTCACATAGCCAGCAAGTGTCAGAGGATTTGAACCTATGACTTCCTGACTACAAGGCTACCTCTCTAACTACCACACCACATTCCCTCTCAGAGATGAAGAGATGTTAATTGAGCACTATTTCTGAGCTAGAAATTATCAGAATGAATTAATAGTTTCATGAAAGCAAAGACTGGGGTTTATCTAAACTTTATATGTCCTCCAGAGTCTACTCAGTAGGTGCTTAATAATGTTGGTTTAATGGAACCAAGCACAAGAGTTGTGTAAGAAGAAGTAAAAAGATTATACCAAAGATTATAGTTTTCTTAACATGGCTTTTTAAAAAAATCCAGTTTACAGTTTTGCAACCTTGAATTCTTGGTATAAAGCTAGTCTGGTCATAGTATATAATCTTTGTGATTGTAGTCCATTTGCTAATCTTTTATTTAAAAAACTTTTGCATCAATGTTCATTAAGGGTATCGGTCTGTATTTTCTTTGTCTATTTTGACTCTTTCTGTTTTAGGTATTAAGATCATTTCCATATCATAAGCAATTTAGTATGAGCTCTCATTTGGCTATTTTAAAAATAGCTTGTAACATTGGAATTGAGCTTTCTTTAAATATTTGGTAGAATTAACTTGTAGGTCCATCTGGGCTTCTTATTATTAGCCTTTAAGAGTTCATTTATGGCATATTCAATTTCTTTGCCTGAGGTTAGGTTATTCAAATTCTCTATTTCTTGTCCTGTTAGTCTGGGTATTTAGTTTTTTTGTAAATGTTCATTAATTTTATCAATTTATCATTTATTGATTTTATTGATATACAATTGGACAAAGTAGCTTTAAAATAATTTTATTTCTCTTTCCATTAATTGTAAATTCTTTTTCATTTAAAAAAAATCGGCAGTTTGGTATTTCTCTATTTTAAAAAATCAGATGATTTAATAGCTTATTTTATAAGGATTTTTTTAAAAAAAAGCTCCTAGGTTTGTTATTGGTCCAATTAATTTTTTACTATTCATTTTATCTCTTCTTTGATTTTTCAGAATTTCCATTGTGATTTTTAGTTGGAATTTCTGATTTGATGCTTTTCTTTTTTTCTTTTCTTTTTTTTTTTTTACTGTATGCCTAATTCATTGTTTTTTTCTTTCTCTTTTTGTTGATGAACATGTTCAGTGATACAAAATTTTCCCTAAAGACTGCTGTGGCCACATCACAAAAGTTTTGAAATGTTATTCCATTGTTGTCATTTTCTTTAATGAAATTATCTATTATTTTGGGGCTCTATTCTTTGACCCACTGTTTGGCATGAAATTGCTTAGTTTCCATTTCAATGTGAATCATTTTTTCCCAAAGGCATTTTATTGCATTATGGTCTGTTAAAATTTGTTTAATATTTCTGCTTTTTAAAATTTTGTTTATGAGGTTTTGGTGACTTAGCACATGGTCAATTTTTGTGAAGACGTCACGCATAGTTGAGAAATATGTGTATACTTTTCTATTCTCATTGAATAATCACCAGAGATTTGTAACATCTGACTTTGCTATAGTTCTATTGATGTCTTTAACTTCTTTCTTGTTTATCTTTTTATTAAATTTATCCAGGTCTCAAAGGTACATTAAGCTTCTCAACTATTACGGTTTTGGTGTCTATTTTACCTTGTAACTAAATTAATGTTTTCTTTTCTTAGATGTTATGTCACATTAGTGTATATAAATATAGATATATACACACATACACATTTATACATATGCACTCATATGTATAAATACACCAATATGGCATAATATGTGTATGCATGTATATACATAAATGGCACATCTTTATATATTACTGATATTATTTCATTGTCTATGGTGAGTTTAAGCATAATATAGTTTCCTTATTTATCTCTTTTAATCATGCCTACTTTTGCTTTTGCCTTGTCTGAGATCATGATTGCTACTCCTGTTTTTTAAAATTCACCTAAAACATAATACATTAATACACTAGCCCCTCATTTGGATGCTGTATGAATCTTTATGTTTCATGTGTGTTTCTTGTAAACAAAATATTTTTGGATTCTGCTTTCTAATTCACTTTGCTCTCCTTTTCTATTTTATGGGTGAGTTTATCCCAGTCATGTTCACAGTTATGATTGTTGACCATTAATTTTCCTCTGTTGTATACTCCTATACTTTCCCGTCTTTACCTCCATCCTCTCTTTACATAGAAGAATGTGTTTTAAAAAGGAATGTGATTAACACAAGTGATTTGTAATTTTTATCTTTTGCTTCATTTCTTTGAGATACTGTTGTACATAAGCCATCCTCCCCACCTCTGAGTCCCAACGATCTGTTTGTACTTGTGGATTTACTTTCTTTTGGACATCTCTTTGGCCCATATGATATCTCCATAGTGTTTGGTATCTTTTTCTATATTATATCTCCAGCTTATGTTACTGATTTGAGACTTCATACCAGTACTAGGCTATATTCCTTTCTATACTCTTACATTATATGGTCAAGTTCTCTTTGGTCCTGACCTTGATTTCCTGGGCTCTTGCCCCTGGCTTTTACCTTCCCTCATCTTTCTGAGCCCAGAGTTCTGACCCTCTTCAATGCCTCTGGTCATATCTCTGCAGTTGGCTGTCCCCAATCAGGGCACTGCCATTGGCTTCTAAAGCTTCCAGAGCCTTTGTAGTTGGGATTCTGCTACAGTGTGCCATCCTTTCTGGTGTTACCCTCATCAAGGTGATGCTAAGGGCTTCTGGTCCCCCTCAGGCATTTCCAGTTGATGTGTTGCCAAGAGGTTCTGGCCTATTCACCTATCTCATGATGACTTTTCCTGGTAAGGCCCCTCTTCAAGAACTAGAGGTTTCTGGCTATCTTTATTAGCAAAGACTATACTGGATAAAAGAACTGACTAATGTTTTTCTTTTTAAATTTAATGATTGTTTTTCAATCTGGTCTTCTTTATTAGATTATTGCTAGAGTATACATGGGAGAGTTGGAATTAGGTTCCTCTGTAGCCTTTCATGCTGCCATCTTAACCAGAACCCCTATAGGCACTTTTACACAATAACCCCAGAATACAGGTAGTACCAGGACAGTTGAAGAATCAACTTGCCTTGTAAGGACGTGGATTCCTTCCAATGAAGAAACATTGCAATTGCATTGGGAATCAGGAGAATTAGGTTTGAATCCTAGGTCTGTTACTTACTGCATTTGTGGACAAATCAGTTCTTTATGGACTTCAATTTTCATATCTATAAAATGAGAAAATGTAACTAAATTACATTTAAGGACACATCCACTCCTAAGACACAGAAAAATTAAGATATCTAGTCAGGGTCAAACTGCAAGGACATGTTAGAGCTGGGAATACGGACCTGGTCTGCCCATTCCCACTTGGGAATCACTCATGTTGTTGGAAATTTTTTCCTTATGTCTCTGGGATGACCCCCCATTATTTCTAATTCTGCCCTCTGAGCCCAAACAGAATGCTGCTTCCTGTTAACAACCCCTGCTATGTTTGAGGACAGCTATCCTGCGCCTCCCCTTACCCTCCTGGCCAAGACCTCTCTTCTCCATCGTTCCTTCACTTGAGCCTTGTATTCCTTCACCATCTTGGTCAGCTAGCTGACTCTGGATATGCTTGAGTTTTTCATTCTTGTGTCTTAACCACAGCACCCAGAATGTCACCCAATTTGCCCCAGACTTGGTCTGAAACTGAACACAGCAAGAATTTCACCTCTCTTGTTCGGATTTATGCAACCCAGCATGATGCTAGATTCTTTACTACTTCTCCCTGTTGACTCATGTGGAACTTGCAGGCCACTAAATCCCCAAATCTCTTTTACTCTAAGTCTTGTCTACACATGCTTTCCCCATCCTCTATCTATCTAGCTGCCTCTTTGAACCCATGTGGAGCATTATATTTATCCTTTTACAATTTAGCCATCTGAGGTTTGAGCCATAGCTTTAACCTGTTGAAAATCAGCCAGTATGCATTAATTAAGCTATGTGCCACATACTCTGCTAATCTTTTAAGATTCTTACTCTGCCATACAACCTATTAGCTGTCTCCCCTGCCCCTGATTTATGTCATCTGAGAATAGACAAGCATATTTTCTTTTTTTTGTATTCATTTATTTATTTTCTTGTTTACATCATTCATTTCCATGAGATTTTGAGTTACAAATTTTCTCCTCATCTTTCCCCGACCCA
>CM053583.1:55071755-55103131 GCA_028627135.1 Pseudochirops cupreus | reverse complement strand
GCTCAGGCAATACAATAAGGCTTTCTCACAGTTTTACAAAGTTACATGCTTACATTAAGACAGGTACAGATTAAATTTCTCAGATGGCTCACAGTATACTAGCTTTTAGAAAGGTGATTACATGTTGCCAAGGTAATCAAGAAAACTTACACACAAACCATACCAATTAACAGATTCATTGTTACCAATGTCTTTTAACATCCAATTCCTTGCCAGTCTAGGGGTTACCAGATAATTCTGACTTGATATAGGTTGGTATAGTCATTTAAAATCAGTTCCACATTTGCAAAGATCTTTAAAAAAAATGATTTCATCTGCCTTTAGAAGTTTTGATTTTTTTTTTCAGAATGGGGAAACTTCACTGTAAATTATCCCTCACAATCGTAATGGAATATTACAGGGCTATAAGAAACTATGAGCAGGCAGACTTCAGAAAAACTTAAAAGGACTTACATGAAATGATGCGAAGTGAAGTGGGCAGAACCAGGAGAACACTGTACACTGTAACAGCAATATTGTACAATGGTCAGCTATGAATGACTTAGCTCTTCTCAGCAACACAAAGATCTAAGACAATTCTGAAGGACTAGTGATGAAAAATGCTATCCACCTCCAGAGAAGGAACTGATGGAGTTTGAATGCAAGTCAAAGCATACTTTTTTTTTATGGATTTTTTCCCCTTTGGATCTGTGTGTTCTTTCACATCCTGACTAATATGGTAATATGTTTTGCATAATTGAATATTTATAAACTGTATCAAATTGCTTGCTGTTTCAGGGAGGGGGGAGGAAGAAAGAGAAAATTTGAATTCAAATTTTTTTTAAAAAAGAATCTTTAAAATTGTCTTTACATGTAACTGAGAAAAATAAAATATTATTTTTAAAAAATAAAGTACAACTACATAAAAAAAATTAATTTTGTGAGGTGAATTCCTTGTAGTAAACACTTTACATTTAAGCCCATTCTCCCCAGGGATCAACGTGGTAATAGGGAAGCAGAAGCCAAGTCTTGCCCTCAGGGACCTTACAGTCTAGGAAGAGAGAGAAGGACCAAATGGGATTGGACCTTCTTCAGGAATCATACTTTGGGGTTAGATAGCACTCATACGAGAAAGGGGAACATTCAGTGGTGAATTATTGAAGGTAAAAAGAATCATTCAGCTTATGTGTTCTCCTAGAATTGTTCAGCTTACATATTCTAGGAGCTCAGAGTAGCTCCTTTTTACCAGCCAACCAGGGGACACATCAGTTCAAAGCAAAAGACATTCAGTTCAACATCTCAGGAAGAGAAATGACAAGAACCCACAAAGGTGTTCACTGTCACAAAGGTTACTGTACCACCAATGAGAGTGAGTGCACACAGGCAGCATTCATGGCCAGGCACATAGGTAGGGAACATCTGAGAACCATGTGGTGGACTGGAAAGAATACTGGATTCAGCACCTGGGGCCACATTCCAGCTCTGCCACTTACTACCCACGTGAACGCTGGCCAGTCATTGCACCTCTGTGGACCTCAATTTCCTGATCTACAAAGTAAAGGGACCTTTGAGGTCCCCTTAAGTTCCAAGTCTCTGATCTTATGAGCTTGAGGTCAGGAAGGTGTGCCACCAGGACACTTCATGGTTCTCATGCTACAGACCTACTGATGTTGCTTTCTCTGCTGAATTTCTGCATTAGTGCATCAGTCTGCTGGATGCATCCCCCAATACTGAATGTCCCCTTGCTGCTCATGTGGCTGCTTTCTTTCGGAGTCCTTCCTGGATGCCTCCTCTCCTCCTACTGCTGGGGTTCTTCTTGCCCCCTGATAGGACTCTGGTTACTGCTATTCTCTGCTACCATCTGCTGGTCTTCAGCTATTATATTTCCTTGGGGATGGGGGTCTG
This sequence comes from Pseudochirops cupreus, assembly GCA_028627135.1. Classification (NCBI taxonomy): domain Eukaryota; kingdom Metazoa; phylum Chordata; class Mammalia; order Diprotodontia; family Pseudocheiridae; genus Pseudochirops; species Pseudochirops cupreus. The sequence goes on along the minus strand of CM053583.1, from coordinate 55,101,247 downwards.
CAGGCTTTCTTTCTTTTTTCTTTTTAATAAATTTAGCCCCAGATCTCTCACCCTCTCTCTCTCTCTCTCTCTCCCTCTCTCTCTCTCTCTCTCTCTCTCTCTCTCTCTCTTTCTCTGTATATATGTATGCATATATATATGTAAATAGATAGATCTATATCTGTATCTATATATAGAGGTAGATATAGATATATCTATGTATAGATAGATATAGACAGATATCTATCTATATCTATATATGTGCATTGTGTGTATATGTATGTATAGATATACATATACATATCTCTCTGTGCATATATATACATATATACACATATATACAGAGAGAGAGCTTTTAAAGGAAACCCCTAGGCAGATCTACCAGCCAGCTAGCTAGAGAACCCCTCAGATATTTTATGAACAAAAATCTATCTTTGGAACTCCCTCTTTGTGCTAGACTTGAACCCCCTAATGTCCATCTCCTATTTTATTTGGGGTTAGAAAATTCCAATGCCTATGATTCACTCCCAAATTCAGAGTCAGAGGACCTGGGTTCAAATCCCAAACCAACTATTTACCTCCTGTGAGACCTCAGACTGAATCCTTTGAAAATATATCAGGAGGTCCCTCGAATGAAACCACAAAAGAGCTCTGTGGAGATGGGACGACGAGGTTCTTCCTGACTTCTACAATGTCTCTGGTCATCAGAAACATCAATTTGGAGTGAGACTCAAAGGGCAAGGAAGACCTAGAGCCCTTGGCTGTCTCTTTCTGTCTTTAGTATGCATTTCTGTCAGCAACAAAACTGCAGGTCTTTATGGAAGAGTCAATGGAAAACAAAGCCAAGACATGGAAGGGACTTTAGAGATTGTCTAATCCATTTTTTAAAAATTCATTTTACAGATGAGGAAGCCGAGGCCCAAAGGGGAAAAGTCACTGGTCCAAAGACATGCAGGGAGCAAGTGGCAGAGCAAGGATTCTAACCTGACTCCTGAATCCAAATATAAGGAGACCCTTTCTACTACTATGGTGTATATGGGGGGCGGGGGAAGGGGGATGGATTAGATTTGTGCACACAATATTGCTGTGTGTGTAAATATTATCGCTATATTGTTCTCTGTATAATATGACCTATCAAGGCAGCAATGATTATAGGGGGCGGAAGCCAAGTTCATCTGTGAGGATACAGGGGATGTAACTCAGGCAGAAACCTGAGGGAACTCCTTAGCCCAAGCAGAAAGCATTTCATAAGCTACTGTGGAGAGGGGTCCAGAAGGATCAATCCAGCTCCCTCCATCCTGCTCTGGGCAGCTTGATTCACTACAGGCTTTGGAAAGTCATAAAAAGCCAGCGGAAGTTGGACATTGAGGCTGGAGACCCTGGGGCATCAGATCTCGAGTTTAATAAGTGTCAGGCAATGTTTCTGGGCTGTGGGGTTTCCAGATGTGGAAGGTCGTCAAGGTCTCAGCCCCCAGAGGTTTGGAACACTCAAGCCCATTCCTGGCCGGATATTCATACCACCTCTATGGTGAGCTCCCCGCTGCTCCCTGGTTTGCCTCGCTATTTTGAGGAAAGGGGCCATTTCATTAATATCTGTAAGGGAGGAAACTCTGGCCCCAGGACACACAGCCAGTAACTAAAGGAGAACCCCTCTTGCTTCTTCCTCCCATCTGACCTTCTTCCATCCTTCCTCCCACAGAACATGATTCCAATAATTGAATCTACAGGGATGTATAAACAATTGGGAATACAAATCTGGCAGCCACCCAAAAGAAAATAAAAGAGTTTACTTGTTGTTGGTAACTTGGGGGAATGTGGCTCAGAGGAAAGAGTATTAGATCTGGAGTTAAAGGACTTCAATCAGTCAACAAGTATTTATTAAGCACTTATTATATTCAGAGCAATGTGCTGAGTGCCGGGTTCAAATCTAGATTTGCCTCATGCTACCTGTGTGAGCACAGGAAGACACTTTATTCTTCCAGGCTTCATTTTTCCCATCTACAAAATGAAGGGATTGGATTCAACCACTGAGATTTCCTCTGGCTTTGAATCTGAGTCCTTCCTGGAAAGCAACATAATACGATGGAAAGAGAATTAGATTTGGAGTCAGAAGACCTGGGTTCTTGGAACTGCTACTTATTATCTGTGTGACTTTGACAAAGGTACTTAACCTTCTGAGGTCTCAGTTTCCCCATCTGTAAAAATGTAAGGGACAGATAAGGTTAATTGTAAAGGTCCCTTCTAGAGCCTGTTGCATCTAGGTGGTGCAGTGGATAGAGCACTGGGTCTGGTAGTCAGAAAGACTTATCTTCCTGAGTTCAAATCTGGTCTCAGACACTTACTAGCTGTGTGACCCTGGACAAGTCACTTAACCCTATTTGCCTCAGTTTCTCATCTGTAAAATAAGCTGCAGAAGGAATGGTAAAGCACTCTAGTATCTTTACCCAGATAACCACAAATGACATCACAGTCAGACACAATTCTAGATCCTCCCTATAAGGAAGGCTTTAAGCAGGTGGTTGCAGTGCTTCCCACAGTGTCTGGCATGTACTAGACTCTTAATAACTGTTTATTGACGTACTGATTGATTGTCCTCCTGGAATTCTCCATCTCTTTGTAGGGAGCAGGCAGGCCAGGTGGAAGAAGACACCAATACATATAATACATAGCAGTACATAATAAATACACTAGAGAGAGGCAAAACACATTGTTTCCCCCAGTAGAATGCAAACCCTCTGAAGGCAGGGACTCTTCTTATTTGCTCTCGCATCCCCAGCACTCTGCGCATAGCAATACCTGATGCATGTTTGGTGAAGAATGACTAAAAACTATGTGCTAAGTAGAAAGACCCACTTATTTTTCAGATAGAGAAAACGAAGCCTAGAGACATTAAGTTGGTTTGCCCAAATTCATTAAAAAGTAGGGACTCCAGGAATGGAGAAGGTGGAGTCTGAAATAGCATAATTTTCATATGATTACCAACATATGGCAGGACTCCAAGCTAACCAAGGTGGCACCTGAGACATTTTCTTTTTTTTAAAATTGATTTGTTTATTTACTTTTAGTTTATAAGATTCAGTTCCATAATATCTTGAGTTTCAAGTTTTCTCCCCTCTCCCCCCCCCCCCGCCATGGTAGCATGCAATCAAGTGTAGGACCTGCAAATACTTTCACGTTGGACATTAGTCTGGTTGTATAGAAGGGTTGTAACCAGTGGAGTGAACAACGGGAAAAAGGAAACAAAACCAAACACGGAAAAGAGCAATAGCATGTAGGTTGCTTCAGCCAAGACATTTTCTTCTCTAGCCACAAGATATAGGATTAAGAAAGCCAAGAAAGCTAGAGATGTGGGGCTTCTGTGGACACCTGGCTCCTTCTCCTCCACTTCATGGTCAGGCCACACCATCACTGAGGATAAGACCACCAGTTTGTCCACTGTACAGTCTAACAAGATACACACAGGCAAAACCTCTAGCTTCTGCCATAGGAACACTTTGTGTCTGAACCCATGAGTTTGGCCATAAGGAGCAGCTGGGGAGAGAGTAGAGATAACTCAGAGCCCCCTATGATCACAGTTACCTCATCCTGACATCAAGATCATCTGTGGTTCTCTGTTCCCTACACAAAGAAGCCCAAACAACTTAGCCCAGCATTCAAGATCCTTTACAAAATACCTCCATGCTAGTCCAACTTGTTCTCCCATTCTTCCTCATGAACTTCACCAGAACCAGGAATGTCTCCTCATTATCCAAAGATCCCACCACCAGGATCACTCCTTCTCTGTAGCTTTACTCATTCAATGGTCCTTGCCTGCATGGCCATCCCTTTGCCTCTTCCCCTTTAATTTAAATCCTTCTCATGATGTAGTGGAAAGAGGACTGGAATTCCTATCAGGAAATCTTGGTGTGAGTCCCAACTCTGACTCTTAATAGTTGTGTGATCTCGGATGAGCTATTTTCCCTAACTGAGCTTCATAACACATTTTAGAAGGATGGAATAATGCTGAGTCAATATCCATTGTGATCAAAGAGAAACCTGGAGACCTCCTGGCACAATGCAGTGTGGGATTCTTCCTCTATCAATCTGATGGATGCACTGGTCGTTGTTTCAGCAAGCATGGACCTATATAATATATTCTTTTACTGTTGCTGTTGTTCAGTTGTGTATAAATCTTGGTGTGAACGACAGCACACCAATGCTGTCCATGGGGTCTTCTTGGCAAAGACACTGGAGCGATTTGCCATTTTCTTCTCCAGTGGACTAAGGCAAACAGAGGTCAAGAGATTTTTCCAGTATCACATGGCTAGTAAGTGTCTGAGGCTGGATTTGAACTCAGGTCTTCCTGACTCCTGGTTCTATCCACTGAGCCACTTAGCTACGTGTATCTGTCTGTCTTTCTCTCTCTCTTCCCCTCCCCATCTCTCCCTCTCTCTTCATATATATGTATATACACATACATGTGCGTGTGTGTGTATGTATATTCTTTAGCCACTATGTAAAACCACTTCCTCCCATCACTATACTTTAGTTTCTCATGTATAAGATGGAGATAATAATACTGGTTGGGCTACCTCAAGGGACTGCTATAAGAAAATCAGTCAGTAAATAAACATTAATTAAGGGTCTACTATGTGCCAGGCACTGTGTTAAGGTGCTGGGGATACAAAAAGAGGCAAAAGACAGTCCCTGTCCTCAGCAAGCTTATAATCTAATGAGGGAGGCAACCAGAAAACTGATATGTACAAACAAGCTGTTTGTAGGATAAGTAGGAAATGAATAAGAGAGGTAAGGGCTAGAATTAGGAGACTTGGGAAAGGTTTCCTGCAGAAGATGGGATTTTAGAAGAGCGCTTTGTAGACCTTAAAGCAGGACTGAATTGGGAGCTAGGATGCTCACAAGGCATCCCAAATCCTCCATCCCAGATTCCCCTTGGATGCCTCACTGTGGGATGGGTGATCACCCTGGATTCTCGAAGACTGCACAAGCTCCAGCAGGTTCTGCCGAACTAGAAAGTTTCCAGTCCAAGCTGGGCAAGTCATTTGTCTTTGGAGGCCCTGCCTCACTAAGTGCAGAAGAGTCCATCACCCAGAGGGCTGACCAACAGGAGATGAACATTTTGGCCACTGAGAGTCCTAATATTAATTGCTGACCTTTATCTAGTACCCTTTACATACATCAACTTATTTGAGCTTCTTGACAATTCTGAGAGCTAATCTTACCCCCAATAAGGAAACTGAAGCTGCAAGCTGTTAAAATGACTTGCCATAGTCACCCAGCTAGTAAGTGTCAGAGATGAGATTTCTATTCCATTCTTCCTGATTCTAAGTCCAGAGCTTCTCCTATCACACTCCCTCACTTGCAAAGACAATCTACAGAGGCACAACAGGGTGTGACCTATACTGGTAGGAGGATGTACCCACACCAAGAAAAACATGGCCCCTGGAAGTAGTAAAGTGTTTGAAGAACACAGAGTAACAGTAGTTGATATTCCTATGGTTCTGTAAGTCTTGCACGGCAACTCCATTTGATTTTCTTAGTAGCCTTGCAAAGCAGAGATAGTGTTCCTATTTTGGTTTCAGAGAAATGAAATTACTTTTCCACAGTCACAACTTGAAGCATCAGGGCCAGAATTTGAATACAGGTCCCCTGATTCCAAAAACCCAGTGAGTGTAGCTTCCAACTCCATTGCTTCTCTCTCTTGTGTGACACAATATCAGGGGAGAACAATTAGCTGGGTTACTGTTGCTAATAATATTGATGATGAAAATGAATATAATGGTGACTGATTGCTAGGAAGTGAAGGAGATATTTAAGAAATTCTTGCTCTTCTTTTCCCCCTGCCTGCCTCACACCGTCTCTGCCTCCCCTCTGACTCTTCTTGGTTTCCAGGAGCACGGCTTATCCCCCCTGGGGTCCTGGCACCACAGCAAACAGGGAGGCTGGAGGACCAGGCTCCCCATGAGAAGCCTTCTGCACACAAGGAGGTGTCTGGGCTGTGTGTCATGTGGGTGGACGCGTCTGTGGGCCAGGCCATAACTTAAAGTCTGCAAATACCCATGTGGTTCCCATCCTGCACAAACACATACACAGTTGTCACCGGTTATGGAAAATCCCCAACTCCCGGCTTTGGCAGAGATGACGTCAGGCCTGGAGTGGTTGTAAATGCTAACGAGGGGAAAGAGATCCAGAGAGAAGGGGGGGAAACTGAAACTCTTCTGAGCAATCCCAACCTTTCTCTTCTCAGAACCCCAGTCTCTTCGGTAACTGCCAGGGTTGGACAAGGTGACCTGCATGGTCTCTTTCCTCCTCAGTGGACTAGGATTACACCTGCATTTCCAATTTCCATCCATGCCTCTTTAGTGGAATCAGGCTATACAAGAATGGTGGACTCCTTCCCCGACAGGAAGATACTAGAGCCGGGCAAGGGACTAACCTGATGCAGGAGGGGGAGGGCAGTGATGGCGAGTCAGACCGCCTCCTACACACACACATCTGCAAAAGGTTTTGAACTTTCCAGAGGGCTTGAACGTACATTTATGAGACAGCAGATCTGGAAGGAAGCTCAGGGACCATCTCATCCAATCTTTGCATTTTATACAGGAAAAAACTGAGATTTAGAGAGGTTAAGAGGTGTCCAGGGTCACCAAGAAGGGAGGAATCATACAAGACCTCTCTTTCGTCCAGTTCTCTTCCAGCTACACCAGCCAGCCTATCCAAATGGTTGTGGTTCCATACTGTGGGGCAGATGCAGCTTTTCTAGGATTCTTAACTAGGGTCCAAGAGACACATGGGTGTGAGTAAGGCAGATAGAAGGAGCTGCTGATGGGATGAGAGTACAGGCCACTGATAGCCTAACCTCTCAGGACAGAGAAAAACCCAAGCTCTGTAAAGGCTATGAGGTGTACTGGAAAGGGTGATCAGACGGCTCAGGTCTGAACACCAGCTCTGAGTGATCTTAGTCAAGTCCTTAAGCTCTCTGTAAAAGGTGGGAGTTGGACTAGATGGTCTCTCAGGTCCTTCACAGCTCAACTTCCATGATTCCATCAGCCACAGCCACAGCACTTCTCTCACACCCAATCAAAAGGGAAATGATCTGGGCCCAGTGATTCTTCCCTCAGCGTCCAGATGTTAAGAAATGTTCATTGCCGAGTGAATAGCACTCATTTTGAGTCTTCCCATCCCGGGCGCTTCTCCTACAAATCGCTCACTTTTTCCATAAACCAAGCAAAGATGGAAACTCCAGAGATTTGTACATTTTTAGACTAATCTTTAGCACACGCAAGATGAATTGTTGGTGACCTATGAGCACAGAGGAACAGCTGGCTGGAGACCAGAGATGTAGAGCTGTAAAGGGATATTTGAGATCATCCAAACCAGCCCCTGATTTTATGGGGGAGAAAACCGAGATCCAGAAAGGGGAAGAGGTAGATAGAGTCCTGGGACTGAAGTCAGGAAGATCTGAGTTCAAAACTAGTCTCAGACACTTACTAGCTGTGGGACTCTGGGCAAGTCGTGGTAGATACAAGATTAGAACCCAGGTCTCCTGGCTCCCAGACCAGAGTTCTTTCCCCTACTTATCTCTCTCCTACTCATTACCAGTATGTTTGCTACATGTCTGGGAGAGCCATGAAGTAAATTAACTCATGAATTGCTGTATTCTATCTAGTTTGTGGGGTATCCATAGTGGCAGTTCAGCCAGAGAAGGTCTAAGGAGGGGGCTGCCCAGGATCACAAGGTCAGACTGGAGAAACAGCCTTTTGGCAAGGCAAGAAGGTATCTTTTGACATTTATATAGCACTAGTTAAGGTTTGAAAGGCATTTGACATAGAGGCAGCAGAGTATAGTGGTGGACACAGTCAGGAAGACCAGGGTTCAAATTTCTTCTCAGACACTTATTAGCTGTGTGACCCTGGGAACATCACAACCTCTCTGAGCCACACTTATCTCACAGGGTTGTTGGGAAGATCAGCTGAGATAATGTATACTTTAATAACCTTAAAGGGCTATTATTTTCACTCAGCACTATTGATGTAATCATCCCCATTTTACAGATAAATAAGATGAAACTGTCCACTCACTACTACATGACTAAGAATGTCAGGGGAAGAATTTAGGCCTGGGTAGTTAAAAACAAAACAAACCTTTGGTTTACAGAGCCTAGTTTTTCTTGCAAATGACAAGTCTCTGCCACCACCTGGTACCTTCCTGTCCCACTTCTCTTCCTGGACCTCTTCCCTCATATCGGTTCTCCTTCATGCTGGAAAATTCCAGCCTTGCTAATGGACACCTCCCCACCTGCGACATCAAAGAAGGTAAGCAATCGGTTGGACATCCTAGAAACCTGGCCCTCTCTATAGAACCCTGCCCTAGACTGCAGGCCTGCTATGTGGCATGATCCAGGTGGTCCAGCACTGACCTAAAAGAAATGAAGAGAACTTGGCTTGGCCTGAACTCAGAGTCAATGTGGTTACTCCTGGAGCTCATCACCACTCACTCCCCTTCCCCTTCCCTCAGTGTCCAGGAAGATTATTCCACCTGAGGCTCAGACACCCCTCTGCTGGTCAAATCAAGGATATATAGCTAGTCCTCTGAAGATCAGGGTGTATCACTGCTTCTCCAGTGACTTTCTCCCTCTTCCCTCACCCCAGGAGTCTCAGGTTAAATCACAAAGCCTTCCCTTGTGTGAGTTAAAAATGACAAATAAAGGCCTCATGCTTTTAGAATTGCTGGCCAGTCTGACTTTTGTAAAAACCTCTTAAGTCCCAGAAAAGCAACTGCATTGAACCGTTTTTAGGAAACTACTTTGTAAGCCCTGAGGAGCTATAGAAAGATTGAGTTGGTGTTAGGAGAAATCACAGAATCCTCGAGCTGGGAGGCATCTCAGAGGGACCTAGTTCAACCTTTCTACCCCATCCCTGAGGAGTGCTCAGTCAGCCTCCACCTGAAGACAGCCAAGCGGGTGAAGGAGCTCACAGGCTCCTTTAGTCACTCATCCCACTGAGGGCTCAGCTCTAACCATTCAGAAGGTTTCCTCATATCAAGACTAAGTCTGTCACTCTGACAGGTGTCATTGCTCATTGATGCTCATTCTACCTTTTGGGGCTAAGCAGGATAAGCCTGATCTCTGTTCCTTGTGATAGTCCCCCCGCCAAAAAAAAAATTCTTGAAGCCAGTGACCACGTCCCACCTAAATCTTCTCTTCTCCAGACTAAATATCCCTGATTTCTTCAGCTAATCCTCATATAGCATAGTATCTCTCCTCACCCAGATCACTATTCTCTCAGGGAGTTCATCAATGTCCTTGCTAAACTCTGGGACCCAGAACTAGGCAGAGCCCTCCAGATGTGGTCTGACCCCAAACTGTCACCTTCTTTGAGAGAATATAGCCTAAGTTTAATCACTCTTGGTCCGCAAAAGGTATGGGGATCATCTTGTCATTCCCCTCAACCTCATCCTACCAGAGAGGGCATGGGACCATTAAGAGCTAAATGTGTGTTTTCATATAGGTCTGCAGAGAGGAAAAGGCCAGCAACAGCCCCTAGTGATTGAGACCAATAGAGCAGAAGGAGGCAATAATCTGGATTGACTCTCCATGGGCAGACCACATGAGAGACAAGAAAAAAACTCTCCAACCTTTCCAGTACTCTATGGGGACATCCCAAAATCTGCACAGGAAAAGAGGAAAAAGGCTATAACTTTGGAGAATAGATTCCAGAAGAGATAAGCTGAGCACTGTTTGTGCCAGGCAGGGCTCCTGGATTGACAGGTACCAAATCACATTCTTCTCTGAACCATCTGGAAAGTCCTTTGCCTCAACCTAGTATTCTGGGTATAATGTGAAGCAGGAGGTGGGTGCTGCCCTGAACATGACCCCAGGTATCACCCCAGGCTCTTTGATGTTGGTTCAAAAGCCCTTTTCTCTATGTTTTTGAGAGGTGGCCTACCAGGATCCCTGTGCTCCTGCCCTGGAGAGCCAACTTGGATCTTACAGAAACCATAGACCCAGGCTTGCTTGAAAGGCTGATAGTTATCAACTGGCAGAGAACCCTTCATAGAAAGGACCTCTGGTGTCATTTTAGTCTAATCTGTATCCAGAAACAGAAATTCCCTCATTTGTTTCAATGTTTTTAGGATTATGGAAAATCTCAGATGATTATGCCCAGAAGAATTGAAATCATTGTTACAAGAATTGAAATACATCATTACAGCTAAGGGGACTATTCTCATTGGGGCAATAGGGAAAACACACAGAGAGACTGGATCTTAATTTCTAAACTTAAAACAATCCAGGAGCCCAATAACTGGCCCTATGTGTATTTCAATCCCTTCTGTTTCCTCAATATACAGTGTTGTTTTCAAAAAAAAACGTGTGTGTAAGAGATGAATTAGGTGTTTGTGAGATTAATTAGGAATTATTTGCAGGATATGTCACTGCCAATGATCAAGAGTTCCCTGGATTTACAAGGAATTAGTTCTTGGGGAGGGGGGTGAGGAGGAGTCTCTGAGGAGCAGCGTCCTTCATGGTTGTGGTGAGAAGTACAGGTACACCTGCCAGAAGGCAGGTACCCCATTAACACTTCTCACAGAGCCACTCCAATTTCCCTGACCATCCCCAGGTCAGTAACCTTTCCAGCATAGCACACTTCCTCTTAGCAAGTATTAACTGAGCACCTACTGTGGGAAGAGGAGCATCCCTAAGCTTTACCATCAGCAACTCCTATGACCATGGATACCTGTTTTACCCCTCTGAAAATGAGGAGAGTGGAATGAGTTATAACTCCATTCCCATCCAAGCCAATGGGAGGTTGCTAACAGCCATGTGACCTTTCAGATAGTGAGGGAGAAATGCCACCTAATTGGCTGGGAAACCTTGAAACCCTACTGTCCCTTCCAGCAATAAATCCTATAATTCACTGACAGGTTGTTGCCTCCAGCCAGAACTGTCTTCCCCACCCATTTCTACCCATTTAAACACTACCCACTTTTATGTCTCATCCTTTCCCTCACAGGAAGCTTTCCCTGGACATTCTGGTCCATGGGATCACTTTCTCTTCTACAGCACAGCACCTGGAGGCAGAACCACACCCTAAAACAAGCCTTTGATTCCATAATCTTCTCTTGTCTTCTATTCAATGTGCATAATTCTCATCAACCAAACCACACTAGAAGTTTCTCAAGGTTCTTTCACTTCTAGGCTCCCCTACAAAAGAGCTGAGTACAGGACTGGGAACATAGGCCTGAGGACATTTTCTAAGAGTCACCCAGAAAACTGGGAAACATCTTTATGATCAGACCCTTCCCACTATGGGAAATCTACTTCCCTCTATAAGATCAGTACCCTCACAAATAATTTTTAAAAGTTAGACAGATCTCTGTAGTTCTTGATACCCCCTTCACTTACTTGTGCCTTGGCAAATCCCCACCTTGGTAGTCTAAGGCTGCAACTCATGGACAGAATTGAGGTATAGTAGAAAGAGCAGTGGGATAAATAAATCCACATAAACATTAGTGTTTCTGTATGTTATCAATAAGTTTCAGCAGGAAGACAGAGAGATTATGTTTAAAGAACTATAGGATGCATAAAATTCACATAGAACTATGTGAATTCAACTGCAAAACACTATTTATAGAAACAAAGACAGACCTAAATAATCAGAGAAACATTTTTTGATGAACAGGCTAAGTCAATATAATAAAAATTGCAAGCTACATAAATTCATTTACTTATTCAGTGCCAATACCACTAAAATTATCAAAGGATTACTTTATAAAACCAAAAAATATAATAATGAAATGTATCTGGAGAAACCAAAGATTCTCAAGGGAAATAACGAGAAAAAAAAAAGTTCGAAGAAAGGGGACCTATCAATATCAGATTTCAGACTATGCTGTGAAGTAGTAATCATAAAAGTGACTTGATACTAGTTTTAAAAAATACGTCAATTGGTGGAACAGTTGAGGTACACAATATACTCATGCAATCAATAGTAACCTAGTGTTCAATATCCCCAAAGACCTCCACTACTGGTAGACAAATATTACTGGGAAAATCAGATAGCATTCTGGCAGCTAGATGACACCATAGTACACAGAGTGCAGGGCCTGGAGTTAGGACTTTCTGAGTTCAAATCTGACCTTAGACACTTACTAGCTGTATGACCCTGGGCAAGTCACTTAACCCTGTTTGCCTCAGTTTCCTCATCTGTAAAATGAGCTGGACAAGGAAATGACAAACCACTACAGTATCTTTGCCAAGAAAACCCCAAATGGGGTCACAAAGAGTCAGACGTGACTGAAACAACTGAATGAACAATGAAGGAAGAAACTTTTTCTGTCTTTCTTTTTCATATCTGTATCTCCAAAGCTTAGCAGAGTGTATGGAAAATAGTAGGCCCTTAGTAAATGTTTATTGGTTGATTGAAGAAGAAACTGAAAGAAGAAAAGAGTTACAGCAGAAAAAGAAGAGCCCAAAGTGGGTCGTCCAGCCTCTACGGGCATCTTGAAACAAGGGACAGGGGCTGAAGGTACTAGTTGAACTTCCCTCTTGAAGGACCAAAAGAAGTTCCAAAAATACTTACTCTTTCCCAATTTCCCTTCCCTATGTCTTTTCAGTAATAGACACAAAGTAAACTATAGTGTACTCTACTTGCTTCTTTTACATAAATGTTTATTGTGTCCTTATCTTCCCTCAAATATAGAGAAGTCAGGAGGCATCTAGAGATATACAAACTTTTTAATTAGGGCCTAAAGCCAAACCTCTAACTGAATGTTAGGAATTTTTATAACTGGGGGCTCTGAGCTATTAAGATCATATTATTACTTTTTCATCTGATATAAACACCATGAAACAGCTGAGGAGAGAATCAAGTGGACTTGAGGGCCATCTATCACCCTTAGGTTAAAAAGCAAGCTCATTGTTGTAGCTGGATGTGACTGATTAAATCTCCAGTGAGAAAGGGAATAGGAAGGAGAGGATGGTGGCTAAAGAAAAGATCACACTCTAAACAATGGTCCACGGAGGAGACAGAGAAGGACTGGGAAAGATTTGGCTCTGCCACTATGTAGAAGGGAAGAGGAAATGGAATCTATAGCAACAGCCAACCTTATAACAAGTCCATCCCAGAGAGATATGATAGATAGATAGACAGATGATAGATAGATAGATAGATAGATAGATAGATAGATAGATAGACGGATAGATGAATGGGTGGGTGCATTTATTAAGTGCTTACTATGTGCCAGGCTCTGTGCTAAGTGCATGTAATACAAAATACAAACAAAAAAGATACTTTCTGTCCTATAAGCACTTATATTCTAATGGTGGAAGACATTGCATAAAAGGGAGCTATAAAGAAAGGGGGAAGGGTACCCAAGGAAGAAGAAGAATCAGGAGCAGAGCCAGAGGAGAAGTGTTCCTACAATTTCAGAATGAGGAAACTGAGGCTCGGAAAGGGGAAGTGACTCTACCAAGATCACAAAGCAGCAAAACCTAGCCTGAAATCTAGATCTCCAGACTCCACATTCAATACTCTTTCCACTGCCCCAGGATGCCTCTTTCTCTACTATATTTCTCACTCCGTGACATGTCCTTCTCTTCCGAATTCAGCTTAAAAGGGAAAATATATTGTTGGAGTGCGCCTGAGAACATGACTCCATGAATCACAGAATCTCCCTGAAGCCCAGCAGCCATTATTCTTTCCCCCCAAAGAGACTCTGGCTTCATTAAGTAAAGACAATAAATTAGACCCTTTGGATTCACAAAAGAAGGTTCCTCTCTTCTTCCAACTGCCCTCCCTAACCCCTCCCAAGAGGGGAGCAGGGGACAGGAGGTAAGATCACAGCTTGACCCAGAACAACAGCCCTAGGAGGTTCCTGAAAAGTCATCTGACCTAATCTGGTTATCTTACATAGGATCAGCCTGAGGCCCCAAGAAAGAGGGAACCTACCTAAGGTCACACATGACACACATTGGTGTCCAGGCAGAGGACACTTCTTCCTATATTCCCTGGCACTGTCTGGTTTTGACTCAGGTCTAACCTCCCACACAAAACCTTTGCTGATCTCCACCTGTCTCAGACTCCCCCGTTATTAGCATTCTCTCCCTCCTAAAAATACTTTATATTTATTTATTTGTACTGTATCACCCCAGGAGGATATAAACTCCTTGAGGATATAAACTCCATGAGAGTTTCCTAAATTAGGTTGTATCCCAGCTCCCAGCGCAAAGCCTAGCGCATAAGGTGCTTAATAAATGTCTATAGGTGGGGCAGCTAGGTGGGGCAGTAAATAGAGTACCAGTCCTGGAATCAGGAGGACCTGAGTTCGAATTTGGCCTCAGACACTTAACACTTACTAGCCCTGTGACCTTGGGCAAGTCACTTAACCCCAATTGCCCTGCCTTCCCCCTTCTAAAAAGCAAAAATAAATAAATAAATGTCTGTAGGGCAGCTAGAGGGCAGCTAGGTGGTACAGTGGATAGAGTATTGGGGTGTCAGGAAGATCTGAGTTCAAATTTGACCTCAGACACTTAATAGCTGAGTGACTCTGGGCAAGTCACTCAACTCAGTTTCCTCATCTGTCAAATGAGCTGGAAAAGGAAATGGCAAACCTCTCCAGAAAACCCCAAATGGGGTCATAAAGAGTTGGACATGACTGAACAACAAAAAATGTCTGTTGAACATATATAAATTTACCCATCCATCCATCCAGGATCACAGTCAGACACAACTAAATGACTGAAGAACAAAAATTGGGGCCACCTGTCATTTTGATCCTCCTGATATGTGTTCTGTAATTAACTGTCACATAGCATTGCCATGAGAATACTAGTGTCAAAAATATGGACTTCCATAGCAGGGAGCTTCCCAGAAGAATCATAGCACAATTGCCTAAAAATAATCCAACCCATTTTCTTCCTCCAGTTCAATTGTGGGGCCCCACTCATCACTTATAAGTAGTTCTTGTTCAAGATACATGGACTGATACACTCACTCAATGGACTGCCCATCCAGAGACATGTTAGAGTCTGGGCAATAAGCATCCTTCAAGCACTTAGTTTTCCCCATGTGGATGGTCTGGCTGATCTCTTTTGAGTGGCCCTAGATCTCTTTGAAGAGGCTCTGGGCTAGATGTAATCAGCACAGTGCCATCCACAAACATAGCCATTTAGACCAGGATTTAGTGCCCTGAGGGCTGAAGAGTTATTACAGGTGGTCAGAGAATCCATATGCACATCAAATAGCATCACTCTGACTCTTACTTAGTTCTCCCCCAATATACGACATGCCTTAGCATAACAGCTAAGCAGCTATACCTCCTGCAAACTGAATAAATCATGTCTCATACATGGCACTATTGTTCCTGCACATCTGTAGATACTATTGAGATGAATGAACTACACATTTCAAAGGCTTCCTGAATTCAGTCACTTTTTACCGTTATGTGTTTTTTCAGTCCATGGGTACTAATAGTATATCATGGGAAGGTTTGCATAATTTTTTACATTAAAAGGTTTGCATAATTTTTTACATTATATACAAAAAGGCTGTGTGTCACCAGTGTGCATAAGACAGCCTCCAAGATAATTGAATGCCTCTGGCAAGTACTCTCTCTCTATTTTATGCCTTGCTTGGTATCATACTCAGAAAAAAGTCATGCTTGGGGTTAGATCCATCAAGGAATCTTGTATGGTTTTACTGTTAAGAGCTTATTTTTTAGCTTAAGGGTAATAGATGGCCCTTAAATACACTTGGATCTCTCTTCTTCTGTTTTATGGTATTTACACAATTTACATTAAAATTAACAGGTAGGATATGTGATTGAGGGAAGATTCTACAGAGAAATCCCAATAAGTGAAGGAGGAGGAAGAAGAGGGGTGGGCTATTTGACTTCTAAGGTTCCTTCCGCTCTCAATCTTTGAACCTATGATTGGCCAAGCTCCCAATAGTCTCCGGAGGCTGGGCTGGGGTGGGCTGGGGAGGGAGGGGGGTCACATAGAACCAGGAGAGTCTGACAGCCCCAGCAGCCACAGTGATGGCCTTTATCCCAAACTGACCAGGAGCAAGGTTGCAAAACACCCTTCTGGGAAATGAACTTGAATTCACCTGGTCTTTGTTTGGGCTGGTTATTTTGATTTATGGAAAACATTCATGTCTGGACTTCATTAAGTATTCGTCCATGGATTTATTCACTCCACATGGCAAGAAACCAGCCTTCCCCTGATCCTCCTTTTTCCATGTGTGTTCTCTAGATTCCCTATGGAATTCCACAAGTTTTCCTCCATCCTCAAGCTTCTAGTACCCTCATTCAGTTCATAATCTCTCCCCCTTTTAAAGTTCTTTTAAAGCCCCTTCCTCAGAGGAGTAGCCCAGAGAGGAAGTAGGGAGAGCATTCTGAGGAAACAGAGGCACAGACTTGCTCATGGTCCTGTAGCTAAGATGTGTCAGAGTCGGGACTCTAACCTACGTCTCCTCCTTCCAAGTCCCAGAGCTCTTTCCATCATATTCCGCTGTTGAGATTAAGACTGTCTTCACAGGCTCTCTCCTATCTTGTTCTCTACCTGTCTAAACCTCTCCATGACTGAACACATCTTTATTTCCTTCCCTTGAAAACCCATCGCCTTATCAAAGCTAACTCCTCTATTGGTGCTGTCAATTCCCTTCCCTCTGGTCTCCTCTGGCACCTCAATCACTCCTTTTTTCTCTTGCATTTTGAATATGCCCCTTATTACTGGATACTTCCTCTTAGCCTACAAATATACTCAGGTCTCCTGTATCCCTTCCTTCAACCCTACTTCCCCCAAGTTACCTATCTCATTTCTCTTTTTCTTTTGTTTTTCTTTTTTTTTTTTGGAGGGGGGAAGGCAAGGCAGTTGGGGTTAAGTGACTTGCGCAAGATCACACAGCTAGTAAGTATGTCAAGTGTCTGAGGTCGCATTTGAACTCAGATCCTCCTGACTCCAGGGCCAGTGTTCTATTCACTGCGCCCCCTAGCTGCCCCTTCTCTCTTTTTCTTAGACAAATATCTAAGAATAATCTATACTTCCATGTTCTTAACGCCTATTTACCCATCAACTCTTTACAATCTGTCTTCCATCTCTACCACTAAACTGAAAATTCTCCAAGGTCACTAATGACCTTTTAATCACCAAGTTCAATAGCCCTTTCTCTCCTGGGAATATGTAACAAAGACATGCCTCCATGGACCCATTCCTTGGGTCCTGAGAAAGATATATGCTTTGATATACCATGTTAGAAAGTGGCTAGTCCCCAAAATACTGTGGGGGACAGAGAGAGGTCATACAAAAATGACCTGAGCTCATGGTTTTGTTTGCCCTTCATGCTTATGAAATCACACAGAGTTATTGCTATAACGATTTCCTTCAGTAAGGCTAACACAAGTGGCCAGAAGCAGATCACCAGCATCAGAGGTAACAATAACTTGCAATAGTCTCATAGTAGAAGGCTAACTGCCTTCAATAGGAAGATGTTCACCAGAGCACAACCTAGGTCCACGGCTTCTCTTCTTCCACCTTGGGTAGATGGTTCTCAGCTTTGTCAGTCTCAGGGTGTTTTATGGCAAGGACCACGATGGTGCTTGTTTGGTGGACAAGGCTCTTTCTTGTTGGAGACATGCTGGTCTGCTTTGGGTTTTTTGGTTAGAAGTTTCCCACTTTTCATGGCCCCATTTGGGGTTTTCTTGGCAAAGATACTGAAGTGATTTGCCCTTTCCTTCTCCAGCTCGTTTGACCAATGATGATCCTGAGACCAATGCGAAGAACTAGAGCTGAAGAGGTGCTTCTTGGTGCATCTCTCTTAGTTTCATGGGACTTTTCTGGATGGTTATTTTTGTGTCTCCAAGTGGACTGTCCTCAGATTTCCCCCCACTGCTGAGTCTCCAATATCTGAGCTGTGTTCTCATGAGGAGATGTCTCCCTGTCAGAGTCTCTTTCTTTTTGCTTGGATGCTTTGAAAGGGTTCTACTCAACAGGACCTTCCAATAGAAACCCCAAGTCTTGGAAATGTGTACTCTTGAATGAGAAGTCTAGAGAAATGCCAGTTAAACACTTGGAGCTGGAAGCACTCTTCAAAGTCATCTAGACCCACTATTTTATCTTCCAGATGGGGAAACTGAGGCCAGGAGAGGAAGAGCTTCTCTCAGGGCCTTCCCTGGTGGGCCTCACAGTCTAGCAGTGATGAACCCAAACACAGATAAATATCATATAGACTAACACATGGTAAATGCCTTGTGGCTCCTAAGGGAAGGCTGCTATCAGTTGGGGAAGATCAAGACGAGTTCACTGGAGGAGGAGGAAGAGAAAGCATTTGATTTGGAGACTTTAAAAGATAATTAGGAGGAATAGATGAAGAGGGGGGAGGGAAAACATTCTGGACATAGGGAATAGCCTGAAGAAAACCCCACAAAATAATGGATCCCAGTTTGGGGGGAACATAGGGTGAATACCCTGGGGTCACATGAGCTAAGCTGCAGAGGCAGGGCAGTGCTAGAATGTGGGGGGGCCTTGAATCTCAAGATCAGGAGTGTGAATTTTACTTAGGTAATAGGGAACCATTGAGGAATTTAAATCAGAGGACTGACATGGTTAGATAGATATCTGCGTAAGGCAGATTATTTCTGAGTGTGAAGAATAGGTTGTAACAGGGCGACAGTTGGGGGGCACAAAGACTTGTTAAGGGACCATAGCCCCTTAACAGTCCAGGTAGATGGTAATGAGGACCTGTACTAAAGCGGTGGCCATGGCAACAGAGAGGAAGCAATAGATGTGAAAAATGTTGCCAAGGTGGACTTGACAGGACTTGGGGGTGGGTTGAATAAGAGAAGTGAGGGAAAGAGAAGAGTCAGAGCTGACATCGGGGCTGTGGGTGTGTGAGGCTAGATGCAAAAAGAAAAAGAAAAAAAGGTGAACTGAGAAGGAGGAGCCAGTTTAGGGGAAAAGAGAGTGAGGTTACCTTTGGACATGGTGCCTTTGGGACACCTGGTGGGACATCCAAGGGGACATGCCTTCTTGGCAAATGGAGACAATGGTCTAAAGCTTAGGAAAGAGGTCAGAGCCAAAGAGAAAAATTCCATCAAATGTCAGAGGGGGACAGGACCTCAGAGAGCATGTAGGGCAAGCCAGACCTGACCAAGAAACCAGGCCCAGACCCTAGGTCTTACGACCCTCTTCTTATGGAGGAAGCAGCTGGGAGGCAGGGAAGCTAATTGACATCCTTATATCATGACTAAAGACCCATCATCTACTAATGTCCAACAGAAGAGGAATTAGCAAATGCATTAAGTAGACAAAGACTAACTAGGGTCCAATTTATGGCTCTATTGTCAAACCTAAACATTTGTTGGAACTAAAAACCTTCTGCCTTTTCCATTTTTATTACTGCCTGGAAGCTAATGATCATATGTTGGGCCTCCCACAATCAGCCTTGAATCTCACACCCAGCCAGGATCCAGACTTGCCCCCAAATGTCCTCTCTGGATTCCAGGCATCTGGACACCAGGTTTTCCTTAAGCTACCCAATGACTCCCCTCTCCCCAACCAGGTGGGGGATAGAGGGCAGAGGGAGAGCCTTCTGGGGGCATCCCTTACATTACAATGACTCAGTGGGTCCCCTTCTGCCTACAGGCAGCCTTGCCTTGGAGAAGGAAGGTCGGTTTCACCATTGGGCATAAGGCTGAGAAGGAGGGAGACAGCGCAGAAGAGGGGACAGGTGGCTTTTTCACAGAGCCTGCTTTTGACTACAGGTTTACATTTGTTGATGGAAGGTTTTGGCTTGCTCTCAGAGCTACTGTTCACCTGCCAGACCACCTCCATCAAATAAGAGAGAAGAGTGTGGCCAGAGGGGATTAGACTGGGAACTAAGAAATCTTGGCACTAGTTCTTTCTTTGGTGGACTTTGTGACTTTGGGTAAGTCATTTGCCCTCTCCAGATCTCAGTTTCCCCATATGTAGAGGTGCAGCTTAGTGACAAGAGTCCTAGCCATGTGACCTGAGGAAAGCAACTTCTCCTTTTCTGGGCCTCCTTCTCACCATCCATAGAATTAGGGAACTAGATGATCTCAAAGGCCCCTCCCAAGAACGGCATTCTAGGTTGTAAGGTCCCTTCAAGCTCTAATATTTTATAATTCCATAAACAGGAAAGTTAGGTGGCACAGTTGCTAAAGTACCAGCCTTGGAGTCAAAAGTACCTGAGTTCAAATCCAGCTTAGGATACTTGCTAGCTATGTGACCCTAGGCAAGTCACTTAACCCTAGTTTTCCCAGTTTCCTTATCTGCAAAATTAACTAGAGAAGGAAATAGTAAACCAATCCAGTATCTCTGCCAGGAAAACTCCAAATGAGGTCACAAAGAGTCAGACATGACTGAAATAACTGAACAATTCTATAAACACTAACCCAGTGCATGACCCGTACTCTTCCCCCCAACCAACGAGGGTTGAGAAGGTCCCTGCTCTCCATCCAATAAGGATCTCTAGGCTCAGTGTTCCTCTAAGTGGCAGAAAAGGCCTGGGTTGAGGTTCCAGGTTCGAGTTCAGGAGGTCTCAAGCTTTACTGTGTCTTGGATTATTCTCCAGTCTGCTGAAGCCTGTGGACCTCTTCTCAGAATGTTTGTTTGTTTGTTAATTCAGAGTAGAAGGAATTGCTCATTTTCAGTTAGAGGCTAATGAAAATAAAGATGTGATTTTTTTATTCCTTTCTAAGTTCAGGGACTCCCTGAAATCTGTCTGTTCACCCCAAGTTAGGATGCCCTTTTCAGTTGGATTAGCCCAGCTCCTTTCTCTGGGTAGTGTTTCTGGTTTTGCTTGCCCTTACAGAGACGTCCTCAATGAGCCTTCCAGACTCAGACCTGATCTTTTACAAATGGCAACCAGGGGTATCCAGGAGCCTGGCTGGAGCAAGGGGAAAAAACTCATCACTTAGGTCCACTCTGGTCTGGAGCTCATTCACCGCCTGCCTTTGGGGTGAGTCCTTGTTTGATGATCAAAGGGAAATTCTCCTTCCCCAGAGTAGTGGCAAGGGCTCAGGCCAAGGAGCCCAGATGGTTTTCTTAACATCTTCCAAATCTAGCTGCCAAGTCAGTGAGAGAAGACAGAGGTGAGGTCCCTCTCTGGGGCAGCCAAGAGGACAACGTGCAGCTGATACTGACTTCAATTTCAGTCTCTCTCTTTTTCTGGAAAATTCATTCTGAAGAGAGCCTTCCCAGCCCAGTCTGCAGGGAACAGAAGGGAGGAGGGAAGAGCCTGCTCAGAGGCCCCTGCAGAAGCCACACAATATTGTTGTCCTTTGGATGGAGAAATCAGGTGACTCTTTGTTAGTACCCCCAATCAGGGCTGGCCAAAACAAAGAGTGAATTCAGCGCCATTTGTCTTCAGGCCTGCTTCTTCCCTTTTGCAGCCTTTTCTGGCCATTCATTTCTGACCTCCTTCTGTCTTCTGACTCGTACAAGCCATGGAATCACAGGATTTAAATCTGGAAAGAATTTTAGAAACCATTGAGTCCAAATCTCTCCTCTGCCAGAAGGGGAAAGTGAGGTACAGAGATTGGGACCTGAGACGTCAGATCCGGGTAAGAGAATTTAGAACATCTAAGAGCAGAGCCAAGGCTTTGTCTCAGGAGCTGAAACTTTATCTCCTTGGAAGGAATTAAGACCATGTGAGAGGAATTAACTTGCCTACACTCAGATAAGGGAGCTAGTTTAAAAGAGGAGCCTAGAACCTGAGTTCTATATCACAGCATTATCAGTTTAGTCTAGAAGGGACTGCAGATGCCATCTGGAGCAACCCTCTCATTTTCCAGATGAGGACACAGGTAAAGTTACCTGCCCAAGATCTCATAGCCAGTGTCAGAAGTAAGATATTAACCCAGGTCCTCTGACTTAAAGTTGAGTTGTCTTTTCCTTATGCCCTCCTTACTGGGGGAATGCCTCTGCCCTGTCCACAGTCAGTCAACAAGGAATTATTAAGTGCCTACCATGTGCCAGGTGAGAGCTAAGTACTAGGGAGACAAAGAAAGACAGAAGCATTCTCTGTTTTCAAGGACCTCACAGTCCAATGGAGGAAACACTGTGCAAAAGATCCTACAAATGTGCAAAGGTGTAGACAGCCTAAATTGGGGGGTTATCTTGGAAGGAAGGCACCAGCGTCAACCACACCAGGAAAGGCTTCCTGTAGAAGGTGGGACGTTAGCTTAAAGGAAGCCAGAGAAGCCAAAAGACAAAGGTAAGGAGGGAAAGAGTGCCAGGCTTGGGAGGCAGCCAGAGAAAGTATACAGAGTAAGGAAATGGAAGAGAAAAGTGACAAGGCTCACTGGATCACAGAATATGAAGAAGGGTGTAAAGTGTAAGAAAACTAGAAGGGTAGCAAGAAACCAGGTTATGAAGGGTATTAAAAGTCAGATGATTTTGTATTTGATCCTGGAGGTAATAGGGAGCCATTAGAATTTATTGAGTAGGGGAGTAACAAGGTCAGACTTGAACTTTTAAAAAATCAATTTGACAGCTGAGTGGAAGATGGACTAGAGTGGGGGGTGGGGGGAAAACTTGAGGCAGGGAGACAAAACAGCAAGTTATTGTAATAGTCCAAGCTTGAAGTGACGCAAGCGTGTGCCTGGGAGGTGGCAGAATCAGAGAAGTATATGGAAGAGAAGTAAAGAAGGTAAAATTAACAGGTCTTGACAAGTGATTGGATATGGAGGCTGAGAGAGACTGAGCTGAGGATGAGAGTTAGATAGCAAGCCTTAGTGACCAGAAGATGGTGATACTCAGAGCCTCTGGGTAATGACAGATAAAACTGAGGGCCTGGGCAGCTTCCAAGAGGGACTGAACAGAACATGAAGAAATGGAGAGAAGGGGCGGCTAGGTGGCACAGTGAACAGAGCACTGGCCCTGGAGTCAGGAGGACCTGAGTTCAAATTTGGCCTCAGACAACTTAACATTTACTAGCCGTGTGACCTTGGGCAAGTTACTTAACCCCAATTGCCCTCCAAAAAGCAAAAAAAAAAATGGAGAGGGTAAAATGGCAGCCTGATGGCCTTCATCTTCCATAGCCTGGGCCAGACAATAAGACCCACAGTTTTTGTATCCTGAAAGGGAAATTCCCTCCCTTCCCAATCATATTTGCCTGGTGTAAAAGGGAAAGGCCTTTGCCAGTGAAGTCAGTGCACCTGGAAGCCTTAGGCACCTTGATGAGAATTCAGCAGCAGATCCCTGCCTACAGAGCCTGAACTGCCTCAGGAGAAACCCGCAGGAGGGCTCTGAGTTTTTGAGTCACTCCAACAAACTAGATCCTGATCCACCAAGAGGTTTTACCAGGAGTGTAAAAGTCCCAGAATAAATGCCTTGCCTGCCAGCTCCCTGTGGGAGTGGCTGGGACAGGAACAGAGCTTCTGGGGTTTGGCCACCCTGATGGAGGGCTTGTTGCTGGTCTGAGGACGGTGCTTGTCACACAGTAGGTGCTTAATAAGACAGGCTCCTCTTGATCGATTAAATGATGTCCAGCAGGCTGCCCCTGTGGTGTGCCCCCATGCTATTTACTTTCCTCATTTCTGACATTCTGATTAAAATTTTATACAAGGTCTTTGGTAAATAAAGCAATGAAGCACCCAGTGGGGATGTAACAAACTGAAGGTATTTTCTGGGTCGAGTTGGGGGCTGATTCATGATCTGATTGGGCGACCTGCACATTTTGTCCCCAAAAGGCGCGGAACTCAAAGGGAAGAGGTGGCCGGCTCTCCAAGAGAAAGAGAGAGCTTGTACACACAGCAGATGGAGATGATGCTGCCAGCAAAGATCCTGAAGGGGTTCTCCATTTCCTTCTCCAGCTCATTTTACAGATGAGGAAACTGAGGCAAACAGGGTGAAGTGACTTGCCCAGGGCCACACGGCTAGGAAGCATCTGAGGCCGGATTTGAACTCGGGAAGATTCATCTTCCCGACTCCAGGCCCTGCCCTCCATCCGCTGCACCACCCAGCTGCTCTGTTTAGTTGTTGTTATTATTCGTCATTGGCTGTTCAGTCATTCTGCAGTCTTGCCCAGCTCCTTATGATCCCATTTGGGGTTTTCTTGGCAAAGATACTGGAGTAGTTTGCCATGTCCTTCCCCAGCTTGTTTTGCAAATGAGGAAACTGAGGCAAACAAGGTTAGGTGACTTGTCTAGGGTCACACAGCTAATAACTGGAGAAGAGGGGATGAAAACTGGATTTGAAGTCAGATGACCTAGGTTTGAGTCTTGGCTCTACTTGAGTGACCTTGGGCAAGTCACAACCTCTACAGGCTTTAGTTTTATCATCTATAAAATGAAAGGGTTGATACCGATGACCTCTAAGGCTCATTCTCACTCTAAATCTATGATTCTATGACCTTGGGAAGATTAAAAGTGAAAAGAATAAAATGATAGGTATGTATTCTTCCTTTCCTCTCTAGCCCAACAGTCCTGAGTGCCCTGAGAATGCAGAAGCTCCTGGAGGGTCCTCAACCTTATGGTTTGGGGTTCCAGTGTCTCCAAGCCTCTGAGCCAAGACCAATTTCCATTGGGACTGAGGAGCAGTATGTAGTTCATGTCCATTTCCTTGGGATCCGTGTTTGAGTAATTAGGAGTTTAGAACAAATTTCTCTTGTGTTGAAATTAGCTTGGCTGATCAACATATTTGTTTTTGAACTAAAATTTCCCAAACTAATCAATATGTATTACATTTCAGGAACTCCATTAATATAGCCCCTGGTTTCAAAGAGAAATCTGTGTGTGATTTCTCAAGATGCAATCTATCAAAGTATCACATGTCCCTTAGTTCCCAAGGATGGTACAAGATGCTGGGGGAGACACAAAGTATAAATATGTAGTTATCCATACCCTCTTAGAGCTCATTGTCTAGGAGGGAGATAAGATTCAATAATACATGATTAATGTGAACATACTACTACTACTACAAAGGTTTGGAAGTAGGAGATGGGATGCCAGATTCAGGGAACAGCTAGTGGTCTGGTTGGACTAGACAGAAAATGAGTGAAGGGACTAGGACCAGGAGCCAGATGGAGGACTTTAAATGGAAGACTCTGAATCTTGGATTTTATCTTAGAAGTGATAGGGAGCTACTGAAGATTCTTGAGGGACATGGTCAAATCTGTGTTTCAGGAAAACAATTTGTCAGCTGTGTAGAAAAACAGCTTCAAGAAGGAAGAAATGAAAGCAGGAAGACAAATTATTTTTAGCCTTCTGAAGCTCTGTGGGTGATGACCATATTTTTATGTTACAAGCAGCTAGGTGACATAGTACTGAGAACATTGGCTTTGGAGTCAGAAAGGCTACCTGATTGCTTAGGAACGTAACTTGGTGAAGTTTGGTCCTAGATTAGCATCACTATAGAGCCTGAGTTCAAATCCCACACTTGATGCTTTCTACCTGTATGACTTTGTAAAATTCTCATCAGCACTCTGGGCCTCAGTTTCCTCGTCTGTAAAATGATTGAATTAGATGGCCTCCAAGGTGCCTTCTGAGCCTGTGTCCAACCGTATAGTCCTGAACTCATTGTTTGTCTTCATAAAGAATATTACTCAGAGAATCATCTTCATCATAGCATTTATATGCTCTTTAAAGTTTGCAGAAGGGGTTACAAATATCTCATTTGATCTTTGCAATAGCCTTGGGAGGCTGGTGCTATTATTATCCCAGTTTTACCATTGAGGAACCTGAGGGAGGCAGCCAGGTTGAGTGACTTGGTCAGCTAGGAAGGCTTCAAACTTAAGTCTTCCTGACTCCAGGGCCGGTGCCTTGCTGCCTATAATAGAAAGAGTTGTCACCCACAGAGCTTCAGCAGTTAAACATAAAGATTTTACTCCATCCCTCTCCCCTTCACTTCAAACTAGATCAACAAAATGGACTTTTAAACCACTTTTGCTCCATTGAGGTTTAAATGAAGGAAGAGAGAATAAAAGAGAAAGACAGAAAATGAAATAGAATAAGAGATTCTAAGGATACTACATCTGATCTATGGATCCGATAAAATGCTGGAACTGGGAGAGAACTTAGAAAAACGAATGCCAGAGTTGGAAGGGGCCTTAAACAGAAAATGCAGAGTTCGGAACTCAGAAACCCCTCAGAGGCCATGTGGCCCAACCCCCTCATTCAACAGATGAAAAAGGTGCAGTGACTAGCCCAAGGTCACACAAGTAATAAACAGTAACGGCGGGAGTCTCGGACTCTGAGTTCCACTGACTTCATTACCAGTGCTTCTTGCACCTAGATCTGCTGCCTCCTGGAAGATGGCAGCCCTGAGGGTGACCTTAAGAACAGGGAAAGGAAAGTTCTGAGACTGGTAGAGAGACCTTAGATAGAAAATCCTGGATTGTCAGAGCTGGCAGTGGGAGTGAGGGGACAGGGTTAGGACATAGAACAGAATGTATGAAGTGAGGAAAAGTTCAGAAACCACCTAGTAGGGCTCTTTTATTTTGCAGACAATGAAAAGGATCCAGAGATGTGGGTGTGGTTTATCACACTTGACCCAAGGCCGTGGGTTGGGTGAGGGATAGAGCAAGTTTTAGAACCTAAAACTCCTTTTTTTTTCTTTTTTTTTTTTTTGCTTTTTGGAGGGGGTAAGGTAGGGCAATTGGGGTCAAGTGACTTGCCCAAGGTCACATGGCTAGTTTTGTGTTAAGTGTCTGAGGCCGAATTTGAACTCAGGTCCTCCTGACTCCAGGGCTGGTGCTATATTCACTGTGCCACCTAGGCACCCCTGAACCTAAAACTCTTGACTCTCAGTCAACAATTCGTGACAGAGTAAAAAAAAAAGCGTGTATGTATGTGTGAGAGACAGACAGACAGAGACAGAGAGACTGAGAGAGACAAAGAAAGAGAGACAGAGTGAGGTAGAAACAGAGACTGGGATCTCTGAAAACCTAGCTGGCCAGAGGAGCTCTTCTCTGCTCCTGGGTTTATGGGCGAGTTAATTCTGAAGTGTTCCAATTCCACTGTGAGTAGTGATATGAAGGAACACCCTTCCTGAAGGTGACCTTCCTACGGAGGGAGGCTGGGGCAAAGATGAGCAGGCTGCTGCATAGTCGTTCAGAGGACCCATGGAGCCCATCTCCGATTTACGGGACAATATTATGGCCTTTAAAGGGAGAAAATCTTTAATATATTACTTGTTTTTATGGCTCAAAAACCTTTAATTTGAAGATTTTTTATGACTCTTTTACAAAATACATTGATTTTAAAAATGTTTTAAATGAAAAACGGATCATTTATTGCCCAAAGCACTGGAGGCAGCCCACTGATTAGGCCAAGTGTGATAAAACAACCTTGTTTTTATTCAGACTTGGTGGGAATAATAAAACCTGAAGACTTGGAAATACTGAAGCAATCTCTTGGCCTAGAGCTATTTAAAGATGAATTATTAAAACTCTTCCCCCACCCCTAGCAACAACATGAATCTCCAGAATGGGTTTGCAAAAAAGAACAGGGTAAACCAACACCTGTTTCTCCACCCTCTCCCCCTCCACACTCCCCAGGGACAGTGAAAGGAAGAAGGAAGGGAGGGTTGGAGAGAGACAAGGGCTGAAAGAGACCTGTAGGTCAAGTCTTCCCAGAGGCCTCCATAGAAACTGGGGGCACATTCATTTCAGGGACTAAGGCAGAGTATTTTGGGAACCTCAAAATCCAAGAACATGAAAGCTAGAAAGAAACTAAGGTCTCTTTAGGTCAGTGGTCTCATTCCCTGTCCACTGGAGGAATCATTTTAATTATGGAAGATGAATTTGAAAGATTTTGGTTCTCATTTCAGGTCTAATGGCAGCTCAATTCCTTCCACAGATGTTGACAGCCCCTAAAAGACCTTGTTCTGTGCCCTGGGGATCACAAAATCTCAAGAGTAACAACAATTTTTGTTCTGCCTTTTCCTGTTTTGAGATTGTCATTGGTGGAAGGGTGAACAAAAACAAAACGAGACAGCTGGGTGGCATCATTGTTAGAGTGCTGGACCTTGAGTCAGGGGGACTTAAGTTTGAGTCTCATCAAACTCATGGGAAAGTCACTCCATCTCTGCTTCCCTCTGTTTTCTCATCTGTCAAATGGGGATAATAACAGTACCCGCCTCACAGGTGAGAATAAAATGAGACAATATTTGCAAAGCGCTTTATAAACCTTAAAGCACAATATACATGTAAGTATTGTTACTATTATGTCGAGTAATCTAATCTTTTCTTTTGTAGTCATCTGCAGTTACTTGTTCTTATTTCAATCTTCTCTACATGTTGTTTGTTCCCAAACTAAGTTGGCTAATGAGTTTCCTGTGAAACTACATTGTTCTCTTTAGACAATCTTCCCTTTTTCTTCATTGGAACTATTTCTATTTATACCTCTGAAAGTTCATGAGATTTTAAAGTTAGAATCAGAAGCAATTTGGGGACCATCTTGTCATTTCCCAGGTAAGAAACTTGAAGCCTGAAGTCTAAAGATGTTAACTTGCCCAAGTTGCGCAAAGATAGTAAGTATCGGAGCCATGATCCTCTGACTCAAAATGTTGTTCTTTTCATTACAACATTCTGCCTCACCTATGAATGACACTGTTATGGACCATTGCAGTTGAGCTGTTCAATAAGGTGTCCCAGCTAAAAGGTAAATCAGAAGTGAAGCAGAGATCTCAAATATTCTCCTAACTCCCTTTATCACATTTGTGCAAATTCAATTTGATGTAATAAGCAAGTAATACATGTAACATTCTTATTTGTCACTGGGAGATATAATGACAAATAAAACATTATCCCTGCCCTCAAGGAACTTACAATCTAATAGTCAAGGCAAGTCAACAAATGTGTATTAAGCACCTACTATGTGCTGTGTTAAGCACCAGAAATACAAAGAAAGTCAAGACAGTGCCTGCCCTCAAGGAGCTTACAGCCCATTGGAGAGACAGCATACAACAGCTACATACACACTAAACAAATAGGGGGTAATCTCATTGAGAAGGTACTAGAATTAAGGGAGATTGGGAAAGGTTTCTTGCAGAAGGTAGGATTTTGTGTACATTTAGAAAGTGAGCAATAAAAGTCATCAAGGGCCCAAAAACCAATTTGTCCTGTACTCGCTTGGTTTCCTTCTTTAACAGGGTGGCTAGACTAGTAGAACATGAGAATGTCCTCAACATTCCATAACTAGATTTGAACAAGGCATTTGACAAAGTCTTACATATCATCCTTGTGAACAAAACTGAGTGAATGGTTGTACCTAAAGATAAATGATTAATGGATACATGTCAACCTAAGGAAAGGTCTCCATTGGAGTACCCCAGGGATCAGTCTTTGGTTCTGTGCTACTTAGCATGTTGATGAAGGACTCAGAAAGAGGTATAGAAAATATGCTTGTCTCCAGAGGAAAATATGGTCATTCAGTGAGGTGGAGGACTTTCAAATATTCTTGCTGAAAAAAACCAGAACTGAAAAGAAAATTTGACACTCAAATACAAGAAGCATGAGAAGGTAAACATGGAAAAGAAATCATAAGGAACTTAT
>CM053583.1:55043974-55071255 GCA_028627135.1 Pseudochirops cupreus | reverse complement strand
ACGTATAGAGGCTTTTTCTCCTCTCCCCACATTGCAGAGCCTGGTGGTGAATCCAGGAAAAGGAGAGGTTTATCTATGTTCCCAAAGGTGTTGGTTTCAGGGTGCCCAGTGGGGGCCTCAGGGCTGTTGCAAGGTGGCCCCCGATATAGCTGTTACTCCTCCTCCCCCTTTCTTTTTCCAAAGTGGGGGAGGGTACTTTTCAAAACTGACCGGAATAAATTCAATTACTTTACAGATGCATTCTCTCACACAAAACTTTTCTCTTTTAGGTGAGGCAGGAAATTTTTGCCTCTTTACGTCTCTCTACATTCAAAACCCTGGCCAGACATTTAGGATGCAGAGAGAGGCTTTTAACCAATCAGGAAATGCAGTTCAAAACACAAAGTACAGAGACCTAGAAACCGATATTTAGAATATCTCTAAAAAGCTACATATTAAACATTTCCCTTAATTTTCCTTTCCATTAGAGGTCTTTTGTCCTGACAGGGGATAGAATCTCCTGACTTAGATTAACAGGTAGGGGATTAAGAGGAGCAAGAAACTCATTGTACTCGGCTAAGAGAAAGCTTAGTTGGTGGGTCTTCTGGATTTGCAGGTAGGACCTTCCACTTCTCAGGTGTGTGAGAGGGGTCAGCCAACTTGAAGTGGGCCTGTTGTATCCACGTCTTTTGCCCGTCTCCCTTGACTGCAGTTGGGGTAATAAGAATAACCTGAAATGGTCCCAACCTCCCTAGCTGTGGGGGCATGTTCTCTCAGGTTCATTTTTACTGTGAGCCTCTTTTAACTATAAGGCTTCATTGAGTTTTCGGAGTAATTTATAACTATGGCGACCCTGGACAAGGAGGGTGAAATAGTCTCCTTCCATTAGCTCTTTTATTTTATGCTGTTAATTAATAACTTCCTCTTTCCCAATCTTTTGATGAAGGGGAGGAGGGAAAAGGGAACATTCATTTCTAAACCACAGACTTGAGCTGCTTTCTGGAAAGCAGAAAAATGATCTAATATTCCTGTCTCAGCCTACAAAAACATTTTCCCACGCAAAACACAAGACAAAGACACAGACAAAAGACAAACGGACAACACAGATCTGAAAATTTCATTTGACAAAACGCAAGATACAGACAAAAAAACAGACCCAATCAGAGGTCCCAAACAAACTTAAACAGAGGTCTCATGAGAGAAGGAGAGAAAGAGATCTTAAGAAAAAGACTTAAATAGAGGCCCCAAAGGCCTATCAGAGGTTGCCAACGGCGTCCCGAACAGCCAAACCTGGTAGGTGCAGTCAGCTGCGTCCAGCCTGCCCCCTACCCTATAGGAGTAGTCACCTGAAACAGAAGTTGAGAGAGAGAGAGAGGAAGAGAGAGAGAGAGAGAGAGAGAGAGAGAGAGAGAGAGAGAGAGAGAGAGCTGCGCAGAAACCAGAGCTCCTTACCTTCCAATTATTAATGCAATAAATGAAAACTTTCCAACCTGCAGCCTGACTGGGAACAAGGAAGTGGATTCGGGGCTGAGGAACGTCTCTCAGCGGCTGCCCCCTGAATCAATTTCCCTGTCCAGCCCCCCTCACAGATGGAAAGGTGGTCACTGGAGATGGCCAAAGGCCATCTCGCTGGGGCCTCCAAATGAAATGACATGACTTGACGAGTCTTAACAAAGTGACCACAGAGTCTGAATTAAAACTTTTAAGGAGCTTTAATTTACCAGCTAGGGCTACTCCATGCCAATTAAAGGGGGAGCAGTAGCTAGCTCAGAAATGCAGAATCATTTATACAGCATAATTCCATTGTTCAGGGGTACAGGCAAGTTGCTGAGCCAGGAGGGTTGTGATTACAGAGCATGACGACGGAACGAGGAGAAGAATGAAGAATACATCTGTAGGTACAGAGTTGTATGGTAAGCAGGGAGGGGCACAGGGCATGATGACAAATTACTTTAGGCCAATTTCTTGACCATAACAGAACTACTTAGCTATTTCCTGAATTTACCTTGCCCACCCTTGTGCCTGTGGTCAGGCTAGAATGCACTCCTATGGGATCTCACCCTATTGAAATATTCCATTGCATTCAAGGCACAACTCAGGGGCCGCCTCTTTCATGAAGCTCTCTCTGATTCCCTGCTCCCTCTTCCCAGGTTGGAAGTATCCTTTTCCTTCTCAACTTTTCCTTTGTATGGATCTTTCTTTTGCCCCCATCATGCTCTACTTCTATCAGACACACTTTTCAAGGTGTTGTACGACCTTTATTAGTCTGTAAGCTCCCTGAGGGACTGCCTTTTTTCTTTTTGTGTCTTCAAGTTTAAATACAAGGTTTGCCACATATTAATAGAACCGAAGAGAAATCAGAGCTGGAAAAGATGTTAGAGATCATGAAGTTCATATTACATGCTCCTAGACAGCTTTCCCAGTGTGTCTGTGTTCTCTCATGGGATGTGTATGGCCATTGAAGTTTTATGCACTGATCTGTGCTGTTGATTGCCTGAGGTCTTGGAGGCAGGAAGGCTAGGGAGTCTAGTAAGTCTCTGTCACAAGTTCAGCAGCAACCTATGTCTGACATTCCAAGATCTTCCCTCTCTTCCTCAGTAGACTTGGAGAGAAGATTGCGAGACAATGGCAGATTAGAGGAAGACTAACTGGTTGGAAACCAGTAAGGACCTCATTCTGCTAATAGTTTTCCATGCATTAAAATTTCCTGCCTGTTCCAGACATGCAGGATACCAAGAACAAGATGCTAGATATACTCAAAGAAAAAGCAGAGAGTAATTTTTCACTGTGCACATTTAATCTATAATGGTTAGGAAAATAGCAATAAACCAAGTCTCCTTTTATGCGACACTCATTTTTCTCTTGTTTTTGCATTATACTCGCCTTGTGGCTTCAATAACCATTGTGAGGCATTTGCATTCTTCTGCCAGGCCCTTAATGAAAAGATTTCTTCCCCTGATATCTTTATTCTTTTTCCCAGTTGCTGCGTGAGCCAGCTTCTTTTTCCCCAGGGAACCTTGGGAGGGTAGATAGAAGAAGCTTCAAGGCTCCTGGTTGTGGGTGCAGCAAGCGGCAGGAACCCAAAGCTTCCCTCTTAGGGAAACATTATATTGTAGTGGAAAGCATATCAAACTGGGGATCAAGAGATTCCACTTCCCATCTCATCTCTGAAGCATACTGGCCATGCGAATGTGGACAAATCACTTAGTATCTCTGGGCCTCATTTTCCTCATGTGTGAAGTGAAGATAATAATACTTGTTCCACTTACCTTGCAGAACTTCAGAGAGAACAGTACCTTTGGAAATGTGTCGTCATTCCCTTGTCTTTATTTCTAGAGTTTCTAGTATGGTTGATGAATCCACCCTCTGATGCACCTTCTTGCAGCCCATATCCAATCTGAAAGAATTCCCGGGATGAGAGTGAGGAGACCTGAGTTCTAGTCTCAACTTGACCACTGACTGATGTGTTGACCCTGGTCAGGTCCCTTTCCTTCTCTAGACTTCTGTAAAATGAGCAGGTTTAGGCAACATGATCTGTAAGGTTTCTTTCCAATGCTGATTTCATAGGATTTCAAGCTGTAAGGAACCAGAGAAACAGTCTACCTTCTAAGGTGGTGTGGTGAAGCACAGAGGGCTTCCTGGAGGAGACTGGCCTGCATGGAGGCTTTGGAGGATAGGCAAGACCTACAAAGGTTGAAGTTTCATTTAAAAAAGGACCTTGGACTGGGAACAAGGATATTGGGGTCTCTCACTGAGTCACTGTGTAACAGTGGGCAAGCCATTTATCTTTTTTTTTTTCTTTTAGGGGTTCAGTTTCTTCATCAGTAAAAGGAAGCAGTTGCTTGGTGGATCTCTGTGGCCTCCACTAGCTCTATGAGTCAGTGATGCTAAGATGCCAAGCAAGCAAGGGCTTGAGGCTGAGTCAGAGATGCAGGACAGGTGGGTGATGCTAAGAGCTTGGCATGGCAGTGACAAGAACACTCTACTTGGATCCCAGAGACCTGGGTTCTAGTGCCACTTCTGACACTGACTCATGAGAGGTGTGTGACCTTAGAAAAACCCTTTCCCTTCTCTGGGCTTCCAGTAGTCTCCTCCGTAAGACAGGATGATTCTTTTCCAGCTTCCACATGTGTTTGGTCCTGGATATGGGCTAATGGTGCTGTCCACCTCTCTGGGGTGATGTAAAGATAGGGAAATACTTTTCAACCTGCAACCTTACTTGTGTGGTGGGTTGGCCTTGTTAGTGTGACTCTGAAAGGGGCAAGGCTTTGAAAGAGATGGAGGAGAGCCAGTGACAAGGGCTTCTATCCCTCCCCTCACCCCAACTGTGGCCCCCTGGTCTGAAACCCAGCCCGCATCCTGGAAGCCTGTGGGTCCCCAGGCCATTGTCCCACCTCTTCCTAACCAGACCCAGGGGAAACTCAGCAGAGTGAGCAGCAAGGAAGAAGGCACTTTCTTTCCAGGCTTCCCCCAAGCCTGGAAAATCTGACCACGTGCCTGAGGCAGCTCACGTGGCCTCCCCCAAAAGCCTGGGCTCCAACCTCTTCTCATGGCCTACTTTACAAATTAATTTCAGCGGAAATATGGGTCAGCATTTGCTTTCCCTGTCTGGAGCCAGAATCAACGAGAAAGAAAAATAAAAAACCTTAGGCCTCCTGGCAACCGACCAAAGCAGCCACGTGGAGAACAGACTCGGCAGTGAATGGGGCTGGCTTCTCCTCAAGTCACAGAGACCCTTCCTCTGAAGGCTCCCATAGGGAAACCAGAAATGCCCAGGCTTAGAAGGTGCAAGAGGGGACACTGTGAGTCAGGGGCTGGAGTTCAAGCCTGGGCTCTGCCACTGACGCACTCAACGACTTACACTTTTTCTTATGCCCTCAGTTTCTTCATCTGTAAAATAAGACTGACCATGCTTGCATTCCCTGCATCCCTTACAGGGCTGTAAATCTTAAAGCAACTCCCAATAGACAGGAAAGCACTTACAGATCGTAACTCACAGTGGAGACTTGGAGGGTTGAGACTTCTGAAAGATATAATGGAAAGAGACTTCTCTAGTACCTTTCACAGTATGGTCTTCAAGGATACAAAGACAAAAGTAAGCACAGCCCCTGCCCTCAAGGAGTTGATACTCCATGGGGGAAAAACATGTAGGGAGAAACAAAAAGAAAGAAGAAAAGAAGCCAGTGCCTACTACGTGCCAAGCACTGTGCCAAGCATTTTGCAAATATTATTTGATCCTTACAACAACCCTGAGAGGTAGATGCTTTTATTATTCTATTTTAGAGTTGAAGAGATTGAGGCAAACAGAGGAACTTGCCTACTTCGACTAGTAAGTGCCTAAAGCTGGATTTGAACTCAGGTCTCTCGGGCTCAGTGTTCTAACCCCTGTATCACCTATCTACCATACACATCCAAAATAGATCCAAAGGAACCCAAAGGAATTGGAGGGGGGGGCAGGGAGTGCTAAGCAATGGGGAGGGAGCAGGACTGAAGATGCCTTCATCACTGGACCTGGTGAATGAAGGGGTCTCTTAGCTTTGAAGATGATGCTCTAAGTTAGCAGATATGGGCCTGGAGGGGAAAGCACTAACACATGGGGTAGGGGTGGAAATCAGAAGAACCTTCATGGAAGAGTCAGCACCTGGACTGGGCTTGGAAGGCAGACAGATATTTGGAGAGGCAGGAGTCTGATCTTAGGCTGTAAAGACAGAAGTATGAATGAGGAAGTTGATTCCCCTATTGTAGTCTCCATTAATTAGACCACAGCTGGAATGTTACTATCCATTGGGACACATAGAGTCACTACCCTGGAGCCAGAAAGACCTGAGTTCAAATCTGGCCCCAGACATTTACTAGCTGTGTGACCCTGTACAAGTCACTTAACTCTGCCTCAGTTTCCTGATCTGTAAAATGAGCTGGAGAAGGAAATGGCAAACCACTCTAGTATCTTTACCAAGAAAACCCCAAATGGGGCCAGGGAGAGCCATACATGACTGAAGTAACTGAACAGCTACAAGTTGTTCAGACTGGAGTTTAAGCTGGCAATATTGGTCAGGATGGCAAAGGTATTAGGATCATGGGTCTAGAGAAGGAAGGAAGCTTTAAGGTTATTTGGTACAACTTCCCCATCCGTAAACTGAGGCTCAGAAAGACAAAGTGTCTTATTCATAGGTCACATAGGTAATAAGAGGCAGAATGCAGCACCTGAGCCCAGGCTCTCTGTCTCCCATCCAAGATTATTGCCAAGGCACCATTTGTCACTGTTGTTCAGTAGTTCAGTTGCGTCCGATCTTCAGACATATTGCCTCCATCTGTATATATCATATGAGTATCAGCTGAAGGAAAGGAGAATGGTTAATCTGAAGATGAGGTCTTGGGAAGAGGGAGAGGGAGCAGCAGGAACAATAGAAGTCTTCAAATATCTGAATATTTTTGTGTGACTCAGGGACTGGTTTTGTTAGGCAACAGAAAGAAAACCAAGAAGCACTGGGGAGAAAGCATATGGAGGATTGCTTTGGAGTCAGCATAAATAATGAAGTTATTTCTTGAGATATCTTTACACAAAAATTGTATGGGGGCAGTTGGGTGGTACAGTGGATAGAGCACCTGCCCTGGAGTCAGAAAGACCTGAGTTCAAATCTATGTGACTCTGGGCAAGTCACTTAACCCCTATTGCCTCCAAAAGAAACAAGCAAAAAAAAAAAAAGATACTATGTGAGTCACTTGTTGGGGATATTGCATGTAGAACAGGTAGCTCAGGAAGGAACAGTTTGGATTAGATGGCCTGTGAGGTCTCTTCCAATTCTGAGATTCTGGGATGCAGCCTTGGATCTGTCACCAATTCTCTGGCTGAACTTAGAGCAAGTCATTTCTCCTCTGGGCCTTGGTTTTCTTATCAATAAAATTCAACCAATCATCCCCGATTTCTCCTTTCATCAGTGGCTTGCTGATAAATGTTTAACAGTTGAAAAATGTCCTCACAACACATTTTTAAATTTTGTTTGAATTATTAACATTTTCTCTTTTACTTTCTCAAGTCTAGACAGCCAGTAAAACAATAAATAAAGTTCTGATTGATATAAATCAAGATTTGAATGAATTGAGAAATAAATCAAGAAGAAACTGAGCCCAGGTTGTGGCATTTGCTGATGTCTGAGGTGTAAATGTTCACCCTGAATGTTTTATAACTAGGTCTCGAAAAGGCTGGTCGGAGCTGGGCCCAGCACAGCCCTGCCTTTGGCAACTTGTGTGTGTCATGGATCCTGCTTTAAAATCATTTACATATGCATATGTACACATATACATGCATATGTGTATATGTATATATATATGAACATAGAAATAAGTGAGATAATATTGCTAAAGGCACTTAAATGTTTATTATTATTATTATTATTGTCAAAAGAGTGGTCATTGGAATGTCTATCTTCCAATTCTCTGTTCAGCATCCTTTCTGAGTGAATGGGGTCTTTCCAGATGGTAGGACTTTAGGCATCATAGCAGTTGGGTTGATATAAGAGAATCAACCCCCGTGGTCTCAAGACTCACAAGTCTGGGACAGCTTCCCAGGGTACCTGCTTCTCCTTGAGATCAGTTTAGAGGATTCTGTCTCCAACCCCAAGGCTTTTCAGCCTTTGCTGTTTTCAGAGCTTCCCTGATTGCCAAAGCCTGAAGCAATACTAGGGCATTCTGGACATTCTGGGCCTTCTGGGCCCTGAGCCCCCTTCACTCCCTGGACTGGGTGACTGGGGAAGGAAGGGGGATGGGTGGGGGAGGGACAGGGCTATCAGCTGAGTCCCTGGTTACCTTCTTCCTTCTGCTACTGCAACAGGATGGCTCATTCTGGCTTCCGTGCCCTCTTTCCTTTCTCTTCCCTGTCTCCACATACTCCAAACCATTGTAGTATCATTTCTAAGTTTTTATTCAGAAGTTAAAGAATAATATTCAGATTAACCAGGAGGAGGGAGTAACCCTCCTGGAGTAACCAGGAGTGTGATAAACTACCCAGTCTGGAGTCTTTTGGGGGGGGCAAGGGAGAGTGAGAGGGTTTAAGTGACTTGCCCGGGGTCTCATGGCTAGTGTCTGAGGATGGATTTGAACTCAGGTCCTCCTAACTCCAGGGCTAGTGCTCTATCCACTATGCCACCTAGCTGTACCTTGGCGTCTTGATAATGCTTGAGAATTTCCAGTTGTTTTCTTAAGTATCAGTGTAGTCAAATGAAAAAATGAAAATTCTATACCTGGAATCAGGAGAGCTCAGTTCAAATCCTGACCTTGGCTCTTGTGCAATGATAGGAAAATTATGTCACCTTCTCTGTAAAATGAGAGTAATAATATTTGCCCTATGAAAGTCACGGTTGTTGGGGCAGCTAGGTGTCGCAGTGAATAGAGCACCAGCCCTGGAGCCAGGAGGACCTGAGTTCAAATCTGGCCTCAGACACTTAACACTTACTAGCCATGTGACCTTGGGCAAGTCACTTAACCCCAAATGCCCAGCCTTCCCCCCTCCAAACAAAAAAGCAAGTCACAGTTGTGAGAAATTATTGTTATGACCAGCTCTTCCTAACTTCATTTGGGATTTTCTTGGCAAGGATTCTGGAGTGGTTTACCATTTCTACAGATAATTTTACAGATGAGGAAACTGAGGCAAACAGTGTTAAGTGACTTGCCCAGGGTCAGCCAGCTAGTAAATGTCTGAGGCTGAATTTCAGCTCATGAAG
Organism: Pseudochirops cupreus; assembly: GCA_028627135.1. Taxonomy (NCBI): domain Eukaryota; kingdom Metazoa; phylum Chordata; class Mammalia; order Diprotodontia; family Pseudocheiridae; genus Pseudochirops; species Pseudochirops cupreus. Next base: position 55,062,556 of record CM053583.1, on the reverse strand, counting down.
ATGAGTCTTACTGATGTCAGGACCAGCACTCTATCCACTGTGCTACCTAGCTTCCCAGTTGTTAGAAAAGCATTCTGTAAACTTTAAACTGCTATATAACTATATAATTATAATTATCATTATTTCCCAGGTCTCACTTGGCCCATGAGCCTGATGGGAAAAACAGGTTTCCTCAGATACCCCAAAAGAATGTTATCTTCCCTCTGGGAATACCAGCTTGCTGACTTGGAGATTTGCGTCTCCAGGAGGTTGGAATCTAGTCCATTTTTACTATAACCAATCAGGAAGGTTCCTGATTACTTACAGGTTTGCAGGATTGTAGCATCCCACTCACATTATCTCCTAGTTAACCTGATGACTTCTTGGTCTCCACTCAAAAATGAGAGAGAAATAAAAGACCTATCACATCCAATTTAAGTTTTTCCCCTTGCCTCTAAAATAGAGCACAACTCTGCCTCCTTTCTCCCTCTTTCCATGCTGAAGGTTCACAAAGACTGTCCCATTTACCCTATTTGTAGACAGGAGGAGGGGCTTCTAATGCATCTCACATCCCATTATGAAGGTGACCTTCTCCTCTGCCGGTGCCTAAGGATGGCTTGGGTCATAAGCGGGCGTGCCCTCATCCATGCCATTCTGCTTATAGGAATCATAATAACTAACATTTATATAGGACTTGCTGTGTTCCAGGCTTTGTGTTATGTGTTTTAAATATAACCATCCTCTTTGGACCAGTATATGTTCCAGAGCCAGGGAATGGAGAGTGCTCATTTTCAAATCTCCCGTTAGGGGATGAGAAGTCACCAGCCTGTCTCTGCTGTTTCCCACTTGCAGGACTCTGGGCAGATCAGTCCATCTCTCCCCAGAGTTTTCACTTGACCTCTCAACAATTCTCTCAAATGTAAAATGAGGTGATTTTTTTTCTTCCACTAGATAATCTCTATAAGTCTCTTCCAGCTCTAAGTCCCAATGATACTATTGAGACCATTTCCTCCAGACTGGCTTTTTTTTCAAAATAGGCATAGGAAAGACTGAGAGCATTTCTTAGACACTCCTCTCTGTATAAATGTTTGCAGAATTAGAGCTTTACTCTTCTCTAGGAAGGGGATGGGAGAGAGACAGAGACAGAGAGAGAGAGAGAAAGAGAGAGAGACAGAGATAGAGACAGAGAGGCAGAGACAGAGACAGAGACAGAGAGACAGAGACAGAGAGACAGAGAGGGACAGAGACAGAGAGCAACAGAGAGAGACAGAGAGGGGGAGAGGGAGGGAGGGAGAGAGAGAGAAAGAGAGAGAAGGAAAGAGGAGGGGGGAGGAGAGGCAGATCAGAATAAATGGGGAAAATAGAGCAAGTCTCTGGAGGTAGACCAGTTTTCCAAAGCCATCTGGAGTTTTCTTTTGTCTAAAATCCCCGAGATGATCAAAATCACAACATCTCAGAGTTGGAAGAGACCTTTGAAGTATTTAGGTTCATAGAGTTTTGAACTTGTAGACTCCACAGAAGGCACCTTATCCTATCCTTACTTGAGCAGAAACTTCCCAGACATTGCTAACAAATAGTTATCCCACCTCTACTTGTAGACTTCCAATAATAACTAACATCCCATTCTGCTTTGGAACAGCTAGAGAAGATGACCAAGACAATAAGAAAGAAACAAACACTTATCAAATACCTGCCACATGCCAGACACTGTGTGTGCTAAGCACTTTACAAATATTATTTCATATGATCCTCACAACAATCCTAAGAGGTAGGTACTATTTTGCAGTTGAGGAAACTGAAGCAGAAAAATTAAGTGACTTGCATAGGTCATACAGCTAGTAAGTGTCTGAGGCAGGATTTGAACTCAGGTCTTCCTGACTCCAGACCCAGTGCCACCCAGCTGCCCCTAGGCAAGCCCTAGCATGACAGGGCAGAAGCTTCTGGAGTTGCCTGTGCCAATTCATGTGACATATCTTGATCTCATCAACTATGGTGGATCAGCCAGGAAAAGTGACACTTTGGTCTAATGCTGCAGGTCTCAGCACAGGAAGGCAGTCAGGCCACAACTGTAGCAACACCCATAACAATGCTCTATGTAGGGGAGAAAGAATAAAGCCTGGGCACAAGAAGGCAACACTTACTCCAATATAGGAAGAAACTCAGGGCATCTTCTTGTTGGAGATCCTTCTCCTGCTGTGGCTAACTAAGTAAATATCCTTTTGTTAATGACTGAATGTCCTAGGGATGTCTCATTTTGTTCCATTGCTGAACATAAACTCTCTGAGTCAGTCCCAAGGCGGAACACCTTGTGATTAATTTTTGCCTAGGGATGTATGTTGTTTGTACTTTCACATTTCACCATTTCCATCTCTGTTTGAAGAATTGGACTAATGGCTGAGTTTCTAAATTCCCATTGAGTTTCTATGATCTTGCAGAGTTTGAGTTCTACGATCAATCTTTTGTTTACTAGTCTTAACATGAGGTCTATTCCCCACCCCAAATCTGTTAAAGGCCAGTGAGCCCTCTGTACCTACGGAGTCTTTCTAGCAGTGGATGGTAGGCTCTTTGGTAGGGCTAAACACCACCAGAAAAAGACAAGATAAGAAGGTATTTTAATGAGAATTAGCAAACACATGGATGGATAGGGAAATTTCTAGCTCAATTTACTGTTGTTCAGTCATGTCCAATTCTATTGGACTCCATCAACTTTGTCCATTGGGTTTTCTTGGCAAAGATACTGGAGTGGTTTGTCATTTCCTTCTTGAATGTGTTCCCATTTTACAGAGGAGGACCTGAAGCAAATTGGGGTTAAGAGACTTGCCCTACATCACATAGCTAGTAAGTGTCTGAGTCTGGATTTGAACTCGGATCTTCCCAACTCCAGGCCTTGTGCTCTATCTAATGCATACCACCTAGCTGTCCATTTCTTGCTCAATACAAATATACAGATCCAACATGACTTTGAGAGTATAACCCTTAATGGTAGCCCCAGAAACACACAAACATTCCTGAAAAGAAGATAGAAGTGAATTACCAGGTGATCCTCCTATGTCACAACCAGACAGGAGTAGGCCAAAGTTTGCTGCTCCTCCTTGTAGAGAGAAGATAATAGCAATAGCTTATATTTACACAGCACTTTTAGGTTTGCAAAGAGCCTTCCATACCTGAGCCTCTGGTCCTTCCAGGAAGAAGAGAGAAAGGAAGAGCCCAGAAATCCCAGAAGGCTCTCTGAACTCCACTCATGCCTTTTCTTTTCTTTTTTTCTTTTCTGTTTTTTTTTAAATATAGAATCAGTCTTTTTAAATTTAATTTTATTTTTTAAACATTTTTACATTCAATTTTTAATTTTATTTTTCTCAATTACATGTAAATGAAAATTGTTAACATTCATTAAAAATTTAAAAAATTTTTAAATTTGCAAATTTTTTTTAAAATTTATTTTATTTACTTTTAGTTTACAAGATTCAATTCCACAATCCCTTGAGTTTCAAATTTTCTCCCCTCTCTCCCCCCCCTCCCCATGGTGGTGCACTCACACCTTTTCTTTTGGTCAAGCCATACATCAAAGCCTTCATGTGTGCCCTTCATCTCCTCCACTGGGTGGAGGCAATACTGTACAATATTCACGCCACACTTTGCCAGTAGAGGTGATATTTCCCTCCTACTTTTGATTCAAGAGAGTTCTACCTTGTTAACAATAGAAAATCTCTTATTCAATCCAACAAGTGTGACTTGTTGGGACTCATCTATCATTCTAGCTAGAAATTAGTTGGGTAAGGTGGATTTATGATGTCCTCCTTCCACATAGCTAGAAGGTAACTCAGGGTCAGTTGAGAATTAATGTATTACTCAGGATGTCTAAGCAGACAAACTCCTAACAAAAGAATGGTTAAGCCAGAAGGAAGCTCAGAGTCAGTGAGCCAGAGAAAATGGTGAATCCTCACTGTAAAGTAGGATAAATAGATGGCTTTAGTGTCTGATGGAGAGAAACCTGGAGCAGGTGACGAAGCTGTTTGTGAAGCTTCCTGGAATCCTTAGAGCACTGAGTCTAGGAAGGTAAGAGAGCAGGGCTCAGCTGTCTTTGGACCTTCCTCATTTCTTCACAAATAGTAGATATTTAATAAATGTTTGTTGGCATGAATGTTAATTGAAAAAGCTTTGGATTTGAGACTTAAAAATTGTGAATTGAAAAAAAGTGATTTTAAAAGGTGAATTGAAAAAGAGTGGAACCAAAATCTAAGAGAAAAAAAACCCATGACTAACATCATAAGATTTAGAGCTCAAAGAACATAATGCCATGTAGTTCAGGAGGAAATGACTTGCCTAAGGTCACATTAATGGTGCCTAGAATCAAACGTATGTTGCCTAACTCCAGATCTTATGCACTTTCCAATATGTGACCCTGAAACTCTTAGATGTAGCAGTGCAGGTTAGCTAAGTGTACCTAGGCATCTCTACCCAAATTTTTCTCTCTAGATATGTATCTTTAATATTCTGTTCCTTAAGTTCAGTTGTTTAAATGAAATTATATTTCCTGTAGGAAAAGTACTACTCAACACCCCCTTCCCCATCTCCACCCCTCCCCCAGAAGCCTGGCCAGAAGACCTGGCCCTCTTCCTGCAAGGCCAAAACCCAGGTACCACCTGCTGACAGGTTTCCTTAACTGTGGGCAAAGTGACCTGAGATGCTGGTCATTCAGACCCAATCCACTAAATAATGGGATGTTTTCTCAGAATAATGAGGAAATTGGGATCAACAAACAGTGTCTGGAATGGACTGTATCTAAGGCAGGATCTGACAGGATTAGAAAGTCAGAAAGCAGAGAATGTGGTAAAAGGCATAAATGCTTCCTGCTTCGAAAAGGGAATTTTTAGAACATAAACATGCATCCTTAATAAATGTTCTGTCTTTGTTTGAATTATCTTACTGCTCTTTCCTCCCCCATTGGCTCTCACTGGGGATTCACTTTTTAACTGTCATATAATCATTTGGACAACATTTTTCCATGTGACACTGCCTCCGTCTTATCTTGCTGATGCGCATCACAAGATGACAATCCAGCTTTAGAAGAAACTAATGACTTTACCAATGACACAGAATCTGAAAGAAGGAAGATGCATTAGGAGTAAGAAAATAAGACAATTGAAATGTAAATACCCAAGAGCCTACAGTGAGGGGGAAAGGACGGCCTTACCTCCCCCACAGACACAGCCAAATGGCAGTCACTCAGAAACCTCACCAGCCCCACTTGCCCTCTGGGAGCTTGTTCACGGGGCTTGGAAACTCTCATGTTGAATTTTGTCTTAATGAAGCAGTTTGGCAAGCCCTGTTGGAATCAAATGGGAAAGAAGTCTGTCTTCATGCAGCTGGACACTAAATGTTGACTCATAAGGGCAGGGGCTCATTGATTTAAAGCTGGAAAGGACCCTCAGGGTCACCTGGTCCAATACCTTCATTTTTCAGATGAGAAAGTTAAAGCCAAGACAGGTTAAGTGCTATTCATATAAGACCACTCAGGAGAGCATTGGGATTAGAACCCAGGTTCTTGGATTCCACTTCAAGCACTCTCAACTCTTAGAGATCATAAAATATAAACCCTCCATTTTACAGATGGGGAGACTGATATCTAGAGAGGGGAGCCAATAAAACCCTAAAACCAGAAAAGATCCTGGAAATTAAACTCAAATCACAGAATCACAGTCTCAAGTCTCAAAGGAAATTCAGAGGTATCCACTCCAACTTATACCTAAGCAAGAATTCTCTTTATAGTACCCCTAATAAGTGGTCACCCAGCATCCCCCAGAAGACCCTCAGTGTTGGGGAACTCAGTACAGTATAATGCATACCATTCTATCTTTGGATAGATCTAATTGTTAGGGAATTTTTTCCTAGAGCAAGATGAAATCTGCCTCCTACAATGTTCTTCCCATTTCTTCTAACTTTGCCCTCAAGGGTCAATCAGACAGTGGAGGCAGAAAGGAGCAATAGAAAGAAGGTTGACTTTGGAGTCAAAGAATGCAAGTTCAAATCCTCACTCTGATTATTGCTACTCATATCCCTTCAGGCAAATCATTTAGCCTTCCTGGGACCCAATCTCATCTTTGGTAAAATAAGAGAGTGCATTGACTTCTGAGATCCCTGATGGCTCTAAATCTGACATAATTTTCAGATGCTTGAAGGTAGTAATCATGGCCCCTCTAAGTCTTCTCTTGGATCATTTCAACAAACATTAAGCATCTACTGTGCTGAGCTTTTATTAGGCACTAAGTAGATATAAAGTTTGGGCAAAATGCAGTCCCTTCCTTCATGTAGCTCACAGTCTAGTAGAGGGATAAGAAATCAGCTCAAATGTCTATAATTCACACACAGGCATTAAAATGGTGCAAAGTATGCAGGCCTGATAGTCTTCACCAATCAGGATGATTGGCTAAGTCTTCATGTTATATAAACTGACTTTAAAGGATGGATTGGAATTCAACAAGGAAAGATAGACTGTTCTAGACACAGTAGTGGTGTGTGTATCTAAGCCAAGCCCTTTATTTTTCAAAAACAGAAAATGATGACCAAGGAGTTCCATTATAGGGAAAGTCCTGAGATATTGTCCTAGAAGAGATCGTAGAAACTAGAAATCTAGTCCCTGGCTTTATATTTGGAAAATTGAGCTGGAGAGAGGGAAAGTAATTTGAACAAGGGCATTGACAAAATGGTGGAGTAGGATCCATGACCCCTGGCTCCCAACCCATCACACCACACTTTCTGTACCTGGCTGGACCTTCATGGCTTACTAAGTTAGCCATGTCCCATTCTTCCCAGTGGTGAGGCCAGAAGCCTGTCCTTCATCCTCATCCTTCTCTGGCTGAAGCATGTGACACTTCAGCATGGGAATGGAGTTACCCCTGTCTCCCTGGAAGGATGGATCCAGGGGATGTAAGGCTACCTGCAAAAGCCCAGGCCCTGAGTCAGAGCTCAGGTAGCCATGGTAACCAAAGGAGAGTACACAAGGGCATCCGTTGTCTAGAGCAAAGTCTTGTGCTCCTCTTGGGAGGGACAGAAAAGCCAGCTGAAGGATTTGTGAGTTTTCAAATTGACCTGTTTCTGTTTCCTTATCCCCTTACCCCCACCCATGTCTCAGAGGATTTTTACCCATGATATAAAGAAAGTTTGCTAGATCTCTGATTTATAACAGCATTATTCATAGAATAATATCAAATATAGAATCAGAATTGGAAGCGTCTTAGAGATCCAGCCCAGCCTCTTCCTTTTATAGAGGAGAGAACTGAGATTAAAATTGGGTAAATAACACATTCAGGGTCATACCCAGATCCCTCCCCCCTGAAATTTAAACTCCTTGAGAGAAAGAACTATTCTTTTCCCTCCTTTTTTATTCACAGGGCAGGGTACATAGTAGGTGTTAGTAAATGCTTATTGATTAATGGACTGGTTACTTGATTGCTTTGGATGTTGACTTCCTCAGGACTCATCCCTTCTGGCCTCCAGGCTAGACTCACTCTATCAGTTCCCTATACATGGCTAAGCAATCATATTCTGGGGCAGCTAGGTGGTGCAGTGAATAGAGCCCTGGAGTCAGGAGGACCTGAGCTCAAATAGGACCTCAGACACTTAACACTTACTAGCCATGTGACCTTGGGCAAGTCACTTAATCCCAATTGCTCTGCCTTCCCCTGTCCAAAAAGACCAAAAAAAAAAACCAAAACCCCAAACCCCAATCATATTCTGACGGTAGCATCTCCCTGTTGGGATTTATTCCAATTCCATTCACGTCAACCTCTCAAGCACCTCCTATGTGCAGAGTATTAGCATTCTCAGTGCTGGGGAATAAGTAGACAGTGTGGTACAGTGGAAAGAGTACTGGAGACCAGGGACCTAGGTTCAACTCCTTCCTGATTTCCACTGCCTGTGTGACCTTGAACAAGTCACTTTGCTTCCCTGAGCCTCAGTTTCTTCATCTGTCAAGTGAAGAGTGCTGGATTAGATGGTTTCTGAGGTGTCTTCCAGCTCCTGTACTATTGCATCTTCTAGATTACAAAGTGTTTTCTTCACAATGATCCAATAAGGTAGATAATGAGGCTATTATGGTCTTCCTTTGACATATGGGACCCTCCAGTCAAGCCCTCCTGTGATAAGGGGATTGTGGCTCCAGAGCTAGAAATGGCCTCAGAAGCATCAAGTCCAACACCCTCATTTAACAGATGAGAAAACTGAGGCCAAGAGGTAAAAGCAAGCTGCAGGGCCAGGATTCGAACCCAGGTCCTTTGACTCCAGATCTAGTATTCTTTCAGTTCTTCCATGCTACCTCCTCATGGCATGAGGGTTCCCCCTGGTTCTCAAAGTCTATGACTATGACATTAGAGGACAATTTCTGGTGGGTCCCAGCAAACAGGCCCAGATGTGAACTGAGTGGCTATAATCTGAGGTTCAGCCTATCTAAGCTCTGAGATTGTCATCACCAGTAGCTTGGGCCACAAGATTGCTAGATCTTTGTCTTATGTCACTGGGGGATAATTTATAATGAGGACATGAATCATCTCTGCCATGGCCACTCATTGAAATTTGTGGAGAAACTGCAGTCTGCATTCGTGGCTAGTACCCTCATTGATGAAATAGATGATGGATCCTTGAAATGTTGATCAATGAAGGAATGATAAGGTGACTTGAGCATTGTGCAACTAGTGTGTTGGTCCTCTGCTGTGCAAATGGGTTCCTGGCTCACAACAGTATGTTGTTGATGTCTGAAATCCCTCCATTAAAGCTTCTCCATTTTAGGTTGTCATTTTTCCCTGTTAAAATGCACCTAACCTGGGGGAATGCTGTCAAGGGTTATTAATGATCACTGACCTTCTGGGACTGCTTTAGGGTGTGTGGAGTACTTTATATAACTTACCTCATTTGATCTTCACAACAACCCTGCCAGTTAAAATCTCCCAATGAGACAAGGAAACAGAAGTTCAGAAAAACTAAGTCATTTGCCCTTAGTCACAAAGCTAATAAATATCAAAGGTGGTGTTTGAAAGCAGGTCTCTTCTTGTCTCCAAGTCCAGAATTCTTTCCACTACATCATATTGGCTTTCACATTTAAGAACATCTAAGTACAGGGCCTGACAAACAGAACAGGAAAGGGGATGTGAAAGGTTTGATAGGAAGAAAGGAGAAGGCCAAGAAGAGGTCCAGAGCATGGTACACTGACAAGAGAGAGCAGGTCTGGGAGCGGGGCACTCTATGATGTTTAATTAAGGGAGTAGTTCATGAGCATTTAGAAAAAAAAGACTCTACAGAACAGTTTGGAACTATGCCCACAGGGCAATCAAACTGTGCACACCCTTTGACCAAGTAATATCACGACTAGGTCTGTATTCCAAAGAGATTTTTTTAAAAAGGGAAAAGGACATGTACAAAAAAAATTATATCAACTCATAGTTGGTGTCAAAGAATTAGGAATTGAGGGGATGCCTATCAATTGGGGAATAGCTGAACAAGTAGTGGTACATGAATGTAACAGAATACTTTTGTGCTATAAGAAATGATTAATAGGCAGATTTGAGAAAAACCTGGAAAGACTTACATGAACTGATGCAAAGTGAAGTAAGCAGAACCAGGAGAACACTGTACACAGTAACAGCAACATTGTGCAATGATCAACTATGAATGATTTAGGTATTTTCAGCAATACAATGATCCAAGACAATTTCAAAAGACTCATGAAGAAAAATGTTATTCAAATACAGAAAAAAAATTGATGGAGTCTGAATGCAGATGGAAGCATAGGGTTTTCACTTTATTTTCTTTTGGTCTGTTTTTTCTTTCACAACATAACTAATATGTAAATATTTTTATATAAATGCATATATATACATATATACATACATTTTATATATCTATATATAAAACCTATATCAAATTGCTTACATCTTAAGGAAGGAGGAGGTAAGGGAGGGAAAGAGAAAATTTGGCACTCAAAATTTAAAAAAAAGAATGTTAAAATTTATCTTTATATATAACTGGAAAAATAAAATACTACTAAAATAGTTGAGAAAACAGAAAAAAAAAAGATTGCATAAAGTTAGAAAGGTTTCACCAGCAATATGTCACACAAAGGTATTCTAATTTCCTTTGGGGAGGGATGGAAGCTAGAGTGACTAGACTGGCAGATCAACACAGTGCCTTAGGTATAAGATGCCTGTATTTCAGTAAATCATTTGACAAAATCTCTTGGGTATCCTCATAAAGGAGATGGAGAGATGGTCCTAAATGATAAAAATTGTTACATGAATTTGCACTTGGTTGAATGACCAAACACCAAAATGATCATTAGTGAAACCATGATGTCTACCTAAAGTGAGATGGTCAGTACTATTCTATGGGGATTTGTTACTTGCCCTCTCTTGTTCAATGCTTTTGTTGATAGCTGTTGGTGAATGGGATGCTTGTCATAGATAGAATGCTTAAAAACTCACACATAACATTAAACTGCCAAGGATAGTTACTATATTGGATGACAGTTGGATTCCAAAATGATCCTACAGGTAGATCAATAGGCCAAGTCTATAAAATCAAAACATTTCTAGGATAAATGTAAAGTCTTACACATGGTTCAAAAAGTCAACTGCACAAGTTTACAGTTTTTAATGTGCAGAAAAAAAACAAGACTTCGAGAGTTTTGCGAGTTTAATGTGATACAAAAGTTCCAAGAGAGCACCCCCAAAAGCTAATGCATTAGCAGTTAGAGAAGCTTGATAGCACCATGGGTAGAATGTTGAGCCTAGAGTTAGATCTGAGTTCAAGTCTAGCCTCAGACATTCCTAGTTATGTGACCTTGGCCAAGTCACTTAACTACTGTTTGCTTAATTTTCCTCATCTGTAAGGTGGGGATAATAATAGCACCTGCCTCCCAGGGTTGTTGTGAGTATCAAATGAAATATCAATTGTAGCAAAATGTTTAGTACAATGCCAAGCACATAGTAAGTGCTATGCAAATGTTAGTTATCATATTTTTATCAATAGTAGTTCTGTATTATTATTATTATACTATTAATATACTATTATAAATAGTAATTATATATTATTATTAACAGTAGATCATAGCATCCATAACAAGGGAAATGTAGTCCCTCCTATTCCCTAATTACTCCCACCAGGAGTATTCTGTTGTGTTCTGGATGCCACATATTAGGAAGGCCTTTTTGAAGTGATAGGCATCTCCAGGGAAAGGCAGCCAGGATGGTGAATAGACTATAGACTGCATCAATGATGTCAGACTCAAATAGAAACAGATCCTTGCTGGCTTCACATTGACTTAGAAAACCACAAATTAATATTATCTATGTTGCATTGTGTTTGCATTTATTTTATCTAACATTTCTCAATTACATTTTAATCTGGTTAGAAGCCCAAATTTGACAACTCTGGAATATACCATGAAAGGTTTTGTTGAAGGAATTGGGAATCTTTGCCCAGAGAAGAGTCTGGAGGAAAGCGTGATGGACCTCATGAAGTAGCAATTAATGAAACCAAGTCAACCCAGAGGGTGATTGGTGGAACACCCCTAGAGGTCTGTCCCTGGTCCTGTGCTTTTCAACATTTTAATCATGTGATTATCAAACATGCTTAGATAACACAAAACTGGGAGAAATTTAATTGTTAGGTTTTTTTTTTTAACATGGGCTCAAAAACCCAACTTTATAAGTATAGTCTGGGGGAGGATTAGAACAATTCCTTATGAAAAAGCACTGGATGTTTTAATGGACTGCAGGCTTTCGATGAGTAAGCAGTGTGTCACGGCAGCCTGAGAAGGTAATGGGAACCTTGGCAGCATTGAGACACAGCATCCAGAACAAAGGTGGTGATCGTTCTGCTGTCCTCTGCCCTGGCCAGATCATATCTGGGGGATTGTTTTCTCTTCTGAGGGCCACATTTTAGGGAGAGTTTTAACAATCTGGGACACATCCAAAGGAGGACTGATTGAAGAAAGCAAAGAGTGCTTAATTGTAGAAAGAGATTTAAAGGAGATGTTAGAATCATAGGATCATAGATCTATTCTAGAGGGTCTTTAGAGGCCATCTGGTCCAACCTTCTGCTTTTACAAGAAACTGAATCCCTCAAAAGTTAAATGACTTGCCCAGGATCACACAGGTAGTAAGTGAAGAGGCAAGATTTGAAGCCAAGATATGAAGTATCACTGAGGGCACACAAAAAAGGAACAACTGGTGGTTTAGGGATTTTGCCAGGAATATAAGAAAAAATAATTAGGACTGTGCAAAAATGACATGGACTCTAAAAGGATCTTTCCATCACCTGAGGTCTTGGAGTGGAGCCTGACCATCTACTGGGTATATTGTAGAGAGAATTCGTGGTTTGGGTAGGAGTAGTTGAACTCACTCTACCTACCTACATTGTGACTGTAATTTTAAGATATTTCCAAGGGGAGTGAGCAGGGTCTTTTGAAATAAGAGGGAATCTCATCTCAAGATTAGCTTAGAGGTAGTCCTTCCTGAAGGTAAAAGGAAGGTCTCAAAGCCATTCCTTTAGAAGTGTTCCCCTACTTTTCTATGCCCCTTAAAGGGGTTGCCATTCAGGATTTGAACTGACAGGAAACATTTTATAGTGGCACAAACCACCTCTACTTGGGAATGAGTAATCCTCCGCCCACCCCAGAGGGGCTCAGTTTTCTCCTCAGAGCTGGTCTTACATGAAAGATGGAGAAGAGCTAGGGTCCCTTTCATTTTCCAACTGGCTCTCTAAAGTGTTTGGTGCTTCACCACTGGCTGTGTTTGTGATCCTTTTCTGCTTAGTTCATCAAACCCTCCTTTGCCCAGTGTTGTCCCTTCTTGGCATTTTCCTAGTTGTGCTAGAAAAAAGAAGTTTCATTTGACTGGAAGAAAGACATAGTTATAGTATCAAAGGTCAGTCTTGAGGTTTGGAAGGATAATCCCCAAAGGATGGTGCCCCTGGGCTTGGCAAGGCATGCTCTCCCCACCCTAGCTTCATCACCCAAGGGCATGGAATAGGCCCTGATGGCATCTCCAGTATGGCAGTATGGTGTAATGCACACACACACACACACACACACACACACACACACGCACACAAACACACATACACACAGCCCCAGGCAACTTGTTCAAAGAAGTTTTATTCAGGATGCTGCTCAAGTAAGAAAAAAAGGAAGACTGCAGGAAGTCTTCTCCATTTCTACAAGGGGTTGCATGGGTTCTGATATGAACATGGGACTATGAAAATAGAGCATAGAAAGAAAAATACAACTGGAGTGTGGAAAGGGAGTGGGTGGAGGGAGCAGAAGAGAAACTATGACAGGAGAGGAGAGGTGCTTAATGAATCTTGAATGAATGAGTGAATGAAGAGAGGAAACAATTAAGAAGGAAGGAAGGAGAGAAATAGGGAAGAGACAGAGACACAGAGAAAGACAGAGAAAAAGAAGGAGAAGGGGAAAAGGCATGAAGGAAGGAAAAAAGAGGAAAAGAAAGCAAAGCAGACAAAGAGGGAGGAAGGGGAGAAAAGCATAGTGTATTATGCATAGTAGGTGCTTTTAAAATGTGGAGTGAAATAGCTTGCACACAGCAGGTATTTAATGAATGCTCATTACATTGAATGGAGAGAAGAAAGAAAGAAAAAAGATAGAAAAAAGTGAAAGAAAGAGCAAGAAAAACAAACAGAAAGGGACAAAGAAAGAGAGGAGATAGAGGGGGATAAAGGGAGGGGGGAGTGATCTCAGGGAATGTTTGGAACAGGCATCACTTTATAGCCATGAACTTTGGAGGGCAGCTGGTCGGCACTCCCCCCAGCCTGGCCGGGGCCAGGAGGTGGGCGGTGTCATCCTCCCCCCAGAACTCGGAACCTCTTAGCAGCAGAGCCGAATTCCCGGCGGTGGCGCCACAAAACTTGAGCTGTGGGTAAGACTTTCCCCCTCCTGCCCCCCCCCACATGCTTTGTCCATTCAGCAAGGGGAGGGGGTGCTTGTGAAAGGAGGGATGCTGGGGGGGAGGGGGGAAAAGGGAGGGAGGTTCCAACCCGCCCTTGGCCCCTTCGGCCCCTAGGGGGCCTTGGCCGGAGCCAGAACGTCAGAGTCCAGCAGCTTTGGAGGGCGTCGAACAGGAAGGTCTAAAGGTGACCCTTCCTCGTTGGCCAGAGGGGGCCCCTGCTCAGGCATAAATAGGCTGCTTGGGCTGCCGGGCTTACAGACGGCCGCCGAGCAGTGCCGTCCGCTGCCAGCCCTCTGCCAGCCTGCACAGGTGCCCACAGCCCCCAGCCTGCCAGCCCCGCTCCTGCCTGCAGCTATCCTGAGTGAGTACTGGCCCCCGCCCCCAACCTATGCACCCCAATGTACAGGTTTTAGTTTCTTAGTCTGTTAAGAGACACATTCATCGGTTCTGCAACTTCTTGCGCCAGTGAGAGCAGCTCTCCCCAGAACGTGTTGCTAGCCGGTCCTTCAGGTTCGTGCCCCAGAACAGCCCCGAGCCCCTCCTGAAGTACACCTGTAATTCCCTTAGCGAAACCCCTCTGGCAGCAACCAGAAGTTTGAGGACATCAATTTGAAATTCATCACAATATTGGCACAGAACCGTTCTTTAAAAGAATAAATACAACACTGATGTTTCCCACAGAAACATTTGCCGGTCTAATTAATTCCAGATGTGAGTCTAATAGGATTGGAGAAGAAAACCAGGACTAGATTTCTCCAGATGCCCGATTATAAGGAATAAAGGGAAGGTTATTGGGGTTTTCCATTGGAGGTGCCCATCTGGAGTCTGGAGCCAGCCTGGCGGTGGGTGGGGAAATGGGATACTGTACATGGGAAAGGAAGCCTGGTGATGTGTTCAGTCAGCCCTTCTTCCACACCCAAGTACTTTATAAGTGTAGTTCCTTGTGGAAAGGTCACTGTTCATAAGGATAGCAGACAGTGGTCCTTGTCACCAGGGTTGTCCCCTGCCTCTCTCTGTTATGATCTGTCATGCCAATGAGGGTTTATCCCCCCTTTTCCACATTCAGGAAAATGGAAAATTTGATCCGCCTCTGCCGTTCCTCCTGTAGAGCTGTGGGGACCCTCCTCCTGACAGCTCTGAGTTGGAGCAGCTGCTTGCCTGTGGGGGAAGAGGCCATTTGCACAGCCCCAGGTCTGGGAAGGTACACTATCTCCTTCACTGGGAAATGGAGCCAGACAACCTTCCCAAAGCAGTACCCTCTCTTCAGACCCCCGGCACAGTGGTCCTCCTTAATAGGTAAGTAGAGGCAGCCTGGTGGAGCTAAAAGGACACTGGACTTCATGTCAAGAGGCAATGGGGAAACGGAAAGCTTTGGACTCGGTAGATGGGGAATTTGAGTCCAAGCTCTACCACTTACTAACTGGGAAACCTTGAACAAGTTCTAACTCCTCTCAGAAGCTCAACTTCCTCTTTTTTTGAGTGGTCTCCAACGTCCTTCGTTTTCAATTCCAAGAGAACTGGTCTTGTAGTCAGGAAGACTTGAGTTGAATTCCTATCTCTCCTACACACAGCTACATGACCTTGGACAAGATGCTTGATTTCTCAATTATCCCCATCCCCCAGCTACCTAAGACTATAGTTTACATATTGATAGAGGGTGTTTTCTCACAAGGAGCTCCCTTCAATTAAGAAATCACAATTCCCCCTCAAAAAACCCCCAAAGTCCCCCAAAACTTCAATGCTGAGCACAGTAGGTGTTTAACAAATGTTTCAAAATTTACAAAAAAGACCCTCACATTTACATTGTTTTAGTTTCCAAAGCACTTTCCATAACCTCATCTCATTTGACCCTCACAGAAATTCTGTGAAGCAAATGGTGTAATTATTATTGTTCCCCCAAAAGAACCTAAAGCCTAGAGAGGGAAATTAAATTATCTAAGTTCACATAGCTAGTCAGTGGCAGAGCCGGAGTCCACCCAGGCTCCTTTGACTTCAAATCTAGGAAGGACCTTCTTCACTCTACAAGCTATGATTTTTACAGTACAGAAACAATGGCTAATTATGCCCCCTAATGATGTTCTCCTCAATGGCTCCAGAGATCTGATTCTGTACCAACAGTGCCAGGAGAATGTGTCTGGAGGGAGAGTACTTGGCCAAGTTTAGCTCTAGGGACCAGAATTCAAACTTATGTCAGCTTGAAAAATATTTAAGCTCTTCCTTTTTTCCCTCCCACCAAATGGAGATGTCTAGAGCTGTTGGGTAAATAAGGTCAGGCTGGGGAAATCTAAGCCAAAAAAACAAATGGGACCATCTTGGAAACTCAAGGGTTTCCCAAGCCTGGCCAAGCTCAAGCTTTCAGGA
This sequence comes from Pseudochirops cupreus, assembly GCA_028627135.1. NCBI lineage: Eukaryota > Metazoa > Chordata > Mammalia > Diprotodontia > Pseudocheiridae > Pseudochirops > Pseudochirops cupreus. Next base: position 55,046,261 of record CM053583.1, on the reverse strand, counting down.
TCCAAGACATTCAGAGAACACTCACTTAAAACTTTGTTTACTTTGTATACGTTGTTTGATTTGGCTCTCACTGGCTCTGTGGAATAGATACTATTATCATTCTAAGGCCCAGGGAGGATATGAACTGCGGGAGATCACCCAGAAAATACTTAGGGTCCCTGGGTAAGGCACCCAGATGTCTTCTGACATTAAGACCTGTCTACCTACTACACTGGTTGGCCTCTCTAATGTCCTTCTGGCTAATATTTGCCCTCAACAGGTGCAACACACAGCTCTGACTATAGCATGTGGAAGAAGGATGAGTATGTCAGCAATGGGGTTCGAGATTTTGCTGAAAAGGGTGAAGCATGGGAATTGATGAAGGAAATCGAGGCTGCCGGTGAGAAAATTCAGAGTGTGCACAGTGTTTTCTCAGCATCAGCAATTCCCAGTGGCACAGGACAGACCTCCACTCAGTTAGAGGCTCATTCGAGGCATTCATTAGTAAGTGAATTTTCAATGTCTTTCAGGAGCATTTTTTTGTCCTCATTCATTTTCCAGTAAAGGGCAGGTACCATAGAAATAGTGTCCTGCCACAGAAAGGGCACTATCAGGCAACAGGGTATAGAGAAGGGAGTTGAAGTCTCAAGATTCCAGTTTGAAAACTCACTAATCTATATGACCAACTGAGCCTCCCTCAGCTTTCTTATCTGTAAAATGGGGATAACAGAAGCATAGAATCATTAAATTAGACCTGGAAGAGACCTTAGAGGCCATCAGGGTTCAAATGCAGAAATGGAGGCATAGAAACATCAAGTGACTTCCCCAGGGTCACACAGCTAGTAAGTGTCTGATATAAGGTGTGAACCCAGGTCTTCCTGACTCCATATCCAGCTCTATTCACTGTACTACTTACAGAGTAAGAAAAGCACAATAGAAAGGGAATTTACTAGATGGTGATGATTACTATGCTAACTGTGAACACTGATTGGAAAAGACTGACTGGGACATGGATTAAGCATTTGTACCTGTATAGAAGGAGCACTACCTGGGCATGGGGGTGAGCCATTCGAGGAGGAGGAGAGGATATCACCACAGCCTGTAGATAGGCAGACTGCTCCCATGGTGCCTTTGGGCTGATTTGGTTGTTTGCAATGTAAGAGTGAGACCCAGGCAGCCTCTGGGGCTGAGGAAGGGAGAGCCTGCCTAGGTCTTCAGCGAGTGCTTCTGGATGTGATCCTGTCTCTGTCTATCTCCATCAGGATGCTGACTGACAGGGAGACCTCCACCAGGGCACTTCTTTATGTGTATAGCTCCTAGGGAGCTTGTGAACTGTAACTTGGCACCTCCCTAAGTCCCAGGGGATGTTTCCCAGTATAGTGAGTGTGCCTGCTCAGGCATGCTCCAGGTAGAATTCTACCCCCCTTGTGTTTCCTTGGGCTCTCCTGGTCCACCCACGCTCTCTGTTGTAGGTGAAGAATCCCCTGGACAAGGCAAGTTCCAACCAGTGTAGGTTACTGAGGTAGGTGAGTCTATGCCAACGAAGCCACTCAGAGGCTGCCCCCTGTTAGACGATGCTTCTGATCAATCAATCAACAAGTTTTTAGTATTTGCAAGGCTCTGTAGATACAAACACAAAGAATGAAAAAATCCCTACTCACAAAAATCTTACATTCTAACAGAGGAGACAACAAGAACATGTATAAATATATACAACATAAGAATAATATGGTGAATAAATATGAATATATGCAAAAGAAGGTAAATGCAAAGATCCCTGGGAGGGAGGGTTCTGCAGTCGGGAGGGTCTGGAAACACTGTATGCAGAAGATGGTGCTTGAGCTGCATCTTCAAGGAAGAGTAGGACTCTTTGAGGCAGAGGGGAAGATGGAGGGCATTCCAGTGCAAGGGTATGGAGACAGGAGATGGGTCTGTATGTGAGGAAAAGAGAGAAAGCCAGTTTTGACTGGATTACAGAGTGCAGGAAGGGGAGTGATTTTCAATGAAGCTGGAAAGATAGCATTGCAGCCTGGTTGTGAAGGGCTTTAAAAACTAACAGGGGAATTCCTATTTTATCTTTGAGGTAATAGGAAGTCACTAGAGGTAGATAAGGAAAGGAATTGCATGTGAGATCAAAATGATTTCAGCAGCAGAGGAGGGGATGAGTTGGAGTGGTGATGGAAACTCTCCTGCATCATCCACAGCTATTTTAAGCATCATTGACAGAACTCTGCCAGAGCTTCTGCTCCATTCCCTGGTGAAAGTGCCAATTTTGTCCTATACAGAATTCCTTGGTAGTGTGTGTGTG
>CM053583.1:54992005-55043474 GCA_028627135.1 Pseudochirops cupreus | reverse complement strand
AGCCAGGGCTTCTAGGAAAGTCACAGACTCCTCAGCAGGGGGGTAATTCTAGCTCCCTTTCCCTTGTCAGGTGTCATTTCTAGTACGGATTGTCCCCAGCCCTGACTGGTTTGTGGGAGTAGATAGTATCAATCTCTGTGAAGGAAACCGATGGAAGGAACAAGTCACCTTGGACCTTTTCCCCTATGATGCTGGGACAGACAGTGGCTTCACATTCTCCTCCCCCAACTTTGCTACCATCCCCCAGGACACAGTGACAGAGGTAAGGAGCATTGGAATCAGGGAGGTCATTAGGGCCCAGAACTGGCTTTCTGTCAGAGCACTTGAGGGAGAATGGGTACAGGATGGGACCCCAGACTTCTCTCAAGCACACAGACACTATCTTGGGTCACCTCACTCCACTATCTGAAAACTGTCTAGACCAAACTGCCTAGATAAAGCTTTAATAAACCCCACTAGATAAGAACTGACAGGCCGAGCAAATTGCCTAGTTAACTTGGCCTAAGCTTGGACTGTTACAGGGAATCTGCTTATTTAGGCTATTCCCCTGAATCCAGCGGAGAATTTAAGCTGTGAGGAGAAATGTGGTTTTTGGCCTATGGTCTGTGTGGGCTGGCTGGGCAAGCCTGCTGCTGGGGTTCCCTAGCTATCTGACAATGGTATCAGAGATCTTTCTGGAGACTGAGCAGTCTCAACTGAGCAAATGTTTGCTTTGCTTAAATTCCAGATAACATCTTCATCTCCCAGCCACCCTGCAAACTCTTTCTATTACCCCAAGCTGAAATCTCTGCCACCCATTGCCCGAGTGACCATGGTGAGAATCAAAAAGAGGCAAAGGGTCTTCGTTCCCACTCCCCCTGTCGTGGTCCGCATGGGGAATGAGATCGAGGATTCCTTTTCAGGTAAGCACTTTGGCTTCTCCACTTAGGTATGTGCTTTCTGGGCTGGTGGGGTAACCCCAAAGCAAAGGAAAGCCAGTGACCCAATTGGGAGTGAATTTAGCTCTAGCAGCTGTATGGAATGGTGCCACAGAGGAGGAGTAGCTTCCTTTCCCCTGGCTCTTGCCGGAGGCTTTGGGAAAGAATGAGATAATGTAGGGAAAAGTGGTTGGAAAAGCAGATACAAATGTGAAGAATTTGGTGGGTTTGACTTTATTGCCTTTGAGAGGTGACCTGGTATAGTGGATAGAGGGCTGGTCTTGGAGTCTGGAAGACCTGCCCCTGGTGCACATGAGCTGTGTGACTCTGGGCAAGTTGTGGAACCTCTCAGCGTTTCCCCCTCCCCACTAAGACAGGGGTTCTTAATCAGGGGTTCTGTGAGTTTGAGTTAAATTTTTTTTATAACTGGATTTTAATCTAATTAGTTTTCTTTGTAATCTTATGGACTTTATTTTATACATTTAAAAACATTATTCTGAGAAGGGGTCTATAGGCTTCCTCAGACTTTCCAAGGGGTCCATGACACAAAAAGAGGTTGAGAGCAATTCTTTAAATTATAGATGAGTTGCCAATCTGCATTAGTGGAGGGAGTTCACACCAGGATGTCCCTACACCAATGAAATCATGGGTACTTGATAAAAAAAATTAATTTTAAGGAGAATATGTCTTCTTGTGAACTAGAAGGGGCCTTCAGGACCAACTGGTTCAGAGGAGGAAATAGATGATGAGAGATGGGAAGGGCCTTGTGATTATATAGGGTGTAATTATTCCATAACATTTACCATTTAGAGACTTTCATCCTGTAATTATAGCTTTAAAAGTAAATTAAAATGGTTACATGAAGAAGTTCAATGAATTTCCCCCCTTCCACTAAAAACAATCCAGCGCTTAGCCCAAGGCCCTATGCACAGTTGGATCTTAAACATTTGATTAACTGAATTGAAAAATCACACACAATGTGATTTATGTTTTAGGAATGCAGATTCATACTGAGTCATGTTGTGTCAGGGGAGGACAAATAACTAACTTATTTGTTAAGGTTTTACCCCTCCTTTTATTATAAAAATTAATCAGAATGAATTGGGCAGTCTTTTCCTACCCATTAAGGTCCTTCATTCATAAAGATACTGCATTCAATTCTTTCTGTCCTTTGTACCATCCGGCCTGGAGGAAAGAGGACTTCAAGTGGGGTGGGGGTGAGAGGGGCTGTTGCCTGCCCAGTAGTATCTGAAGGGCTGACCTGGGACACTTGCCTTGCTTAGTTAGCTCCAGAGAGCAGAAATTTACTGGAGAGGACATCAGACTTGGAGGCTGAAGTCTTGGGTTAGAATCTGGGCAAATCCTTCTGCTTTTGAAGGTTCAGTTTTCTCCCCTGTAAAATGAGAGGATTGGTCCTTTCACTTCTAATTCCTATGGGGAGGATCAGTACATTGGAGCCACAAAGAGGCAGATTTGGACATAATGTAAGGACAAACATTTGTTGTTGTCGTCCTTTATTTTTGAAGAAGACTAGTGACATCACAGTGACATTAAAAGTGAAAGGGGTGTCCTTGAGAAGAAGAGGGTCAGTTCTCAAACTCTCGGTCCCTGGAGAGTTTCAAGCAATGGCTGAGTGATCCCTTGCTGGGGATGGTGTGGAAGAGTTATACACAACTGCCCCTTCCGGCCATCTTATTAGAGACCTACTAGGCCCTCCTTCCTTTACCCCCTCCCCCAAAGAAACCCCCAAATCAAAACACCCCAAACCGAGTTCCTCAGGTCCTTTAAATGAGCTGTACTCATATACTTATTCTCATGTTAGTCTTTCTACCCTGTTGAAAGGCATAGAAAAAAGGGAGACAGAGACATGGTGTGGATCATATGATTTGGGACCACTGGTTTGGGACAAACAGATCTTTATCTTAATGAATAAGGAACTTCTGTAGACCTTAAATTAATATGGATTTAAAACTGTTTCCAGAAGTAAGATGAAAAGTCTTGGTATTGAATCTCAGGGCCATTGCAATCAATTAGGCTTTCAGCAAGCATTTTCTGGCTTTTCCCTCTCTTCCTAAGCCTGAACTGGGGGTTATTGAGGAGACAGAGAAGGGCCAAGATCCTAACGCTCATAGTCAGAAAACTTGAGTCCCTTCCCCATGAGGGAGAATATTACATAGGGTAAGTAGGAATTGACCTGACCTCTGAGGTCCCATCCAACTGCAAAATCCTAGGATTCTAAGTTTCCAGAATTTCCATTCAAGAGAGGCTGTAAGACAGCTCCTTATATTTTGCTCACTAGGAAATTGAAGTACATAGCAGGACTGGGTAACTGAGCCTCCTTCCTGTCCTCTCCCCAGTCACTACCTAGTGTCTATCCAAGCTTCCTACCCTGACTTGGAGAAGAATTGAGTTACTAAGTAGTTCAGCCCAATGGGTTCTTTTTTTAATTTGAATTTTTTTTTAATTTGGGGAAATGAGCAAGACATTGAAATGAAAGACTGCAAAGACAGTCTGCTTCAGCCTACAGTGGCCACAGTGGGGCCGAGACCCTCCACCCAAGCTGTGGGAGGGGCCCGCCCGCTCCTGATGATCTGGGGATCTGGCTGCTCCCTTTGGAATCCATTAGGGATGAAAATCAAATGTTGCAGTTTTGTCAAAACTGTTGTCAGAGTGTTTGTCATTTTTTGAGCGTTTTCTCACAATAGGAGAGCTTGGCACTTTCTGGCAGAGTAAACAGAGCGCACACGGCGGCGGTGGGGGGGGCCAGGAGCCTTCAGGCTGCCACAGAACGACAGCTCATTTTCAAAAGCAGAAAACAGAAGCTTTTATTTACCAGGCAACATATGGCCTTTATTATAGGAATGTAAAAATCAAATCCTTTGAATTCAATGTCCCTAGGCAGATCGAGTAGCTATGGGAGATGTAGTATCCAAAATATATTGGTTTGAGGTTAGAAAAATTACACCATCTCAAAGCTGAAAGGGACTTTAGAACATTGAATATAAAATGTCAATCAGTCATCTACTGAGAGCTTGCAGTGACCTGGGAGACGCTATCTAGTCCAGTGCCCTGATTTTACAGATGGGGAGCCTGGGGCAGAAAAGTGCAGTAATACAGGAAGTAAGCAATCATAGCCAGCATTTCTAGAGCACTTTAAGCTTTGTGAAGTGTTTTACAAACATTATCTCATTTGATCATCACAACAACCCTGGGAGGGAAGTAGTGTTATTATTCCCATCTAACAGATGAGGAAACTGAGGCAGACCGAGGTTAAGTGAAAATTGTCAGGGGTCACACAGCCACAAACTGACTCTCATGTTCCCTCCACTCCAGCAACAACTCTGTATCCACTATACCACCTAGCTACAGGGGTTTGGATTCAAATCCACTCCTTTGGCTTAAGAGTCAGTGTTCTTTTCACGGGATGGCCCTGACTTTGGAATATAGAGTGTTGGGGCTGGAATGGACCATAGAACATGGAATGCTCAAGGTAGAAAGGATCTCAGAAAATAGAATGTTGGAATTGGAAAGGGGTCTTAGAATAGCAGAATGTCCAACTAGGAGGGGGCTGAGCCTATCAGACATGGGATCTGGAGCTTTCAGACACAGAATATCACCCCCCACCCAAGAATTTTTGAATATGGGACATGGGATTTTAGAGTTAGAACAACTATCAGATACAATCCAGTCTAATCCCCTTTATAAAGAGAGAAACTAGGCCCAGGGAGGAATAGAGCCTTGCTCAAGGTCCCACAGTTAAGTAGTGGAACTGAGATTTGAACCCAGGTCCTCTGATTCTAAGTCTAAGACTCTTCCCATTATGTTTTGTTCCACATCTTAATATCAGAGCCCTGAGTAAACTAACAAAAACAAGTTATTAGTCTTGCTTTAAAAAAAAAGTGACAGCAGTTCACTGGTTTTTACATGGAGGGAAAAGGAGGCAAATATGTCTAATTTTTCTGAAACACATCTGTTAATATGTGATTTAACCCTAGCTGGATCTCTTCTGCACTTTGTCCATTTTCAGAAACACCTCTGGACTGTGAAGTCTCCCTGTGGTCTTCGTGGGGTCTATGCACAGGCCCGTGTGGAAAGACAGGCGCCAAGAGCCGCACCCGTTACATCCATCTACAGCCAGCCAACAATGGGACCCCCTGCCCAGGCCTGGAAGAAGAGACTGCGTGTGAGCCTGACAACTGTATCTAAGGAGCATGGCACACCCAGCTAGCCAAGTGCCCAGATCCCTCCTGGTTAATCAAGCAGGGCTGGAGGCAAAGCCAGCAAAGGAGTCAATCCTGGGGATTTCAGGTGTGGCCTTGGCTTGGTGTGGGACATTATCTATGGAGCCACCCTCTGTTCAGCCTGGGTGACTGATTGTGGGAGATATTTCTGCTAAATCCCTAAACATTCATGGAGCTTTCTGATTTGGGATGAGAGACCCATAGCCTGCATAATCTCTCCCAGGACATTAGAAGTGCTCACACTACCCTCTAGTGGCTGAATGGGAGATTTCTTTCTAAACTATTAGATTCACTTCTGAAAACTGATTTTTCTAATACACAAGGGAACCAGTATGTTCACCTCCTCCAGTGCTGGCATGCCTATCCCCTCATCCGCCATCTCCCATAATCCCACATCAATAACAAGATTCTAGGAAAACACAACATTGGGAGAAACAACATGACCAGGGGCTATGGCATGTTCTGTATGACAACATTGTACTTTAAGGATCCATGATTTCCTGCATGAAGTCAATCCTTCCACTGAGGCAGATTATACCCCATCCTTCTACATACCTTAATAGATCCTAGAATCACAGGAAAACCTTAGAAATCACCTAGTTCAATCTCCTCATTTTACAGATGAAGACACTGAGGCCAGAAAATTAAGTGACTTGCTCTGAATCACACAGGTACTAAGTGACAGCGTCAGGACTTGACCCCAAATCCTGTGCCCTTGCCATTGACTGCATCACACTGTCTCCCCTACATTTTTATATGAGTTACTGTGGCCAAAAAAATTCCCCCCTCCCCCCACCCCAAGCTGGTCAGTCCTGTGGAGATGGACTTCTCCTCACTCGCCTGCCCTGGTTTATAGGCATCAGGTACACAGACTTTCCCTCAGTTTATACTTTCTAGCTTGGTAGACTATTTGGGAGTTTTTGCCTTGCTGAAATGGCTCTCCAGGGCTCAAGGCTACCTCTATCCGCCGTGGGGCATTGGAGGAAGCCTTCAGAGAAGGTTAATGTTGTCCTACTGGTCACTCGATAATTGGCTAATGAATGTCACAATGGTGTCTCTCCAAAGTTGCAGTGAGGTTTGAGTCCTGTATTAATAGTGTTGATCACGGCAATGTTACCTGGATCATACCTGAGCTAGAATCAGTTCCTCCAGAAAGTTTATTTATATACATTTGAGGCTAGTGAAAATGATGTCTTGGATTATGATTTTTTTTTTTACTAATTTATTAGCTTTAAGCAAATCTTTACACGGCCTTTTCATTTTCTTTTAAATTCAGAGAAAGGATGCTTCCCAGGAACCATTAGGCCTCAGGGGAGTGGAAGTGAGGGAAGGCAGAGAACTCATAGGTCAGTGGGACCCCAGGTTGCCCCTCCAGGCAAATATTTCCATTTGTGCCCAGGCTGGAGTAATCCAGCTGTCAACATCTGAAATGTGCTTGTGGCTGGGATCTCTTCTGACCCAGCTGACTTTGATCCTGTGGTTTTGTCAGATGGTCAGCTGAACAGGGGTCAAACAAGGGATGACGTCAATGGGCAATCTGGAAAGATTCACCTCGTTTTAAAGCAATGTTACTGATCTCTTTGCGCATAAATAAAATTTCTGTGTTCTCCACAAATGTCCACGAATCAACCTTACTCTTCTCTAGAAAAGTCACCGGATTGGCAGGAGGAAGCTCTCACAGGCTTTAGAACTAACAGGAAAGCACAAAGGTTATCTTGTCCAATCCCTTCATTTTTAAATTTTATTTTATTATTTTTCAATCAACAAGCATTCATTTCATGTCCTTTCTACTTCCTCCCCTCTCCATTTGGAAAAAACAAAAAAGAAAGAATTTGTAAATGCTGTAATTAATATAGACGTAGATGATAGATAAAGTCAAGCAAAACAAACTTCCCCATTGGGAACCATGTCTTTTTAGAGAGGAGGAGACCGGAGGGATGAAGTGACATCTGAGATTACACAGGAAATGGCAGAAGCAGGATTTGAACCCTAGGCTCTCTGACTCCAAATACAACACGCCTCTCATAGAGTTAACTCAAAGTAGCAGAGCAGTCTTAGGATTCTGGGAACAGTCACCTAGGATTGGAAGGGATGTCAGGGGCTAGCTGTCCAGTCTGACTCCCACATGAGGAAACTGAGTCCATCTTCTTAAGAGGAGATTAAGTGACCTGCTCAGGGTCACACAGATAATAAGCTGCAGAAGCAGAATTAGAATCCAGGACCTCTGGTACCCACGCCAGTGTTCTTCCCACGTTCTTTCCGTATTTGTTAATTACAGTTAGCATTTATATAGTGCGTTAAGGTTTTCAAAGTATGTTACATATGTGATCTCATCTGTGCTCACAACGACCCTAAGAGATGAGTGCTGTTCTTATTCCTATTTTATAGATAGGAAAGCTGAGAATGAGAGGTTAAATGATTTGCCATTAGCCACATGGCTGGTAAAGATCTGAAGCAGGGTTTGAACTCTGGTCTTCCTTGACTCCATATCTAGTGCTCTGTTGTTGTGACCTCATTTGGGGTTTTCCTGGCAAATGTTTGCCATTTCCTTCTCCAGCTCATTTTACAGATGAGGAAACTGAGGCAATCAGGGTTAAGTAACTTGCCCAAGGGTCACATAGCTAGCGTCTGAGGCCAAATTTCAACTCAGGTCTTCCTGCCTCCAGGTCCCATGCTCTATCCACTGCACCACCTACCTATACTAGGTGTGACTCCATGGTCCTGTCAGCCTACATCTGGAGTGCAAGGCCCATAGGTATACTTGTGTGTTAATTATTTGCTGACCAATACAAATGAATTATTTCGGCATCATCCAAGTAATTATATTCAAGAATCTTTCTATGCTACAACAAAAAGCATGTCGTTGAAACTGTAAGCTAATGTTGAATACAATGGAGAAACACTGAGAGCTTTCTCCTTAAAAATCTGTGTTTAACAGGGCCATCCACTCTTACCACTGCTATTTAACTTCATTTTAGAAACCGTAGCCATAACAACACAGCATGAAAAATAAATTGAAGGGATGGGCATTAGCAACGAAGACATTCAAGTCTCTCTATTTGTAGATGATGTGATTGTTTACCTGGAAAAAGATGGTCGGCAAACAGAAAAAGACCTTAGTCAAGTAGCCATTATACTCCATCAATCCACAAAGATCACCTGCATTCCTAGATTCCTCCACCAAAAACAGGGAGAAACAGAGAGAAAAAGCAATGCCCTTTTCAATAATGACACCCAATATTTGGGTGCCAACTAATCAAGACATCAAAGGGGTTCTGTACAGAGGAGATTTCAAAATGATTTTGATAGAAATCCAGAAGAATTGAGAAAATGGAGAGACTGCTCATATGAATGAGAAAAATAGAATGAAAAGGACCCCAGTTCTCGGGCAGATTTAATGTAGTATCAATCAAAAGAACAGCAGGTTATTTCATAGAGCTGGGTAAAGTCATGGCAGAATTTACATGAAAAAATTGAGATAAGATTATGAGCAACTATGCAAAAGAAGGCCAGTGAAGTGGGACCAGCATGGTGCTACCTTATACTGAAATGTCCCTCATAGCTACAGCTATAAAAATTGGCTGGTTCCAGAAAACAAGGAGGGGAATAGATTAAACAATTTGTATTCATTGGACACTAAAACCTGAGAACATCAGAATCTGAAGTGTCATTATACTAAAGAACATCGGAGCTAGACAAACCTTAAAATGCAAAGGATAGAATTGCAACACTAGAAGAGACCTTAGAATATAGAATGTCAGGAAGAGACCATAAAACAGAGACTCTAAAATGTCAGAGCAGGGGTGGGGGTGGGGTCCTTAAAACATGGAAGTAGAATGTCAGAGCTGGTAAGAATCTCAGATGTCATCCACCCAAATGCCCCCATTACATAGATGATGAAACTGAGGCTCAGAGAGGAAAATTGGTTTCTCCACTATCACACATTTAGGAAACAGTAGAGTTCTTTGACTTCAAATCTAGTGTTCTTTCCACTCTGTGATATCATGTTTAGTGACTGCATGTTTGGAAAGGTATCAGGGTCCAGAGGTCCTTTTACCTCATTTGGTGAGTGTAACTGGAATTACCTACCTGGGTGCCACTACCACATGGCTATTTCTCACAGAAATCAATTTCTCTGGCTTATCCACTGAGATGCCAGTACCTTACAGGCATTTAGCACAGGGTCAGATGGTGAAGACTGGTCCACTGGAAAAGAAGCCCTGGGCGAAGGCTGAAGGAATGGAAGTTTACAGTTTTCTTTCACTGTTTAGTTTCTGTTTGTCAGTGTCATCAGCTTTCTATTTCTATGTGGCAGAAAGAGAGGAGAAATGCATCATAGAAGATATTCCCAGTGACACCTGGATCACAGGTAAGCTAAATTCCCCCTGTTCAAAGTGGAATGTCATATATGGCTTCATGGATTAAAGGATGATGGGATTTTGAGTATTAAGGAACCTCCTCCTCCTCCTCCTTCCCTTCACTGTTGTAGTCACTGCATATTTTGTTTTCTTGGTTCTGCTGCCTTCGCTATATATTAATTCATTTAAATCTTCCCAGGTTTTTCTGAATCCTTCATTTTCACTGTTTCTTATAGTGCAGTAATATTGAATTCTGTTAACATAACACAATTTGTTTAGCTGTTCCCCAACAAGTGGACATATGTTTTGTTTCCAGTTTTTTGCTATCACATCATCGTGCTGCTATGAATGCTTTGAATGTTTGATGGTTCTTTTTTTTTTTTTCCTGTCTTGGACTTTCTTGGGATATATATGCCTGGCAGTAAGATCTCTGGTACAAGTGGATAGATATTTTAGTCACTTAAAAAATAATTCCAAATTGATTTTCAGAATGGTCAGTCTGATTTACAGCTCTGTAAACAGCATGCCTGTCTTCTAAAGCTCAGTTCTATGATATTGTTAGGTCTTCCTAGTGTAGTGGATAATAGTAGCCAGCCCTGGAATCAGGAAAATAGGGATTAAATGCAAACCTCTGAAATATGCTGGCTCTGTGATACTGGATAAAGCACATAATCTGTTAGTGCCCCTAGGCAACTTTTTTTGGGGGGGGAAGCAATTGGAATTAAATGACTTGCACAGAGTCATACAGTTAGTAAATGTCTGGGGCTGGGTTTGAACTCAAGTCCTTCTGATTCCAGGCCCAGTGCTCTATTCACTGTACCACCTAGGTGCTGCAGAATCAGTCCCTCTTTTGGACCCCATTTGAGGTTATCTTGGCAAAGATACAAGAGTGATTTTCCATTTCCTTCTCCAGCTCATTTTACAGATGAGGAAACTGAGGCAAACAGGGTTAAGTGACTTGTCCAGGGTCACACAGCCAGTAAGTATCTGAGGCCGGATTTGAACTCAGGTCTTCCTGACCCCAGACATGACATTCTATTCACTCTACCACCTCACTGCTCCTCAGGCAACTCTTTAAGGCTGTAAATTACAATTGTCAATGTGCTTTGGTAGAGATGAAACTAGGTAGACAGAATGCCCCTGTACTTCACCTCCTATAGGATCATTTTGGCAGCTGTGTGGAGGACAGATTAGAGAAGTGAAAGGCTCCAGAGACCAGCTGTGAAGATATTAAGTTAGTTCAAGCATGAGGTGAAGAGAGATGAAAACAGGGTGATGCCTATGTGGGGATGGGGAGTCAAAGAAAATTTGGATGCCCTTGGTCTTGCTTGCTGTAAAATAGGTGTTCAGAAGGGTGCAAGACCAGAAAATCCATGGGAAAGTTAGGCAGATCAATTAATTTTGAGCACATTGGCTGAGTTAGTATAACTATCATTGCCACTTTTCCCTGGACAAGATAGATTCCCAGAATCTCTAAGAAGGGCATCTGAGACTATAGAGTCCAAACTTTACCTGAGGAAAAATCTCAGTCTCTCTCTGTCTCTGTCTCTGTCTGTCTCTGTCTGTCTCTCTGTCTCTGTCTCTGTCTCTGTCTCTCTTTGTCTCTCTGTCTCTGTCTCTGTCTCTGTCTCTGTCTCTCTCTCTCTCCCTCCTCTCTCTCAGCATCCCTGATAACTGGTCACCTGGCCTCCCTTCTAGGGATGAAGAAAGGACATACTTTTTGACAGCTCTAAATACTATGGAGGCTTTTCTTTATCTCAGACTTCAATCTGCTTCTGTCACTTCTACTCTTGCTCTGAGGTTGCCTCCTCTGGAGTCAACCAGAATCTATGTCCAAGGCAGAGTCCTCTTGATGACTGTGATCAATCCCCCTATTCCTTTTCTTCTCTAGATTAAACATCCCTAGGTCCTTAGAGTGATCTTCATGTGACATGATTCCCCCATTCTGATGGCCTTCCTTTGCACGTGTTAAATTTTGTTTATGGTCTTTAAATATGACTGCCAAAGCTGAATACAATACTCCAAAGGTAACCTGAATAGGACAAAAGAAAACAGTCCTGTTCCTCCTCCTTGTTTTAAACACTATGGCTCTCTAAATATGGCTGAAGATTTTCCTAGCTTGTTTGCCTCCAGTTCTTTTTGATAGTACTCATTCATTCATTCAAAGAAACATTTATGGCATGCTTATTTTGTGTTGGTGAGATAACAGGGGCTTTGCTCTGAGGTATCAGAGTTTAGAAAAGTTAGATTTCTTCCCCTGGTGGTCCTCTAGCAACCTTGTACTACAACCTCTCAATTTATCTTGTTATATCCCAATGTTGAGGGAGCCAATCAACACTGCTTTCCCTCCCCTCCCCCATGCCATTTGCTTGGCATTTTCCTCTTTCTTTCAGGAGGGTAGGGAAGGTGGGGAGTTCATTGTCTGTGCTACTGAGGCAGACTGACTTCTTCAGAGGCCAGGCTGCCCCTCTTTCTTGTGGGACTTCGTCTGCCCACAAGTGACTTACAAGAAAACTCCCTTTCCTGGCCCCCTGAAATTAGGGTGAAGGTCAGTGGGTCTTCCTGAATGCCAAATGACCTTTTCCTAGTCGGTTGTATCCTGTTCCCTTGCACAAAGGCCTCAGAATAGCAGCCAGGCTCATAGTACATCCTCAGTCCCTTGGAGACTTTCCCCAGGTGCCAGAATTTCTGGTTACCTCTCTGCCTTTGCGGAATACAATCCTCCCCAGCTGAGCTAAAGTGTCCTTCAAGGAAAGAATCACACTTCTGTAGCCCCAAGTGGAGTTTTATGGAAAATCCAATACAATGTTTTACATTCCAGTCAGAATTTATATTGAATCTGCAGCTTTTTAGTGCAATAAAATAAAACATGCCATAGGTCTAGTGGTATTTTCAAAAATGTTGATAACGTTTTTCCATTCTCTCCTCAATCACCTATTGAATATCACCATATTCTCTTCTCAATTTATCTCTCCAGTTACATTGGAGAGTTCTAGCACATGGAGCTGTAGCAGCCATTCTTTAGATAACCAGAGAACTGTTGGAGCTTCTGAGATGGAGGAGGTAGAAATGCAGGTGAGCTTTGGGGGATGATGAGGAAAGGGGGAGAGAGAGAGGGTGAGTAGGAGTCCTAACAGGATTCTAATGCCATGTTCTTATCAACAGATTCTTGAGCCCGAACTCCTTCCCCCTCTAGGAAAGGAACTCATGATAAGTGACCTTGAATTCTGAGTTGAATTACTCTCACTGCCCCAGCTCCTTCAGCTCCTCCTCCTGCCCTCCCCCCCCCACACACCTGGGAATTTTCCCAGTGACTTTGGCTAGCTGCTCCTTTTTTTGCCCACCAACTTCAAACTCCTCTTCTTTGCATTTGAAGCCCAGCATAATCTCAATCAATCGATCAATAAGCATTTATTAAGTGCCTTTTATGTGCCAGGCACTGTACTAAGCTCAATCTCATACTTCTTTCCCTTTCTAGTTATACTTCATATTATATTTATATTTCATATTACTCCTCTCCATGTAGTCTATATGCTCACCCCAAATGGAACACTCCCCATCTCTCAAATATACCATTGTTCCTCTAGCTACCACTCCTTTGCCCGTACTAATTTTTGTCTGGGAGGTCCTCTCTTCTCTGCACCTGCTGAATTCCTACAGACCCTTCAACATCTAACTAGGTTACACAAAAATCTTTTGTGGCTTCCCATTGCCATCGTCAGTCTGGCATTAAGCCCCTTCCCCCATCTGGCACCACATTGCTTTTCCAGCCTTTTTTATTTAAGCACCATCCCCTCCATAAAGCATTTCTGACCACCTTTTGTTACAGTCTCCACTATCCAACCTCTGGGCTCACCTCCCTCTGAACTCCCCTCTTCCCCCTAATTTTCACTCTTACTGGAAGATTGGAGTTGTCCAGAGAAGCTGTTGCTAATTACCTTACCCCTAATTAGGGATAATTCTTGTGAGTGGCTAGACTTCTAACATAGCAGCTCTTGAGTCCCCGCTGGTGTTCTTTCTATTAACATTCAGCCATAGATTCATTTAACCCTTAACAAAGGGATTTAACTCAAATGGCACAGCAAGATCCATGGTTACAAAACATTCCTTCCATAAATCCGGGTCATAGTCTCCTACTTTCCTGATTCTGTCTTAATGCTAGTATGAAAAGCACAGAGGGAAACTCTTGATTTATCTCCAGTTTATCCCATATGGATCTTATTTGTACATAGTTATTTGCATGCAGTCTCCCCCATTAAACCATGAAATCCTTGACATTGGTGTCTGCCTTTGGCCTTTCTTTGTATCTTGTACTGTGCCCAATGATATGGAAGTGTAGTCTTCTTTTAGAGCAACTTCTAGGCTATACCATTGTATGGCTGGGCTATTTTCCTGCTCAACAATACTTCCTCAACTGGGATAGTGCTACATTCTTCCAAAAAGGGCAGAAACTCTTTGCCTACAACTGAAAGAAATCTTTCTTATTTGATTCTTTCCTTCAGGCTCTAAGGTGTTTTGTTTTGTTTTTTTATCTCCTAGCCAGATACAGGCTAGGTAGAAAAGTATAACTTCTCTTTCTTTTTTTTATCCTTACTGGCTTAGAGTTGGGTTCCTCTCACTTTAACTTATGGTGACCTTCCAATATCTTTCCCAAATCTTCATCTTTGAAAGTTATGGCCAGTTACCCAATAATCATTTACTAAATAGCTCTGAGATTTAAGATTCCCCTCGTTTTTTAATTACAAGTTTCTCCTGATGGTCTTATGCAAATGAGCTAGGAAACAAGATACGATGATGGTATAGACTACCCAGGTCCATTGCCCCTCCTGTTTCCTGACTGTGAATCAGTTACTCAGTGGCTGATTCTATATCTATCCTTGCCCCTGAGGATCCACAAACTTTGCAAAGTCTGAAAGGGGAGATCTCTCTTAGGGATTTCGTTTTGTTCACCCCTCTCTAATGTACTTTACATGTACTATGACATAGTATAATGATGTATGTTGAAGTCTTACCCCACCATTGGAGTGTGAGCTCCATGAAGTCAAAGGCTAAAGTCAAGTTCATTTGGTGCTTAACCAATGTTTCTTGAATGCCGAATCTGCACTTTTGAAGTAATTTTCAACTCAGAGGAATAGGTGTGGCTGGGTGATCAGACCTTCAATCTACTATCTCCAAGACAGTCCTCCAAGAAATATATCTATCTACCACACCATAAATGTCAGTAGTCTAGGGGTATGATGCTCTCTTTCAGGCATTCAGGACAAAATGTACTTTGCCAGGTCATTCTAAAAAAGAAGGTAACATTTAACTCTCTCTCACCAGCTGAGTTCTCCTCCCACTAAATACTGGTTACAGAAACAGTCATCACTCTGAGAGTTAGTAAACTTCTTTATCAAATTAATCAGGAAATAGAAATCAGAGATGTTACAGGAGTAAATAAGCTTTTCAGGAGACAGAGAAGATCTCAGCTCCACCAGGATGGGACCAATACCTGCTAGCAATACCTCTGGGGATTCGAGCACCAGAGTCAAAGGATGAGTGGGGGGTGGACTTTCCCATATGCCTGCTGTTCCAGGGAGATTTCCCAGTCTCCATTCAAAAGTTCTTTCTTATCTTTCTCTGAAACTCTCTTTTCCTCTGCTCCCAACAGTCTCTTAGAAGAAGTCCCTTCTCCACTAAGGGCCAAACCTCAGAAAACAGGTTGATCAAGGTTTGGGAAAGAAGTGGAATTTTATATATGTATTCACATATACATATTTGTATACATACTTCTCTGTGTGTGCATATATAAATATACACATGTTTATATATGCATAGTCCATATAATTTTAATAACATAAAATTATATATCTTTTTGTCCACAATGTCTATACAGAGATTGGCACATAGGAGGCACTTAATAAATGTCTATTGACTGTCAGAGGGGACCCATTTCCCTAGGAGAGGCTCATTCACATTCTCTTCTCATGGGGAAGTAAGCCTAGCTCCATCTCCTTCATCCTGACCTTCTGCCAGGCTGATTTTCCTGATCCCAGTCACCTGAAGAATCATTTGCCCCCAGGAACTCTACTAAACTTCTCCCCATCCCTGGCCCCACCAACTTCCAGCCTTCCTCTTCTCCCAGGCCCTGAGTCAGATTCAGCCCCCTTTCAGTAAGGCAACTTTGTGATGAAAGGCTGTGAGGCTTCAGAGAAAAGACTGGTTTTTGATGTTTTCCTTTGATCCAAAGGTAATCACTCAGATGGCTGGTGACTCATTACTTGATCAATCTCATCCTTGCCCTGCCACAGTGTCTCAAATGAGTCACAGTTTGCAGGGAAATACATTCTTGATAGAGAATGCAGGACATTTTAATGGCCTCATAATGTATGCGTGTGCCAGGTAGCTAATCTCCAAGGCAATTCTCCATGTGATCGGAATTTCTTTTCTCCCAAAGGAAGAAGCAATGTGGAGTAAGAGAAAGAGGCTGGACCTGGAATCAGAAATCCTGGGTTCCAAGTCCATTTCCACCATTTACTAGGTGTCTGTGTTGGCCTGTCTTATAGGTGGGAGCAGTCTTTTCCATTGGCTGCATAGCCAAAACTCTCTTCAAAACTGCTCATGCATTTGCTTCTGAGGGTAACAATAGGTCAATGCAGAATATCCAGGCATGTGCTAGTTTTGCTGTCTCCCTGAAGCAGGTCTCCCAGTGTCTTCATGTGAGTAATGCCCTCTTATGTGGTATAGGCAACATTACATTACACAAGCAACATTATCCCCATGTTACAGATTAAGTAAACCAAGTCTCAGACCCAAGGAAAAATAGTTAACCAGATTTCCCAGGCAGCCACAAAGCAATTGGCAGTAGTTGCTATTTCCAGTTCCTCTTTCTGACTATGCTGCCTCCCTGACGGTGCTAATATTCCAGTTTGGGATCACAGAGAAGCTGCTAGGGGTTAGAGGTGGGGAAGCTGTATTCCTCCCTACCCCTCTTAAGAAGCCGCAGCTTCAGGAAGTGGTACTTGGGTCACTTGCCTCTGGAGAGTGCTGATCAGGCTATGGTTCAGCAGGAGTAAGGATAGATGAAAGCCAAGGCTCCCAGTACTTCTCCAAAAAGACACTTTGGAAGCCAAATGGCTATTTTGGACCACCTCCTTCAGCTGCGCTTCTGGGAGCTGTCCAGTCCTCAACAACACTACGAAATCAAGGTCTGTCTGGAGCGCGACTTTTCTCCTTTCTGGGCCTTTTTGCTCCCTGCTAGTGTTCCCTCCTACCCCAGACACCTACCCGCGTCCCATACTACACTGATTCTCAAACTCAATTTGTTCATGGCACAGTATTATTCATTGCCTTGAAGAGTGCACTGGGCGAAAGGCAAACACACACACACACACACACACACACACACACACACACATGCACACGTGCATGTGTGTGTGTGTGCGTGTGTCTAAGTGTAAGTTTCTTACATTTTGTGGCACCCTTAGCCCAACACATTCTTTGAAAACCACTCCCATACTGTGTGTGCTCTCAGCTGGCTATCAGACCTTGGGAAGCTATTAATGTTTCTCTCCCATTTTAATAGAGAATTCTTGTAGATTGGAATGCTTCTAGATCCAAAGGATGATATGAATAAATGAATGAATGAATGAATGAATGACAGCTGTGTTTCTTGGAGAGGTCCTTCTTCACAAATGATTTCTTTAGAAGGCAGCTGTCAGTACAGTTGCCAATCAATCATTCATATCCATTCAGCAAAGATTTATTAAACACTTAATGAGTGTAAGACACTGCTAGTGCTTTATGGTTGGCAAAGCATTTTCCAGATGTTACCTTGCTTTATCCTCACAACAGCCGTGGGAGGTAGGTGGTATTATTCTTCCCATTTTATAAATGGGGGCACTGAGACAGACAGAGGTGAAGTGACTTGCTCAAGGTCACATAGCTAGTGAGTGTCTGAGTCTGGATTTAACCTGTTAGATTGGGAAAAACTACATCTACATCTACATCTACTCCCACGCCCACGTCCACATTCATGTCTACACCCACACCTACACCCACGTCTATGTCTACACCTACATCTACAGCTATATCTATGTCTTTATCTATATCTCTGTGTATATATGTATATCTCTCCATATATTCCAAGTAAATATGAATACAAAATAATTTGGGGGAGACGCTTATGGGGGAGAGAAGCAGGAAAGGCTTCATATAGGAGGTGACATGGGATAATAACATTTGTACTACATACCTCTCTAGGTCTCCTAAGGCTTGAATATGTGGGATGATGTGTGTAAAGTTCTTTGTTGCTATTTAAACACAAGTTATTATTCTTATTACCTTTGGTGTTCAAGAGAACTATCCTGCAGGTTTTAGTGTAGAGAAAATGACTTTCCTCACAACCCTTACCTTGACTCTCAGGGATGAATCTATTGGTTCCTGTACCTGAAATTGCCTGGGTTTCTCAGAGGAGGGCCCTTGGCTTCAGAACTGTGTTCTCTATAAATCAATCTCTTAAACACCCAAATCTGGTGTCTTTCAGAGGCTAATGTAGAAGATATTTATTTGGGTTGATGCCTTGTGAATTTCTAGCTGTATCCATTTGTTTTATTTACTGTATTAAGAATGCTCCAATGGGCCATAAAGAGGGGGGAGTCACAAAGACATGAGAAGCTATAAAATGGGACATCCCCACCCTTTATGGGTCTCCTGGCATCTTCTCCTGCAGCATGGCCCAGCTTTATGCCTTTGTCACAGGCTTTACTTAGATTTTTTTAGGGTGGAGATATATAGGTAAACAATACTTACAGCCTTTTTAAAAAAAGTTTTATTACTATTTTTTCCCTTTTTTATGGCACTGTCATTTCTGGGTATAGTATTCCCCCTATGTTGCTACCCTTTACTCTCTTCACTGAATTGAAACCTCTTTTGAATCAAAGAGTAACAGTTCAGTAAAAACAAAAATTGGTACTGTGATTATGTCTGACCATGTAAGCAATATTCTGTACAGTAGCTCCCTACCTTCTGCCAAAAGGAGATAATGTTCATTATCTGTTCTCTAGGAGCATTACTGGGCTTTTTTTAGTTATTCAAAATTCAGCCTCCTTTTAGTCATCTTTTCATTTATATGGCTGTTCATTTATATTTATGCTGTTTTTTCCCTTGTTTCACTCTTATCTTTTTATACAAATCTTTCATCTAGTAAGAGGGACCCCCAAAGAGTAGTCCTGTAGGAGATTCAGGAGAGAGGCATGCTATAAAAGCCAAGAGATGAGAGAGAATGCAGAAGGGGGTGGCTGGCAGTGCTGAAATTCGCAGAAAGATCAAGGAGGATGAGAACTATGAAAAAGACCATTGGATCCAGAAATCCGAGTTGTCTATGGCTTTAGAAGTCAGTTTCAGGGGAGCAGGACTGTGGGGAGTCAGAGTACAAAGGTTTAAGGATCGAGTAGGAAGTGAAGCATTAAAAGCAAGAGTGGATATATAGACTACTCTTCCTTGGAGTGGAGCAGTGAGAGAGAGAAGGGATAAGGAGGATCACCTGAGGGGATGGCAGGGTTGAAGGAAAGATTGCGTTGGGGTTTTTGTGTTTGTTTTAAGGAAGGGATGTGAACATATTTTTAGGTAGTCAGAAAGGAAATAATAGAAATGGAGATGATGATGAAAGAGGATGAAGCAAGGAAAGCTTTTGAGGAGACAAGGAGGGGCTAGGCTCAAGGATACAGACAGATTTATGTCTTTTGGAGCTGAAGCAAAGGAGGAGATGAGAGGTGAAAATGTGATGTAAAATGTAGAAAGTACCAAATAGAGATGAGTCGCTGCTCCCCTCCCCTTCTCCCTCACCCCTGACCTTCCGTGATTTGATCAGTATAGGGAATTCCAGGTGTGGAAATTCCTTACACCAATGCAAATACATGACAAGAGTCTTAGAGTTGACCAGGGCAGATAGTCAGTATATATCAGAGGCAGTATTTGGACCAGGATCTCCTTGACTTCTTTTCCCATTATGCCATACTGTTTCTTATTATTCAGTCAATCAACAAACTACAATGTGCCAAATGTTGCAGGGAAAGACAGAACCAATAGAACACTTGCCCTCAAGGAGTTAATGTAGTTAAGAGACAACATATACAGAATAGACAAGATAATTTGGGAGGGATAAGCCTTAGCAGCTATAGAAGGTGGTGGGTCTGGGTCTTGAAGAAAGCTAGGTAGTAACTGTTATACCCCTTTTGTTGTTATTCAGCCACATCTGACTCTTCATGACCCCATTTGGGATTTTCTTTTTTTTTTTTTAAATATTTATTTATTTACTTTTAGTTTACAACATTCAGCTCTACAAGCCCTTGAGTTTCAGATTTTCTCCCCCTCCCTTTTCTCCCTCTTCCCCCCCGCCCATGGCGACATGCAATCTGATATAGATTCTACATATACCTTCGCATTAAAATTAGTCAAGTTGTAAAGAAGGAATATAACCAATGGAATGAACGAGAAAGAAGGAACAAAACAAAACAAAAGAGAGAGAAAGAGCAAGTAGTTTGTTTCAATCTGCATTCAGACTCAGTAGTTCTTTCTCTGGATGTGGATAGCCTTTTCTATCATGAGTCTTTTGGAGTTGTCTTATAACCTTGCATTGCTGAGAGGAGCCCAGTATATCAAAGTTAGTCATCACACATACGATGTGTCTGGAATTGTGTACAAAGTTCTCCTGGTTCTGCTATCCTCACTCAGCATCAGTTTATATAAGTCTCTCCAGGTTATTATGAAGTCCGTCTGCTCTTCATTTCTTATAGCACAGTAGTATTCCACTACATTCATATACTACAACTAGTTCAGCCATTCCCCAATTGAAGAGCATCCCCTTGATTTCCAGTTCTTTGCCACCACAAAAAGAGCTGCTATAAATATTTTTGTACATACATGTCCTTTTCTGTTTGGGGTTTTCATGGCAAAGATACTAGAATGGTTTGCTATTTCTTTCTCTAGCTCATTTTACAGATGAGGATACTGAGGCAAACAGGGTTAAATGACTTTCCCAAAGTCATACATCTAGTAAGTGTCTGAGGCTGGATTTGACCTCAAGAAGATGAGGCTTCTTGACTCTAGGTCTGATACTCTCCTCACCCAGCTGCCTTTTAGCAGATTATAATTCTTTGAGAGCAAAGTTTGGGCTGTATTTATGTTTGTTCATAAATGCCAAAGTGATTTTCCTAAAGCTTAGACCTGACCATGTCATTCTCTCACTCTGTAAACTTCTTTTTCTGCTATGCCATGCTATTTTTTTTTATTGTTACCTCTAGGATCAAATATAGATTCCTTTATTGGGCATTTAAAGCTCTTTACCGCCAGGTTCCTTCCTATCTTTCCCATTTTCTTAGACATTACTCCCATCCACACACTCTGCATTGCAACCATACCAACCTACACACCAACCTCTATTTCGTGTCTGTACATAAGCTGTCTCTCATGCCTAGAATGTTCTTCCTCTTCTCCACTGACCTTTGAAATCTCTGACTGCCTTTAAGACTCAGGTTCCCTCTTCAGTAGATCATCACCCTCTGCCCTGGTTACTAGTACCTTCTCTAATAGTACTGGACCTGAAGCCTGGAAGACTGGAGAAAATCTAGTCTCAGATGCTAAAACAGCTGTGTAACCCTGGACGAGTGACTTACCCTCCATTTGCCTCAGTTTCTTTAACTATAAAATGAGTTTAATAACAGTACCTACTTCTCAGGTGATAATCAAATGAGATAGTATGTGTGTAACACTTAGCACAGTGCCTGGCTCCTGCCCTTCCCTACCTTGGGTATAACTATTTCTATACATGTGTCCTCTACCATTACAATGAAAGCCCATTGAGGGCAGGGTGCTGTTTTCGCTTTATCTTTGTATCCTCAACTCCATAGCCCAGTACCTGATACAAAGTAACCTCAATAAATGGTTGTTGATTTGATCAATTGATTTGAATCCCTAGCACTTAGTCTCTTGAAAACCACAGTTAAATAAATTTTTGTTGAAGGAACAGACATAAACACTGAAACTGACCAAGAAGTTAAAAGGAACTCAACAAAGGCAGACCCACATTATCCCTTCTGACTAGCTTTCCCTTGAGCATGTTACAGAAAATCTCCTCCAAACCCTCCCTCTCAAGAACATTCCTTTTGTCAGTGAGGTGCCCTCACATGGACGATTGCCCGTTTGAGGTTTAATCTGACTCAAGGTTTTATGTAATATTGCATAGCTATGCATTATAGACCATAAGATAACATTTTTTTCTTGACTACTATGACTCCTATTGTTTAAAAGTATTCCCAAATTATCTAAATTCTCTGCTAATTAGACTGCCTGGTTAGTGGAAAGAACCTTGAACTTGTAACCAGAAGACCTGAGTTTGAGTTCGTTTACTTAACTCTGTAATAGTCACAAGTCACTTCAAATGAGTCTCAGTTTTCTCATATGGAAAATGGGTTGTTTTAAAGACAGTATTTATGTGTGTGTACATACATGCATACATACACACATGTATATATGTGTATATACATGAGAGGAGATAGCAGGTATATGCAAAATATATGTATAATGTGTGTGTACATACATAGACAACCATACATATACACACACCTATATACATACACATGTATATATGTGTGTACATATATGTATGTGTATATACACATGTGTGTCTATACATGTGCGTGTGTGTGCGTGTGTGTGTGTGTGTGTGTGTGTGTGTGTGTGTACGCTTTTTAGTGAGAAGGCACTAACTGTTGGGAAAAAGATTTCCATGAAATAAAACAGCCTGAGAAAATTTGGCAGAATCTGAGTTGGAAAGGACATCAGAGGTGAGTCTAGTCTGGTTTATGCCTGAATAGGAATCCCCTCTATAATACTCATTATCAGTTTTCTTTGTAACATGTTTCCCTGCGTCTTCTACCCACGGCTCCTAGTTTGGCCCTCTGGGGCCAAGCAAAACAAGTCTTAATCCCTCTTTCCTATGACAGTGTGATCATGTCTTCTACAAATCTGATTGTCCCCAGGCCTTTCAATTCATCCTTATTAGAGTGGTTTGATAAACAGTGCCAACCAAATCAGGATGCAACAAGTTAGCAGGTGCTAAGGGAAATGAGATAATGGGAAAGCATTTTAAATGGACAAGACACTGATATGACAGCATCTTAAAGTGTGTTTACTTGAGGTAAAATTTTAAAGAGGGCACCCTTTGGCCTTCAAAACATCCCGGCAGATGATGTGCAGAAAACATTGTTTGGTTGTCCGGTTAATAACTTGGCATATCAACAGCAACATGTCCCATTCTGGAGGGCGCTTTATGTCATGGCATCTCTACAGACAGGATGGGAAGATGTGGGCTAGATGGTAGCATAATCAGGTTAATTTTGATCTCCAAATGCTCTGAGTTAGAGAGAGGTAAGCGATGGAAAATCTTGGTCTCTTCCACCCTAGTCAGAGGCCCTCTGGAGTTCAGTTCTGGGTAGTACATTGTAGGAGGACTACTGACAATCTAACAGGGTTGGGGAGCCCATGGCCTTCTAAGTCCTTCTAAATGGCCTTATTTACAGAACAAGTCCTTTAATTAAAGGGATTTGTTCTGCAAATTTTGGATTCAGTCAAAGGGCCACACCCAAGGACCTAGAAGGCCACATGTGGCCTCGAGGCCACAGGTTCCCCACCCATGATAGGATTTGTCTAGAGCAGGGTGACCAGGACAGCAATGAGATTAACTACAATGTCAGATGAGGAGTGATTAGCTGAAGGAAATAGGGATGTTAATTCTGGAGTGGAAGAGACATCACAGTTATCTGTGACTCATTATCCTCAGACCTGCCAAGTTCCACTGGGTACCCAGGAGTGTAACTGGGCAGAATGCATGGAAATTAGAAAGGCTGATTTCAGCTACCTTGGGAGTTTCCACCAATGGAGATCTGAACTGGACAGAGGCTGGAGGACCACTTATTGGGACACTATAGAGGACGATTGTTGCTCACATCAAGGTTGGATGACCTCATTCAGAAGTGTCAAACACCCAGCCTACATGGTCCAAGTGTGGCAGAAGCAGGTTAAAATGTATTTGGAAAGTATTCAATTAAATCAAAATATGGTAAAACACAGAAAATATTATATTTTAAAAGTAAGTCAACATGTAGCCTGTGGGAATCCTGATACATGGATTAATGACCCTTGTTTTTATTTGAGTTTAATCCCATTGACCTAAGTGATCTCCAAGGTCCCTTTCAACTCTGAGTCTAAGTCTCAACAAATATTTATTGAGTATCTGCTGTCTGCCTAGAGAGGGAAGGTGCAGGAAGACATGGATGTGTAATGAACTACACTGAAGAGGCATTTGTTAAATGCCCTTTAAAAGTACCTGGTCCTGCGTTAGCCTCTGAGCTAAGTAAGACATGAACCATAAGCTTACATCTACTTACAAAATCCCTTTTTATTTATTTCATTCCTCCCATTTTGCGGATGAATAAACTAAAGCCCAGAGAGAGGTGAAATGATTCATACCACCAGTTGTTAAGTGGCAGAGCCGGGGTATTGGGACACAGACCCTCCTTCCCCTAGTCCAAAGCTCTTTCCACTGCACTATGCTGCCTCTAGCTCAGAGGTGAGGAGGGGACATAAGACATTTAATAATCTCAATATAACTCAACAAACATTTTCTGCAGGATTCTGCGCTTGTGATGGGAAGAAAGTGAAAAAATGGCATAGTCCCTGCCCTCCAAGATCTTACCATCTAATGGCAGTGGATGTGGGGAATATGACACGTAGATTTAAAAAAAAGTATGCTCAAATTAGACTGTGAGCGGGGAAAAGGGACATTCTGGCCACGTACTCTGGGAAAACTGGTGCAAAGGGCAGCTTCTTCTACCCGAATGAGCCTGATACATACAAAAATAACAAGTATAAAGGCATTAGTGTGTAAAAGACCAACAGACCATGAGAATTCAGAGGAAGGAGAACCCAGGACTAGAACTGGAACTCAGATCATCTGACTTCTAGGGACTTTTTTTTCATTATACTATATAACACGGGGCACCAAGAAACATGTAAAAATTGCTACTGTATTCTGTGATTCAGATGAAATGAAAATGATGAATCCATTGACTATGGCCATAATTGTTCCAGGCCATTGTTTGCATCTTTTTAAAAATAATAAACATCTTTTGTATTTTCTAAATAGGGAATTACAAGGTAGAGCAATGGGATATAAGACATCAAGATTTCCTTGACTCTGCTCCTGGATTAGGGATATTTGTGACTGTTACAACTTACGATGATGAGGTAAAACAGTTTTTGCATTTCATCATTACATTTTTTTTTCTAAAGCTAAGATGTTAAATATTACTATTCATGCATTCAATGAACATCTATTAAGTGCTTACTGTTAAAGTTTCTATACTTTATGATCTCTGCCCTCATGTGGCCTAGAATCCATCCTCCCTATGATGCCTAAAGACTCACATAAGAAGAATCCATTCAACAAAAGCTACCTGTCACCTTTGTGGTATAGTACATGGAGTCAGGAAAACCTGAGTTCAAGTCCTACCTTAGACACTTACTATCTGTGTGACTCTGAGAAAGTCACTTCTGTTTCAGCCTCAATTTTCTCATCTGTAATTATGGTAATCACAACATTGTCTCGTGGGGTTGTGGTAAGGATCAGAGAAGATGATATATTTAAAGTGCTTTGCAAACATTAAAATGCTATTTTAAAATATATGATATTAAATATATATTTAAATATGCATTTTATATTAAATATTAAAGTATAAATTTGAATATATTTTAAATATATATTTAAATATAAATATATTTAAATAAATTTAAAGTATAAACACTAAAGTACAAATGTTTGTACTTTATACAAATACATGTATGTATACATATATGTGTGTATATACACATACATATACATAAATGTGCAATTTTGTGGTTGGTTGCAGGATCACTGTTGTACAAATGAACCCTTATAGCCCCCAGGGTCTCTTTGTCTAGCCTAGTTCAAAGAGCCTAGACACCAAGCTTTGTAAAGAGTGAGCATTCTTCATCCAGGTTGGATGGTCCCATACATGAACAATGGTCAGAGGGAGCAAGTTCTTCCTCACTTTCCTCTTCAGGATCCTTTTAAAAGAACTTCTTATGGTTTTCCTGGCCTCTCAGAGTTTTTAAACACCTATGACAAATAACAGGTTACCTTGTTGTATGTGCCAATGGGGACCAGAATGTATCGTTCTGACCAGATTTTGTCTTGAAAAGTTTTACTAAAGGTCAGGAAAGTATTAACAAAATTCTCTAGTATTGCCTATAGCAAATTTCAGAGATGAATTTTTACAAGTGAAAAGTAGAAAAGAATTATTGATCCAAATAGAGAGAAACTTTTTAGTGTCTTAAATCTGGTTTACATAAAACCTAAGTGCTGCTTATAATTGAATTGTGTGAAAAAATATCATTCAAAGTGATTGAGTCTTTAAGGAGTGAGGTTAAAAAATGAATAAAACATCTTTATTTGACTTCTGTGTCAATCAATTTCATAGCACATGAAGAGCTGGCTGTGGTGCATGTTGGGTAACTTCCCATCAATTTGCTTCATTGTTTTCCTGCAAACTCCTCTCTAAAACCTCCCCTTGCAAGCTCTCAATTCACAAAACTTGAGGAAGAGAAGGTTTACTTTCACGCCAAATAAAACAAATGGAAAGTACAACATATTTCATAAAAAAATAATGATACCTACTAAGGATAGACACCCACCTTTTCCAGAGGCCTGTATAAACAGCCTCAGTCACTTGGAGTCACTTGCCACATTAGGGTTTCTGGCAGCAGTTAGCAGTCTCCCAAAGTTCTTCAGCCCTTGTGTCTTTCTATAGTCTTCCATAGCTCCCAAGAGGTGGCAATGGAACAATTCTCCTATCATCACTTCTTCTGCACCTCTCCTTAATTTAATTTGTAAATATATGTCCCTATTTTTGCTAGCCCATTTCCAGAGAACGATATTTCTCCATCCTGGCTCCATCTGGGTATGGCAAGATTTTAGACTTTCCATGATTTTAGCAGGGGCCATCGTTTTCCCTGTACATGCACAAATCCTTGACATATTTCCTGCTAACCTCAAGCCACACAGAAACTTGCTCAGGAGTAAGAAACATCCTGACCCTTTGATCTCTCAGCAAGTCTATCACTGACACCAAGTAGAGATACAGGGATTACAAAGCTTGGTGTCTTCTTTTTCTTAGGAACTTGGGCAGTGAATGGAGACTCGCTATTATTGGGGAGATTCAACAAAACACCCCAGTTTCTTCCCAATAATCAGTTCTCAAATTTCCATGAATGGGTATCTTATTCAAATTACTTTTAGGGAAGCTGCAACTGATGGAAATTAAATATTTTCCTAGCATCACTGTGGTTAAGAAATTAGTGGGAAGAGGAAATAATTCCACTTCTTGATACACACACACACACACGTGAGTTTGTATATATATATGTATATATGTACAATATTTTATAATAAATACATATTTAATTTGCTTTTATTTGACTCTGTATGGAGCTAGGTGGCACAAGTGGATAGAGTGCCAGACCTGGAATCAGGAAGACCTGAATTCAGATCGAACCTCAGGCACTTACTAGCTGTGTGACCCTGGGCAAGTCACATAATCCTGTTTGCCTCAGTTTCCTCATCTATAGGATGAACTGGAGAAGGAAATGACAAGCCACTTCAGTATTTTTGCCAAGAAAATCCCAAATGGGGTCATAGAGAGTCAGACACAACTGAAAATGACTGAACAAATGGGGAACCCCCAAGTATGAAAACTCCCTCCACTGTTGCAGCTTGGTAGTCAATCTGTAACTCACAGTCTTTAAGAATTTCATCACATCCCGAGAGATTTCCTGAGGTATCCATGGTCATGTAAGTAATATATGTCAAAGGCAATACTTGAATATAGGTTTTCCTGACTTTAAGACTGACTTTTTCTCCAGTAAGTTGTTATAATGTGTATGTATATGTGTATGTGTGTATTTTCTTTCAAAGCAATCTCCTTTTGTATGTCTATATGTCTATATATCTATCTATATCTATATCTATATATGTCTGTATGTCAATCTTCTTTTATAGAGTTTATATGCCACAATGACCTGTATTCAGACTAATATAGTGTGTGACAGTCCTGAAAAGGATCACTCCTATAACTCAATTCACAAAACATTGAAACACTTCCATTGTAGATATTATTATCAAGACTGTATGGATCACAGGGGACATTCACATTCACGTCACGCTCACCTGGAGAGCACATCATTTGCTTACAATCTAACTCTACAAAACTCATCTCCTTCGGCGGCAGTAAGCTGGTAAGTTGTATTCCTTTAATGTCATTGTTAATGGAACCCCTGACAGCACCATTCAGGCATGATGCTAAGATGGTTATACTCAGGGCTAGTTAGACATTTCTTCCAGTATTGCATCTAGATCTGGGCTTAGTAACTGAAGAGGAAGCCGGGGAGCTTGGAAAGAATTCAAAGGAGAGCCACAAAGTTGATTAAAGGGTTGGAAAATAACTCTAAGGGATGGCTGAAAGAACTGTGATTACTCAGTCCTGAAAAAAAAATGGAAAACTGAATGATGAATTTATAGTTGTATTCAGGTAAAATTGTACTCATACAGAAGGGAAGGTGGCCCATTCTTTGTTTCTGCTAAGAATTCAAGAGTATTTGGCCTGCTGGATAAGAGACTTGCATGACATGTATGGAGGCCATGATAGTGACAGTCATTAGGGTCAGAGTCATTCTTGAGCACGCGGGAAATAAGGCACTGAGAGTGTTTTACAAACTCTTTCTGGTTAGTGGATGACCATCTAATGTATTGCTTCTATAATGAAGAACTTCTGCATGGTGGGGAATGGGGAAAAAGAGACTGTATAAGAATGTCTTACCATGGAAAAGAGGATGGTCATGTAATGAGAATGAGGGCTAGTAGATGGACAGGCTATGGGAGCTATTTGTACCCAGAATCTCATCAAGAAGTCTAAAGGGAAGCTGATGGAGAAAGAGAGAGGGAAGAAGAAGAAGAAGAAGAAGAAGAAGAAGAAGAAGAAGAAGAAGAAGAAGAGAGAGAGACAGACAGAGGGAGGGAGGGAGGGAGAGACAGAGACAGAGACAGAGAGAGGGAGAAAGAGAGAGACACAGAGACAGACACACACAGAGACACAGAGAGACACACAGAGAGAGAAAGACACAGAGAGAGAGACAGAGACAGAGAGAGACAGAGACAGAGAGCACTCTTGTGGTAGACATTGTGTTAAGCACTGAGAATTGCTTATTTTTTGTCCTTCATTCTCAAAGAGGACCAATTGCATCATGAGAGTAATGTCTTGACTTGCAAGTGAATTGGATTAAAATATAAGCAAATAAGGCCATCCATCTCTCAGGAAGCTTAGATTTTAATTGGGGAAGGCAACAGATAAAGAGGAACTGGAAAATGGAGAGGGATGCCCGTTTAGGGATAAGACATATGAGGAATGAGTGGCATAGGAGTAAAGGGAGGGCACGATGAGAGGCCTTCATAAAATGATCAAAGGACTATGGGACAATGGACCCTGGGGACATTTGGCCCCTAGTGGAGGACTTGCAGGGGAAAATATATGAGCTTTCTAAAGAAGCCTTTCCCATTCCCCTTTAACGCTAGCATCTTCCCTCTAATGAGTATTTTCATGCTTATATCTTGTTTATATATAGTTATTTGCACATTGTCTTTCCTTTTAGAGTATGGGGTCCTTGAAAGCAGGGGATGATTTCCCCCTCCTTTTATTGTTTCCCTAGCACTTAGCAAAGTGCCTGAGAAATAGAAGGTGCTTAATAAATGCTTGTTGACTAGCAATGAAAAGGCATGGATAGACTATGATTTGTGCTATTGAAGGGACTATCTATATAGCTTAGATCAGAGATCAGTTATTTTCTTATCCATAACATGAGGAAGTTGCACTGACCAACCACTAAAAGTTGCTTCCAGCTTTACATTTATTATCCTGATTTAGTGAAGAAAGATATTCATTTAACAGCATCTACTGTCGTTTAAGCATCCACTAGGGGCTTGGGTCTATGGCTAGAGGGATTTGTCATAGTCTCTGTGTTCAGGGAACTCACAGTCTAATGGGGGGACATGACCTAGGCAAAGCTGCATGTGATGGGACCAAAGGAGACATCCAGACAAAATGTTCTAGGAAAATGTTGCAAGGATAGTATACTTGGGAATGAAGAAAGGAAGACTTCTTGAAGGACAGAGGGCAAATGAAGAAATAAAAAAGGAGAGAAAGAGGAAAGAATTTCCACTGAAGCCAGTTTCTGAGAATTGAATGTCAACTGTGGTTTTAAAAATCTGGAAAACTTTCTTTCTTTTTATTGTTTGTTTAGCGGATCCACTTGAATATTCTAGTTGGAGAACATGACCTTGCTGCAGCAATTGCTCATGCAAAGGACAAAGTTAATGAAGTTAGCTACAAACTGGAACATCTGACCGAGCAAATTGGGCAAATCATCAAAGAGCAGAACTATCAAAGGGTGGGTAAGGCTGCTGACACGGTGGAATTCTCTTCTCTGTACAAGGCCATGTAGACTTCTTGGGAGAATCTGCATGAAACCAGGAGAAAATAAATCCACTGTTCTCAGGAACTCCTTTCTTGAGTGAGTGGCTCTATCTGGACTCCAACTGGTGAGCTTGCTCGCTGAGTGAGTACTCTTGGCTTAGAGCCTGGCTTGGTTCTTTTCTCCATTTCCTCATCTTTAAAATGAGGGGATTGGGCTCAATGAGCTATAGGGTCCCTTCCAGTTGTCAATCCTGTAACTGGGCAAGCATTTTTTGCATGAGCCCACTCCTGTGAATAAGCAGACTAGCTCAGGGACAACTCACACTTTCCTTCCCTTTGTCTCTGTCCTAATTCTAGCCACAACCAGTCTGGAACATGCAGCCCACAGGACCTGGGCAAGGGGAAGGCAGGGAGGGAGAGATCTGCTGAGGGGACTGACACACATTTCCTTCTACTATGGAGGCAGTTGGGTGGTGCAATGGCTGGAAAGCAGGAATTGGAGTCCAGAAGACCTGCCTCGATTCAAACCTGACCTCAGATACATACTAGTTATAGGACCCTGGGCAAATCACTTAGCCACTGCCTGCCTCAGTTTCCTCATCTGTAAGATGATGATAATAATAATAGCACCTACCTCCTGACGTTGTGAGAATAAAATAAGGTAATATTTGTAAAATAGGATACTATATAAATCATCCATTCTCGCTGTGGGTCGTGACCCCTTTGGGGGTCAAACGACCCTTTCACAGGGGTCACAGGGGTCGCCTCAGACCATTGGAAAATACATATTTCTGATGGTCTTGGGAACAGAGACACAGCTCCTCTATCCGTCTCCAGGCGGGTCCGCCCACGTGCAGGCACGCCCACATACGAGTGTTATAGGGTCGCGGCATTAGGAAGGTTGAGAACCACTGATATAAATGCTAGTTTTTATTATTATATTATGTAATAATAAATAATATAATAATAATATATAATAATAATAACTATTATTATATATATTATTATTATTATCCACCAAAATATATGTGTTGGCCCTACCACTGTGTAGAACTCAACAGTACAGATTCTGTCTCTACTTAGAAGACAGAGAATCTAGCTGATTAATGAGTATTTGTAATATTGGCTATTGGTAACATAAATCATATTAAGCATGTGTTACTTTCTTGATATTTCATGTGGAAATATACTGGGGTATTTTATAATGTTGAACCTCATTTTTTGATGCTTGGTTAAACAGCACACTCCAGCTCATAATATCAGATAGGGTTCTTGTGCATATATACAGATCATTGCCTGATTAAAAAAACTACCTTGAATTTATATACAGCCGTTCCCCCAAAGAGCATGCATTTTTATGTAGCCTTATGAAACTAAATCTGCTCTTTTTTTTCCCCTCCCGCATAGGAACGTGAAGAAAATTTCCGAATGACCAGTGAAGATACAAACAGCAATGTTTTATGGTGGGCTCTCGTTCAAACGTTAATCCTCCTCTCGGTTGGAATTTTCCAAATGAAGTCCCTTAAAGATTTCTTTATAGCTAAAAAGCTGGTTTGAAATGAAGTTAAAAGAGGCAAATAAGCTGTACAATGATTTGCATAATGTCTAAGTTAATAAAACAAAATGCATAAATATGTATTACTTTGTGGGGAATTTCAAAGGATCAAAAGTTGAAATTAAATCTCTGTTTGATGAGCATCATAACACCCTCTGGCAAGTAAACGATGATCACAAAAGCGAAGTTTAGCCAATAACCAA
This sequence comes from Pseudochirops cupreus, assembly GCA_028627135.1. Taxonomy (NCBI): domain Eukaryota; kingdom Metazoa; phylum Chordata; class Mammalia; order Diprotodontia; family Pseudocheiridae; genus Pseudochirops; species Pseudochirops cupreus. The sequence continues at coordinate 55,011,618 of CM053583.1, read as the reverse complement.
GCTTCTAGATTTTATTTGCTAGCAGGGTGGGGAGGAAGTGCAGCAGGACAGGATCTAGTGCTCATCTTAACCTTGGTATGGACCAGCTATAGAGCTCTTCATGATAAATGACTGCAATGCGCTTTACTGGACTATTTGCTTTCTCTTGATGGTTCCTTTATAATAGTAACACCTTTATTCCAAGGAGATTTGGAAGTTTGTTTCAGAAAGACTATACGTCAGCCACCACCATTGAGAAGATAGGGAATAGAGACAGAGACAGAGAAAGAGGCAGAGAGATAAAGACAAAGTGAGACCGAGACACAGAGACACAGTGAGAGACAGAGAGAATATGTCATTAGACAGAGATAGAGTGACCAAGAGATAGAAAGGGAGATGTGGAATCAGGGGTTCTTAATTTGGGTTCTATGGGCTTATTTTAAAAATATTTTGACAAGTATATTTCAAAATAATTGACTTTCTGTGTATTTTGTTTTATATATTTAAAAACATTATTCTGAGTAGGGGTCCATAGGCTTCACCAGACTGTCCAAAGGGTTCACGGCACAAAACAAGGTTAAATATCTTTGTATTAGGTGATTGTATATTTATATGGATTTGGAAATTGTTGAATGGCTAGACCCAAAGAGCTGTGTTCTATGATACCATGAAAGGCAGTCTCAAGCAGAGTACCCCATGGATCTGTTTCTTGATCCTGTAATGCTTAAAATTTTGTCAATAAAATGATGAAGCTGAAGGATGGATGGTTTACTTATCAACTATGCAGATGACGCAAAGCTGGGAAGGATAGCTAACTTGTTGGATAACAGAGCCAGGATCTCTGCAGGTTTGAATGTTGGGCTAAATCTAAAAACGTAAAATTTAATAGGGCTAAATGGCAAATGTTAAGCTTGAGTTAAATCATTCAGCTTCCCAGCAATGAGACAGGGAAGATGTAGCTCGATATCACTTCATGTGAAAACAGACTGGCAGTTTTAGTGGGCTACAAGCTATGGTGTAATGCAGTCATCCAAAAAAAAAAATCTAATGTGATCTTTTTACTGTTGTTCAGTTCTGATCCACTCTTCATGACCCCAGCTAGGGTTTTCTTGGCAAAGATACTGGAGTGGTTTGCTGTTTCCTTTTCCAGATCATTTTACGGAAGAGGAAACTGAGGCAGACAGGGTTAAGTGACTTTCCCAGGGTTACACAGCTAGATGTGTATGAAGCCAGATTTGAACTTGAGAAGATGAGTTTTCCTGATTCCAAGCTCAGCGCTCTATCCACTGTGCCATATAGCTGCTCTCAGTGTGATCTTAGGCTATAGTACTAGAAATCTGGGGCTATCGAGGTGATGGTTCACTGTCCTCTTGCTTTGGCTCTAGAATAGATCTGGATACCATGTTTTAGGAAGGCCTTTTATAAGCCGCAAAGAGGTCAGAGGAAGATGGTCAGGTTGATCTTGTATCCTGAGTTCATGACATATGAGGATCAGTTGAAAGAAATGAGGATTTTTAGGGTGGAGAAGACAAAACTTAGGAGGGCCCTAATAGATGTCTCAAATATCTAAAGATTGGCTGTGTGGAAGAAGGGTTAGATTTCCTCTGCTTGGCCCCTGAGAGCAGAAGTAGCAACAATGAAAGGACATAGTAAAGAAGCAAAGTTTGGTTTGACATAAAGAAAAATTTCTCAACAATAGGAATTACCGCAATGTGCTGTGGCTTGTCTGGAATACTCAGTGGCTTCCTTTTCAATGGAGGTCTTCAGGCAGAGGATGAATGACCTCCAACTGGGGATGACATAGAAACAATTCTTGGTTAGGCACAAGGTGGACTGAAGTTCTTTCTAAGGCTGAGATTCTGGGCTTTTTTGTAAGTACCTAAATCCCAGAAAAACCATATGATTTGCAATTTGTTATAATGACAGTTAGGGTTGTGCAAATTATTGTTGTTAGGACTTGGGAAAATGATCTTAACCATCCTGACTGGGTAAATCTCTGCCTAAGATTTCCCACATTGGTTGGTTTCTGGATGAGGAAGTAGAAAAGGAGAAAAACCTTGGTCATAATACAATTGTTGGTTGTTAAACACTAGGGAAATACTACTTTCTCACATCTGTCATCTTACGCAAGCCTCTTTGGGCTTTAGGTCCTCATCTTGCAATGCATAAGGTATTCTTGAGTTCAAATTTTGCCTGAGGCATTTACTAGCTGCATGACCCTAGTCTCTCTTGGCCTCAGTTTCCCTGACTGCAAAATGGGGATAATTTCATCTATTTCACTAGGTTGTTGTGAGGCTCAAATGAGATAGCATATGTTAAACATTTGGAAAATCTCAAAGCACTAAATGAATGCTGTTAATATTATTATTATCTGAAAAATGAGGGGATTAGAGTAGATGAGCTGTGAGATATTTTTCAGCTCTAAACCTGTGATCTATTAATATTAAGCTCAACAAATGCAGTTGAACATACATTATATATTAACACTGCTTCCACCCATATAAGCAGAGTTACATTCAAAATGTCTACTCTGTATTCGTATACCCCTTTTCAACTACTGCCCTGGTATAGCTGGGGTAGTGATCTATTTAAACCCACTGGTCACAGGCTCACTCCACACCTCTTCATATCTTTTTACTAAGCCAAACACAAAGACGTACAATTCAAAGTAAAGGCATTTGATGAAACAGAATAACAGGTAATAACATGAAATTAAATCGGGTATTAAGCTCTGTTGACACTCATTCCCAAATGGCTTCCATCCATCCCCTGACCCCTCTGGAGAATACTGAGTGTCACTCCCAATTAACCCATCAATCTTCCCAGCAGAGGGGGAGGAGGCTACACCAGGCACTCAGCACAGGTGTAACTGTGTCCCTTCAGCTCTTGCTCCTGCCCACCTGTCCCCCAGTTCAGCACCCACATCATACCCAATGGTGATCATTGTATCCTCTTTCATTTGCCCAACTAAGCAAACAACTAAGGTCATACACAATATATACAGTGTAAAGGGAAGGTTTCAGAGGGAAAGCAATAGAGAGGGAGCAGAAAAGGCCTCCTGAAGACGGTGCGGATGTCTGAATGCCTGAAGCAGAAACCTCCAAATGACTTTGAGGGCAATTGAGTAAACTGAATGATTTCCACACCCACTTCCTCCCCCCACTGTTCGCGGGATATTAATGGTACAATGCAAAGGGTACTGAGTTATTTTGAAGAAAGGCGGTCCTAGGCTTTGGGGGTGATCCAGAAAGATCTCTTGGGAGCTTAGCTTTCAAGGAAACTTGGACTCCTCTTTTACCACGCTATCTTGACAACAGGTTCGGAAGCCCGGTGTTTGATTGCTGCCCCAGACACTTACTACTTGTGTGACCATGGGCAAGCCTTTATGCCTCAGTTTTTCTCATCTCTAAAATGGGAGTAGTATAAATGTAAAATCCCATCTTTTAGTGCTTTCTTTCAGTTATTTCCTATTTATCCTATACCGTATATGGTTGTTTGCCCGTTTTATTTATTTGCACAGTGTCTTCCCAAGAAGATTGTGACATCCTCGAGCGCAGGGACTATCTTTGCCTTCTATCATCAGCGTCCGGCATAATGACTGGTGCACAGCAGGTGCCGAAAAAGTGATCTAGTAGATTGGAAGCTCCCTGAGGGCAGAGAACCTGATTTTTTTTTTAATCTTTGAACTAATAAAACAGCAGGGTACACACTGTCTGTGTGTTTCTTAATCATGTCTATTTCAACCCGGGTTATCCCCATCCAGCAGGGAACGAATAGACGTCGCTCAGGACAGCCTCTTACAAGGCTGTCTAGTTTCCTCGGGAGGTGCCATCATCGAAGTGATGGGGGGGAGGGAGATGCTGTGATAGGAGAACTTCCCCACGATCTCCGCCTACATATCTGCCTCTGCAATTAGGGAGACAGAATAATACTGAAGACCTGTTTAATATCTTTCTCCTAAACTGGCCTAGAGGGGGAGAGCCATCATCGTCAGCCCTTCTCAGCTCAACACACACCCCCTTCTTTCTTCAGTGGGCACGTCCTGATCTCTCTTCTTCCTCTCCCACTGGGAAGGGGAGGAGGGGGAGAGGCCAGTAGTGCGCAGGCGCCGAAGGGCCTCGCGCCTCTCTCCCTCCTTCTGTCCAGAGCCGGGACGCCATTGGCAGCTGTGTTGTTGCCAAGGCCTCAGACGGCAGCTTCCAGGCATGGCCGTCCGGATGTTCTGCAACCGCTGCTTTCAGCCTCCCGGCAAGTACTCCTCGCAGTTCAGCCTGACGAGTTGCGGCCATGTGTTCTGCCACCTCTGCCTACAGCGAGGTAAAAGGGGGGAGAAGAGGAGGGAGGCCTTGGGGTGTGAAAGGCCTAAGCCGCAGGTGCCGGAAGTGACGTCAGCGGCCCGCGAAGCCTCGGAGCCCTCCGGTGATGGGAAGCCCCAAAACTTGTCCTCGTGTTATTGCTGAAGGCGCTGCCGTCCTCCCGGCCCCTTAGGGCTAGGAGTCACCCTGGATTCCTAGATGTCTCCCGCCGGCCATATCCAAGCTGTAGACGAGGCCCGACCGTTTCACCTTGAACACGCCCCCTTCGCTTCTGATGCCGTCCGCATCCTGGTGCGGGCCTCGATTAACCGCCAGTCGGATGGTTCTTTAATGATCTTTCACGTGGTTGTTGATGGTTGGTGGTTGCTCCTTACAAAACTGGGCGTACCAGTGAGGTCAGCAAGCATTTATTAAGTGCCCTCTCTGGGCCAGGAATTGTGCTGGGCGCTGGAGAAATAAATCCAAAATAAAAATAAAGTAGTTCCCGACCTCTGGGAGGTTAGAGTCTGCCAGGACAAACCACCTGTGCGTAGGCGAGCCATTCAGGCGTGGCCCTGGCTTACAGAGGCGTTGCCAGGGAGATGTTGCTGACCAGGTACAATGGATGCACCGCTTGTATTTAGTCCCTTTTTCCTTTGTCTTTTTTTCTCCTTGTCATGTGTTGTCCCTGTCCTCTCAAGAAGATGCCAGGGCATTTATTTGCTTACAAGTCTTAGTGGAAGAGACGTGCAGATTGTGGGATACCTCCCTACCTTATATATCTGATTCAAAAAAACGAATCACAGGGACACTGTCAATATTGCTGCTTTAGTTGAATTCAGAGTTACATGAATGACTTTGATCATATTATTTTTACCACTCGCAGCATTGAAAATATGTTCTTTTTATCCATATTGTTAATATCATAGAATTAGAACTAGAAGGGAACTAAGAAATTAACTAGGCCAGCCCCTTAATTTTACTTATGAGGAAACTGAGGTTCTGGGAGGCCAAACGGTTTCCCAAAGGTCACCTCGGTTATGCTCATCAGAATTGGGATTTGAATTCAGGGCCTCTGACTCCAGAGGCGGTGCTCTTTCCACCATATTGTTATACTCATTTTTAACCACAGTCCAAACCTGGAGAGTAGTTTAATGTGCCATATTCATTTATGAAAAAATTTTGTAATTTCAAATCTAATTTTATATGGTCATGTGGACTTTAAACTATTAGCCAATTTTATACATATTATAAATTTACCTTTTTTATGTAGGTAAAAAGGAAGAATGTTTGATTTGCAGCACTCCTTGCCGCATAATTTTACTTTCAAAACAAGTAAGTTATTAGTTTTGTAGTAATGTTCCCTTTTAAATGTGAAGATTCTTAGTGGCTCATATATAGAAACTTAGATTTATTCTATCAGTTGTACTAAAAGATTTTATTAAAATTCTGAGCATCTAAAGTACATACATTAAAAAAACTAATGAGATAATATTTGTGTTATTAGAAATATAGTTGATCTCCATGGTAATGAAAATTAGTTGTTTAAATAATTTCCATTAGAAAACACTTTTGAAGACATTTATGAGGTTTATGAGAGTTCAATTAAAAAAATTATGAGAGCTCAATTTAAAAAAAAACTTCAGATATAGTTCTTTAAGACATTACAGAGATTTAGGTTACTTCCTAATACTATATAAAATTAAAGGTTTTTTTTTTCAAACCACCTAAATATGAGGCTGATTATCAGTGAATTCTGCCTAGTACAGTAATTTTGTTAGGATTATGTTATTTTCTTAGTTAGATGTAAAGTTAATCTGCATTGTAAAGTAGCTTGGTTATAACTGACTTTTTGTACCCTTAACTAAAAATAGTTACTTTCCTCAACACAAGAGTCCTCCCTAGAGAATGCTGGGGCAGTAAATTGAGTTTTAAATATATCTACTGCAGATATTTACTGTTATGTTTAAATTAAGAAGAGTATTTTCAGTGGACAGATTCTATCAAAGAGAGTCTTTTCAGGTGATGACTTTTTGAAGGGAGGAGTACACAATTTCAGAATGACTTCGATGTAGCCATAGCCGTATGGAATGAGCATAAAAACTGAGCACTCTATGTTCTATTCAGCCAGCCTTGAAAAATTACCCCTGTATTGTACTAAACATTTGAATCTGTTAGGGCTATGTAGAAAAAAATCAAGTCATTTTTAAAATCAAGGTTCTTAACCTTTTTTTGTGTTAAAGGCTCCTTTTTACAGTCTGGGAAAGCTTAATAGTACTGTGGTTTGTTACCTACATTCTTAATTGAATAAAGTGCCTCATTTCACCTAGAGGTTAAGTGAAAAATAAAGATGTAATTTTTTTCCCCATCCACTTTCATAGATTTCCCTGAAATTTATCTATGGATCAGTTAAAAACATTGCAGCAAAATCAGTTTTTTATTTTTATTTATTTATTTATTTATGTTTGCTTTTTGAAGGGCAATTGGGGTTAAATGACTTGCCCAAAGTCACATGGCTAGTAAGTGTGTCAAGTGTCTGAGGCCGCATTTGAATTCAGGTCCTCTTGACTTCAGGGCTGGTGCTCTATTCACTGTGCCACCTAGCTGCCCCCAAAATCAGTTTTTTAAAAACAGTTTGCAAACTTATGTCTTGAATGCACTATCATATATGTAGAGAATAATTTTTGTAAGGAAGCTATATTTAATATTTTGTATTATTCCCCTTTTCTTTTCCATTTTATGTAATAGAATCGTAGAACTTTTAAAATGAAAAGGACTTTAGAGACTATGTTCTTAAACTCAGGTTTTATGTTTGTTTTCCCCAAAGATTGGCTAATTTGAGAAATGAAAGGCTGCATAATATACTTTGTTGCGTATAAAAGCAGCCCAATGGGTAGGGATAATTAGATTTGACATCTCTGATCTGGTAGACTAACCTTCTAATTGTTTCGTTGAGAAACTGAGGCCAAGGGAATTGAAGTGACTAGACCAAGGCCATGCAATACTAGCATTAAAATAAACAATATATGAAATACTTTTGCTTTTAAAATCAATATCTACTTTGTTTGGTAGACCTGAGAAACTCCTGATCATAAAAATTAGACTTGGAAGAAACTAGTGGTTAAGAAGTTCAGCCTGCACCTGCCTCATCAGTCTTCTCCATAGCATCTCTCCAAAACATGTCTGACAATACAGCTAATGTTTTGAAATAGAATTTTAATGCCACCCAAATCCTGTGTTAGGAGTAGTAACATGTGGATAATCTCTTTGTTTCCTATTCAGACTGATTTTAATATTCAGGCATTCTTCATGGGAATAGATGGATTATGCAAGAACTACTCAAAAGAAACATCACAGGTGAGCTAATGTGGGAAGTGTCTTCTCAGACTGCCCATCAGGACGCCAACCCTTTTGGGGCCTCGACTTAAGACTGGCTTTGAGATCTCCTGGGATACAGCCACTTTATATCTAAAGAGGAAGCTCTAATTAAAAGGTCGAAAAGTTACTTTTATGGAGCTTTCTTGCTGTTTTACTTTGCTCTGCCCTACAGAAATAGAGTGGTGCAGTTAGGCTGAACATTTTTATATCAATTGTAGCTGTGTTGATGTGATAATAGAAATCTCGATTTTTATTTCCTATGATTATTGTTTCATCAGAGACTTATGATAATTATTCTTTAGTTTACTTTGTTTGGTAGACCTGAGAAACTTCTGAATCATAAAATGTTGGACAAGTGGTTATCTAACCTTCACCAGAATAGACTTCCAGGGATGGCATCTCACTGCCTTATGAGGCAGAACAATTCTAGTTTTGAATATTTGTGAGGTTTTCCTCATGGAGTTGAAGTCTGCCTTTGCAGTTTGTACACTGGTCCTAGTTCTGGACTCGGAAGACAATGTTATTAAGTTTAATACCTTTCCCCATGGTCCTTCAAACATCTGAAGACTGTGTTTATGTTTCTTCCTAAGTCTTGTGTTCTCTAAACTAAGCAGCCATAGTCCTTTGACTTTTCAGGTTGTGGTATGATTTTACTGCCCTTCATCCTCTTCATTTTCTAGTTCTTCATCTCCTGACAAATCATAGAGCGAGAAAAACCGGGAAAAACTATTAAACCAGAAAAAGGCAAGAGAATTAAAATAGCAAATCAACCTAAGATGTAGTGTACTGAATTCAGTGTGATATTTTAGATGTGATCTGGCCAGAGAGCCAAGCTGGAGTGGCTGCTTAGTAGTAGAGGGAATTCCAGCTTTCAATATAGGCGATACTATCTGACTTAGGAGATTTATTTTCCTGGGACTTTGTGATTTATTGAATTGTTTTCCCCTAGAAATATGTTACTGAATTATGTGAAATACATTTCTTTAAAAATAGACTAGGATTTAACAATTTAAAAATTCCTTCCCTCTTAACAGGCAAACCTTAAATAACATTGTCCTAGGAGAATTATTCAGTAATAACATCCTTAGTGGGCCATAATAAAATTCTGTTTAACAATTCAACACATATATTTATTCAGTGCCTACTATGTGCAGGACAATATTGTGTTAAGGGCTGGGGGAAAATGATTCAAAAGTGACATCTTTTTCTTCAGAAAGATTGAGATCTGGGGTAGGAGAGAGTATATAGCTAAGGCTTATGCACAGTTATAAATTGGAATGTGATGGAGCAAAGGAGATGTGAAAAAAAAGTTTGTTTTGACACCAGTCACTTCCCCTTAGTTCTCCCCCACTCCACATACATTAAACCCTTCCTAGTAACAAAAACATTTAAGCAAAACCAACACACACAGTGACCATCTCTGACAGTTTATATTCCACACCTATCATCTCCCCCATTTCTCTTGAGAAGAGCGGGGGTTGTTTCATCACAAGTTCTCTGGAACTCCATTGACAGTCAAAGTTAAATCTCTTGTCTTGTTGTCCCTCTTGTTTTGCCAAACTTCAGTCTTCTTTTACCGCCACCATCTGCCTTAGGAAGTCTCAGCCATATTGACTGGGTTCATTACAAATTCATTCTCTGCAACCTCTCACTTCAGCAAGGCAGGCCTTTTATTATACCCTCATTGATCTCCTATCTCACTCCTCACAGAAACTATTTCAAACCTTAATTTTTCTCCTTAACACTACCACCCCCCACTTCCTCCCTCCTCACTTTTACCTGAGGACCTTAGTGGAAAAAATATTGAAGCTTTTCATTGTGAGCTTCACTGTTTTTCTTCATCTCAAAACCCTTTGGCATCATTTCCCCCTCTCCTTTTCCCTTTTTGACAAAGAGATGGCCTTTTTCCCAAGGCCAACCCCACTATGTGTGTACTTTATCCCACCACCTCTTCTCTTCATCCTCAGTCATCCCTTCTTGGAAATCTTCAGCCTCTTCTGCCAACTTGTTTCTTCCTTGCTGCCTTCAAACATGCCTAAGCCTCCCCTATTCTTAAAAAACCTTCACTTGATTCTACTTTCCTGTATAGTTCTTATCCCTTTCTCAGCCAAACTCCTTGAAAAAGTTGTCTATACTTGATGCCTCCACTTCTGTCTTCTCATTTACTCCTGAGTCCTTTGTAATTGGGCTTCAACTAAAACTACTCTCTGCAAAGTTAACAGTGAATCTTTTAAATACCAAATCTGATGTCTTTTCATCAGTTGTAATCTCTCTTGTCCTACATCTATCACTGTTGAGTTATTCCATTCAAGAAATTATCGTTCTAACTTTGAGTGGTATGAAATGAAATCTCAGTTTTGATACGCATTTCTCTCCTTAGTGTTTTAGAGCAGAGTTCCCTATGGTAGGTGAAGGTTTATAATTCTCTTTTTGAAAAGCTTGTTTGTATTGTTTGACCACATATTTATTATGGAATAGTTCTTGGTCTTAAATATTTTTATCCTCTCTACAATGTAGGATAGGAATTTTTGGGGGGGATGGAGAGGGCAAAGACATTGCTCTTTCCTCTATCCCATTTATCTCAGTGAAATTCAAGATCATACCTGCCCTTCTTTTCACCATCTTTTTAAAATTTTGTTATATTTGTGTTTTTTAAAGTATATTTTCTAATGAGAATTACTTCTTAAAATGTTAATGAAAGAAGCAATATGTAGGACACAGTTTATTTCCTGGTCCTACCTCATTCCTTTTTGGTTATTAACTGCAGGTCATATATCTTCCTGTTTACACTGGATGATGGTACCCTCTGGACATGTACTTTCCCTGGGTTGAGACATATTTCTGGGAAGCTTTACCTTTGCTTGGAGAAGGGGGAAGGGTGTCTCTTGAGTTATTTAGCCCCCTCTAATAATACCTATTATAAGGTTGTTCCTCCTCTGCTCACTGTATAAGTGCATTTGAGTATCCCCTTACCTGTTTCAAAATATGCCTTTTGGTTCCTTAACCCACATCCCTACTGTCTCATATCCCTCCATGCAAGTTAGAGTTATTATAGAGACCATTTTATCCTCTCCTCTCTAAGCCATGCTGAGCAGCAGTATATTTCCCACTTCCTGTCATTTGCTTCCCTTCTTGCTTCTTGAGTGACTCTCCTCTCTATTAATTTCCCTTCCATTTTACAAATTTTTATTGCTTAATGAGGTAAAACATAGCTTTCATTCTATGGAATGTTAATTCAATTCTTTCTCCTTTTCTCCTCCTGACTCTTTAATCCCCCTTCCTGTCCTTAAAGCTTTGGTTGCTAAGCTCCTTTTGCCACTACATTATCTATATTCTTTTTAACCTTCAAGTCAGGTATTTTTAAAATAGTAACCTTTTCTTGTCCTAGAATTATGAGAAAATTGATTTCATTATTTTGTCTTTTCATGTTAACTATAGTTATTTACTTTGTGTGTGTGTTTCTCTCATTTTAAGTGTTTGAAGTCAAATATCTTGCTTCTATATGGTTACTCTTGGAATATTGACTCTAATGCCTTACATTTTTCAAATGTCTATTTTCATTTACATCCTAATCTTGCTTTTCAAAATATCTGATTCCAATCTTGTCTCTGCTTTCTTTTAGATTAGTAGTAGTCTTGGCCTACTTAAATTTATTTTCCTTGATAGCTAAAGGCTGTTTTCTTGGCTTCTTAAAATCTTTGTTATTCAACTTTGAAATTTTGAAGTTTAATCACTGTGTTCCTTAATTAATAAAGCTTGGAGTCTATGTTGATGAATTGTGGATTCTGTCATATAATAATTTGCCCTCTATCTTCAACATTTCTGGTCAACTTTCATGTGTTATTTCTTATCATATTTAGGATTTTCATGTCATATTTTTCTTGAAATCTGTGATCTTAAAATTATTTCTGTGCATACTGTCCTCAAGGTCAATATTTTTCAGTTGTATAGAATTACATGTTCTTTAAATATTGTTTTTTGAAACAGGTATTGGTACATATGTGACATTCTTTGAAATTGCTTGCTAATTTTCCTTTGAAATTCTACATCTGCCATTCTCTCTTTCAGAGATTCATCTGGTATGTGCTCTGAATCACCTATTCTGTCATATGTCCAGTTAACTTTTCTGAGGATTCTCAATTCTACCCTAATTGTGCTAGATACTGAGAATGTAAAGACAAAAATGAAACACTTCCTGTCTGTGAGGGCCTTCTATTCTCTTGGGAGGGAGATGTCATGTATAGAGATATATAACATAATTTGAGGAGGAAGGGAGCACCAACAGTTGGGGATGTTACAGACTTCAAGAAGAATTTTGAATCCTGAATGCAGAATCTTAAATTTTCATGTCCTCAAAGTAAAGATCAGAAAGACTTTGGGCAGTCATCCTTCCCATTTTTGCATTTTGCATGATGAAGCCTCTCCAGAGAGGTCTCTGAGATCCTTTTGGCTTAGAGATGATCCTGAGTTCTTAAAGGTTGTATTAGTGGAACTCGGACTCTGTCAGGTACTACCAAGCTAGAAAGATCTGAGCATAGGCCCAGCAACAGCCTCCAGAGAGCTATCTTACCTCTGTAGTATCATCAGTTTAGAACTAGAAAGGGGGGTGCAGCTAGGTGGCACAGTGAATAGAATACTGGCAGTTTAAAAGGAGCCCTAGAGACCATCTAATCCGCTCCTATCATTTTGCACACAAGGAAGCTGAGGCTCACGGAGGTGAAAGTGCATTGCTCAAGGTCATATAAGTAATAAGTGGCCAAGGCACAATATGAACCCAGGTCCTTTTATTCCAAAGCCAGTGCTTTTTCCGCTACACCACACTGCCTTTGTGAAAGCATGCATCACCAGATTTACTATAGGATGATTAATTTTTCAGACGGAACAATTTTAATAGATTGTCTCATCATGGATCTTTGAAGTATATTTCATGAGGGCTTCTTAAACTAATTCATTCTTTTGCTCTGTTGCTTTTTGTCTTTTTGCTTTTTTTCATCAGATTTAGGGTTTTTTTGTTTTTGTTTATTGTACAGTAATGTCTCACTTATCCAGAAGTCATTTATCCTGCTATTGCCCCATTCGAGAATCTGGACAGAAGCAAAAAAGAAAAAAAATCAACCTCCCTCAGTAGGTGTGTCATGAAGTCTGTGCATTTGCTTATATGAGAGACCTTGAGGTCTTATTCTTGTTAGACATTGTCAAGAAACTTGGTTATCTGCTTTTTTAGCACATGGAAAATTAGTAAGTAGGGAAAGGTCTACTAAATATAAAGCCTTGACAGATCATAGAGGGAGAAAAACCAGGAAAGACTATTAAACCAGAAAAAGGCATGAAAATTAAAATAGCAAATCAGCATTTAGTTAGAAACAAGCAGCTTTCATCAAGATAATACCTCTTATAGTTTCATTGTTCTATATCACTGCATAATCATTGATGCTCATAATGAAAACACCTGGTTGTTGGCTTGACCCGACTTAGGCTAGCTATTGGTTCAGGCTTAGCATTAAAACAAAATGAGCCACTCAAAGACAAACTAGCACTAACAAAAACTAGATTTACTTCATAGTAGCATGGAAAGGATAATGGGCAAATATACAGTGCTGGTTTAGGTAGAGAGTCCCACTTTTCTCCAAGTGAGACATCTTTAGATCTGAGGATCACTGACTCTTTGTAGGCTGGCCTCATGTCTCAGGCCACCAGGAAACTGGCAAGCAGCTCTTTCTAATACCTTGGACCATTCAAGTCTCTCGGATTGCTTCCATGTCTTTTAAGAGAAAACTAGCCACACATAAGGTGGGACCCTAGTAGATATTATTCCTGCTACACCCTGACACATCAAAAAAAGATGAATTTTATTTCCTTAAGAAGGCAGAGAAGTGAGTCATATTTTAGATAGATTTTCATCCCAAATGACTCAATTGTTTAAAATTCATAGGATTTGTAGGATCATAGATTTCAGTTTGGAAGGGGACGGATGGGGCCTTTAGGCCAACCCTCTTCATTTTGTAGATGAGGAAACTCAGACCTAGAAAGGGCCTGAGGCTGTGGTAGTCAGAGGAAGAGCCAGGCCTCAAAGCTAGGGCCTCTGACTCTACTGCTTTTTCCCATTGTACACCTCCATTAATTTGGGTGTTTAAAAAGTTAAATTTCAGTTATTTAGAAAATTATAGGAATAGCTCTTTCCCTAGTTGAAGTTTACAATAATAATAGCTAATATTTATATAGCTTTTCAAGGTTTACAAAGTACTTTACATATGATAAATAATAGTAATAGTGATAATAATAGCTAACATTCTATTATGTATAAGTCACTGTGCTCAGCACTTTACAATTATTATCTCATTGGATGCTCAGCAACTCTGGGGAGCAGGTGCTATTATCACCCACATTTTGCAGATGAGACTGAGGCTTAGAGAGGTTAAGTGGCTTGTTCAGGGTCACACAGCTAGGTACTAGGCCAGGATTTGAACTGGGTCTTCCTGCCTTCAAATCTAGCCCTCTGTGCTGCCGTTGCTAACTGCCTTATAGAATGCTGGATGAATGAGACATTAGTGTATTCAGTAAAAATCTCATTACATTTCAGTCGTAGTTAGACTTAAACAAATTGTTTGTTTTCATTGAGCCTCCCATACTGAAACAGTGGGACAGTTTTTATCTGCGTTTGATTACATTTCATATAAAAATGTTCCTGACTTTAATACTTTTCTTCAGACCATTTAATTACTGCTTATAAAGTAATAATGCTAATAATGTAAAATGGAGCTTTTGGATAGGAACATATGTCAGCAGCTGAAATTTATATTTTATTTTAGATTTTAGAATTTCAAGAAAAACACAGGAGGAGGTTGTTAACATTCTATAGAGAAAAGGTAAGTCTGATTTTTGACTCAGAATGCCAGAGTTGCCATTGAAGCTTCTGTGCTCCCTGAGTTTTATGAAACTGATGCTAGAATAATGGTCAGTAGGACTGGACTTTCGGATTGATTTTTCAGTACTGAGGGTGGGCTTGGTCTGTTCCATAGAGTCTTTTCCATAGCTTTCCCCATATGTACTGGCACACATTTATAAGACATTTAACTGGGACTGGGAATGTAGTCTCTTGTGATTTTTTTTTCTAGACACTCAGTATAATATAACCAAAGTGGATCAAATATTTATAGCTACTGGAGGTACTGAAAAAGTTTCTCACATATAGTGTATTAAAAAATTGGAATGGGTAGCTAGGTGGCACAGTGGATAGAGTGTTGGACCTGGAGTCAAGAAGACTCATCTTTTTGAGTTCAAATCTGGCCTCAAACACTTACTAGCTGTGTGACCCTGTGCAAGTCATTTCACCCTGTTTGCCTGTTTCTTCATCTGTAAAATGAGCTGGAGAAGGAAATGGCAAAGCACTGCAGTATCTTTGCCAAGAACTCCAAACAACTGAACAAAATCGGAATGAGTAGATATAGTGATATTACTTAGTTTCTGTGATACCGGCATCTTGGTTTGAGTAAAAGAATAAATGATTTTTAGAACTTTTATTCTCTATTACGTTGAGTTTGGGAAGGTAAGGAATAGGAGGGCTTGTAATGGATCGTGACTAATTGATAAAAACATTTTAAAAAAATGTCCTTACAGCATGCCAAGCGCTGTGCTAAGTATTTGGGATACATATAGGAAATGAATAGTCTTTGTTCTCTCATGGTTTACACTCAAATTGGGGGAGAGAATATATGTAGGAGCAGGCAGCCTTAGGGTGAATAAAAAGGCTGAGGGGTCCTAAGAGCTCAGCAGCGCTGTGGATGGCAAGACCCAAGAGTTCTCCTGAAGGTGCTTGGCTGTGCCAGTCCTGAAGCATGGAGGGGATTAACCAGCACCTGGGAGAGGAGGGGAATGGGCTGAAAGGTTAGAGTACAACAGACATTCTAGGTTCCTTCTGGCAGAAGTGGGAGGGAGGTGGCTGTAAGTGTCCATCTAGGAGGGGAAGTGGGAGAGGGATCATTGGCAGGAAGGTTGGGGGGTAGAGAGAAAAAGGAGATGGAGGGAAATGGGGTGAGAGCTGAATGGGCCCAGGCACTGAGAGTGGGAGGCTGAGGGACTTCTAAGTCTCTAGAGGTTGAAAAGAGTTGTTGGGCAGGCTGAGAATGGGATGTGTCAGTGTTAAACTGTGCTTGTACTCTGCTCTTCACCTGGCTGTGAATGTCAGAGTTAATTACCAGGAGTTATCACTGCCCTTTGAAGTCCTGCAAAACCTCTTGTGTGCTTTTCTTTGTAGACTTCAAAGTGTATTTTAAAATAAAGCTCTTTTTTCATAGCTTTCCAAAGGTTTTTAGTATATATGTGAAGGAATGACTTGGCTTTAAGAAATTTACTTTGGAACCTTAGAACTCTATAGTCAATTTACATAGCTATCAGCCTGAAAGTCCCTTTGACAGGCCCCAAACTGCCTCATCTTTGTTCTTTACTTCTTTGAGAAATTAAGCTGCCCCATTCAGATAGTGCCTAAGTATTACATTAGAGAGCAGTTTCCATTAGATTCTTTCCAGATTGAAGGAAACAAGGTGACCCAAAATTCTGGTGCCTGAGGCAAAGAGGGATGGGGGCTGGGGAAAAAGAGAAGACAACTTCTAGAAGGGACAGCACAGAGAAAAGTGTTGGTGATCTCACCTGAGAATACCTCAGGACTCTATTTCACATGGTCCTTCACCTTCATTATCCATAGGTGCCTTTATTTCATTTGGTGAATTACAGCCTGTGCCTTGCACAGCAGAAGCCAGTGATCACTCATAATCCTCAAGGTAAAGGAAGAAGATAGGCTATTTCACTTAGCCATGTATTTCAGGGAGAAAAAGTGGAAGGGATCTACTTCAGGGTTGTGACTTGCCTAGGGGAGGGAACAGGGTAGTTGCAATGGAAGCAGTAGCATGGGGTCGTGTGGGGAGCCAGTGGCATTTGCGATGATGAGGCTGTCAGTTTGTGCCATAAGCCCTCAGCTACCCTTTACAGGATTCCAGATTTCCTTGCCCTTGCTCACCCTCCCACCCCCAGTTTTTATGGTACTTTCTGACTGAGGTATATTAGAGAGAAGAGTTTTAATACTGAAACTTTTGAAATTATTTGGGCAATCATATCTTCTTGGTCCTGGAAGTTGGAAGTTTTAAGAATTTTTTTTCATGTAGAATCTTTGTCTTTCATAAGGACAGTAGTTTGCATACCTGAATTGCCTATACCCCACTTCTTAGCTAGCCAATTTATCAAAGGGCGATTAGTTGAAGTTGAGAACTGAATCTCTATTGTAACTTGTTTGTTGACCTCTAAAGGTTTTATTGTGAGATTTGTCTGTAAAAGAGCATGGCTTCATTATTTGGTTCTCAACCTTCCTAATGCCGCAACCCTTTAATACTCGTATGTGGGCGTATCTGCATGTGGGCAGATGCTCCTGGAGACAGATAGAGGAGCAGTGTCTTGGTTCCTAAGACCATAAGAAATATGTGTTTTCCAGTGGTCTTAGGCAACCCCAGTGACCCCTGTGAAAGGGTCGTTCAGCTCCCAAAGGGGTTGCGACCCACAGGTTGAGAACCACTGGATTAGAGAAATGCAAATCAAAACAGCTCGGAGGTACTGCATCCCACTGGTCAGATTGGCTAAGATGACAAAAGAGGAAAATTATAAATGCTGGAGAGGATGTGGAAAAATCAGAACACTAATGCATTGTTGGTGGAATTGTGAACTGATCCAATTCTGGAGAGCAATCTGGAACTATGCCCACAAGGCTATAAAAAAGTGCATACCCTTTGACCCAGCAATACCACTTCTAGGGCTCTATCCCAAAGAGATCATAGGTGTGGGAAAAGGACTCGTATGTACAAAAATATTTATAGCAGCTCTTTTTATGGTGGCAAAGAATTGGAAATCAAGGGGATGCCCACCAATTGGGGAATGGCTAAACAAATTGTGGTATATGAATGTAATGGAATACTACTGTGCTATAAGAAATGAGAAGCAGGGGGCCAGAGCTAAGATGGTGGAAAAGAAGCAGGAAAACTCCATGAGCTCCTCCCATAACCACCTCAAATATCTATAAAATATGACTCTAAACAAATTTTAGAGCCAAAGAACCCACAAAGTGACAGAAACAAATATCCCGCTGAAGGCAGCTGGGCAGGCCTACAGGAAGGGTCAATTGCTGCACAGTGGGAGCCAAGCCCAGCCCCGATTGAGCCCACGGTTTTAGCCCAAGAGCGGGTGACCAGCGGTGGCTGGAGCCGACTTAGGGAGAGTGGATCACCAGCAGTAGTGGCAGTTTCCAGAATTATCAACCCATAAATGCCAAAGACAAGGTAAAAGGTCAGTGTGGAACTCTGTTGGAACTTGGGGGCGTGGGGGGAGTTGAGGAGTGCAGTCTGACCCCTGCCCCCGGGCTGAGAAGTGGTTGATGTGCATTGTCAGCGCAGCCACCATCATGTGGCTACTTTAGAGCTCCTGGCCTGCAGATCTTAGGGGGACCAAGCGACCATTCAGAGAATAATCACTCTTGCTTTAATCTGCTTAGATCTGGATTGCTATCTTGGGTGAAGGTCTTGGGGTGTGTGGCCAGTGGGCCAGAGCTTGTGGGGGCTGCAGAGAGGGCACCCAACTAATAGCTTTGGCAACTCTGAAAACACCAGCAATTTGGGACAAAGCTGTCCTCTCTGGAAGCAGAGTTCTACTGTGGCAAAAAGCTCAAAAGTCAAGTAATTGAGTGGCAACATGAGCAAGCAAAGGAAGCAAAGCAAGCACAGCAATCAAACCTTAGATTCCTTTTTGGGGGACAGAAAGGATCAAAGCATGGAATGGGAGGAAGAGAACAAAGTTAGAACTCCCGCATGAAAAGCTTCCAAGAAATATATGAACTGGTTACAGGCCATGGAGGAGCTCAAGAAGGATTTTGAAAATCAAGTAAGAGAAGTGGAGGAAAAATTGGGAAGAGAAATGAGAATGATGCAAGAAAATCATGAAAAGAGAGTCAACAACCTGACTGAAGAAAATAACACCTTAAAAATTAGACTAACCCAAATGGCAAAAGAGGCCCAAAAAGCCAATGAGGAGAAGAATGCCTTAAAAAGCCAAATTTGCCAGATGGAAAAAGAATTTCAAAAGCTCACTGAAGAGAATAATTCCTTCAGAATTAGATTGGAGCAAATGGAAATTAATGACTTCATGAGAAATCAAGATACTATAAAACAAATCCGAACAAATGAAAAAATAGAAGGCAGTGTGAAATATCTCATTGGAAAAACCACTGACCTGGAAAATAGATCCAGGAGAGATAATTTAAAGATTATTGGACTGCCTGAAAGCCATGCTCAAAAAAAGAACCTAGAAATCATCCTTCAAGAAATTCTCAAGGAAAATTGCCTTGATATTTTAGAACCAGAGGGCAAAATAGAAATTGAAAGAATTCACTGATCACCTCTTGAAAAAGATCCCCAAAAGAAAACTACTAGGAATGTTATAGCCAGGTTCTGGAGTTCCCAAATGAAGGATAAAATATTACAAGCAGCCAAGAAGAAACAATTTGAATACTGTGGAGACACAATCAGGATAACACAAGACCTAGCAGCTTCTACATTAAGGGATTGAAGGGCTTGGAATATGACATTCCGGAGGTCAGAGGAGCAAAGATTAAAACCAAGAATCACCTACCCAGCAAAACTTGAGTATAATGCTTCAGGAGAAAATATGGTCATTCAGTGAAATAGAGGACTTTCAAGCATTCTTGATGAAAAAATAGAGTTGAATAGAAAATTTGATATTCAAATACAAGAAGCAAGAGGAGCATGAGAAGGTAAACAGGGAAAAGAAATCATAAGGAACTTATCAAAGTTGAAATATTTACATGCCTACGTGGAAAAACGATAATTGTAACTTATGAAACTTTTCTCAGTATGAGGATAGTTGAAGGGAATATAAATGTGTGTGTGTGTGTGTGTGTGTGTGTGT
>CM053583.1:54964902-54991505 GCA_028627135.1 Pseudochirops cupreus | reverse complement strand
TATTATTATTATTATTACATGCAACTGGGAAGTAAGATATACAGGCACTGGGGTAGGGAGATCCATCTTGCCCTACTGGAAAATCATAGGGGAGTTGGGGGAGGATATAGGAGAGAGCAGAGTGGGGGAAGGGGGTGTTTAGTGCAATCACTGTTTTGGGGTGGGGGGTAGGGGAAAGATGGGGAGAAAATTTGTAACTCAAAATCTTGTTGAAATGAATGTTGAAGACTAAAAATAAACATAAAAAAAAGAAATGAGCAGATGGACTTTTAAAAAAAATTTTCTGCTTTTTTAGGGCAGTTGGGGTTAAGTAACTTGCCCAAGGTCACATGGCTAGTTTGTGTGTGTGTGTGTGTGTGTGTGTGTGTGTGTGTGTGTGTGTGTGTGTGTTAAGTGTCTGAGGCTGGATTTGGACTCAGGTCCTCTTGACTCCAGGGCTGGTGCTCTATTCACTGTGCCACCTAGCCGCTCCCAGATGGACTTCATAATAACCTGGTGAGACTAATATAAACTGATGCAGAATGAGGAAAGCAGAATCAGGAACACTTTGTACACAATTACAGACACATCATGTGTGAGATGACTAACTTTGATATACTGGGCTCCTCTCAGCAATGCAAGGTTAGAAGACAACTACAAAAGACTCATGATGGAAAGGGATATCCATATCCAGAGAAAGAACTACAGAGTCTGAATGCAGATTGAAGCAAACTACTTGCTCTCTCATGTGTTTTCTTTTGTCCCTTCTTTCTCATTGTTCACTCCATTGGTTATAATCCTCTACAACTTGACTAATATTTAATGTGAAGGTATTTGTAGAACCTATATTTGATTACATGCTGCCATGGGGGGAGGGGAAAGGAAAGGAAGAGGTGAAAAAATTTGAAAGTCAAGGGATTTTCGAACTGAATGTTGTAAACTTAAAGTAAATAATTTTTTCAAAAGAATTTTTTTAAAAGAACATGGCTTTTTTTTCTTTTCTTTTTTTTTTTTGCTGGGCTGCTAGAAGAGAGAAAAATAATTTTAATGGTATTCAGAGCAGAAGAAGTTAGATCCCTAAGAGGAAGCCTCACTTGCATTAGAATTGAGGTTGGGAAGGATAAAGACAAATTTCTTAGTAATTGAACTGTTTTTATATAATGCCAGGACCTAAATTGTCATTGGGTTTTGAGGAAAAGGATGACAAAGTGGCGCACTTCTAAATTTTTGTACCTGGGCAAAAGCTCTGCTGTGAACTTCTTGTTTTGAAGTCAAGTGAGGGTTAGAGGTTTCATGCTTCTCTTTATTTAAGTATTTTCAATTCTGATCAAGTAACATTGGCAAAAAAGTGAACATATGGAGCAGAATCCACAACCTTTTGGGGAAGGGGAGTTCCTTATCATTTGTCTGCATTCTCAAGATGGTGGTATTATTGATCTGTAGAGTTATGCCCCAGGTGGAACGTGAGAGGGAGAGAAAGAGAAAGAGCAGCATTGTATGAAAGTACTGATAAACCTCAGACCGTATCCAGGAATCCAGAAGGATTCGAGATGTCTTGGTATAACAGATTTTCCTGGGCAGGGAACCCCTGACAGAGAATCACAGAAAGGGAGTTTAAAGATCATTTAATTCAAGCCTTCATTTCCCTCACTGCAGCCACTGTCCAAGTTATATGAGTGTCTGGTGCTCTCCAAGGTCAGACACTCAATTCAGTATTTCTTTGTATGTGGGCAGTTGCTATGGAGATTTTTGGTTCTAACATTAAAGTTTTGGGGGTGATTTTATAAAATGCATGATAAAACAAAATGGAAGATTGAGTCAGAACATAGTGTTTAATTCAGAGCAGACAAATAGATACTTGTTTACTTACATGAGAGACAAAATATTGTGCCTTATTTGCTGAGAAATAATAGCTGTTCCAAAGGAATACAATCTTCATCACCATTTCTAATCAAAACATCCTGACTTAAGCAAATTGGACACCAGTGAAAAACAAATTAAAGCGTCTAAATTGTTAAAAGTCTCAATGGGGAACAGTGGTTTTTCAAGAAAGTAGATTCAGAAAATTAGGTGGGCTACTAAGGTTAGTTTTCAGATTTCTAAAGAAATCTATTTCAAACATGATTCCTGAGTATGATAAACTGATTGCTGACAAGAAATGTAATATGTCCCATTAGCTAAATGTTAACAGTAAGAAAAACTGGAAAATGTATTAAAACTTGTACCACTTAGCAAAGTAATTTTTTTTAACATTAACGTAATTTCGTGATGAATAAAAATCCTATGTAGTAAGTGTTGTTAATTGATATCAATTGAAATTTCCCTTTTAAAAATATGGTTTATTTGCAAAATAAAAAGTAAGCCACTAAAAACCTATCTGTGGCCCAGAGAAGTTTAGTCTATTTTAATTTTGACCCCTACCTACTGCCAAGTTGTGTAGGTCTGCTATAAGATGGAGAAAGTAGTCAGATTCAGTTTGAGAAATAGCACACTGGTTTCAACATTCCTAAACTACTTCCAGATGAGAAAATCCAACTTTTTAATTCTCTTGGTAATGCATTCTGTAATCTCACAATCTCCAAAGAATCAAACTT
The DNA here is from genome assembly GCA_028627135.1 of Pseudochirops cupreus. Lineage (NCBI taxonomy): Eukaryota > Metazoa > Chordata > Mammalia > Diprotodontia > Pseudocheiridae > Pseudochirops > Pseudochirops cupreus. Next base: position 54,988,932 of record CM053583.1, on the reverse strand, counting down.
AAGCCAGGGGCCATAGACAGACTCATCCTGGGAGTAAGTAGGTTGCATTGATGACCTCTGTGCAAAAAGTAACATGAGGGATATCATCACAGAAATGTATTATTGAAAAAACAGATAGTCCAGTTAGGTAGTAAGGGCAAGGAATAATAAGTGGACACCTTGAATGTTGCACTGGTATTCACAAAGGGTTAAGAACTTTGAAGAAAGCCTCCAGGACCTGGGTAGGTTCTGTGTTGGAAGATTTATAAGAAACTAAGGATAAGAATCCTACACAAAAAGTGGCAAATAGGTTGGGATCTGCACTGGTAGAGGGAGTACCCATATTGAAGAGGTCATGGATGCACGGAAGGGTGCAGCTGCTATTGTGATTAATAAAATTACATTTGTTCAAATCATTATCAGATTCATCATAGCTTTTTTCATCATGTATTTTCTCATCATCTCTTAATAGTACCACTGTTACCATGTGGGAGGTCACTGAAATCTGTAAGTGTTAAAAAGTGGTCCTCATATTAAAAAAAAAAAGTAGAAACATTGTCCTGGGTTATCCTAGTGCTATTTTTGAAAGAATTATTTGTAATATTAAAGTAGCTAGAGAGTGTCTCTTTTTTGTACTTGGGATGGAGCTAATTTTTTTTAGACTGAAACTTCCAAATATGAATTCTCATGAGCCTGATGTGGTTCATTTTATTCTGAGCACGTGTTATCTGGAGTCCAATCAATTTTTTTTTCCTGGGATAACTGATTCAAAGTTAAAATGGCAAAAAGATCTAGAGTTTATATTACCTAAACCACTGTCTATAGAATATAATATTTTTCGATTCCTAGTCTTCAAAACAAATGTTTTCTAAATATGTAATTAAATTTATGCCAGTTATTATATTATTATATTAAATATGCTAATATTTTATTGTATTAAATATGCTAATATGTGACATAAGTGCTAATTTTATGTAACTTGAGTTTTGTTACGTTGTAATGAATTTAACTGTTAAAATGTATTGTTAATTAGTATTGGTGTAAGTGGCATATTCATTCTGATATATGGGAATCATTTAATTATATTTAGATTTCAAAATTAGAAGAATCTCTTAAAACATTAACACAGCAGATACAGAAGATTCAAAGGTAAGGTGAAATTAAGCTTTTAGTAAATCTTCAAAAGTAAATAAGAAAAAAAATTGCAGTAATGTAGCACTCTGAAGTTTACAAAACATTTTTCTTTCAACCATCCTGTGAGATAATCAGGGCAAGGATTATCAAGATTAATACACTGAGACTCAGATGATACAGCCCATGTCTGAGCAGGAGTTTGAACCTAGACTCTTGATTGCAAGTCTAGTGCCCTTTACTGTGAATTTAGTATATAAACTCTGTAACAACAGCAACAAGCATTTTATTTGTTGCACCAGTATTCATTCACCAAACCAGGCTCTCATGTTCATTATCTTGGTGTTACCATCAACTCTTCTTCTCACTTCTCATATCAAATTAATTACTGAGTTTTATTGAGTACAACTCTGCTGCCACCACCTCTCTAGCATCCTCTCTCATTTTCATTACTCTAGTGAAGACCCTCTTTCCCATCCACATGAACTATATGGCTATAGCCTCCCCATGGGTCTTGCCTTGCTCCTCTCCTCGTCTTCCAAACCATTCTGCACACCACTGCTAAACTTAGCCTCTTTTTTAATCTACTGATGTGACATTTCTGTTCAAATCCCTTAAGGATTTCCCTATTACATACCAAGTAAAGTTCAGCTTTTTTGCCTGATATTCTTCCATTGTCTGAATCTGTCTTACCTTTCTAGTCTTATTTCATCCTGGTTCCTTGTACACATTGTATATTCTCCCCAAACTGAACTTTTGCTGTCCCTAACATACCCCTTACCTTTGAATCTTCCTTTGCTCGTACTGTACTTGGTGTAGTAACTCTTTTGATCTTCTTTTGTGTCTGGATATACACTAGACTGCCCCTTAAGTTCTTGCCTACCTTTTAAAAAAGAGATTATTAATCCTTTCTGTGTCATGGACCTTTCTGGTAGTTTGGTGAAACCTATAAAATAAAAAAAAATACATAGAATTATATAGGAAACCATGTATAGTGAAATATAAGTGTTTAAAAAAAAGTTCAGAGACCCCAAATTAAGAACCCCTGCTTTCGATCCTGATTCAAATGCTTTTTCTTCCAAGAAACCTTCCTTGAGCCTCCCAGTTGGTAATGATTTTGTCCCCTTTGGATCTCAGGTAGCACTTTGTTATACATCTCTGAAGGCACTTCATAAGTTTTAATTTCTTCTGTAGTCATTTATATATGTGTCTTCCCTTCTACTCACTGGACAAAACGCTTGCTGAGGAGAGAGACTGTGCCTTATCTAAATATCCTATCTTGCCCAGGACTTAGTATAGTATTTTCCATACAGTAGGCCCTTAAAAATTATTAGTTGAATTAAATTAAGTGCCCTCAGAGAGTTCTTATATAAAATAGAGCCCTACTGTCCTGAAAGATTGAATTTATGCATATAAATAGATGATTTAGTAGTTATATTAACTTATCCTGGTACAGTGGAAAGAGCACTGACTTTGGAGTTAAAAGGACTAGAGTTCAAATGTTGCCTTTGGTACTTTTTACCTGTGTAGCATTGGGCAACTCCATTAATTTCCCTGAGCCTCACTTTTCTCATCTCACCTGTTAGACTAGGTGGTTTCTGACATCCTATTCAACTCTCTGTCTTTCATCCTGTGGTTGTGAAAACAAGCCCTAGAACTGTCAGTTTCCATAGGAATAAAATGTTCACAATGACAGTTCTTTTGATGATACTTAAAATTATAATATGATGGATTAAGTTGCTAGTTTTGTCACTTTTTTATTTCATGTGTACCAACTAGCCTGGAAAATACCCATATCTCAGTAATAATAGTAATTTATGTACCTTCTGCAAACTTTAAAGTTTGCAAAGCATTTACCATCCTCACCCTCCTGTGAGCTCAGTAGTACAAGTATTATTCCTTTTACAGATGAAGAAACTTAGGTCCAGAGAGATGAAGTGACTTGCCAAGTTTGTTAGTAAGTGAGTGAAATCGCTAGTGATTTCATTGTTTCCCCTCAGTTTTAAATAACTACCATGCCAGGCAGGGAGGCAGAAAAGTGTTTTGAAATCCTTTTTTTTTTTCCAAAGCATGACTTCTATAGATAAAACTTATTTTCAGACGTATTGCTTCTTTTTAATTGTGTGGTATTTTGTAGTAATTTAAATGAATCCATTTATCCTAAATTTTTAATGTTTTAATTTGGTTTCTTACCTCTATTTAGTAAAGGGCCATATCAGCAAACTATGCAGTTATCTGTTTCAAAGCCAGTAAAAAACTCAGTTTCAGGTAAGTACGATAATTAATAAAGATGAATTATTTTAAAATATATGTCCTAGAAGCGTGCTAACAACATGCTGACATTAAATTGACTGTTTTTCATAGCTCCTTCAGCAAAACCCGTGGGATACTCATCATATTCATCCTTGCCAGCTTACTCATCAGCCTCCCAAATGTATGTATGTATCTACTAAGAGCATTTCTCCCACAGAGTTGGGAGTGATTCAGGTTAGCCTTACAAAGAATTTGGGGAAAACTTTAATTTGATCTGCAAATTCATATAGCCCTTTGTTTCTCTTTTTATCCTTTTGCCATGTCAGAAAGACTGCACACCAGATATATACTTGTCACTTCACTGTCTTCTCTTTCCCAAGACTTACCATCTGCTCCTGGTGCCACATTAGAAACCTTTCTTTCTAGTTTAGTAGAGCCTTAGCATACTGTGCGGTCATCTGTGCACCAGAGTGAAGCTTCAGAGAAGGACTTTTGTGGATGTTTTGAGTTTTAGGCTCAAAAAATCCTTAGATAAAATGGTCCACTAATTCAGAGGTTGGCAACTCTTAATAAAGGTGCCAGTGTTTGGCATGTATTTGTTGACCTCACTTTCTGCTACATGCAGCCTTTTATTTTTTTCTTTCTCTTATGGTATGCAGTGCTCCTGGTTCCATAATAGGCCTTTTATAAATATTTGGTTGCTTTTCTCTCCCACTCCCTTTCTCTACACTTCCTTTCTTCTTATTATATGTTCTTATTTTTCTTCTCCCTTTCTAATATTTCCTCAGACAATTTATGTGATACCTAGGCTAAGTAATTCAGGTTTTTTTTTAATGTTGTTAATATATTATTAATATATTGTTTTAATAGAAGCTTAGTCTGATCTCACATTGTGGCACTCAGGGCTTTCAGAGGTCATGCTAATAGATCACAAACTCTGGCAGGACCAGCCAATCTTGAAAGCTTTCAAGTATGGAACTAGTGATGGAGTGTTGTCTGAGGAGCAAGCTAGGTTTGGAGAGACTCATCATCCTAGCGTGGGTCCCAGGATATGGTTTTTTGCAAGCAAAGCAATTCATTAATCCCCTGAAAAAGTTGCTTTATATATTAGTAAAAGGAGTACCAAAACAGCTAAAACCGTGGATCCTTGAAATATTGAAGTTTATTAGTTAAATGTGATTCAATGGTGGGGTTAATTCATATGTTGTATATTTACTAGAGTGGAGTCAATGGACATTGATCTTTCACCTTCCCCAATGAGAAAAGTAAGTTAATTTGTTTGACATCCTTTATCTTTATACAGTTATCTCTAACTTGATAAGCTTCATGAAAATGAACCATATGTAGTTCCACAAATTCTTCCAACTTTGTGACTGACAACATTTTTAGTTTGTGTTGGGCTGTGTCTGAGGGATTTGGTGATAGGTTCACAAAATACCTTCTCTCCTTTTATCTCTGCCAAGTGCCTGAGCTGAGGTGATAAAGTCATCAAATAATAATAGTGCCAGGAACCCCAGGTTTATGTTTAGGAGTGTTCAGCAATTGGGAGAGGTGGAATGTTGTAGATCAGCCTAATGTAGTAAATTGTCTGCCCCTGAGATTGTCAGAACTAGTGTTAATAGCCAACAGAGAGGTCCAACATTCAGTTATGTGAGGTGGCCAAGACACTTGAGGAGATGAATGCAGGCAGTCGAGTGGTTGTAAAGTGTGGCTATAGATTACTTTATTTAAACCTTTCAGATGAAAGACTAAATATCGGTATCTTAGGATACATAGCTCCATGGTCCAGGTCTGGATAGTTAATGTTTCTTCTAGATGAATTTATTTGACTCAAATGCCTTTACTTGACAATCAAGGTCCTCCCTAATTTGGCACCAGTCTGCCTTTTCTGGTTTATCTCAGAATACTCTCTTCCACACAGTTTACTTGAACCATTCCCCAAACATGTGTTATACTCCTGTGCCTCCACAACTTTGCCTTATAAAGCAATCCAGCAAACTACTAGTGTACTCTCTAGGTCTGGAATGTGTCCTCCCTCTCCTTCCTTCTCTTTACTTGTTCTATTCCTGCTCATTCTTTTTTTTTTTGATGGGGGAAGGTAGGGCAATTGGGGTTAAGTGACTTGCCCAAGGTCACATGGCTAGTTTTTTGTGTTAAGTGTCTGAGCCTGGATTTGAACTCAATTCCTCCTGACTATAGGGCCGGTGCCCCATCCACTGCACCCCTCTCCCCCGCTCATTCTTCAGAGTCTAATTCAAATTTCATCTCTACCAGGAAGTCTTCCCTGATTCCCTGATCATTAACTAAGGACCCTGCATCTCAGACCCTCACCTAATTCTTTGTGCCCTTCCAAGACCTTTCACACGTACTTATGTGGTAGCTACTTATGTTACCGTCTTGTGCCCTGACACAGTGAAGGTAGGAGCAGGTTTTACCTGCGGTTGTGTCTCCCTGTAATAAGCACCTGTCTGAACCACCTTTGAGGCAGATTTTTTTCACTGACTCTGTGATTCCATCTGTGAAGGGAGCTCCTGGCAGGTGCTCTGATGAGAAGTTAAGGAATTCGCACAGAGTCCCAGCCACTGTGGATCGGGTCTGTCGGCAGGGCCATCTCTACCCATTATGCTGAGTTAGAGCATAGGCTATGAAAGTGAATACTTAGTCCAGCGTGTGGAGTCTTAGAGTGGGAAAGGGCCTTCAGGTTTTTGTTTAATTGTACAGAGATAGATATGGGGCCTGTGGTTTCGTTGGTGTAAGGTGTGTGTGGGTGAGCAAGCTCCTATTAATGCAGGTCATCATCTTCTCTGAAACTTATAGTCACAGAGAGTTACCTAGAGCATTGAGAGGGAAAGTGATCTGCCCAGGGTCATACAGAGGCAGGACTTGAATCCAGATCTTCCTGGCTTCCAAGCCAGCTCTCTGTCTCCTCCACCAGCTTACCTTTGAGGTAATTATATATTTCTCTGAAAAGCAAGTTGACTATGTCCAGGCTAAGAAATTTGGACTGCGTTCAATGTACAGTAAGGAGCCATTAAGGATTTTTGATAAGGGAAGTGACATGATTACATCTGTGTTTGATGGACTAGCATGGAAGGAGACATGAAAATGAGGAGATTGTGGTAGTAGTTTAGGTGCGAGGTGATGAGAGTGTGAAGCAGGGAAGTGACAGAATAGAAATTAATGAATACCTGGGAGCGATGTTGGAGACAGAAAAGAAGTAGGGGAAACTGCAAAGAGAATCTGAGACTCTTGATTCATAGCCCAATACTCTGTTCATTATTCCTGGGATGTTAATTTAATGTAAGATCATAATGTTCTTTCTTAGAGATTTTCAATAAAAATTTTTAAAAATCCAAATCTTAATAATCATCTTTGCTGTAATCACATTCTGCTTTGTTTCTTAGAAGTTTTTATATCTCTTAAAATGCTGCCATACTTAAGATTGTAAGATTCTTGAGGACAGGTACTGTGCTATTTTTCAACTTTGTATCCTTAGTTCCTAGCACATTTCAATAAATATTTCTTGAATTGAAAAAGAGAATTTGATTCTGAAATTTTTTGTACCCAATTTCTTAAAAAAAATTATCAATGAGATCAAGTAAAATATATAAATTATGCTGTTGATCTTACTAAAATATTTGTAATGTAAAGTACTAATTTATAATGTTTCAATTTTTTTTAAACATTTAACTTAGCTTGAGACAGCAGCAGGCCCTGCAAGGCTCTCACTGATCAGTCCACCTCAAGATGGACGTATGGGTATGTAAAAATAAAATTTTTGCAGCTTCATCCTAACTTACTTTACACATATGTACATATACACATATACATAAATGTATACATACATATGCATGTGTACATACATACATATACACACATATTTGAAGTATGATTCCAATCTGTAGCCATTGTTCAGAACAATTTTGTTATTCCTCTTTTGGATTTGACTTCAGAGCCAGTTAACAAGTCTCACAACAAAATCAAACTCATGACTGTATATATTCAGATTGGTTTTGACCAAACACTTCTCTTATTTAACTTGAACCTTCACCTTATTCAACGTATTTGGTTCCAAATGGTGGTTTCTGGAAATCAGCTCTGATCTCTGCCATCATTACTTCATCTCATTGTGTAGGATTTTCTGTAGATTTTGACAAAGATAAAGATAGAAGGAATAGCATGAGCCAAAGCTTAGGGGTTCAAAGACCATGGCACATCTCTGGGTGATGGGAGTATGAAGACTTAACAAAAAAATAATAATTACCCTCTGGTATTTAAAAGACTGTCACACAGAAGAGAGAATAGATTTGTTCTGCCTGCTCTGAAGGAGTAAGTTTGGAACTGTGGGTAGAAGCTGCAAAGAAGCTGTTTGAGGCTTGATACAAGCAGAAACGTCCATCATCCAGATCTATCCAGAAGTTGGCTAGCTGGCCCAGAAGGTGGGGGATTGCCTCCACTCGAGGTCTATATCGGCTTCCTCTTGGCTTGAACGCTGGATAGCAGAAAGAACATTGGGTTTTGGAGTCAGAGGATCCAGGCTTAAGCCTAACTTTGCTGCTGATTAGATGTGTGACTGTGACCAAGACACTTCTCTTCTCTGGGCTTTAGTTTCTTCAGCCGATAAAAGAAGCAGTTGGAAAAATCTGAGAGGACATAGGAACTAATGCAAAGTGAAGTGAGTAGAAACAGGAAACACTGTACACATTATCAAGAATATTATAATGATAATTGGGATAGACGTGGGGTCTCTGATAATGCATGATCCATGGTAATTCCTAAGGACTCATGATGAAACTGCTGTCTACCTCCATAGAGAGAGCTGAGGAATTCAGTGAATTTCTTTCACTTTCTTTTCTTCCTCTTTGTTACAACGTGATTAATATGAAAATGTTTTTCATGACTTCACATATGTATGTAATGAATATCATGTTGCTTGTTTTCTCATTGGGTGGAGGAGGAGTTAAAGAGGTGGAGAAAATTTGGTACTCAAAACTTTGAAAAGAATGTTAAAAGTAAAATATTTTAAAATAAAACATTTTTTAAAAGTCACTGAATTAATATAATAAATAAAGCTATTGTTAAAATAAAAAGCAGTTGGAGTAGTTGATCTAGAAGATCCCTTCTAATCTTTTGAAACAATATTGGACATCACTGATATCTTTGTCTTCCTAAAGTTCGCATATAGTAACACATTCTTCTGCTCAGAAACTTTTAGTGGCTCCTCATTGCCTTGCAAATGAATTACTGATATTCAGAGCCCTCTACAGCCTAGACCTTGCTGCTATTTCACCTTCTGCTCTCACCATTTTGCATTCTTAACCTTAACCATAGCCAGAGTTGTAACTGGAAGAAAACAGTCAACAGCAACCCCTGGGACTTTACACTAATGTAGCAAAAATGAGAGGACACTTAAAACACTTTCAGTTTTTTATCATAGAAATAACTGAACTTTGGGCCTTATTAACTTGGATAATTAACTAAAATAGGAAACTCCCAGAGTAGCTCCATGTTTCTGCCTACCATCTTGGCCATGTCCCTCCCAAGTAAACTCCTTAGCCCTGCCCTACTTCCCTTCTCTTCATCTAGTTTTCCTAAGATCCTCCCTGAACTCCCACCCCTTTTCCTAATGTGCATCCCAAACATGTAGTGTCCTGCTTGCTTTTGGCTGTACAAGTTGCTAATTTTTGTGTTGCCTGTAGTAGTAATCCTCAACGATGTTTGGTTCCAGGAACCCCTTTCAGTAACAACAAGAAAATGTGTTGTGAATCCTCAGAGTAATTTAATATCCTAGTCATAGTATTTTTAGTTTTTATCAAGTTCTTACAATAACTGCATAGACAACTCTTGCTCCCAAAAGTTCCATATTTAAAATTTACATTATGTAATTACAATGAGAAAATACAAATTTTTCTGCCTAAAAATTGAAAACTAAATATAAGATTATAAAACTCAAATTGTAAAGTAATCATGAATAGTTTATGAAGGACATTGCATAAGACCTTGTATCTTTATTATAATGATCTGTAATATTTCATATTGAATTTCCTTTACAAATTTTATTAAACATAAATCACATTTTTAATGCAATAAATTTCATCTTGTAAGAGGCTTAACATGCTATAATAATCATAGGTAAACTTTGTTTTGGTAGACTTTTTTGTTTGAGCAAAAGTTTGCAATATTTGGTTCAACAGTAGTCTTAAATCTAGTTTTTCATTGTTTAATTCTGTATTTTTATTTAAAACAAGAATAAGATGAAAATGCTCGTTCACCCCCAAAATATGGGGAGTAGAACAAAAATTTTGCAAGTTCTCTTGCTGAGAAATGGAACTTATTTTTTAAAAAAATTTTTAGCCAGAAATGGATAAGGCAGTCACTTTTGAATGATGTTTGTAGTCCCAAATCCATTGAAAATATCAATTTTCTTTTTCATCTATTGTCAGTTCCTTAGTCCAAGACATAAAAAGACTTGTCAAGTGGGTTGTGAATCCAATTTAATTTATTGGAAATTTCTGGAAATTTGTTTTATTCATTGAAAGTCACTTCTAAAGATTTTAGATGATCACAGATGTCTTTCTTGACAGCCTGATCCAAGGATAGTTCAAAGATAGTTCCAAGGATAGATCTGAAGCTCCAAGGATAGTTCATTTTGTAATAAGGATTATGTAATGTCACAAAGCATGTAGTACTGTTCCCAATTGTGTAGTTCTAAAATTTTAGTTTCTTAATCACATCTTTTACCTTGAACATTGAAAGTTTATATTTGGACCCTATAATGATGTGTTAAGTTCCTTAATTTTTAAAAATGATATCTGCTAAACCTGGTGTTCTTCATAGTCAAATCCCTTGTACACTCAGGTGAAAAGGATGGTCAGTGAAGGTAACAGCTGACTCGTTTTTCAAATCTAGTAGATGAGTAATAATTCGACTACGAGAACATCATCTAACATTTGTCTGTTAAAAGTGTCAAATACTTGCAACCCTGCCTTTGCACAAAATGATGAATAATGAAGAGTAGATCTTGATTTTATAAAATCAGTTATTTTGGCAGCATTACATAATACTCCTAATTGTTATGACTGTCTCTTTGATTCCAGTACTTGTTTGTGTATGCTGCAGTGTGTCCATACTATATTGGTACTAATTTTTTCAATACATGAAACAGCACCCCTAAATTGCTTAGTTGTGCTCTGTCTGTCCACATTCCCACAAGAGGACTACCTGATTTATTTTCCTTCAAAGTATGAATTAGGTTAAAAATGTCTTCTCTTAACTGATGGCAAAACAGCACATTTTCCTCTGCTTTACTGTCCTGCAAATATATTTTACGAATATGATTGGAATTGTTGGGTTACAAACATCAGCTGTCTCATCTAATTGCACAGCACAAACGTTCTTTTTGTAGGTTTTTCTCCAGTAGCTATTTCAAAACTTTTTAATGCAGTAATATCCAAAGTTAAGCTTGATAATTGTTTTGGCACACGTCACAATTAAATTTTTCTGTCGTAGTATGAACTTCCTTATTTGCTTTTTTTTTTTTTTTTGCAATTTGGTAACTTACTAAATATGAAGCTTTAATTGCTTTTTCTACTTGTTTATTCACAGAAAAAAATGAATCAATATTGCTTGTTTTCAGATCTTGTTCTTTCCACTTAAAAAAAATCAACAGGCTTTATCAAAGTTGCTTTCATGTTTTGATTGTAAATGGCAAGACAAAAGGAAAAGTTTTTAGCTGCTATATGCAAGAACTTCTCCAGAAATTATACATTGTGATCATGGATATTCATTATATCCAATAAATGAGGAACCAAATTTAATGTTTTCTTTATTGTATTTCCTCTTTTTTCTTGTTATAATTCAGGTATCTCAAACATCTTTGTGCATTGTTCAGAATTATGATTTATCCACTCACTTTTACTAATTTTTGGATTATAGTATGCTGAATCTGAATGAATTTTTTTGAGATTCCTCATTAACACATCTTTAAGCATTCTTTTTTTTTTTATTAAAACTTTTAGTCTCTTTTACAATAATCCACTGGGACTGTTATAATTTTTAAAATTGGAATATTCCTACAAAAATTTTAATATTGTATTCAACAGCTTGTTAAATATATATTAGTTTTATGCCAGTACAGTTGATATAAATGTGTATTCCTGTGTCTAATAGACAGACATTAGGACACTTACGCGGCTACACACTACTGTTACCTTTACACATAGAGTCTAGAATGTATGACTACTCAGCCAGTCAACAAAAATTAGTAGCTAGTTAAAACATTAAAGGATTTACTTTTCTGCTGGCTAATGACAAATGCTGTATGAAGTGATAAATGTAACCAAAGTTCAGTTGCACATGTTGTTTTAACAGTGTTTGTATATGAATTAACCTTTGTAAGGAAAAAATCTCTTCAGACCTAATTTCCTTCTCTTTTATCACTGTCACGGGCTACATATTCATAAAGAACTCTTCTGAAAGACTGAGCAGTTTCATCAACCAGATTGAAAATTCCAGATTAGAAGAGTAATAACATAAGCAGGAATAAGTTTAAATTGCAAAACAGCCTTAAGACTGCAGTGAGTGGCTATAAGCTTTGTTTCTGCCAGGCTTTTGTGATGGATGGTTTGTCCTGGTTTTAAGATGGTTTATACTGTGCTTACCCAGCGATCATGGTTTATGTGATTACACAACTGATAAGGTCTTATTACACGGAAATGAGAATAAGGGCACTACTGTGGCATAATGTACAGAGTGCAAAAGAGGCCATGCACGTGCTTTTGACCATTTTTGGGAATCAAGTTTGCATCAAATGTCAAACCCTTATGGTATCTTAGAAACAATTTGATGACTGATTGAGAAACTGTAAGAACACATTAAGCTTAAAAGTGGCCAGAGTTTGATGTACTTGCTGCAGGAACACTGAAGTAGGCTCATGATCACAATGGTTCTGGATCATTGCAGAAACTGACATAATGCTACAAACACACACATTCTTGTTGTCATATATGTGTGTGTATATGGATAGGTACTTTATATGTGTGTGTGTATATGTATATATACACACATATATGTAATATAATTGGATAATTGTTTAGTGATTAAGAAGCCCTTTTTAGCATGAAGCCCTTTGGACCATCACAGACCTCCATGGGGGGGTTCACAAACAACTAAATGGGAACCACTACCCTACAGTAATGAAAATACAGGTTCAGATGAGAATAATAGTTCAGGTTATCAAGTTTATAAAAAGCCCTATATATCTTGTTTTAGTTGCTCCTCACAACCACCTTGTGTGGGTGTAGGTATAGGCATAGGATCATAGATTTTTAACATCAGAGTATTTAGAGTTCGAAGGGAACTTAGGAGATGATTTTGCTGACCTTCTCATTTAACAGATGGGAGAACTAAGGCCTCCAGAAGGTAACTGAGGTCACACGGGTAGATAGTAACAGAGCTAGATTTTGAGCCTAGGTCCCTCTGACTAAGCGCAGATCTCCTCCTCTGATACCACATTGTCTGTTTGTAATGTCCTACAGCTTTACCTTCTGTGAAGTGAAAAAGCCAGGACTGGAGCCCAGGTTTTCTGGATACATACATACATGCATGCGTACCTACACACACACATACATACATGTGTATTGCATTGTTCCGCCATGTTTATATATACTCAAGCATGTGTTTGACATAGGGGTTAGATGCCTGTGCATCATGGGGCAAGAAAATTATGTCCTAAATGTTAATACATTAAGCAACATTCATTTGACGAAAAAAAATATTAAAAAATTAAGTAGAATCAGAGCAAATTGTTTATCTTTCTAAAAAGTGCCTTGTTGAAGCAAAAAGTGTAATACTTTAAAACATTATTTCACAGGAACTGTTTCTTACAGAGGGCCCCAGCTAGTTGGACTTACCTCAAGTCAGAGCAGCATATCAAGGTCTGTATGGTGATTTATGTGTACAGTGTGGTTTTAAGGAGAAGGATGTGTTATATATTTAATGTCTCATAATCATTTCATTGTTAGGAAATTGTTTGCTTTGTATTTTTCCTTATTGAATATATTGTATCAAATCTAGTTTTATTTATTGATTCTTATAATGTTAGGAAATGTTGAGTCACTGTCTTGGAACTTTGCCCACTAAAGTGAATGAAGTACATTGTTATTGTGTATAATCATCAAAAAAATGTGTTAAAATAAGAATTTCTATTATAGAATCCCAGGAAATTGGAAAGGCTAAAATTTTTAAAAGCAAACATAGAAGCTGAGCACCCTGGCTTGTTCCAAATTTCATCTGGCTTTGCTTGTTGCTTTTTTTTTTGTACCATTAGGTTTGATAGCTCAATAGATAGAAATATCCCATCCACTTCGGAAGGTTTTTTTGTTTGGTTTTGGTTTTTTATAACTCATCTCTATTTTCCTCTAGGATCAATTATGAAATCCTTTGGCCTTTAAAAAGCCTTTCACAACCTGGCCCTCACCTACTTTTCCAACTTTTTAAATTATTCCACTGCCCACTGTCTTTAGTCAAGGTCAAATCAGCCTTACTGTATCTCATCCCTAATACTCTTGTCTTCCATCCCTTTGCCTTTGCACTGGTTTTCTCCCCTTCCTAGAGTGCACACCCTCCTTATTTTTTTCTCTTCCTTCCTTTTTTTGCTTCCTTCAAAACTCAGCTCAAAACACCACTTGCTTTGTGAGACCTCCAGTACCACTACAGCCCCCCTCTCCCCCAAATTACCTTGTATTTTTTGGTATGTTTTTATATATATGTATTTATTGCCTCCTTCACTAGGGTATAATATCCTTAAGGGCAATAAGGACAGTCTGCTTGTCCAGCTTTATCCAGTTCTGTTCCTCTTCCCGTATTTTGTGTGGCGCTCACACTAGACTGCTCTCCATTTCCTTTCTAGACTTCCTCTCCTGTCTCCAAACTTTTGCCTGCATCTTTTTCCAAGCTTGGAATAACTTTCTTCCTCTCTTTTTCCCCTCTCTTCCCCTTCCTCACCTTTCCTTTAAGATTCTACTCAAATGCCCCATCTTTTAAGAACCTTCTTTTCCCTTTCCAGTTTGAAGTGCTCTCCTATCAGATTCCTGACAGCATTTTACCTGCCTCTTTTCTTAGCCACTGTCCTGCTCTTCCTAGTACTATAGTCATTTATGTTCTTTCCATCAGATTATAAGTTCCTTGAGAATGTTTGTTGTTTTTCATTTGTCCTTGTATTCCTAGAGTCTGGCCCAGTGTTTACCGTCTAGGTAGAGATAGGGAAAAACCTAGGATTTCATTGGTATGGAGAATTCTCAAGACAAAAAAATACTCTCTATCCCCGTTAGCAAACCTCTTCTTGACCACTTCAAATATTAGAGTTGCCTGGAGCATGGCTATCAAATGTCAATGGAAATGGGGGCCACTGAACCATCCATGAGCATCCCTGTGCAAGCAGAGAGACTTAGAAAACTGTGTGTGTGTGTGTGTGTGTGTGTGTGTGTGTATCCAGATAGAATGACTATACTTATATATGTCACTATTCTTTGTAACTATAGGTATACATATACACATACACATACACGCACATATATATATATATAATTACTGTTCATCCACATATGTGCCATGACAGCAGAGCGGAGCTCCATCTTCATTGAGCTCAGGCTGCCTGAAGGAATGTGCTTGGGCTGCTGAGAGGAGAAGCCATTTGTCCCAGATCTCACAGCCAGCAGGTGACAGAGGCATGATTGGAACTTGGGTCCTTCCTGGCTTCAGCCTGTCCCTTCCTCTTTTATCTTCCATATGATTAATATTGGTTGAATTAAATTAACATTCCTTTATATGCCCTATATTTGCTGCTTCCACTTATTATTTTTCTATCCCCTTTTTGGAGGGTCTGGACCTGTGTGGTACAGGGGGAAAGGTGCTGGATTTGGAGAGGACCTGGGTTCATATCCTACCTCTACCACTTACTTGGTGCCTCTGTGACCTTGATTGAGTCACACCACCTCCTGAGCTATGAAGGGAAGGTCCTTTCTAGTTCCATATCTATGAGATGAAATTGGCATTAACTGTTAGTGATAATCCTTTGGATCCGACCATTCACCCAGTTCCAAAACCACCCAATTTTATTGCCAAATATCCTATACATCTCCATCTTTTCCACAAGAAGAGCATATGAGATTTTTGTCAAGGCTTTGTTAAAATCTATGTAAACTGTGTTTTCAACATTCTTTTGTTCTACCAGTCTAGTCATACTATCCAAAAAAAAGGAAGTAAGGTTAGGTTAGCATGACCTACTAACAAAAGTAGGTACTTAATAAATGCTCACTTGATTGCTTGACTTGTTCTTGATGAGGCTGTGCTGGCTTTGTAGGCTAGCCAGACCACTTCCCATTTTTGTGCATATGTACAGTTGCATTTTAAAATCAGGTCTGTTAACTTTCATCTTGTTGGGTTTGCCATCATTGTAGTCCTATAGGAATGAGAATGATTTGAAACAACAGCTTTCATGGGCATGAGGGAGCCTCTTGTCCTCTCCGGAGCTCTTGGTATTTGCAGATGACATGAAGCTGGGAGGCACAGCTAAAACTTTGGGAGACGGAGTCAGAACCCGAAAGAACTCAACAGATGAGAAGGTTGCGCTGAATCTTAATATGAAATTTAATGAGGACAGATGGAATATCCTACACTTGTGTTCCCCAAAATTAACTTCATGAAGACAAAGTTGGCTATGTATACCCAGAGAGCAGTGTGTGTGGAAAAGATCGTGGTGAACTTCTAAGCTCATTATGAGATAACAGTGCAAAACAGGGGCCAAAAAAGCTACGCTGAGTGAGAGGAGTGCGGTGTCTGGGCCTTGGAAAGTGAGAACTTCTCTGTTCTGCTCTGACCATACCACAGCTCAGATGTCAGTTTATATTGTGGTGGCATGTTTTAGGATGAGCTCTGATAAGCTGGAGGAGCTCCAGAGAAAAGCAGTGAATGATCTTGACAGAAAAGGATTTGGTAACACATAAGCTAGAAAACAGAAAACATAAGGGGCATACGCATGATAACTCTCTAAAATGCTTGAAGAAAAGGGAATTAAATTTGTTCTTTTTGGCCGTAGAGGGAGCAACTAGGACCAAATGGATGGAAATGTCAGGGAATCATTTTTAGGCTGAATGTAAGAAAAAAATTTCATAACAGAGCTACCTAAAAGTAGAGCAGGCTGCCAGGGGGTAATAGATTCCCTTTAACTTGAGTTCTTTAAAGAAAATCTCATTCATTGTCCTCTTGTTGAGGATGTTGCAAAGGGGATCTCAGGTTTAGGTTGAACTAGGCTTTTGAGATTGAGAGTCTTCATTCTCCGCTCTTTATTAAATTTTATATAGTACCCAAGCTCCCCAAAGGACACACCTGCTTCCTTTTTTTTTTGTATTTGGTTATTATCAGCATATAAATAATAAGCTCTTGGAATTCAGTGATGTCACTTTGTAGGGGTGTAAAATTTTCGTATTCTCATTTTAATCTTTAAAAGTTTATTGTGACTGGTATGGTAAGGTGTTATAGAGTTATTTGAGAATAAGATGAAAATGATAAAGCTAATTGATTTAAGTTGTTTGATAGATAAGACCCTAGACACTTAACCACTCAGTGATTGAGGCAATTGTTTAAGACTCTGAATTGCAGAGAAGGTATAGACTTGTATCAGGGAATTCTCTATCACTGAAATTATAGGTCCAGTTTTTGTTCTCTCTCTTTTTTTAAAGAGGTCACATGAGTCTGTTATCCATAAGATAACTTTTAACATATTCTGTGCCTCATAGTTGTGTATAATATACCTCCTAGTTATGTGAACCATGAGTAAAACTTTGATTTTCTATATAATCATGTATTAATGTATGTAATAGTAATTGTATATGTATAAAAATTATCTGTGTCTAAATCATGTACTTTGATAAGTAGAGTTATACTACTTTGATAAGTAGAGTTATACTACTAAGAAACACATGAGAAAGGCAAAATCTGGCAAAAGTAAATTTTAAAACCAAATTTGAAAGACTTGAATTATCCATAGTTTTATTTCATTGTTTAATGTGCATAATCAATAACTGAGTATCATGTTGTTAAAAAGAAATGTGTTAATGATTATATTGGTTTATGTTAATAGGACGCCACCATCACAGATTCCTTATAATGGACCTTCACATGTTCTGCCGTCTTCCTTGCAAAGTAGAATAGGAATGTGGGATACTTCTGGCTTCCGAATTCCTCAGTTTACACCTCCTCCATCTCAGTCTTCAGTGCCAAGACAGCCAATTAGCATATCTAATCTTCTGCAGAGGCAATGTTTAGGCAAGTGAATGGTCTAATTAAAAAAAGTAATTAACTAGAAAAGTACTTTAGCTCTTGTATGAGACGGTGTTAATTCACTCGTATTCAAGAGTTGTATTTATGAGAGAATTTATTTTAAATAAAGATAAGGTACTAGGTGAGAAAATTGTGAATATTCATAGGAATTCTGTTTCTAATCCTTCATTCAGATAATGTAGCTAAAAAATGTATTATCGATTTCTTATAAAAGACTTCTTAAGTACTCTGGTTCTCCAGTGTACTTGAGGAATGAGAAATCAGAATTTTTAAAATGGGTGTTCCAATGTGTGTTTCTTGTACTTCCCTAGAGGATGTGTTTATTTGAATTTACAGAGACTCATTTTATTTTCATTCTTCTCAAATACAAAAAATTCTAAACTTGTTTCAAGTAACTATGTTTTTATATGTATTTAACTATCTGTAATACATATGGATGCAGGCAGATGGATGTATTTCATATATACTCATTCTTTGTTTTAGGTTCTACTCTTCTTGGAGGAAACACACTAGGAAGATGATTGTGGTTTTTGTGATGATTGCTTTCCATTAATTTTCAGGTGGCTCCCTCTATCAGTGTTTGTCTATTGCATGTTATGCCCATTTTTCTTGATGCTGCAATTAAGTGGATAATATAATTGAGTAAAGAATATTTTTCTTACTTTTTGGAGGAACAAACTTCCTTTAAAAAAACTTTTTGCATAGTAAAATTCTACCCCTTTAACATATTAGTCTTGGGGAACAGGTTTAACAATTTAGCGCCTACACTATGTGTATATACTATATAGACTTTTCTGTGTGTTTTTCATTTTGAGGGAACATGATTTGATCTTTCTGCAGCCCCACCAACAATGACTATTCCCATTTTGGGTCATTTTTGCTGATTTGTGGGTTATAATATGACACATATTTATTGACCTGGACTAGAACAAAAAGAATACAGAATTATTGTCAAGAGTCAGATTCTAATCCTCGCTCTCTTATTTGCGACCTCTGTGTCCTGGGACAAGTCACCTAACTTCCCTTGGCATGTGTTTCCTCATTTTTTAATGTAAGAGACTAGATGATCAGTGAGGTCACTTCCTAATCCTAAATCCTATGAGCTACTAAATCAACTGGAAAATTAAAAAGGAATTTAGTTTGGTTGGTTGAATCTATTTGGAAAGGATGCTAAAAATCAAAAAGGTGATTTGATGCATTTGTAAAAGCAGCCCAATTTTTTGTCCAAATTGGCTAAATTTTTCACTTTTTATGCGTATGCTGTTACTGTCATTTGATGGTATGTAGCCAGAAGTCATTCCCCAGTAGATAAGTGGTCATGAACACACAGTTCTCGGAAGAATTGTAAGTTGCTTAAAACCATGTGAAATAAAGCTCTAAACCACTAATAACAAGAGGAATACAGATCAGCAGTCTTGAGGTTCATAGTGTAATTAGTGAATTGACAAAGGTGATAAAAAATGGGAATAGCCATTAAGTGCCTGCACGCCAGGCTCAATGGTAGTAGATACTGGGGATAGAAGTGTGAAGAATGAACCAGTCTTTGCTCTCAAGAAACCTATCTGGAATCATTAAATAGTCCTGCTATTCTGGCATAAAGTTTGGAATTTTGCCAAGACCGTTTGACCCAGAGATCTTGGAATGTACCCTAAGGACTTACGTGATAAAAAGCAAGGTTCTGTGTGCACTAGAATTTTTGTAGAGGCAAAGAACTAGAAACAAAGTCAGTGCCCACTGATCAGGCACAGCACTTCTTAAATTGTGGGTTTTGACCCCATATGGGGTCATGAAAAATTTTGCAGTGGTAAAAAGATTTCTGAATGCGCAGCTACCAAAAATTAATTCAGGATCCAATGTGTAATGAATCTGAGGTGCTTCTGGCAGCACTTGCCCATGATGCATCTCACAGCTTCACTGCAGCCTTGGTTCTGAACACAAAGCATGTGCGCTTTGCACTGGGCATGCCATGAGGCCACACAACACCATGAACGCTGCGGAAAGGTGAAGGAGGTTCACAAGTAGAAAAAGTTAAAGATGCCCTGGATTAGGGAATTGCTAAACAACTTGTGATCTGGAACATAATGGACTATTACTACTGCTCAGTAAGAAATAATCAATGTAGAGAAGCGTAGGAAGACTTGTTTGAACTGAGGCAAACCCGCAAGCCGGCTACACACAGGCTGCAGCCGGAGAAATGCAGGCAACAACAAAACAGAAAATACCGAGAAGTTGCCCAGACCAGGCTTGGCCCCAGAGTTCCCGGGCTTGGTTTTGTCGAGCTGTTTCCCCCATCTTGTCATGACAAGGGAGAGGAGAAAGGGACATATTGGGAAATGTATGTGATACGAATAAAATTTTTAAAAACTTCTCTTTAAGAAACAGTGGGGTTTGTATTTAAAATGCACTGGGAGAGTTTTCAAGCTGCAGATGTTATTTTGCTCATGTTACAAATCAGACAAAATCTTTATAAGACAAATCTTGTGAAAAGGTGCTTAACGATAACACAGGTATCCTGAAAGTCTTAGTGCAACTTAAACTTTTTAGCAATTATGTCTCATAAAGCAGAACTGAAACCCAATTATATTAGCTATTCTATAGACAGGGTCACTCTTCCCATTTCTCTCAGAAAGAAAATGTGCAGTATATCCTGGGTACACTAGAGGGTGCTCTGTACCCGTAGTACAAGTCGAATTTCCTTTTACAACAATGAAAAGCTATCCATGACTGCTTTTGTCCTTTGTTATTAAAGGAAATAGACAACATGAATGCAGATTAAGTACTAAGAAGATTAAATATTTTTGTCTTGGGCATCTGTGAGATTGAGGAAGGGAACTTTGAATAAAAAAACCTGACCAATAATAAGACTATAACCAATCCATGCACATACATACATATCCCATAGAGACAACTAGGAGTGGTGCATTGGACAGAGGGCTGGGTCTGGAGTCTAGAAGGCCTGACTTCAAATCCTGCCTCAGATGCTTAATAGCTCTGTGACCTTGGGCGAGTCACTTCACCTCTTCCTCAGTTTCCTCAACCGTATAATGGGGAAATTAATAGCACATACCTCCCAGAGTTGTGAGGATCAAATGAAGTCATATTTGCAAAAGAGTTTGGCACAGGGCCTGGTACCTAGTAGACCCTGTACATGCCAGCTACTGTTATTGTCCTTTTGTACTCTTAAGGAACATAAATGAATCACTCTTGCTTGCTATTGAATATATACATACACAGCACACATTTATGCATAGCACTATTTATAACCAAGGCTTTTCTTTCTTCTTAGGACTTTCGTGTATTGGAAGTTTATTCCTTCTCCTTTATTGAAACTGAGTTAGCCTATCACATGTACAATTCCAAGTTAAAAAAAAATAAACTAAAACCTCTATATTCTTCTAGGAGACCTTTCATTCCTCACTTGAAAATATAACCAAAGGCCCTTCTCTTGGTACGGCATCCTTATTACTCATTTTTTGTTCTCACTCTCCTGTCCACCAAAACCAGCTGAGCTATCCCCGTTCCCCCCCCCCCCACAAAACTTCATAGATAAAGTGTCCCAACTGGACCCTGATGAACCCATAGAACCTCACTTCATAGATAACATCCTCTACATCACCGTTGTTAGCCTTGAATAAGTCAGAAACATGTAATATGGGGACATGTTTATTATCTAAAGTAAGGGTACTGGTTAAAAGAAGTTATTTGCCATTTCATCTAAAAATAATACTTATGACATCATATGATAAATTATTTAAGGTGACTTGAGTGAAGGACTAGAGTCTGAGAAAAAAATTCTAACTGGCATATATCTGTTTATCATAAAGTAACCCTCCACAAAGACTTGTTCTTTTTAAACATTTGAAAATATTAGTACTTCAAAGACATATCAGGACCTTACTTAAGCAGCTTTCTGAGCTCATGTGGAGAGAGTTTCATCAACATTAGTTAATGGCTCAATTATACATCAGAGACTTCTGAGAATGAAAATTAATTTTCATACTTAAAATGCTTCTAGTTCAAAAATGGAGTAGGTGTCATTTTAAAACGTTTTTTCACCATAAATTGGTCAACATTTGGGATTCACTAAGGTTCCTACAAACTACTTATACATAAAGTGTTGTGCCTAAGTGTTCGTATCTGAAGGGAAGTTATCTTTTTTAACCACTGGTATTTTGGTGATAGATGACTGCAAATCATCCGTCACAGCAATCTCACTAGAACAGAAATTACCCAAAAGACAGTGGAAAACTTCATGGCTGTCATATACTGCAAATAATCACTTTTTGTGACAAGTGTTAGAAAAGACATTGTTCACGACATCTAGAACCATAAAGGAATGGGGGCTGGTGATGTAGCCAGAGTGACCAGAACAGATGGGCATTCTGAGTGCTGCTGATATCCATCAAATAGCAAAAGAACCAGGAAAAAAGATGGCCAGATACTCTATGGAGAACTTATGAAAAGAGAGAAATAATGACTCAGGATGAGAAGGAATGATTGGTTTGCAATGTATAACAGGAGAAGGGTATCCATTGAGAATATAGCACAGTCTGGTTTAAGCATTTAAAATGCCAAGAGGGTCAACAAAAATAAGTGCTATATTTTTTAAACATACCTTTCTTTGGAAGGTGACTGCAAGTTGGTTTAGATTACTATGGAAATTGTACTACCCTCTATCTACTTTCAGTGACTTAACACTAGTTCAACATCAGATAATACTTTCTTGTAAATCTTTTTGGAAAAAATATGCTTATTTAATAGCATCACATATATGACTTGAACTATAATACGTAAAGGTTTTTTAAATATGAAACCATAAGAAAACATCTTTGATTTGACTTATTCGCTAGATCATTGTTGTCACCTAAAGTTTGTCCTCATTTTTCGTAAAAGATGCATTGACCATATATGGTGTTTGGAAGAGTACATGTAAGAAGTCAGCTGTTAACTTGTTTAGTCTCTTAGCTACAGTATTTAAATCATCACTTGCCAAATAGCATTCTTTGCATTCAAAATAATTAAGCTGCCAATTGCTACTTGATCATTTCTGCACTTGGATTCTGAGGCTGATGGAGGACACTCATTGCGCATACCATCAGGAAAGCATTTAGATATAATGCAGCAATCTATGTTCCAACATTCTTGCTCCTCATTTGTCACTTCAAAGCAATGTGAGACTCAATAGGTCCTGCCATTTGGCAGAATATGGTTTCAGTCTTAGAACCACCATGGATAAAAGGAAGATCAGTCAAGGACAGTGATGGGGAGGGAAATATTTTTCCTTATCAGTCCTGCCTTGGCCCAGGATTTATTGGAAACTCCATACTCTTCTTCAAAGTGCGAGATTACTTAACTAGCACTATTTTGCCAATGTCAAGTAAAGTATTTTATTAACAAAAGATTCTACTAAATAAATAACCATCAGATAATTTACTCAAATGAATCTGTATTTCGTGAATTCAGGATTTGCCTGCAGTGATTGATACTGCAACCTGTCCAGAGTTATGACTCTCCCAGAGAGTTGGCCTGTCTTGTGCAGCTCCATGTCCTCCTGTAGAGAACATGATAGCAGTATTGTAGAATATTTCACTCATTTCTTTATAGTGGATGTGTGGCAGGGCCAACAAAACTTTGAACTGCTACAATGTTTTCTATAACTTCTGCTCTCTTTAGAGCTATACCCCTTGATTTAATTGAGTAAGTATATGGTTTTGCTTCCTAGAATTACGCAACTGCAGGTACTATCCTAAGCCACTTATGTGACATCACAGGGAATTCACTCAACATGTGAGAGGTCTTGCTCATTTTCTCTTATCCTTGGAAGGTGCCAGATGTTCCCCCTCACCCATTCTTTCTGTCATCCCTTATTTCTGTTCTTTATTGGATTTAATTATACTTAATTCAGTATTTAGATGTGATTCAACGATCTATTTCAATGTATTTGTTCCTAACTTGTCACTTCAAGGTCATGTTAGAAGCTTTGCCCAAACTGTGGTTTCAAGATAGGAAACATTGGTTGGCAGTAGCTGCTTGTGTATAAACTTATTTTTTTCATGTAACATTGAGTACTTAAACCTTGTCCAAATTATATGTCTTAGAAATCATAGAATCTTAATGAAATCTATGAGAAAAAAATGAGATTCTTAGTAAAATTTATGATGAAAAATGAGGTTATTCTAATATTTATATGTAATTGATTCTAGGTAGATCAATGATCTAAATATTTTAAAATCATTTTGGAAAATTAGAAGAAAATGGAATGGTTTGTTGTAATTGAAGAGGAGTATTCTTATCTGTTAAACAAATAGAAAAAAAAATAATGGAGCC
>CM053583.1:54922337-54964402 GCA_028627135.1 Pseudochirops cupreus | reverse complement strand
TTTATATATATTTATAAGATGAATAAATGGTCAAAGAAAATGAATAAACAGTCCTCAAAAGGAGAAACGGATTATTAATAACCACCTGAAAAATTGTAATTGTATTATCAAAAAAATACATATTAAAACAACTGTGAGATACTTAATGACACTTATTAATTTGGCAAAAGTAGATTAAAAATAACTTTAAGCTTTGGAGATGAGAGGGAGGAACAGATTGATAGAGCTATGAATAATTCAAATTTTTTTTACTATTAATTAACATATCAACATCCATATACAAATAAGAGCAGAAAAAAAATGATTGTATATCAAACAAATACTAAATTTAATACCATAACTATAAAACTGCCCTGGTTGTCTATGTCCCTTTTTAAGCCTCTTATTCTCTTCTGTGTATTTTTAAAATGTTTCATTGATCCTCTGTTTTTTTTTCTTTCACCGTCCCTGTTGTGCCGTCCTTATTCCGCAATTCTTTCCTATCTCAAAATAAAAGACCTCCCTTGTCTGCATGTAACTTTCTTGTAAAGAAGCAGGACAATATACAAATTCCAAAAACAAAACAAAACTTTTCATACTTTTTGACCTTGGGAGCTCACAACTACTAAAATTATGCCTGCAGGGTGTTATTGAAAAGGGGAAAAAAGGTCTCACTAACGAAAATATTCATAGCAACTCTATTCATAATAGCAAAACACTGGAAGCGACCCATATGTAGAATGATTGAGAAATATGCGAATAAATTGCTGTACGTTAACATAATAGAATATTACCCCATAAAGAATGTCGTGAGTACCAAAAAAGGAAAGGCATGATGTGCTGCTGCATGAACAAAGTAGGATCAGACCAAGAATATACATAGCGACTATGACTACATAAAATTGATAGCAGCAAAATCATTAAAAATACATAAAAGGGAGAGACCAGAGGGAGATGCGAAAGAAATTGATTGTTTTTGTTCTATAGTTTAAAAGCAAATTACAAATAATTGGGAATTTATAACTTTATGTCTTACCATTTTTATTTTATTGATGTCAAAGTTTTTGTCAGTGGTTATTAACTTTGGAATTTTTTTTCAATTATAGAATCTTAAACCTGAAAAGGACCTGGCTGGTATAGTGCTACCAGTATCTTAAGCATGAATCCCATACAAGACATCCCCATATGCAATCATCATTCAGTGTCTGCTTGAGAATCTCTGTGCTGGGGATCATTATACCTTCCAAAGTATCCCTTTGCTATCATCTATCCCACATTTCTCCACCTTGTGTATATAATGAGAGACTGTATTGGACAACTTAGATGCAGCTTGATTCTGCTGGCATCTTTCCTCTGGACTTGTTTTGAAGGTTTTTATTGATACTTTTGTTTTTACAGTTACAAAATTCCTACCAGTATCCTTCCCCTCAACCCTCTCAGAGGGTCATCCTGTATAATAGTACTAATAACACCTAGCTCTTACTATGTCCCAGGCATTGTGCTAAAAGCTTTAAATAAAAAGAGCTTTAAATTTTAAAATCAAATAATATTTTTAAAGAAAAAGAAATCATCCAAACTTTGGAAAAGTCTGAAAATATGTGCAGCATTTCACACTGATGGACCTTCCAAAGGAGTGGAGTGGGAGGGGTTCTTCTCCTATTTCTTCTTTCTGGTCTGCTTTTTTCTTTTTAGTTTTGCCTTTGCTTTTGATTGTCTTATGTTCTTTCTGTTTACGATGTTTTAATCATTGTGTATGTTGTTTTCTTGGCTCTGTTTACTTCACTCTGCATCAGTATGTGTAAGTCTTTCCATGCTTCTGCATTGCCCCGATGTGCAAGTCTATTAACCTTGTCAGAAAAGAAAATGAAGTCAGTAAGGCACATTATTTTTTAAAAATCAATTTGATTAATATCTTTTGGTTTTTTACTTCATCAAAATTTTCCTCAGTGTCCCCCATCCCAGAGGGTGATTGCATATAACAAATAATATTTTTAAACATTTATTTATTTACTTTAGTTTACAATCAGTTCCACAATCCCTTGAGTTCCAAATTTCCTCCCCCTCCCCCCCGTGGCTGCATGCAATCCGATGTAGGTTCTACGAATACCTTCACATTAAACATATTATAACCAATGTAGTGAACAATAACAAATGCTATTTTTAAATAAAAATAAAGAGAAAAGAGATCAGCAAACTGATCAATGAATCATAAAAGTCAGAAAATATGTACAATGGAAATGCATAGAGTTGGGGGTGGGGTTCTATTCATTTTTGATTGTTTTGTGGTGGCTCTGGAAAGAGCCATTTACATTGTTGGAGTCATTGAAATACAATATTTTTAACGAATTTATGTTGACTTTTAGTGATCACTAAAAAGGCAGCTAGATAGAGTGCCAGGCTTGGAGTAAGGAAGACTCATCTTCCTAAGTTCAAATCCAGCTCCAGACAATTACTAGCTTTGTGACCCTGGGCAAGTCACTTCACCCTGTTTGCCTCAGTATTCCCATCTGTAAAATGACCTGGAGAAGGAAATGGCAAACTGTTGTAGTACCTCTGCCAAGAAAACCCC
Organism: Pseudochirops cupreus; assembly: GCA_028627135.1. Lineage (NCBI taxonomy): Eukaryota > Metazoa > Chordata > Mammalia > Diprotodontia > Pseudocheiridae > Pseudochirops > Pseudochirops cupreus. Next base: position 54,961,854 of record CM053583.1, on the reverse strand, counting down.
ACATAGGGTCATAAACAGTTGGACACGACTGAAATGACTCAACAACACAGAAGTGGTCACTGCTTTTTTATGTATTCAGAAACCAACTTTAAAACAGTCCACTCTAGGCTTTTTGCTATTGTTTCTTTTAAAATGGTTGTCAACTCCACCAGCCTTTGATTTGAAGTATTTAACCTTTTTGAAAATCGAGACATTTCCCTATCTTCTGTCCTAGGACACCTCCTCACCTATGCCCCAGAGTTCCTGAAAGATCTTAGACAGTAATTTTAGACATTTATTCAGTACCCTGGAATGCAATTTGTATGAGTCAGTGGGCTTGGACTCATTGAGGGCAGATAGAGAGCATGTGATTTAGTGGAAAGAACATTGATTGAATTTTGAGTTTTAGGAGAGTGTGGTTGAATTATGGCTCTGCGATTTGCTGTGTGTAACCTTAAGCCAATTTCTTAACCTGTTATAGCATCATTTTCTTCGTATGTAAAGTGACTGAATTAGATAAAGTGCCTTACAGCTCCATACTGTAGAATCTCTCTTCCTATTTCTTTATTTATTTTAGGTTTCACTTTCCTTTAAACCAGAAGTTCTTAATTTCTGTATGTGTCATGGACCCTTTGGGAAGTCTGGTGAAGTGTGGGTTCTTTTTTCAGAGTAATGTTTTCCAATACATAAAATAAAAAGACCACTAGGTGGTGCTATGGATAGAATGTCTGGAATCAGGAAGACCTGAATTCAAATCCAGCCTCAGACTCTTACTGGCTGTGTGACCCTTGGCAAATCAACTAACCTGTTTGTCTCAGTTTCCTTATAAATGGTGATAAAAATAGTGTTGTGGGGATCAAATGAGATCATATTGTAGAGCTCTTAGCTCAGTGGTACTATATAAATGCTGGTTGTTATTATTAGGTACACAGGATCACAAAGGAAACCAATTACATTGAAATAAAGATGTAATTTTTCCATCCAAGTTCATAAAATCTATCCTTGGAACCCAGGTCAAGAGCCCTTGCTTTAAACTCGTTTTGTTTCACCCTTTTTGTCTGAGGATTATTTCTGATAAAGAAGACTTAAAGCTAAATTGTTGAGTGGTCACTTTCTCTCCTAACAACTGCTATGTCTTTTTTGTTTTTGCTACTAATACCATTTTTCAAAAAAGCTCTGTTGGTTGCCTTTTGCTCTGTGAGGCCTAGCCCATATGAAAACCTAGATTTCACATTATTCTCATAGGCCTGTGGTCACTCTTTCATATTTGAACTCAAAGGGTACCAAAGATCAATACTGCTTCCAAAAAGATCTGAAAAGTATCATGTTATTCAGAAGTTATAAATGCCAAGAATATTTTAACTAAATTCAAAATTAATTTTTACAATGCTCAGGTTATGAGTTCTTTTTTGTGGTGGCAAAGAATTGGAACCTGAAGGGATTGCCCATCAACTGGAAAATGACTAAACAGGTTGTGGTATATGACTGTGATGGAATATAATTGTGATATAAGAAATGACTAGCTAGGATGCTTTCAGGAAAAAAAAAACTAGAAAGATTATATGAACTGATGTAGAGTGAAGTGAGCAGAACCAGGAGAACAGTGTATACAGGAACAGCAATATTGTAACATTAAGCAATTGTAAACATTGTTACTTCAAGCAATACAATAATGCATGACAATTCCAAAAGATTAATGATAAAAAAATGTTCTTTACCTCCTGAGAAAGAACTGATGAACTCTGAGTGCAGATTGAAGCATATTTTTCCACTTTTTAATTTATTTTTCATGCTTGCTTCCCTACCCCCCTCACATTATGACTGATGTGGGAATTTTAAAAAAATGATCAGGTTATGGATCAAAAAAGTTCCAACTCACGCACAAAGTCAGTGAGACTATGGTATATACATTTATTTTTTAAACTATTTTATTTTATCCCAATTATGCATAAAGATCATTTTTATCATTCATTTCTACAAGATTTTATGTTCCAAATTTTTTTTCCCTCCCATCCCCTTCCCTCTTCCTAAAATGGTAAACAATTTGATATAGGTTATATGTATGCAATTATGTAAAATATATTTCCATATTAGTCATAGTTGTGAAAGAAGAAATAGATCAAAAGAAAAAAACAAAAAATAAATGAAAAAAGTATGTTTTGATCTTCATTGAGAGTTCATCAGTTCTGTATCTGGATGTGGGTAGCATTTTCCACCCTGAGTACTTTCTAATTGTCTTGGATTGTTGTGTTGCTGATACTGTGTACAATGTTTTCCTAGTTCTGTTCATTTCATTTTGCATCAATTCATACACGTCTTTCCAGGATTTTCTGAAATCTGCCTGCTCATCATTTCTTACTGTACACCAGTATTCCATTTCATTCATATACCACAATTTGTTCAGCCAGTCCCCAATCAATGGTCATCCCCTCAATTTCCAATATTTTGTCATCACAAAAAGGGCTGCTATAAATAAGTGTGCACATGTAAGTCCTTGTAATGGTAATGGAATTTGGAGATGCTCCTGTGTTGGCTTGGTTTTTGGGTTGAGTGTTAAAACCCAGAGCTTGTCAGTCCCACTTATGGGATGGAATTGTTAACATGAAGAGAGAGGGCTGAACTAGGAGGAGCCATGAATTGGGAGAGAGGCCCAAGCCGAGAAGGCCAGAGGGACTTTTGGAGAGCAGTGTCGTTGACTGCTGAGGGCCAGTTGGAGCTGCCCAGGACTTTTGAGAACTGCCACCCAGAGCTGCCAAGAACTGAGGAGACATGGCTGTGATACCAGTATTTTGTCTGTCTGTTTTGCTGTTGTTTTGCTAGATTCTCCTGCTGATGAAGGACAGTGCTGCTGTTGTAGAGGTCCTGGAACCTTGCTGTTGGTTCAGAAGCCCTGAAAGAGAATTTTCTCTCTTGTATGTTTACAGAAATCCTAGAAGAGGGCCTTGCTGATATTTTCAGGAGTTCTGGGGCTGTTCTACAGGCAGAGAGTGACTTGATGAGAACACTAGCAATGGCTTTGTTGAGCCTTGTTTCCCCAGGAACAGGGATTGCTGAGAATTTGCCTGGAGTCAAGATGAAGACAGGGTCTTTCCTTGGGTTTTCAATGCTGTGATATCTTAACTTTGTTATAGCTTAAGGGTAGATGGACTTTTGTGCTCTCCTGTCCCTTTTGAGAAAGTGCTTGGCTGTTAATGGATGGTATTGTAATTCAGTTGTGATCCAGGGGTGGGAAACCTATGACTTTTTTTTTTTTGTGCTCTGTGATTGACCAAATGAATGTACTTTGTCTATGATTGGAAATTAATCTCCGTTTGAGAAGAGACTTTGACTGACTAAATGAATGTACTGTCCAGTGGTGGAGTAGTACCTGGATTGAATTGAGAATTTACTTGCTAAAGGAATGAGTTACATTGTATTTTGATTTTCTCTGTTCTGTAAATGTTTGCCTTAATCTGTCACTGAATAAATGGGGTTTGCTATACTGGTAATCTGAACCTTGGAAGCTGCCTTTGCTTGGCATTACAATCCTTTTCCCTTTTTAAATGATCTCTTTGGGATACAGATATGGCATATAAATTTATAGGCAAGAGAGAGAATTAGCAATTCAGTGAAAGCATAATAATGCCATCTTCTTGAAGGTGCTATGGCTGGAAGAAGTAGTGGAGCTAACCCAGCTCGTTTGGGTCAGGATTATGGCTAGGGAAACCAGCAGAGCCAGCTACCACTGGGCTGAATGATAATGATTCTTCTCTCTCTCTCTCTCTCTCTCTCTCTCTCTCTCTCTCTCTCTCAAAAATGGGAGATTCAAGGAGATGGTACTTGTTACCAATAGTCAATTAGACAGAACACAACATGGAACCTTTGGTGGATTTTGTCACTTGTTTACAGAGAGAACTTTAGATGCCAGATGCCTAATTAGGGTATGGTTGCATCATTTTGGGTCCTTAGGTTTCCATGATGTTGGCATATGGCTTGTGAATATCCCCCACAAGGCAGGGACCCAGAGTTTCCTGCTTTACTCAGACCTTCCACATTTCACAATTTTCAGGTCTTGGGCTGTGGGTATGGGGGTCAGTGTAGATATGGATGCTCACAACTTGGTTAAACCATGTGTTATCAACTCTAATCTTTTCAGCAAGATGGAGGACCACCAGGCCTTATCATCTGACCTGTCACTGTATCCTCTAGATCCCTGGGTATTGTCATCTGACGTGCCACTATACCCGGAGGATCACTGAACTTTTCTATATATCCTATAGCTTAACCCTATTTGTGTTGACTCCAATTGGAATCTGAGCTCCTTGGGAACAGAGACCATCTCATTGTCTATTGGAATCTACAGTATGTAACATAGTGCTTGTCATAGAGTAAACACTACATGTGTTCTTATTCATTCATTCACTCATTCATGTCTTCCTCTGAGTGTGCTGGCTAGTGGAAAGGTGGCTAGGGAGGCAGTTTGTTATCATGGAAAGGGTCCCAGATTTGGAGTCTGAAGACCTCTGTGCCTTTGGCCAAATCCTTTGATCTCTTTGGGTCTCAAGGTCATCTGTTACATAAAAGGATTAAATTAAACCCTTTCTCCCCTCCCCCAACCCTAAAGCTATGAGTTTATGTTATGATTTGTCTCTTCCTTAAACTTCTTGGTTGCTATTGTTGCTTTTCTCATTAACTCTCCAGTGGTAAAGGATCAACTTTCTGGTCCAGCTAAATCTATGACAGTAAAAATATTAAAAAGGAAAAAAAAATCTGCTATGTGCCACACTGTGTTAACTGCTGAGGATGCAAAGACAAAGCAAAAACATTCTCTAGCCTCAAGAAGCTCGTTTTATTAGAGGTAAGTAAATGCAGAATCATTTTGAGGAGGGAGAGGACATTAGCAGCCTAGGGATCAGGAAGGCTTCTTCTAGGAGGTGGCATCCAGATTAAGGCCTTTCAGGAACTTTGTTTCTTCATCTTTAAAATGGAGTAAATACTTGAACCATCTACTTCCTAGGGTGGCTAAGGCACAAATGAGACAGTGTGAAAAGTGCGTTGTGAACTTTAAAAAGCCATACGGTTTCAATTAAATTCAGCAAACATTCCTTAAGCACCTACTGTCTTCAAGGCATTGTGCTAAGCCTACAAAAGAATGTTACTCTCATTTCTTGGTAGGGAAGGTGTTTGAGAAGGTGCATTAATTCATTCAGGCCAGTAGGGGACTGTACAGGTTAAAAAAAACCAAAACCCAACGACAAAAGATCTATATACAAAGGTGGCTTTACTGGTTCATAATCAATGGGATTGTATATATACTTCATCTTTGCTATTTTTTCCTAGTGATAGGGTTGGTTTTTCAATGGTATATGCTCAGAATTCTTTGTGACGTCTATGCTGATGTTGCTTAAATCTACCTAGCTTGTCCCAAACTTTCTGCCGACCTCTACTGTCCCTTCTTCAATGGCCTTTCTGACATCTCCAACTAGATATGCAAGAGCCATTTTAATTCAAAGTGTCCAAAACAACTCATTGTCTGTCCTCCTGAATCCTCCCCCTTTCCAGACTTCCCTATTACTGTGGAGGGCACCACCAGTCTCCCATTCCCCCAGGCTCAAATTCTGTCCTCCTCACGGTCTCTCATCCTCCCCCGGCAATATCCCATCTTCGGCCAAGCCTGTCGATTTCAGCGTTGCAAAATCTTTCCTATACACCCACTTCTTTCCTCTGACACTGCCACTCTTCTGGTCCATTCCTTCATCAGCTCAAGCCTGGACTATTTCAATAGCCTGTGGGAGGCTCTGCCTGCCTCAGGTCTCTCTTCTGCAAACCACTCTCCATTCAGCCGCCAAACTGATTTTCTTAAAATGTAGGTCTATGTTGACCGTCTACTCTACAAACCGCGTTGGTTCCCTGTCACCTCTAGAAGCAAATACAAAATCCTGTTTGATATTCAAACCCATCATAACCTAGCCCCCTCCTACCTTTCCAGTCTTTTCATACCTTGCTCCTTGACATGTACTCTTCCATCCAGCGACTCTGACCTCCTGGCTGTTCCACATACAAGACACTCCATTTCTTGGCTCCAGCCATTTTCTCTGACTGTCCCCTATGCCTGCAATGCTCTCCCTCCTCATCTCTGCCTCCCAGCTTCCCTGACTTCCTTCAGGTCCCAACTAAAATCCCACTGCTGCAAGAAGCCTTGCCCAGTCCCTCTTATGGCGCCTCCTCCTAGCCCTGTGCATCACAATTTGCTAGTTGTCTTCCCCCATTGGATCATGAGCTCCTTGAGGACAGGGACTGTGCTCTGTATCTTTTCTTTGTATCCCCAGTCCTTAGCACAGTGCCTGGCATCACAGTAGGTGCTTAAATGCTTTTTGTGACTGTGACAAAAAATGTGGAGTTTTTTCAGAACGACCCAAGTTTTCTCAGAGCCATAGTATTTCCACTTTGGGGAGGGAAACAGTGCAATGGGGCTGGAACTGAGGAGGGGACTAACTCGCCCGAGGCTGCATAGAATAAGCGATCAATAAACGTGTATTAGGTAATTACTCTGTACCCCCAACACTGTGAAAGTGCTAGCAGAGCTAGGATTAAAACTTAATGATGCCAAGACCAACATCGACTCTTTTTGCAGATTCAGAAATGGAGAATCAGAAAAGCGTAGTGACTTGCCCAGGGTCATCCAGCTAGTAAGGATCAAGCCAAGGTGACAGCTATGTTAGAATAACTAGCTTGTGGAAGAGGGCCTGTGTGCTAGGTGGAAGTTGCCAAGGCTGAAGGTAAAGATGTATTTCCTCATTTCTTCAGCCCAAAGGAATAGGGGAATAGGCTTTCTCAGGAAAGAGTGGATCCCCTCTCACGTTAATGATGAACCCTTAGTGCAGACACTGGAGAGGAATCTTGCTCAGTCCTGAGTTTGCTTGGATGGCCTCTGAGGGCCCTTTTAAACCCAACACTCTGTGACCACTTCCAGACCAAATGGAGATTTGAACACATTCTACTGCCTTCCACCAGCAGAGGCTTCTCATTCCCAGCTTCCACCTTCCCAGCCTTGCCCTTGGCTCCCTGGTCCTCTCAACCTCCCCCCACCCTGGTCATTTACCCCCACTGATTGCCTTTGTTGTTTTTTTAGGTGGGACTGACACTCATTCACACTAAAGTGTTACCTTGTGTCCGGTGTTTGCATTTTCAAACTTTCCTCCCTAATTGTGGAATGAGGACTTTCCCTTATTTATGGTAATTCAGGCACTTTGTCTAGCAGGTGGAGATTTTTTTTTTTAAGGTGGGGGGAAAATGAGGAAAGCTCTGATAACACCCTAGGCTATTGGCTAAATCCAGAAGGTAAAGCAGATAAACTTTGAGAACAAGGTTTCTTCACCTTATTTTGTATCAGGGCTCCCTTTGGCAGTGTCTGGTGAAACCCAGGGGCCCCTTCCCAGAGTAATGACTGTGACCTATATTCATAATTGAAAGAAATGCCAAATTTCAATTAAAGGTTAATTTTAAAAAGACCTAATTTTCTTTCCTATCCAAGTTCATGGACACCCCTCCTCCTCATTCTTAAATCTATCTGCTGATCCCTTGGGAATCTGTGGATCCACAGTTTAAAATTTCTGATTTAGAGTGACTGGGGTACAGATCAGAAGGGGCAGTCTCTCTCCAACATTGTTTTCTGGGATTTTTTTTTCCTCCTGATTTCCTGGGAAATTTGAGCTGGGTATGGTCTTGCTAAGGACAGGGGAACCTATGTCCCTCATTATCGGTTTATTCTAAAACTCAGTCCCACTTCCCTCCCCAGCACAAGGCTGACAAGCAGGCCTTTGATTTTGTCTGCTTGAGCACAGTTCAGTCTTAGGCTATATGTGCCACCTTCTCCCCCATTGTACTGGATGGGGCATCATATGTCTGCCTGGTCACTAGCCTGATAGTCTTGTCATTTCTGAGATTTCGTTGTCATGTCTTCATCCTCATTTTGGTTTGGATCATTATCCTCAGCCACATCTGCCAGTAATTCCAATTTTGACCTATCAATGTCCCAGGCCAACTGGTGTTGTCTCCAGTGAAGTGTAGATGGTCTCCGGTTGGGGAAAGGGTGGGAGAGGGACTCTGTAGCTAGAGAATCAAACAAGAGAAATTCAGGCCTCACCTTGCATAGGTAGTGCTCCCTTTTAGTCTGGGGCTATCTTGGAAGGCCTATAAAACCCCTCAGAAAGGTACCAAACATGCAGCTCCTTCTTCATCCAGAAGCTCCATGTGGGCCATCATTGGGCACCAACTCTCTGTCTACAACTCATGGATAGGTTTTCCCTGGATATCAAGATTTTTCCACAGGACTATATCCCCTGGCTGGAGTTCTTGAAAGCAAACTTTTCCATTACACTCTTCTTTCTTTCTGAACTCTTCTGAGCTGATGTTGTGATAGATGGTAGGTCTCTTTTAATTCATCTCTCAATCAAACTATACACCATTCTGGAATCTCTACATCTCCTTCTCTCAAGACACCAAAACACAGATCAGCAGGTTAGACTTTCATCTAGCTATCAGCCAGGCATGAGATAAAGCCTGTGACATTATTCCTTGTGGCATTACATGCATGCCCTAGGGAGGCCATATGTGGACTCCATTGAGCCAACTGCTCTTGCCTTTGGGTCCTCATCCATCAATGCATAGTTAAAATGTTCTAGCTGTTGAGCTGCTTGAAAATGGTGAAATTTCTTGATTCTTGCAAAGACTAGTTGTGCCTTGAGAAGCTTGGCCTCAATATATCCACATCTCTAACAACCAGCTCCTTCCCTCCACTCCTATAGCTGCCACCTTTCAGAGAATTATCTCCTCTTGTCTAGATTTATTGCCTCAAGTCTGTCTCCTCGCTCCAGCTCCTCCTGTACATTTCCACTAAAGTATTTTCCTTAATTACAGATCTGACTTCCCTGCTCAGCCAATTCTAGTGGCTTCCTATTGCCTTGAGGATAAGAAGCAAGCTCTTGAAAATTCTACCCAACCTGGAACCTAGGGTTTCAGGATAAGCAATTCTATTTGCAGGTGGATTAAACTTGTCCAAATTACTAACAGTAATGATGGATGACAGGGTACAAATTCCATGCTCCTCCATGTCACGACTGATGCTCCTCTTAGCACCAAGAACCTCTTGTGTTATCTTCTTCTGTCCTCGAGAAGCTCCGTGACAACAGAAAGTTGGATCCATGAAATATTGAACTTGGGCTAAACAAATGAAATAAATCTCGAGACTGAGAGAGACATTCTCCTCTTTTTTGATTAGAAGTCTGGAGTCCAGGCTTATGTTGCCTAGGACATCTCCCTTCTCTCACAAGAAGTCTAGATTCTGGAACTCTTGAACATGGGACTGCTAGAGAAGCAACCTTTAGGCACCTTTGGGAAATCTGACTGCTGCCATCTCTTGGACCAGGAAAATCTATTCTCAAGTTTCTTGACTCTGTCCTGTGCTGCCAAAAGAGGAGGGGAGAGAAGAAGGTAAAAAACCTGTAAGAAATTGGGGTCCAGGAACCCTCCTTTTGGGCCACATGGATGAGAAATGTACATCCCTGCCATATGTCTCTCCAGAACCTCCTAATGGTCTGTGTCCACCCTAGCTTCTGCTACCTCTGAGCTGATTTAGTATACTCTCAACCTGACATGTTCAAAAAGAGAAAAAAGAAGGCAAAAAAAAAAAGCAGTCAGGAATTTAAGATACAAGAATTCTCCTCTTAAGTCATACAACTCACCATATGCCTTTTCCCAAAGCTGCTGTTAATGGCTCCCAAGGGAGTGGAACAAGTGGTATTCATACTATGCTACCCGGATCTCTGCAGAGGTCAAGAAAAAGGGAGGAAAGAGATGCCAAATGGTGTCTATAATCTCTCTTTTATCAGCTAGTGCAAAGGTCTTACTTACCCTTCCCCAAATAATGCAGCCTACAACTGTGATAGCCAGTCAATTCATTTTAGGGGCACCACGTCAATGAAACCAAGAGGCACAAAAGGGCAGTTTCAATATAACTAACTGATCTTTGGGATCAGCCCCAGTCATTGAGATTTAATCAGGAGACGGCTTTAGTCCTCTCATTAAGCTACTGTTGGACATGTCCACACCATCCTTTGGGAAATGTTTTCAAAAACCCCATATGAAGGCTCCCTACTTGTAAACTCCTCAAGTCAATGTGAGAACTCTCTTGACCAACCCATACTCTCGCTTTTTAAGCCCATCCACTGCCATCTTGTTTGAGCAGAACATATTCAGCACTACCTCCAGAATTTTCTCTTGGCCTGAGTATCCAATATAATCATGGAATTCTTTTATAACCAGGGATCAGTAGAGTTCAGAATTCCCTTGCCAACTCTCCCAGCTATACTTCTTGAATGGCAACCTGTCTCATGTTTTGAACCAAAACCCATAATTGCTAGTGAATGACTTCCTAAAGAGGAAGGTAATGATGCTGGATCAGGGGCTAATGGAAAGTGGACTTTACCCAAAAGACCTTTTACTTTAGCCTTAGTCCACCCTGTTCTCTCTCCACCTTTTGGTCAAGAGTGGGGAGGTTAGTAACGAATTTCCAAGTCTTCTCCACCCCACCCCCATTTTTTCGTTGTGAATTTGAGACTCCTCCATGATTTGAGACAGTTGACACAGTCCAGCAGTAACACTGCCTTCTTGCAGATTTTACCCTGTGTATTCATGACATGCCCTCAAAGATTCCAAGTCGGGGCACAAAATCCTTTCCCTAGGCTCATCACACCAATATCAGCAGTTCCTAATAAAGTTCTAGACCCACCCCTGAGCACCAGTTCTCCAATATCTTGGTAGTTTTGATGTCTTTTCATCCCAGAACACCAGGGGTACTTCAGCACACACTTTGGTACAATGCACTTCTGCGCATATGCAACAAGGAACTGAGATTGGCCCATAAGACTCTCTAGAAGACCTTATCTGTATGGGCAGCATGAATAACAATCAGACTTGCCTGGATGGTCAGCAAGGGTTTCAAGGAATAAGCTGCTTCTAAAACTAACAGCCTAGACTAGACCCACATTTTTTCTTTCAAATCGCCATAGTGTAAGTTCCAAATGTTAATGTGGCCAAGTTTTTAAAAGTCATAATACAAAACCCAGCGGATTCCCGCCGTACTAGAGAAGTGAGTCTTGGGTCGATCTGGTTTTCTGTAAACATACTTAAATGATCAGTCAACAATCCATAACTAGTTTATAAAGATCCTGGACGACGTCGCAGATTTGCCAGCTGGCCCCAGGGTGTCGTGGACTTCGGTTTCTGTTTTTAGGTGGCATTTTCTGGTAAGTTTCCCAAATATAGCTCAAGCTCTCACTCCAGTAAGAAAGTGAGGACCCCGAAACTCAGTTCTAAATATTCAGTTCCTGCTGTGCTTGCAGAACCCTAAGCAAATAACGGAGTAGAAATGGCGAGAGGCATTTCATTGTCACAGGAAAGGTATTTTTGAAAAGATAGCACTAGAAGTACTCTCTCTCAGTAACCATTCTCCAAATGTCGGTGTAATCTGAAGAAGCTCTCCCCTCCCCACACCCTATCCCAGCATGCTGCCCGACAACTGGGAAAAACTATATAACATCTTGGCAACCTCGAGCACCTGCTGCTCTTAGCTCTTAGCCTGCTACTCTCTGTAGTTATCTACACACCCCAGGCAGACCCTAAATGTTTTTGAGGCTTAGCTAGCTCACCACCTCGTAACTCATCCGGCAGCCTTCTTGCCCGGTCATTCTTCAGCTCCGGTTCTGGTCTATTCTGCTTCTTAATCCTTCTGTCTACTTGTTGGGACAACCACCATCCCCTTACTGGCGGCATATCATTCCATGGGAATTTGAAGTCTTTGTCCTTGACTCTTGGGGCCGGGCAAGGCACAGAAAAGTAGTTCCTGTTAGTGTACTTGTGTGGTACTCTGGGCAACGGAAGCTGCTTCTCTTTGTAACTGCCAAAGGAAGGTAAAATCATAGACTCAAAGAATCTCAGCATTAGAAAAAAAACCTCAAGAGGCATGTAGGTCAACTCGCGTCTGACTGCACCATTCGTATAAAGATTACACCGATCCTAACGGGTGGTCATCCTACCTCCGCTTGAAAACCTTCAGCGGTGATAAAACCATCCCGCTTTTGGATAGCTCTAATTGTTAGAAACCAGAAATCTATCTCTAACATCTTCCCTTTGGTGCTTTCCTTTGTGGCGAAACCAAACAAATCTCTCCCGTCTTTCTTATAACAAGTCTTAAAATATTTCACTATAAGATCCAGAAATGTGTAGAGAGACCGTATTTTACGGAAGATCAGACTGAGGGCCGGAGAGGTTAAGTCACTCGCGGACGGTCACACCAACAGCATGAGGCAGAATCAGAATTGGAACGCACTTTCTCTGATTTTTAAATCCAGGGATTTTCCCCTGGACCGCAGAGCCTCCGGAAAGCAGTGACTAGGCTCCCTTCGAAGTTGTCTCGTCTCAGACTAAACATCTCCCCTTCTTTCAAACCATGCTACCGCTTGGGGGTTACTCTAATTGTTACATTTTGTTGTTGGTGGTTATTGTTGTTGTTCTTACAAAGAACTGAATTCTTTTAAGGCCACTTCCTCTTGTTGTTTCTAGTTCTGCCCTCTGGGGCTGAGCCGAGTGAGTCTCCTTACTCTCCCCCATCACAGTCCTTCACAAAATCAAAGACAATAAATAATCATAATCCTTTGGAAAAAAGCTATTTGCATCTTCCTCTTCGTGGTCCTTTTTACTTAAACCCATGAAAAAAATTTCAAAATGTTTACAAGGAATCTCTGACATCAAAGGATGTTTTTGGTCAATCCCAACAGCACTTGGAAATGCGTATTCCATTTGATAACATTGGCCGATCATGAGTGGGGTTCCCCCCCTCTCTTTGAGCCTTGAAATGCTTCCATATGCTAGAAATTGGTCTCACCATTTTGCTGAGGGGGGAAAAGGAAAAAAAAATGTGGTTTAGTGGCTAGTTTGCTCATAAACATTAATCAACAGATTTAGTAATGGCGTCACCTCAGGATTGCCTGGGAAAACTTTCCAGCCCCGCGGGCCTCACCTCATTTTTAAGGTTGAATGTGGGATTTTGCCACAAAACAGCCCATTAATAGGAATCCATGATGATGTCCATAGGCTATGTAAATATGGAAATGTGGCTAAAATAGGTTAGTATTCTCAATTCATATATATTCAAACACATTCCAATGAAGAAATATGCTTCCTTTCTATTTTTCCCTTGCAAATCTTAAGTCAAAAGGACCAAGAGGAACAAAATTGCCACTTTTCCTCCAAACCCAAATCTTTACTTTTATCATCACTCTTGTACATCTGGATACTTTTGAGCCAACGGGACATTAATCATGACTGTAACGTCTACAGAAATAATTGGATGTTATGACATGAAATAAGAAAGTTGGGAAGAGGGAAGGGAAGTGGAAAAGATGATAAATTCAGTTCAGGACATGTTAATTTCAGATGCTTGTGGGACATCTAGTTGTAGTTACCCAGCAGACAGTTGAAGATATGGAATCGGAACCCCAGGGAGAGTGCTGTTCAAGATATAATTTTTGAAGCCATTTGCATAGAGGTGATAATTGAACTCAAAGGGAAATGATGAGATAACCAAAGGAGAAAAGATAAAAACAGATCAGCACAGAGCCTAGTGGACTGCTAATCCACTTAGTTGGAGTTAGGTATTTAGGGTGTGAGGGAAACAAGAGTATCTGAGAAGGAATGGCCAGACAAATAGGAGGATAAAGAGAGAGAAAAATCATGGAAGCAAAGTAAGGAGAGAATATCTTTAGGATGGGTGAGGAGTAGGCAGGTTCGTCATCAATTTTAAAGGTAGAAAAGGTCAAGGAGGATGAACATTGAGAAAAAGTCAATGGACTTAGCTTCATTGGTAACATCTTCTTACCCACAACAGGCCATTAAAAATATCTAAATGTCTGGTGTAGTTAAGGGATCATGGGACATTATGCAGCTGGAAGGAAACCTAGATCATAAAGCAAATCTCTGTTTCACAAATAAGGTTGAATGACTTGAGGTCACACTGGTATCAAGTTGAAGATCCAGGATTTAAACCCAAGTCCTCTTCCCTTCAAGTGCTTTGTCCACTAATGAATCAGAATTTCAGAGGAAGGAGGGACTTCACTGGTCATCCAGTCTAAATGCTAGCTGACAAAACTTCCTTCTACTGCTTACCTGAAATACGGTCATCTAGTCTAGTCACGTAAACCTGAGCTCAGGCTAGAAACGGAGCTGTGCAAAAGGCCAGAAAAGGGCTATGAGATTTTGCATGGGGCAAGCAAGTTGGCCTCCCTGACTTTTGGCTTGAACCTGACTTTGCTCTTGGGAAAGACTTCTGAATATGCTTCTCATTCAGACTGCTGGTCAACCATCCTTGCCTTACTCCTGGTGCTGTGGGCACAGGGGAACTGGGATATGGGTGAGCTGGGATAAGTACTGACAGGCTGTAGTGACCATGGCAGAGATACTCAGCAGAGATGGAACCAGGGTTTGGGGGATAAAGATGAATTCATCATCTGAGCAAAGATGGAATGAGTGAATTGAACTGAAAATTTGCAAAAATCTCAATGGAGAGTTAAGTCAGAGAGAGCTATTTTCTCTTTTCTATATTTTCCTTGCGGGGAGGGGGGGGGAGGGAAGGGGGAGGGCCCTCTCTACTACAATTTGGTTTGGAGGTACAACTTCTCTTTTTAATCTTCCCATGTCCTTAAGGTGCTGAGAGTGTTTGGAACTTCTTTCTGTACCCCTAGGAGTTGATTGTGAAGAAGGTCATGAGTTTCAGAAGCAATCTATTAGACTGAGCACTCCACAAGGTAGGTTTTAAGCATCCTATTGTGTGTGTGTGTGTGTGTGTGTGTGTGTGTGTGTAATAAGATGGACCTACATTATGGAGTGCCTATTTGTTAATGAATACAAAAGGTTGTGAATGAGAAAAAGGAGATCTTGGAATTTGAGATGGGAATCAGAGCAGATAATAATTTTTGTCTATATCAGTCTATATCATACTCCTCCTAGACCTATATTCAGCCTGGGGACAGCACTACATCATGAGCTTACAAAGGACTCGGGGTGGTGGGAGGCTAAACAGTGCAGGAGTTTGTAGGCTGCCTGTGAGAAAGCCTAAAGATGTGCAGGACAGTCTCTAACAAAGCCCCTTGACTGGCAAATTTTAGAGTAGCATCACCTCATGAGCAAATCATGTATCATACTCCCTAGATGACTAAATCACTAATCATATGATAGCCTGCTGTTCTTCAGGTTGCAGAAAGCAGGACAGAGACAGATGAGGTTGCTAATGCTTCTGGAGTTCTGGCAGGTATACACTCAGCCCATACCAACTACCACGAATTTTTAGTATCTCAGAAAGGAAGGAACGCAAACCTCCCTCCATGGGCATTCTATTCTGTTTCTTGAATAGCTCTAATTGTTGGGAAGCTTTTCCTGGTCTCAATCTATCTCTTTTTGATTTATTCTACATTGTTTCCAGCTCTACCCCCTGGGTCAAGCAGGATAAATCTAATCTTTCTTCCATGTGATAGACCTTCAGATATGTGAAGATATCTCATCATGTTTCCCCTCTGTCTTCTGTTCTCTAACCAAACATCTCCAGTTCTTTTGACTGATCCTTATCTATGGCATGAACTCAAAGTCTTTCACCTTCCTAATTGCCCACCTTGGACACTCTCCAGATTATTTGTGTGCTTCCTAAAATGGGGTGCCTGTGGTCAGACCAAGGCAGAGGAGATTGGTATTATCACCTCCTTATTCCTGGATGCTATGCTCCCCAGTGCAGCCTAAGGTTGTACCAACTCTTTAGGCTGCCATTATCACACTTATGGTCCACTGTGGTCCACTAAAACTCCTAGGGGAGGTTAGGAAGTGCAGTAGATAGAACCCTGGACTTGGGGTCAGGAAGACCTCAGTTCAAATAAAGTTCAGCTCCATTCACTTCTATTCAACAAGCATTTTTTTAAGTGTCTACTATGTGCCCAGACAACGTGAAATGTCCTCTCTTTTGTGGAAATGGAGATAATAACCCCTATGCTACTTCCAGTGGCAGCTAGATGGCATGGTGGATGGAGCCCTGGGCCTAGAGTCAGGAATACCTGAGTTCAAATCCAGCCTCAGGCACTCACTAGCTGTGTGACCCTGAGCCAGTCACTTCACCCTGTTTGCCTCAGTTTCCTCATCTAGAAAATGAGCTGGAGAAGGAAATGGCAAACCACTCTAGTATCTTAGCCAAGAAAACCCCAAATGGGACACAATTGAAACAATCAAAAAACAGCAACAACTGCTACTTACCTGTTGTCGTGAGAAGCAACTGAAATAATGGGTGTCATATGCTTCATGACTATTCAATGTTATAAAACTGTGAGCTATTTTATTCAATACCTGAGCTTTATTATTCATTAGACTGAGACGGAAGAGCGTTTGAGTCGTCTTTTTGGGGTTTGCTTTGTTAGCTCTTATTGATAATAATATATGAATTATATTCATAGTTAATATTTATATAGTAATTTAAAGTTTGCAAAGTGTTTTACATATGTCATATCTTTAGATAAATAGAATTTACCTGAAGCTCTCAGCATCAGCTTTAGAGAGAGGATGCAACGATACTAAATGCTGTGCTAATTACCTATATTGGAGAATTTCAGCCTAGCAGAATTCCACCTCCGCCACCACCACCTGTCTTCCACAAATGACACCATCTATAACTGCTGGTGTTTCAATAGTAAAGAGGCTTCTCTCATTTTAAGTGTTTTTTTTTCTTTTTGGAATGCCTTCCCCAAAAGGAAATTATTTTCAACTGAAAAAAAACCCCAACCCTGAAATTGCATCTCAGTAGCAATTATAATTTAAAAAACAAAAGCTATTGATAAATATGAAAATGAGTTCTTATAATAAGCTCTCCATGAGACGAAGTGATGGGAGCAATTTTCCATATGAAATTAAATAGACCAGAGACAAAAGAGGTTTCATCTACATGGCATAGACTTTAAAAAGTAGCTTGTCATCAACCAGGATATTAAGTTCAGACCAAAAGAGCTAAGAGACTAAAAGAATAATCAGGTCTAGGTGATGCCCCTCCATTCCTCCCCCCCCCCCCAAATCCAAACCATCAGATGATTTCCTAACTCAAAATTAATTATAACCCAGCCACCTTTTATTAGTTTCAATTTTCTTTTCTAAAATACCTTGCTTTCAAAATACTACCAAAGCAAAAGATAGTGTATTTAAAGAGTTCTTGTAAATTACAATATCAAAAGTAATTAGAATCACATTCTCCTCTCAATCACTCTGGTCCAAATCCCACTGGTGTCAATGGGAGTTACAGCACTCTATCTGGGGAAATTAGGTTTCGGGAGAAAGTTGCAACCCACTGAAATGATCTCTTACATAGCAAACATTGTCTTGAAAGTGAGCCTAAGAAAAATCCTGTAGTTAAAAATAAATCAGCTTTAAAATATGCTGTTGAGGTAGTGCCAAGATTTCTAAATTGGTTATTAAAATGGCAACTGAATGTGAGATCGGTGGGGGGGTTGAAGGGGGGTGGAGAGAGGAAATAGCTTTTACAAGACTTATTGTAGGGCCTGTCAGAAGTGTTTCAAGAGTCATAGTTCTGGCTAGGCAATAAACTGGAGTCCCTGCTGGGTTTCATTTAGGCTTCCAAATTCATAGGAACAGCCCAGTTCCAAAAAGTTTAATTTAGATCATGAATAAAACAAAGTTTCAATAACATGCTTTAAGGCTCTTCTGGAAAATGCTAATTTGGGTCCTGTTTTGCATAAATTCTTTCGCTAAAAATTTTTTTTTTCATAATGGGAGCTGTATGCCGATGGGGTGGGTAGCAAAGGCAGAATGAAAACCTAGAATGAAACATTTCACAGCTGGGGTATTAAGATTACCTGGGTCCCCCTTTAGTTTTGAATTGGTGTGTGGGAGAGGGGAAGTGGTTCTGTGAAAGTTTATTCTTCTGTGACAACAGAAAGACACAAATTAAATGACTCAAGAGTCATGCTATGATGTAAAACTCATAGGAGCTTATTGATATAGATGCTAATTTAGCCCTATTAGAAAGCTCTAATATAATTCAAAGCAGAATAAAAAAAATAGAACTCCTCCTTAATGTTGCTTCCAACTCTTGAAAACTATCATTAATGCACCCTTACAGCCATCTTTAAAATGAAACAGCAAGACAATCTCAGGAGCATTAAGGACCTGAAAAAGCATATCATTTCAGGTTAAGAGGCAGGCAGTCACATATTTTCCATGATTAGCCCAAAAAATCCCTTTCACTGATGCCTGAAGTTCTACGAAGAGTGATTCATTCCTTTGGTTTTAGGAAGTAGCAATTCCCTCCTCACTAAAGATCTTTGAGCAAGGGTCGGATGACCACCTAAATCATAGGATCCTAGATATTTAGTCCTGGAAAGGACCTTAGAGGACATTGAGTCAGACCCCTGTTAGGGATGTTGTGGAGTAGGCTTCTTTTTCTTGTAGGGGTGACCTCAGTTGGCCCCTGACATCACTTTCAATTTGAGAGTCTGTGGCATCCTTTGGGATTAAGGATCACCTTTCCCTATATGTCCTCTCCTATCCATGGCCCTGGGAATGGTAATACATTCAATCCTAAAGAACTACACGGAGATTAGTTTTTTATATATAATCTCTCTTACCCTACAAGAAAGAAGGAAGTTCACAAGTTCCCTAATCTCCCAAATTTACCTTAACACCATCTTTGACACTTCTCTCTTCTTCAATGCCCTTAATTTAAACAATTTTCAATTCTTACTGATTCTAGCTCTATGTTTTTTCTCATCCCTTTGTCTCTATTCACAACATCCTCTAAACTTGTTCAGGCTCTTACCATATTTTGCTTGTTCTAATGCAATAAATCCTAATTCATCTTTTTGCTATTAATTCCTTTCCTCTCTAATCTATCCTCCACACGGATGCCAAGAAAATCTCCCTAAGACACAGATTTGACTGTTTCCCCTCAGTTCAAAAATATTCCATGACTCCCTGTTATCTCTGACATAATACACAGCTCTTTAGCTTGGTGTTTAAAGCCTCCACAAAGTAAAATGGATAATTTTATTACATTAAATTAAAAAGTGCTTGTACAAACAAAACCAATGTGGCCAAGATTAGAAGGAAAGCAGGAAACTGGGGGGAAATTTTTTGTAGGAAATTTCTCTTATAAAAGACCACATTTATCAAATATATAGAGAACTGAGTTAAATTTATAAAAAATACAAGTCATTCCCCAATTCATAAATGGTCAAAGGATGTGAACAGATGATTTTCAGAAGAAGAAATCAAAGCTATCTGTAGTCCTATGAAAAAATTGTTCTAAATTACTATTGATTAGAGAAATGCAAATTAAAACAACATCAAGGTACCTACTACCTTATACCTGTCCTATTGGCTAGCATGGCAGAAAAGAAAAATGATAAATGCTGGAAGGGACGTGGAAAAGTTGGGACACTAATGCACTGTTGGTGGAGTTGTGAACTGGTCTGACATTCTGGAAAAAAAATTGGAACTAAGCCCAAAGTGCTGTAAAACTGTGCATGCGCCTTGATCCAGCAACTAGGTCTGTGCTTCAAAGAGATCAAAGAAGAAGGAAAATTACCTATATGTAACAAAAATGTATATAGCAGCTCTTCTTTATGGTGGAAAAGAATTGGAAATTGAGGGGATGCCTGCCAACTGGGGAATGACTGAACAAAATATGGTATATGATTATAATGAAATACTATTGTACTATAAGAAATGACAAGCAGGATGGTTTCTGAAAAACCTGGGAAGACTTACATGAACTGATGCAAAGTGCAGTGAGCAGAACCAGAACAGTGTACACAATAACAGCAATATTGTATGCTGATCAGCTGTGGATGACTTAGCTATTCTGATCAGTACTATGATCGAAGGCAATACTGAAGGACTTGTGATAAAAAAATGTGATTCATCTCCAGAAAGAATACTGATGGAGTTTAGTGGGGGAGACACATCTAGGAATTTTCAGGTGCAAGTCAGTTGGAAAGAACCCATTGTCCTTAGGGTGTAATAGCAAAGCAGATAGTAATGTATCTTCTTTAATGTTATTTTCATTGATAAGACCAGGACCATGTCTGGTGCATTTGACAGTACTAAGGATTTTGATGACATGACCTTTTCCTTTTTTGTGGATTTTCATTAGATGTGGCTGCTGGTGAGACAGCAGGGTCTGCAGAGGTTGTTAGTCACTGGTCTAGTCTTTACAGGACATTTCTCATCCCTTTGTCTCTATTCACAACATCCTCTAAACTTGTTCAGGCTCTGGTAATGTCTGAAAGGGCTGGTCTGGTGGCAGGCAGATGGTTAGCACTGATGTTAGTGAGGGCAGGCCCCTTCTCCACAAAAGTTGTTCCCCTTGATGGTGGCTTGGCTATAGGCACTAGTGGTCTGGGGGATATTTCTGTCCCTTGGGTTCTTGGGCTCAGGGTGCTGAACCATTTACTCTGGCGTTTGAGGGGAAATAGTGGTTGGGATATTTCATGATTTATAGTCATATATAATCACAGGAGCATTAATCTAGAGTTGAAAAGAACCTCAGAGGCCATCTGGATCAAACCCCCTCATTTTACAATTGAGGAAACTCAGCCCCAAGGTATTTAAGTGACTTGTTCAGTGTCACACAGATAGTGAGTGTGTATGTGGGGGTGGGGATTTGATCCCAAGTCCTTTGACTCAAGGGTAGGTGCTGTTACCACTGTATTATGCCCTTGCTCAGACTAGCTCGCTGAGCTAGTCTGTCAGCACCTCTATACTGAATGACTACAGCACAGATTAATAATAAGCTGAGTCTAAACTTGACAAGGAGGAGAGGATTGGGCTGTATTGAATTTGGGAAATTTCGTGGTACCGTCAACAGTCCCAAACTGCTACCTGCCATAAAGAGCTGCTTTCTTTTAAACACCAGTATTCTTCTAGCAATGTATCTTTGAGATCACAGATCCACCAGCGTGTCAAAGCATTTCATAGATCCATGATTTCAATAGTATGTACTCTTCACACCAATGCTTATTTTAATCTCTTAGCACCTAATAGACAATCTTCATGAAATGCTGTGCTAGAAGATAACACCTTATATGCCCAACCTCCTGATCAATCTCCTTTCCACCCTCAGCTAGGCTGATCCTTGAGATAGAGACAGAGAAAAGCTGAGCCTTTCTACCCTGGAAGATGTGCTTCATCTTATATTCATCTGGCACAGCCTCCAATCACCCAAAGTCAGACAGTAGTGGTAGCACATATAAGCCCAGGAACTGGGCTAGGAGAGGGAGAAAGAGAGAGAGAGACAGAGAGGGAGAGAGAGAGAGAGAAAGAGAGAGAGAGAGACAGAGAGAGACAGAGAGAGAGAGAGAGAGAGAGAGACAGAGAGAGACAGAGAGAGAGAGAGAGACAGACAGACAGAGACAGGGAGACAGAGAGAGACAGAGACAGAGACAGAGAGACAGAGAGAGAGACAGAGACAGAGAGAGAGAGACAGAGAGAGAGACAGAGAGAGAGAGAGAGATGCAGGGAGAGGGACAGACAGACATAAGTGGATCCCTTGGGTGTAGAAGACTGCCTGAGGTAGGGAAAACATGCTCTGGTTGGAAACAGAATGGATCAAAGTTCTTTTGCCAGTCAGTAGTAGGGTCAGGTGTGAGTGGCCACTGACCGTCCAGCCAAGGTAGATAAGGAGATTCAGTCTCTAAAATGAACAAACAAACAAAAACAAAAACAAAAACCCCAAACCAGTTCATGTGGGTACCTCAATGAGAAATAAAGCAAGCTTTAGTAGAGGTCTTGAAAATTTATTTTTCAAAGACATTGTTCCTCCTCCCCATTAAAATACTTTATTCAATTCCACAGCCAGATTTCCAATTTCTCATAGGAGGTGAGAAAACATATATCCTACAAATGGATTTATTTGAGTCTTTTAATGATTCGCTGATTCTAACGACTGAATTTTTTTCCATCCCCTTCTGTGTTTCTGCAGCCAATAGACACTTTCCCTCTGGGGGAAATGCATGCACTATTAAAATAAAGTCAGTGCTGGAATTAATGTCTCATGTTAATCTCTTGGGGTTTCCATTCCTTGTTGCTGAGCCTCTCAGGTGTAGTGTTTGTCATTGATTGTGTGCTCAAACAATCCCTATTAGTGCACGAGCTTTGCAACGTGCTGCTAATATGGAAAAGTACCAAGGGAACAACACAACGTTCCTCTTGGTGAAGTATTGGCTCTGTACTAAAATGGGGACATCTGCCCCACCCATTCTCTTGTTTAGAAAAATCAGTCAAATGGGATCTGGTTTTTTCCTCCCGTGTCAGACAACAATGCAATTCTATAACATCAGATTTTTCATGTTTATTTCTTCATCCAATTTGTTTTCTAACCACACGCACATTCAAGAACATTTTATTTTTAAGAAGCATCTGAGTGTTTGGCATACAAGGAAAGGAATGGAGTGATGGCAAAAAACAAAAAATGGATTCGTTGAATGTCTGTTTCGTCAAGACATTTGTAATCAGTCAGTCCTCTGTAACATGTAATCATAGATGTGAAGGATTGGGAGGAGTTTTTGGAGGTCATTGTTTTTCTTGCTGGTTTCTCTTCTTCCTCCCGCCCCTAAAATGAAAGCATTCTCCAAGACTCTGTCCTTGGCTTTCTTGTGCTATGTAGCCGCCCTTGTGGATCTTCTCCACTGCCAGGAGGGAAAGGGGAGCGATCCTCTTGGCTGCTTCTGCCAGTTAGATACAGGCGCTGTTGCCATCTCAATAATCCCTTCTTCTTTGAAGACCAGTCCATCTGATTATGTCACCCTTCCTTGCCATCTATCAGATTCTGGGACACCCTTTCAGTGTTCTCATGCCTTCAGCACATGGGTCACTGGCTTCTTTTCTATTCCATTGCCTTCATATTGATGACTTTTTTTACCTACTGGTCTCTCAATTCATTGACCTCCCATTACATCACCTCTACCACCACTGTACTTCAGTCACCAACAAGGACTAAGGTCACACAGCTCAGACCTCTTCCTGACCTGACCTTTGTTTCACTTTACAAGATCCAGAGATGGAAAATTCTCCTCTCAAATCAGTCTTTGCCTTCTTCAGTGAAAGATGCTTTATTCTCTTGGTTCTTCTCCCACTTCTCTGACTACTCCTCTTGTCTCCTTTGCTTAATCTTCTGTCTGACTCCTAAAAGACAGTGTGTTCCCCAAGATCATGTCCCTGTCCCTCTTCTATGTTCTCTGTGTTGGCAATCTCATCCACTCCCACAGCTTCAACTACTGTTTGTATGTGGTTGATTCCTCCATCTCTAACTCTCATCCTGATCCCTTCTAGGCTCATATATACAAATCTTTTGTTGTTCAGTTGTGTCTGACTCTGTGATCCAATTTGGAGTTTTCTTGGCTGAGATACTGGAGTGGTTTGCCTTTCCTTCTTCAGCTTATTTTACAGATGAGGAAACTGAGGCAAACAGAAGTAAGTGATTTATCCAGGGTCACACAGCTAGGAAATATCTGAGGCCAGATTTGAACTCAGATTTGAACAGCTCATCTTCCTGATTCCACTCTTGGTGCTCTATACACTATGCCCACTAACTGCCAACAAGAATCACAATTCCTCATCACCATTTCAAACCTAACATGTTCCAAACTGAACTGTCTCCGTTCTTCTTGTTAAAATTCCTACCCAGCCTTTCAAATCAATGCACATCCATATTCCTTTTTTCAGGGAGCCTGGAATGCATTCCTGTCTCTTACAGACCTTGTTTCCTTCAAACTCTGCTCAAGAGCAGCTCCCTCCCCACCCCAAAAAGGGCTTAGTTATCAAGTTTATCACTGTCTGTTTTCTACCATTGTTAGTGTTGTACCTAGGCTGTCTCTCCTTCTGGCCTCTAAATTGAAGGCAGGGATCATATCTTATTCATCATATTTTGCACAGAATCATGCACAGAATAGGCCCTTAACAAATGTGTATTGAATGATCTTATCTGATCTGTCCCAGTGATTTAACCTCTTGGCATCTTTTTTGAATCCTAACTCATCATCCAAAGTGTTCTCCATCCCACCCAGGCTTGTGTCATCAACAAATTACTTTGACAGAACTTTAGAAACCTTTTAGAGGTCCAAAGGTGGTGCAGGAGAAGCGGGTAGCCAGGAGTCAGGAAGAGTTGAATTCAAATCTGGCTTCAGACAATTATTAGCTGTTTGACCCTGAACAAGTCATTTAAACTGTTTTCCTCAGTTTCCTCATCTATAAAGTGAGGATAATAATAGCACCCTATCCCGAGGATTTCAATTCAGGTCCTACCTCTGACACTTATTAGCTCTATGCTCCCAGATGAGTTGTACAATCTGTACATGCTTAGGACAAGTCCCCAACACCAAGTAATGGTTGTGACCTTTAGATCTGTGTCCCATGCTGCAGATCAGAGACCCTTTGAGTTTGTGGCTATTATCCTGGCAAGTCACCTGGTACCCCAGGGGTACCAGGGAGTACCTTTGCCTGTGGAATTCCATTTTAAACCAAGAGGTGGCCTGTTGAAGATTAATAAAAATTGTTAGGCTAGATTTTTAAAAATATGTATTGAATGATTATTGCATTTAGGGTATTTTAATGTACTTAATAGCAGAACTGAAATGGCCCATCCTGAAGGGCTTGTCTCCATTTTTGCACAGTGGCCCCAGACCTGGAGGCTAGATGTATCACTTTATATCATTATGACATGTGGGAACATTATGTAAGACTCCTGCCTTTGAGCAGTTAAAACCTTACCTTTACTTAGCTACTGGCTTCCACAGACATTCAGGAGGGTCAAAGGATTATAAGTCTAGAGGTAGAAGGAGCCTCAGAGTCAACAAGTATTTATTAAGCCCCTACTGTATACCAGGCATTGTGCCAAGCACTGGGAATACACAGAAAGGCAAAAAACAGTCCCAGCCCTCAAGAAGCTTACAATCTAGTAGAGGAAGATGATTTTAGAAAAGAAGCTGAAAAGGGGCAGGAGAAAGGTGTCTGATGGAGAAGTCCAAAAGCAGTGCAGCTGGTAGAAAATGAGGAAAGAAATTTTGAAAGATCACTTTGACAGTGGAGTGGAGAATGGGAACAGAGAGGAGAGAGACTAGAGGTAGTGAGACCCACCAAGGCTACTGCAGTCATCCAAGCATGAGCTAATAAGGGCTTACACCAAGATGGCGGGAGTGTCAGGTCAGAAAAAGAGGTAACAGAGGCTATTATTTTATTTATTAATATTATTTATTTTAATTAGTTTATTAATATTATTATCGAGGCCCAAACCCCAAAATTTACAGATGAGGACACTGAGGCTCATAGAGGGTTCTTTTTCCTCTCCTGCTCTGTCTCTCCTTTTGATAAGCCCATTTCTGTAACTGTGAGCAGGGAGAGAGTACTTAATAACAAAGTAGGGGGCGGGGGAAGAGAAAGGTTGTTTTGGGCTATGTATGAACAAGGCCAAAAGATCCAGATGGAAAGTAAAAAATTCGGTTAATCATCCAGATGTTCTGTCTACACGATGCCAAACATATGACTATTAGGAGACATCCTCCAGATTGGTTGGAGTTTTCATTTTCTGTCTTGGGGTTTGGTGTTACAGAGACCTAGATTTAAACTCTTCCCGAGCCAGCAAGAAGCAGTGGCTGGAGTCCTCGGCTGCCAGACAAGAGACTGGGGGTCCCTTCCCAGGACACCCACAGACACAGATGGATCTTTGGAAGGTCATGTAACAAAGAGCTAAATAAAAGTACTCGCAACTCCCCTTGGCCTTGGCAGACCCACTGAGAAGAGCTTTCCAGGGTGCATCTCATTCAGGGTGTGTCTTTCTTGTCATTCAGAGTTAATGAGAGTATCACAAAGTGTGTGGTACTTCAGCATGAGGCAACAAGATCATAGGAACAGAGATGGAAGCGACCTCAGAGGTCAGAGTCCAGCTGAGGTCAAGAGAGGGGAAGCAAGAGAAGAGACCTGCCTAATGTCACATAGGTAATTACAGACTGAACAGAATTAGAACCCAGGACGTCAAATGCCCAGACCAGAGTTTTTTTCCTTCATGCTACCTCTCCTGAGCTCAAACCCCTGATGGCCTTTTACTTGACAAACAAAGGCAGCACCGCATTGCAGCCATAAATTACAATTGGGGCATAAGAGGCGTAATTTTTAAAAAACTGATGGGAAAACTTTCCAAAGTAACTGAGGCAAAAACTGTTGGATTTTGTCCATCTTTCTTTATTATCATGATATGAAGAAAGTAGTGTGAGAGTCTCTTCCCAGGACACCCACAGACACAGATGGATCTTTGGAAGGTCACATAACAAAGACCTGTTATAATAAGGGGACGGATTAGATCAGTGGTTCTCAACCTTCCTAATGATGCCATCCTTTAATACAGTTCCTCATGTTGTGGTGACCCCCAACCATAAAATTATTTTCCTTGCCACTTCATAACTGTAATTTTGCTACTGTTATGAATTGTAATGTAAATACCTAATATGTAGGATGTATTTTCATTGTTACAAATTGAACATAACCCACAGGTTGAGAACCGCTGGATTAGATGATCTCAAAATTACCTTCTAGCTCTAAATGTCTAGGATTCTGTGCTTGTGAGTCTGAGGCTTTACACTAAACACCATCGGAGTCCTGACCTGGGTACCGAACATTGAACAGTGGCCATTGAGAGACAGTGTCAACACAAGCCAATGGCCAAGGGCTAGTACAGCCCATGTGTAGCTCGTTAAGCTCTACTCAATCAGAGAACATCACACATGCCTCTGAACACTTCTGCAATCCAAACATGAGATAAAGAAATCAGAGCATGTTCAAGGTCTAAATCAGAGAGAAGGAAAAATTGAACCAAAAGTCCTTTAATGGAAAATGGGTTTTCTCATCAGTGAAATGAATGGCTTGGAATAGGTGAGCTCTAAATTCTGCCAGTTCAAAATCACGTCATCTTAAATTTCACCTTGGTTGCCCTGCCCTTCATTTCCATTCCTTTCTGCATTCCTCCCAACAGTCACAGTTCCCTCTTTGGCATCCAGATGGCTCAGCCTCATGCTATCCCAACAGCCCCTGATGCCACCTGAACACCCTCCTGATCCATGGGGCATCTATTATCTGAAACATGCTACCTCTTGTGCTGACCCATGAAGAGGAAGAAATATCCTCTCCCCTTCCTGGATGGAAAAATTGAGAAGTTGGAACTCAAGGCTTGTGTTTTCCACCTACTGCTTCCAATTTCTCACCACCCTCTTTTTCCCTCCTCAAATCTAGCTCCTGACCCTCCTCTAACTGAAATGCCACTCTCAAAAGTCCCCAGTGATTTCTTCCTCTTCTTCACCAATGGACCTGGTATTGCCAAAAGATCACTGGGCTTGGAGGTAGGAGACATGGATTTGACCCTGCACTCTTCCACTTCTCAGATGCTTGGTGTGCCTGGAACCCTCTCCTCATCTCTGCCTCCTGACTTCCCTGGCCTCCTTCAAGTTTCAGCTGAAATCCCATCTTTCGAAAGAAGCCTTACCCATCCCCTTTCATCTTCCTGCCTTCCCTCGGCAATGACCCCTCAGTGACACTGTGTGTATCTTGTTTGTGCCTAGATATTTTCGTGGTGTCTTTCCTATTAGACTGTGAGCTCATTAAGAGTATGGGCTTAATAAATGCTTATTAACTGGCTGACCTTTAGAATGTAAACTTCCTGAGGCACCAGCCTACCTAAGTTCAGAGATGCTTATCACTATAGGATTGGACAACAGAGAGTGTGGTTTATTTTATTTTATTTTATAATTATATAAATTATATATTTGTGTAATTTAAATATAATTATATTTATAAATATAATATAAATATATTTATGTAATATGTAAATATATATAAATACTTACCAGTACAATCCACAAAGACCACCTGTCTACTAAACCATGTAGGGGTTACAAATTATTTTGTTTCAACAAAGAGGAAGACCAGTTAAAACACAGATCTTTTGGAGTATTGGAGTGAGAAGAAGCCTAGTCCAGTACCATGAGCTAGATGGCTCGGTGGATAGAGCTCTGGCCTTGGAATCAGGAAAACCTGAGGTCAAATCTTAACTCAGACACTTCCTGGCTATGTGACCCTGGGTAAGTCACTTAACCTCTCTGTGCCTCAGATTGCTCATCCATAAAATATGGCTTTCCAAGGGAATCTGCAGTTCAAAATCCATGATCTTACGAGCACATAATAGGTGCTTCACGAATATGAAATGAACTCACATTTATCTAGTTCCTTCTAGGCTGGAGCCCATTATCAGTGACATACCCAGAGCCTTTATAATTTGGTGGAACCTGCCAGAACTTGTCCTAATGACACAGCCTGTGAGAGCCCAGGGTCACTGCCATGCCATGATGAAGCAAATACAGGAAGATTTCATTAGCATCCTTGCTGCCCCCCTCCCCAATTACTTTGTATTTAATTCTGCAAGCTTTTTGAATATACTTATCTGTGAATGTATTTCCCCTTCTCCCCTAAGTAATATATTTCTCTGTGTCCATGTTCCCCTCATTGTTTTACCAGATGACAAACATCTTGAGGGCAGTGATTATTTTCATTTTCCCTTTTAGTTCCCGGCACCTAAAACAATTCACAGTAGGCACTCTGTAAATGCTGATTGAAGAGGAAAAAAATTCTAATTTTGAATCCGTTTTCTCTTGTAACGAGAAGGATCATTGCCTTAGGAAGGAAATAGCAACTATCAGTAGAAAGGAGTTAATGCCCAAGATAAATCAGGAGACCATAAGAGAATGCCCAGTTGACCAAGATTTAGATTTCAGGGCTGGGGGCCCTGGCTGTAGCCCAGACCTCGCCTCTGACATCCAAAGGAGAAAACACAAAGATGATATACCTCGAGTCCTGGCCCTGCCTGATGCCTGGCTCTTGGATCTACCCAATGACCCAAATGTGGTAAGGTCTGTTTTGTTATATTCAGCTCAATTGAAGAAATATCTGTTAAGCCCCTACTCTCCCCCATTGGCATGGCACCCAACTCTGGCCTGAGCTGGTAAAAACCTCCACTGGTTTCCATGGTAGTGCAACCTCCGGACTGCCAGGGGAAGCTAAGGGTGCCTGAGGCCAGACCCTGGTGGGTTGTTTGACAACATAGACAAATGGGAATATACTCTCTTCTTCTTTTTCACTTGGTTTTAATGGAAACCCATGTTTATAGAAGAATTCCAAATAAATCAGCTATAGGCAAATGTTTATCCTTCTTTAATCACATGACAGGGGGATCACTGGGAAAGAATGGACTCAGTTCTAGAATGTTAAAAGCTGAAGCTGGGAAGGAGTTTAGAGACCATTGAGTACAGGCAGGCTGAAGTTCATCCTGGAGCCCTTTGACATTCAGTCTGGGGAAGTCTGTGAACTCCCACTTAGAATAATGTTTTTAAATACATAGGATTAGGAAAGAAACCAATTATATTTAAGTAACAAATAAAAAATACATATGTAATGTATATATTTTATTTGTTACTTCAACATAATTGGTATATGTATACATATACATATACACATGCATACATATAGACATACATGTACACACACACACACATATGAAACAAGTTTGGAAGCCAAGACGGTAGAGTAGCAGGAAGAAGTTCTCCAACTTCTTTTCCTCCAACAACTCTTCCTCATAGATCTAGGAAATATAACAGACCAAACCTTGATCAGGAAATTTAAAAAATTCTGTGTTGTTTTTCCAGCCCAGGTCTGCATAGGGAGACAGAGAAGTCTGCATACACTAGATTTGGGGGGTCTGGGTAGGAACATGCCCAAATTCCAAACCAAGGAGAGGTTCTGTACCAGGGAAAAAAGTGGTCCCAGATCCAGCATAGAGGAGTACTGGTGTTGGGTGCTGGAACAGGTGCTGTTGCTCACTGCCAATTGTAGATCATAAATTCAGGACAGACTGAAGAGGGGACCTGGTATTATGGAGTGAAGAGTGGTTGCAGTTATAAGTAGGCTGTATATTGATCAAGGAGCAAGTTCAGAAGCAAACAGTAGCCATGTGGCGTAGGGGTCTAGAGCAGCCTGAAGTCCACAGAGGATAACAAGGGCCAGAATTACAGACCAAAGAGAAGCCTACAAAGTTGTCACAATGAGGCAGCAGAACTATGCAGTCAGCTTGATAGTGACTGAATTCAAAACTCCAGGTGTAGAACTCCAAATGATGCAAGCCCACAAGTGTGGTGCTCTAACACAAATCCAGGACAAGCATTTGCAGAGTTCAGACCAAGGAGGCAGTAATCAGACTCTGTCCTGGATGAGACTACTTTGGGAGCACTGAAAGCTTGCAAGTCCCCAAACTACCCTGCCCAATTCTTAATACTTGCAAAGGCAACAGTAAGAACAGCTCAAACATTTCCTTCAGAAATGTCAAAAGCCCAGCACTAACATAAATTCTAAAGTTATGAATTAGGCTGGGACAATTAGCATACAAAAAAATAATCCACCATAAAAATCTATTATGGTGATAAGAATTCTCAAACACAAACTCAGAAGAAGGAAACACCAAAACATCTACAAGCAAAGTCTAAAAGAAAAATGCAACTTGAGCATAAATTCAACTAGAATTTTCAGAGGAGATGATATAATCATTTTTAAAGGAGCTTAAAATGTTTTTTTTTACAAATAAAATGAGAGTATTAGAGGAAAAAAATGGAAAAGAAAATAGAGCTAAAGAAGAAAGAATTGGAAAAGAAATCAACAGCTTAACATAAGAGGTGCTAAACTTTGTCCAAACAACAATATCCCTGAAAATTAGAATGGACTAGCTAGAAGATGACTTCATGAGATAACAAGAAATATTAAAACAAAGTCAAAAGACTGAAAAATGAAAGAAAATATAAAATATCTCAGCAAAAACAACAGATCTAGAAAACAGACTGAGGAGAAATTTAAGTCATTGGAATACCTGAATACTATAACCAAAAAATAGATCTGAGATGTCTCATTTCAAGAAATCTCAAAAAAAATTGCTTAGGTCTCTTAGAATCAGAAAGCAAAGTGGAAATAAAATCTATGGGTCATTTCCTGAAAGGAATCTCAAATGAGAACACCCGGTAATATTATAGTCAAAACATCTAGAATTTCTAGGTCAAACAAAAAAGTACTGCAAATAGCCAGAGAGAAAAAAAAAGATCAAGTACCCAAGTACCCAATCAGATCTACGTATGATTTAGTTGCCATCACTTCAAAGGAGTGGAAAGCTTGGAATATGGTGTTTCAGAAGGCAAAGGATATAGGTTTATAACCAAGAATAACAAAAGAATGGAAAGGGAGAGTAAGAAGACTATGCTGGAGGTAGGGAGAGAAGGGAGAGAAAGGATGGGGAAAATTATGTACTATAATCAGGGTGGTCGAGGAGAAGTCTATACAAACAAGGAGGAATAAGTGAGAGACGCAAGTGACACCTAAATTTCAGTCATATTAGAACTGGTCAAAAAAAGGAGAGGGGAAGAATACACACACAGTTAGGCACAGAGATATATTTAACTAAACAAGGAAAAGGAGGGAAAGGGGAGAAAGGAACAAGAGGGAGACTGGATTAAAGAAGACATTAGTCCTAAGCAAAACAAAGTAAATATTCACAAAAATATTTATAACCACTCTTTTTGCAGTGGCAAAGAATTGGAAACTGAATGGGGGTGTCCAGCAATTGAGAAATAGGTGAACAAGTTATGGTAGATAAATATAATGGAATACTATTGTGCTGTAAGAAATGATGATACGGGATAGTTTCAGAAAAACCTGGGAAGATTTGTATGAACTGTGCACAAGGGAAGAGAACCAGGAAACATTTTTTTACCATGACAATAATGTATGTAAAGACAAACAACTTCAAAAGATTTAGTAATTCTGATTAGTAGATGGAACAACTACAATTTCAGAGGACTCATGATGAAACACTACCCACCTCCTGCTAGAAAGGGAAAGGATTCAGACTGTGGAATGAGACATGGGGATTTTGGACATGGTCAATGAAGAAATTTATTTTGCTTGATTATACACATTTGTAACGGATTTTGTTTTCTTTCTTTCTCAACTGGAAGTAGGGAGTGAGGGGAGGGGGAAGAAGGCAGATTTTTGCTGATAGAACAAAATTTTTTCAAGGTTCATTTACCCTGGGTTAAGGACAATTGATCTAGTCTAACTACCCCCCTTCATTTCGTAAATCATAAAACCAAAGGGAAGAGCCTTGCCTAAGGTCCCACACCCTGATAAGTGGTGAAGCTGGGAACTGAACCAACATCCCCTGATTCCAAATCTAGCTCTCTTTCCACCAGACCACAATGTCTGGTGAAAGAGTCCCAATGGTTAGAGTAGTTGAAGACTTGACTGGTAGCAGCCTTGCAAAGGGATGAAAACATCCTCAGTCACAGACATTTTCAAACCTTGTCATACGTTTTCATTTCTAGGGTTGTTATCGCCAGCCAAGACAAGAGCTCACAAGTTGTTTGTACCTTTCTGCAACCTGCTTCCTAAACCCACCCAAAGTGTTCTCTCACGCACCAGATCAGAAGTGGAAGTTTTTTTCCATAGTTACCAAGCACCTGCCTTCGGGGTGATCTTTTTACCTTTCGTTTTGTTAGTACCTCTCCAAAATCAGAAAGCATTCGGCTGTGATTACAGGAAACATGGAACCCACCGCAAGGCTGTCCGAGACTACTGAATTGCAATTGGTCCCAGGTGCCTGCTTCACAAAAAAGAACACTCTGTTTCGGCTTCATCTTGGCACCGTGTTAGCCCTGCCTAATTTAACATGAAAGCTACATGCAATGTCTGACTTCGACATTGTTAAGTCCAAATACATTTGCCAAAAACTACAAACAGACCGAGTATCTGCTAAACAAATAATCCTGTCACTTTGCATCAGGATTGCACTGCGTTAATGAGGAACAGATCAGCCTCTTTTTTGAAAGCATTTTTCAAATAAAGATTATGATGATTTTAAAATAGATGGCACTCGCTGAAACACAAAGAGATACTTGGAGAGCCTTGACCTCTGTCTTACTCAAGCCAGCAAAGCGAGTGCATTTGCCTCCAAAATCCTATTGCCTGTGAGCCTCAGAAACTCAATTCACTTGTTGCATTCAAGACGTCTCTTGAAAATTAAAACCGACTGCCCAAATCTACTTGAATTCTGGGCTTCGTGCACACTGCTAACTTTTAACTCTTAGCCTGAAGTTGGAAGCAGATGTGGCCACGGAGAAGAGCAGATATGATACCTACTTGCCCCTGACACCTCATTCAGCGTCACTCACTTCCCCCGACTGCTAAACCCCAGCTCCCGAGACAAAGACGATCGTTGACCAGAGCCTGACGCTCAAG
The DNA here is from genome assembly GCA_028627135.1 of Pseudochirops cupreus. Taxonomy (NCBI): domain Eukaryota; kingdom Metazoa; phylum Chordata; class Mammalia; order Diprotodontia; family Pseudocheiridae; genus Pseudochirops; species Pseudochirops cupreus. The sequence continues at coordinate 54,928,431 of CM053583.1, read as the reverse complement.
TTGACAGGAGAGGGAGGTTGAAGCTTGGATTTTAGCCTATCACATTAATGGTTTGCAAAGTTCTTTGCATGTTAGCGCATTTGATCCTTACAATAGTCTTGTAAGGTGTTACTACGCCCATTTTACAGAAGAGGAAGCTGATGCAAAGAGGAGTTAAATGACTTGCTCAGTTAAACGACGAGGATCTGAAGAAAGATTCGGACTTGGGTCTTTCTGACTCTCTATCTGCTATACCACCCAGCAGGTTCGTACAGTGCATAATTGTGTGAATATGTGTATTTGTATAATTTAACACGTATTCCTTCCCTCCTCTGGGAAGATGGTGGCCTCTCAATGACTTCATCATGAACTGTGGTGGTTTCAGCTGAGACTGAAAAAAAAGTACATCCCATGGGAGCCCACTTTGTGTTGATGAATATCTCCACATTTTCTAGGCTAGTGTCCCTTGATGACAGGCACATGGTCCATTGCTGGTCCCAGTTGTCCCAGTTTGATAGAACTATGCCAGAAATTGTTTTCCATTGACCCAGCTTGCAAAAGTCCAAGGTCACTTGCTTCTGAGTTTCTGAGTAAGGTAACTTGGTGTTTTGTCCCTGACACATTACTGGCTACATGACCCTGGATAAGCTGCTTAATGTTGTAGTGTCCTAGCCAGCTTGCTAAGATTAACACTCACAGAGCAGGTACCTACCTGCATTGATGAGGGAGCTTCATCACTGGGAACTACCCATACCAATTATATCATAGGTTTAATCCAAAAAAGAAAAGGTATATTATGCATATATGTGCAATATAAACTATAATATGTATATATATAATGGCTATAGATAGAATATGCATGTATATATGTATGTATGTATGTATTGGTTGCCTATAAATTCTTCAGAGATCAGAGAGAATGTCATTCAAGAGTCATGCTCACCAATTCTTTCAGTATCCTGAGACAGAATTTATCCAGATCCAGGAACTCAAAATAGGAGCTCTTTTTACCATCTTCTCACCTAACACCCTAGCTAGGATATACATGTAAATGAAATGCTGAAAGGGCAGCTAAGTCTACATTGGTCCTTTTAGTAACATCTAAACCAATGGAAGGGTAGCTAGGTGGTATAATGGATAAACTCAGGAAGACCTATGTTCAAATCTGACCCCAGACATTTACTTGTTTTGTGGCCCTGGGCAAATCATTTAATTCTGTTTGCCTCAATTTCCTAATCTGTAAAATGAGCTGGAGAAGGAAATTGCAAACTACTCCAGTATCTTAATGGGATCATGAAGAGTAAGACGCAAGTGAATTGGCTGAACAGCCACAAACCAATGGATCCCATATCAAGAGCATCATTCATAATGGAAAATAAAATATGTTGTGCTTCTATGTTCTCCCTTAATAAAACCCAGTGTATTCAGACAGTGTTTACTGGAGTCACTCTTTCTTCAAAGCTGAGTGTAGGGGTCAGTTCCTACAAGAGAACTTTCCAAGTCCTCCTAGCTATTGGTGCCCCATCTTTATCAAAATTGCTTTATATTTATTTTGCATACTTAATTATCTGTGACCAAAATGCTGGTGAGAAGGAATGGAGTGAAAGGAGAAAGAAAGAGATAGATAAACAGGGGGAAAAGAAGATGGGGGTGAGAAATACACAGTAATCATAACTGTGAATGTGAATGGGATGGACTCACCCATAAAATGAAAGCAGAGAGCAGAATGGATTAAAAACCAAAATCCTACAATATATTGTTTACAAGAAACACATTTGAAACAGAAATAGACACAGAGTAAAGTTAAAAGGCTGTAGCAGAATCTATTATGCTTCAGCTAATATAAAAAAAAAACAACTGAAACAGGGGTTAACAATCATGACTTCAGTCAAAGCAAAAACAAAAACAGATCTATTTAAAAGAGATAAGAAAGGAAATTACAATTTGCTAAAAAGTACCATAGAAAATGAAGTAATACCAGTGCATATAAACATATGTGCATCAAATGGTACAGCATCCAAATTTTTAAAGGAGAAAATAAATGAGTTACAAGAGGAAATAGACAGTAAAATCATACTGGGGACCTTAACTTTCCCCTCTCAGAACTAGATAAATTTGACCACAAAATAACAAGAAAGAAATGAATAGAACAGTGGAAAAGTTAGATATGATAGACTTCTAGAGCCAATTGAATGAGGATAGAAAGGAATATACCTTTTCTCAGTGGTACATGGCTCCTATACAAAATTGACCATGTATGAGGGCATTAAAACCTCAAAATCTAATGCAGAAAAACAGAAATATTAAATGCATCCTTTTCAGATCATGATTCAGTAAAAATTACATTTAATGAAGGGCCATGGAAAGACAGATTAAAAATTAATTGGAAACTAAATAATTAAAGCCTGAAAAATGAGTGGGTCAAACAACAAATCATAGAAATAATCAATAATTTCATTAAAGAAAATCACAGCAATGAGACACTATGCCAAAATTTATTGGATGCAGCCAGAGTAGTATTTAGGGAAAAATGTATATCTCTAAACACTTACACCAGTAAAATAGACTAGAGGAAAAGGTAATCAGAATGCATGCCATCTTGGGGTGGGAGGAGGAGAGAGATGGGGAGAAAATTTGGAACTTAAAATCTTGTGGAAACGAATGTTTAAAACTAAAAATTAATTTTAAAAGTTAAATTGAGAAAGGGTAGATCAACGAATTGAGAATGCAACTAAAAAAATCTAGAAAAAGAACAAATTAAAAATCATCAATTAAACATCAAATTGGAAATCCTGAAACTCAATGGAGAGATTAATAAAATAGAAAGTAAGAAAATTATTGAACTAATAAATAAAACCAGGAGCTGGTTTTATAGAAAAAACCCAAAAACATAGGGGCTGCTAGGTGGTGCAGTGAATAGAGAACCAGCCCTGGAGTCAGGAGGACCTGAGTTCAAATCGGACCTCAGACACTTGACACAATTACTAGCCATGTATGTGACTTTGGGCAAGTCAACCCCAATTGCCCTCCAAAATGCAAAAACAAAAACATAAATAGTTGGTTAATTTGATTTTTAAAAAGAAATGATATATTTAATCATCTGTGTATATGTTGTTTCCTACAAGCAGAATATAAGCTCCTTGAAGGCAGGGACTGCTCTATTTTTGTCTGAATTTGTGCAATTGTTCAGTTGCATCTGACTCTTAATGACCGTATTTGGGGTTTTCTTGGCAAAGATGCTGGAGGGGTTTGCTATTTCCTTCTCCAACTCATTTTACAGATGAGGCAACTGAGGCACATAGGGTTAAGTGACTTGCCCAGGGTCACACAGCTATTAAGTCTCTGAGGCCAGTTTGAATTCGAGAAGATGAGTCTTCTTGACTCCAGGCCTGGTATTCTATCCTCTGCATCACCTAGTTGCCTTGTCTTGGAACACCCATCACTCAGAACGGCCTCTTTCACAGCAGGTGCTTAAAAAGAGCTTGTTGAATTGGAATATCCATCCTTGGGTTGTAGCAATACAATTATTGCTTTACAGCATAATCTGAGATCTGATGATGCCAAACTCTTTTCATTCCAATTCTTTTGATAATTAATTTCATAGACATTCTTGACTCACCCCCACCCCATATGAATATTATTACATTGTTGAACACTACAAGGTATCACTTTGGGATTTTGATTGGCATAATATTACGTTGCATACAATCAATTTTTACTATATTAATATGGCCTTTTTTTTTTGTTTTTGGAGGGCAATTGGGGTTAAGTGACTTGCCCAAGGTCACACGCTTAGTAAGTGTGTCAAGAGTCTGAGGCCAGATTTGAACTCAGGTCCTCCTGACTCCAGGGCCAGGGCTCTATTCACTGCATCACCTAGCAGCCCCTGATATGGCCTGTTTTCATGGTCATTGACTATCCACTTATTTATGTCTCATTTTATTTCTGTGAAAATTGTTTTGTGTTTTATTCATATAGATTCTATAAATGTCTAGGTAAATTGACTCCTACATATTTAACTATTTTATTTTAAATAGCATTTCTCCTTTTAGCCCTTCTTCCTGATCGTTTTAATAGTATAGGGAAATGTTAATTTTGCATAATGCCTCTTTGCTGAAGCAACTAATTTTTATTAATTTTCTGGGGTTTTCTAAATAACACATATCACCCACAAACAAAAATGACACTGTTTTTTGTTTACCGATATTTATATCTTTCCGTTTTGTTTTGTTTTGTGGTGGGGGGGGGTCACTCTGACTGCTATGCTTTATATTTCTAATGATATCAGGTAGTAATGGTAACATTGGGCACACTTTAACTTTTAATTTTATTTTGAAAACTTTCAGTTTTTCTCCATTATATATAATGTTATTGCTTGATTTTAGATAAATGTTTTTGATTATGTTACAGAGTTTTCCTTTTATTCCCATGTTCATTGGTGTTTTTTCCTAAAAATAAATATTATATTTTATTGAAAATTTTTCTAAATCTATTAATATAATCATGTGGTTTTTCTTATTAATATTATTTATCATGCTAATCATTTTCCTAATGGTGAAGCATTGTTGTATTATTAATAAATCTGACATAGTCAATGGATTTTAAAATATATTTCTATAATCCTTTTGATAGTGCATTATTTAACATTTCTGCCTCAATATTTATTTATAGTACTGGTCTATTCTTCTTGGTCTCTACTTTTATCTTTCCATAGGTTGGGAAAGGTTTCCATAGGTTCCATATGTTTGTTTCATATAGTTTAGAAGAGTTTCTTTTTCTATTTTGGAAAACAGTGTGTATGTCATAGTAATTATTTGTTCCTTAAACATTTAACAGAATTTACATTTAAATTCATCTGGTTCTGGCGTTTTTCCCAACAGAGTTCATTTAAGACTTGTTCAATTTTGTTTTCGGAGATCAAATTGTTTTGATTGTCTGCTTCACATTTTGTTAATTTTTGCATTTTTGAATTATCTTACTGTCTAAGCCTTTTTAATTTACTTTAAGAAATTGATTGCTATTTCATTCAACCAATATATTATTATTGTTTCCTTATCTAAGGTGACTTTAATCATACTATAGTTTCCTGGTGGTCTCTTTTAATGTTACCTGTTTGCCATTACCTTATCTGAAATCATGGCTGCAGCTTCTATTTTTTTAAAATTACGCTGAATAACAGATTTTCTTCAGGCCCTTCACTTTAAATCTAAATAAATCCTTCTACATAGTATGTGTTACTTGTAAACAACAATTTTTTTTTAAATCCATCCTACAATTTGCTTCCTTTTTGAGGTGGAAGGGATGTTAGAGTTCACCAAACCCAGCCCCCTCATTTTATATATAATGAAATAAAGCTGAGAGGTTAAGTGATTTTCCCAGCATCACGTAGGTTAAAAGCATTTGAGGCAGGATTGATCCCTACATCTTCTTGGCTCCAGTCAGGTCCAACACTCTATCCACTGAACCAAAGCTGACCATAACCACCTCCAGCAACAACAAACACAGATAAAGCTTATCTCCCTTTAGACAAATCTGGTCTTAATTACGCACACCCCTCCTGCCCACAAGTCACATCAGAAGATTCCACTTTTACTAATATATCCCCTCCCCTTTTAAAAAATCCTTTCCTAAAGAAGAATGTGCGTTAGGAACCATTCTTTGCTCAATTAGTCTTCCCAGGCAAGAAATAGTGTTTAATTTCTTCCCCTGCCCAACCAACCCATTCCCTTTTTTGTCCTTAAGACAATCTAGTTCTATGTGTCTCCCTTACTGTTGTTTTTTTAAATAATGCTTATCTAAGTGTGACCTTAAAACTCAATAGACTTATCACCTCAGTGTTATTCAGTCATTCTTTGCCTCTTATTTGTTCAGTTGTAGATTCTCTTGTTTAAGTTTCAACAGCTTTGGTTAATGTGTAGGTGAAAGCCTGCCCTGTTTTGGAATTCTTATTAGGAATTCTCATTCTGATCTTAATGAAGAATCATCTTTCTTCAGATGGAATATGTTAAGTATCATGGGATAAAACCATTCTGGGGATGTGGTTCCATCTCTCTCCCTCCCTCCCTCTATCTCTCTCTCTGTCTCTCTCTCTCTGTCTCTGTCTCTCTCTCTCTCT
>CM053583.1:54830342-54921837 GCA_028627135.1 Pseudochirops cupreus | reverse complement strand
AATTGCTGGGGTCCTCCCAGCTGCCGTAGCTCTCAGGAAGATGCTGGGAGTTTTCCTAAATATTCCAGCTGACTGGATAATGAGGACTCCAAGACAGAGGCCCAAGACAGCGATCCGGATCCAGGCCGCTCAACGCGAGAGCACTGGCCTGAGAACAATTGCTAAGTCCCCCTGCTGTCTGCAGGCTGGGGGTGGGGGTGGGGGGAAGCTACAACGCAGAGGTGGGTGCAAAGCCTCTGCCTTTTGCTTTTCCGCTCTGGAGGCCTTTCGCGGGACTGCTTATCTCCCCCTTTTGCAATTTCCACTGGCAGCTGCTGCTAATTCGCTCACCTGAGAGGCTCCTCAGCTCCTCCCGTCCAGCCGCCACCAGGGCACAGCCATGGCTTCAGGCCAGGCTGGTTTCAGTTCGCAGTGCTGATATGGTTCCTCGTAGCCAAGCTGACTTTAGTGGGAAGTATCTTTGTGTGCATTTTGGAGTTCTAGGATTGGTTTAGAGTCCTGTTTTATGGGTATTTTGGGGTGGCTATGTGAGAGCTGCGATATGTTGCTGCTGCTACGCCACCATCTTGGCTCCGCCCCCCCTCTCCTTTGCTGTCTTGACTTCATCACCATTCACTCACTCCCTGTCTCCTTTCTAATCAGGTTTCTGATGTTCCCCTCCAGCCATTTAAACCACTCTCTCCAAGGTATCTTAGCTGCTAAATTCAAGGCTTTGTCTCAGTCCTCATCTTCCTTGACCTGTCTGCAGGTTTTAACACTGTTGACAGGACAAGCCTCGTGGAGGAGGCGCCATTGAAAAACTGAACTTTTGGAGGAATCTGGGAGTTCCAACAGGTGGAGATGAAGAGGAAGGGAGCACATTCCATTCAGGAGAGGCATGACCCTGGGCAAAGATACTGACTTTGCTCTCTCCTGGTCCTCCTGCTGTATATCTGACCCTTATTTTCCAGTTGTCTGTGCTGTTTCATCTTAAGTGGGTAAGGTCCTTAAGGCTCTCTCTTCAGAACTATTCTCTTCTCCCTCTGTACCTGGAGGAGAGGGGGAGGCTGTCTGTGAACTTGAATGGGAAAAAAAAAATTGCATTGTTATTTTCACTTATCTCTGAATGACAGTTAGCATTTCCTTCAATTATTTAAATTATTCTGATTAATTTAATTTAATTATTCTGATAAGGGGTCCCATTCTCCCCTTGCCTACTTTCAAGCTTCCTTCTATGTGTTGTACACCACCCTGCCCCCCCCCCATTAGAATGTAAGATCCCTGAGGGCAGGGACTATCTTTCTTTTCCAGATTGGTAGAGGGGTCTATAGCTCAAAAAATGTTAAGAATCCCTACTTTATACTCTCTTCTTTGGTCGATTTCATTGGCTCTCATGGGTTTAATGATCATCTCTAAGAAGATGACACCTAATCTACATCATCAGCCCTTCTTTCTGACCCCATTGCCAGTCTTGTTAGACATCTCCACCTGGACATTCCATTGATATCTCAGACTCAGTGTATCCAGAATAGAATTCTTCTTAGCCCTAAACCTGTCTCTCCTCCAAACTTCCTGATTTCTGTTGAGTGTGCCATTGTCCTCCTAGTTAGTCATATTTGTGACCTCAAAGACATTCTGGACTCTTCATTTCCCCTCCCGCTCTGAGCTCCCCCCACATTCAACCAGAGGCCAGGTTCATTGATATAAGCTCCCCAGCATCTCTTACCTACATCCTCTTCTCTCTACTCATAGCCACCACCCAATCTCAGGGCTTTCACCTTTCTCCTGGTCCACTGCAGAACTTTGTAATTGGTCTCTCAACTTCTATTCTTTCCCCATTCCAATCTGTCCTACTCACAGCCACCAAGATAATCTTCTTAAGGCACACATGTTTTGTTTAGGAAACCTTGGCTTCAGACTGACCCCCCCTGCCTCCAGAAGAGAGGATCACCAATTCCAAATGAATGAGGAGCAAGCAAATGATACATTAGAGAAAGCACAGGATGCAGTCAGGGGATCTGGATTTTAGCCATTACTCTGTGTTGTGGGCCAGGATGTTGGTGGAGCCCAGGAGGCTTGAGTTACCCTACTCCCCCATATTCCCACAACATCGACCAGGGTTATTGTGAACCAAGATACTTTGGAGAAGACCTGAGGCCAGCACTCTATTAACTGCACCACGTACCTAAAAACCACTAGTCCCTATGTAAAAGTGAACTATTAGTATGATTCATCTTATTCTTCTTTGGGGTTTTCTTGGTAAAGATACTGTAGTGGTTTCTCATTTCCTTCTTTCTAGCTCATTTTATAGACGAGGGAACTGAGATAAACAGGGTTAAGTGACTTTCCCAGGGCCATACAGCTAGTAAGTGTCTGAGGTCAGATTTGAACTCCAGAAGATGAGTCTTCCTCATGACAGACCTGGTATTCTATCCAGCTTCCCTCAACTGTTAAAAAATAGATGTAATTTTTAAAAATTGTTTTTAAATTTTTATAGATGGATGTTATATCTGGGCAATTGTGAGCAACCTTTTTGTCTTTGGAAAAATTCAGTTCCAGAAGTTTATTTGTTAAGATATCAAGGATATTTAATGTCTATATCTGCAGTACAGGGATTTGTCATCTGTTAGTTTATGAAAGATCAAGAGCTTGGGATGGATATTTTGAGGCATCAGGTTGTATCTTGCCAGGTGCTAAATTTTTTGCAACATATAGTGATATGTTTCACACAGTTTCCACCATTTCCTTATATAAACTACCTTGATCAATCTAGGCTTCTTAAGGATAACCTTTTTGTAATCTCTAATAATAATAATTATTATCTCATTCTTATATCTTTTTTGGGTGATGTTCAGATAGAAATAGTCTTGTAACAAGTCATTACATTGCTATTATTATTTTCTATTTAATGTTCTGTGAAATATTACATAGTGAAAAGCCAAGCATGAGCAGCTTTCCAGAGGACTGCTGTTGTGAACAGCTTTAAGGTTCTGATCACACAGTATGGTGAACTCTCTATTTATTCAACAGCAATCTAAAGCAAAACATTCACAGAAACCAAAGTACAGCATTCACAATGTTATAACATAACAACTTATCACTATAGTGGCTACGTAGTTTTTACCAATGTGGCCACATAATTTTAAACAAAAGATATCATTCAGTAAATCCTTAACTCAGTCATCCTTAAGGAGTGAGCCTCTCTAAGGGACACAAAGTACAAAGGTCAAAGTTCTCCACCCCTAGGTCACATTGTCTTAATCTGTCAATCAAAAAAATCTTCTTTCTTCTTGATTGAAGATTGGTTTCCAATCATCCTTAACTCAATCATCCTTAAGAATTACAAGATACAGAGTACAAATTTCTCTCACCCTAGGTCACAGTAAATCATGATCTTTCAGTCAGCATTAAGTACTCAAAGAGAGATCTTTTCATCTGGACTTGAGGCTGGCTCCCAAATTCCATGGTTCCTCTTCCATGGCTCCAGCTCCTGCCTGAATCTACCCAATCATCTCCCAGAATCTACCCAATCATCACCCATCACATAGACAGCTCTCAGCTCCTTATCCAGCTCCTCATTCATTTCCATATTGAAGCTCACAATGTCCAGTCCACCTCAAGTCCTTCACAATTTCTGTTTCTGGGAAGACAAAACTTAACAGAGCCACAATACCATTCATGCACATTGCTGACACCATCATGAATTCACTTTCTGTCTGTGAAATCAACACAGACCCACAAACAAAGTCTGAGAACTCAATACAAATTGACTGTATAGTCCCAGGATCTCTGAAACCTTCCTCCAGGACTTCTGTAAACACACAACAAGAAAATCCTCTTTCAGGGCTTCCAGTAAGGTCCCAGGGCTTCCGTACAAAGTATCACAAACAAAAATCAACACAGACAGAAGAGACAAACAGAGTGTTGTCACCCTTCTCAATTCTGCTCTTTCCCAACTTGGGCTTCTCCTTATATATGGTCATTAGCTCCTCTCTGTTATGCCCCTTCCTGTTGCATCAGCAAGTTCCTCCCACTGTGGGTTTCACAAGTTCTTTTTCTTAACAAAGACTTGATATAATCATGGGCAAGGCTCAAAAGAAACTTGAACTGAAACAAGGTGCTAAATACTTAAATACCTGAAACAAGGCTCCAAGTACTTCTTTGCTGGCCATTACACATAGGTAGAGAAAATAACTGCTTTTTGTAGTTCAATAGAAGTATTAGGATATAAGTTGATTTGCTGAAAGCATCCTTGATACAATTCTAGTAGAATACAGGACAATAGGGATGATGTATACCTCATCCTGTTCCCACATAATTTTGAACTTTTCTCCTAAGTCTCTATGTTTCGAAAGCCTTTCATTCCATGCAGTTGGAGATTACAAGGAGACTCTCTAGCCTGATGAAGTAAATCAGGTCAACAAGCATTTATTCCATACCTACTATGTGTCATACACTGCTAGACACTGTGAATACAAAGAAAGGAAAAACCAGTGACCATTATCAGGGAGCTTACAGTCTAATGGGTGAGAAAACATGCTAAAAACTGTGTACAACCAAGTTATATGCAGGATAAACTGGAGATAATCAGCAGATGCTAGTTTTAAAGGGGATCAGGAAAGGCTTCTTATAAAGTTAACAGAGGAAATGGTCTAGCATATCCATTCCATCATTCCTTTAGAGTCATCCAGAATGATCATTTTGTCTTCCAGATACTCTGTCTCCCCAGCGGCCAGCTGTGTCTTGATCATGGTGCAATGGACAGAGCACTGGACCTGAAGTCAGGAAGATCTGAGTCCAGATTCAGCCTCAGACACTTAATAACTGTGTAACCCTGAGCAAGAAACTCAACCCCTGTTTGCCTCTGTTTTTCATTGGTAAGATGGGGACCTACTGAAGAAAGAAACTCCGTAGACAAGCCTTGGAGTCATGAAGAGTTGGACATGACTGAACAACTATCTATGTCTCTCTATATCTGTGTGCATGTGTATTAGACGCACATGCACATATGTATACATATACGCACATGTATATTTGTTCATGTATGTGGATATATACACAGTCAGTATTTATATATGCACACATGTATATGTATACACACGTGTGCGTGAGCATGTGTGTGTGTATATGTGTGTATGTGTGCATGTATCTCCTCTGGGGAACAGAGGAAGGAATCTTGGGGGAAATTTTGTTGATAAAAAAACCAAAAGATATTAATTTATTTTTAAAAATGATATAGGACAGTTAGGAGGAGGGGCGGGTTTAGGGCAAAAGGTCATGTGCTCCATTTTCGATATAGGTTTGCATAACTATAGGCCAGAGATTCTTAACCTGCTGTCTGTGGACAGATTTGAGAGAGTTTGTGAACCTGGGTGGGAAATCATTACATCTTTATTTTTTTTCTCACCTTTGGTTTCCTTTGTTACCCTATTATTTGATTTTATACATTTAAAGAGATTATTCAGATCAGGAACCCAGAGGCTTCACTGGGCTGACAAAGGTTGTCCGTGATCCAAAAAATGGTTAAGAGTCTCTGTTCTAGGCAATCTTGGTGAAGCTGTCCAATAGGCAGACCATGATGCAAGACTAAGGCTCAGGAGAGAAGCAAAGACTGGATATGCAGCAAATGAGATAATATTTGTGAAACACTTGGTACAGTGTCAGACACATAGAAGGTACCATACATAAGTGCTATAGAATCATCAGATACTCAGTATAAGACACTAGCTGTGTGACCCTGGGCAAGTCATTTAACCCTAGTTATATGTCAAAAGAGTTGTAGTAGTTTCAATATAGACGTTCCTCTGTTGATCCAGATTCTGGGATCAACAAAGGATCCCATCCACATCATGGAGGAGCTGTGGATAGAGCCATTCTCAGAAGTTACATCAAAATAACTCACATTAATGTAGTGGTTAATATATAGAAAGAGCTTTCCTCATAAAAACCAATGAGAAGAGTAATGAGAGAGTTATTATTCTCATTGAACATACAGGGGAAACTGAGGCTCAGGGAAGTTAAGTGACTTGCTCATAGTCACATGGTTCAGTGTTGGAGCCAACTAATTTCTCTTTGTAGATGATTCCCTATTATTTGGAGAGCTAGCCTTGGAAAGAGAAGTTACAGATGCACTTTTGCCATAGATCCTAACAACTTTGCATTTTGTGTTCCCTTATCTATTCACATGTTCTATCTCTCCCTGCCCCCCTCAGTAGGCTCTAAGCTCCTTGAGGGCAGGGGCTACTCTGTGTTTGTCTTTGTGTTCTCTGGTACTGAACACAGTGGCCCACCCACACTCACCTGGATGAATGAGCAACTGGAACTCAGACCCAGGCTGCCTGACTTTTTGCTCCTTGTTGATACAAGACCATGTTCTACCTCACTTAAGCCTGCATTTTTGTCCTGGAACAAACCCTGTGGCTTTTGGAATATGAAAGACCTCTGGACTCTGTGGAGTTTACAGCCAGACATGGAGCGAGCCTTGCCTTCATTTCCTGACTGGGCATTGCTTTTGGGGACTTTTATCCCAGAACTTTGTGTCCTGGGCTGATGCATGCAAGTCCAGCATCTTCATCATCACAAATTCAACCAGAGCATGGAAAGATGAGACAATGTAAGGCCAAGCGGTCACTGTCAAATAGAGGGTTCCCTTGCACACACTCATTCTGACTGGTCACAGCATGTTCTCTACATTAGGGAACTTGGACAGTTCTTGACCCTCCCTGCCTTTTGGGCTCATCTGTGGGCCCTTAGACACCTCAGAATGGGATCTTACTCAGTAGGAGGTTGGGTCCTTTTGAAAATGCCTTTTTATTGATCGTTTACATCAGTTTAATTTTTTCTTCTTTTCAGCTTCTCAATTCTGCTTTGTAATCAAACCAAAATGCCAAGTAGAAATTATGATCCTGTTCCCTCTTCCCTTTTCCCCAGGCATTTTAAGATTCATCATTGCAAAGAACTTTTTGGAGAAGCTTTGGAAGGTCTGATGGTGTGAGGATAATCCCCAAAGCTAGGATATGTTAAGCTAATAAACTTTTATTTTTTGGGTGGGGGGAGGATACATTTCAGGATTTGGGGAAAGGAGGAGTTTTGTTTCCTCTACTCAAGGGTGGGGAACCTGTGGCCTTGAGGCCAAATGTGGCCCTCCAGGTGTGGTGTGGCCTTTTGACTGAATGCAAACTTCCACTTAATAAAAGGATTTGTTCTGTAAAACTTGGACTCAGTCAAAGGGCCACACTTGAGGACCTAGAGGGTCACATGTGGCCGCAAGGCCACAAGTTCCCCACCCTTGCTCTATAGTGGTTGGATAATGTGTTTTATAGGTGCTTTTTGTCAGCTGGGAGTCATAAAGCATGCAGGAAGAGGCCGCTCTTCAAATCTTAGAATGTTCACTGAATGGCAAAACAAAAACCCAGACATATGGTCTTCCTTCCTAAAAATGTCTGAAAGGCCTGATATTATTTTCTGATGATAGGCTGACAAAGATTATTTGGCCCAGGTAAAAGGCATGCGTTTATGTTTTTCCATCAAGGTCAAAGAATGTGGTTGTGGGCTTCAACTGAGCTGACTTAGACATTTCTTGGACTATTTTCATGTGTTTGAGGCCAGAATTTTTTCCCGATTTTTCTTTTGTTCATTCAGCAGATAGATCATTTTTAGGGGGAGGTCCTTGGTAGTTTCTGATGCCCCAGGATAATAACCTGTCAAGGTTCTGAGATTTCATCATTGTGAAAGCTGCTTCCCACAGCAGATGTCACTGAACAGATAAATCTTAGAGACTCAGTTGCATAGTTAGAAAATGTCAAAGGCAGGATTTGAACCTGTATCTTCCTGACTCCCACTCCACTAGACCACTGTCCACTGTCTTTGACAGCTCTGTAAAGGATGATTTGGAGAGGGAAGAGACTTGAGGCAGAGACACAAATTAGGAGGCTATTGAAAGGAAAGAGATGAAGAGGTTGTGCACCAGAATGGTGGCTGCATGAGTGAGAAGAATGAGGAAAGATAAAAAGAGATGTAAAATGATAAGATTTAGCATCTGGTGAATTGGGAATTAGATGTGTGGAATAGGGGAGAGTGAGGAGGCAACAGTGACCATGAGTTTGTGAAATCCTGGATGACTAGAAGATTGGTGGTACCCACAATAGTAACATCAATTTGGAAAGTGTTTGGGTTTGTTGGGGAAGGATAATAAGCCATTCATACCTGTTCAGGCTGTGTGATCCTCACTCTGTCAAAGCAAAGCTGAAAGGCTCTTGTTCACCTAACTCATCTGTCACTGTCCTCAACTAAGAGTGGGTCTTTCAAGAAAGTGGCTGCAGCACAAGGTGATCTGAGGCAGGGGCAGGATTTTCCCAGTGGCACCTGCCCAGCTGCCATGAGTAGTGAGCAGTTTAGGTTATAACTGCCTTAAGGAGCTAACATCTGGCTCAGGAGAGGGGAGACTGGGAGCTTGCAGAGCAGCTGGAGGGAGTTATCTGATGGGAGTGTTGGGGATAAGGATAAGGCTCATTGCTCTAGAGACAAGCCAGCTAGTGTAGCACACATAGGATGAGACCAGTGTTCCCGTCTTCTGATTGCACGATCACACAGCCCTTGATATCATACCTGCCACCTCACCAAGCTGATACTATACTTCTACCAGGGAGCCCGATTCCTCACTTGGGAGACCACTGGTCTACAGGAGCACCTTGTTCTGTAGATAAGACCCACATCTAATCCACAGGGCATCAATGAAGATGTAACTTATTTTTAAGGTTCATGCTTCAATTTCCCCTTATGGGAAATAGGAGAAATGAAGTAATCAGTCTCCAAGGCTGTGTGATTCCGTGTTTATTCTTACCATAGTCCATACTAGATCTTCAGGATCCCTTCAGGATCCACTCATCAAATCATTTGCTAATAATCTCAAACACTTGATTTCCCCTTTTTCTTTGGAGCCCTGGGATGATATCCATCCATCCATCCATCCATCTATCTATCTATCTATCTATCTATCTATCTATCTATCTATCTACCTATCTATTGCTTGGTATAGATTTTTATATATATATATGATGAGTAACATATGCATAAATATACATTTTTTTCCCCTGAGTACACATGTGAACTTAGAGAAATCACTATTTAGGCAAATGTGATGAAACAGAGTACAAAAGTCTTTCTATTTTGTTTTCACGTATCAAAGGGATAGAGTTTAGACCTCTGCTGATTCAGTTTGACTCAACTATCATTTTTTATACCGCTACTATCTGCCAAACACTGTCTGAGGCGCCAGGGACTGAGTATCTGTACCTCTTGACTGAGCAAAGTCCCTCTTCCAATGCAGGTTAACAACTGTTCTGTAGAAGGGAGGTTCTTTCACCCCAGAGGGATCTGTGAACTTGGATGGGGAAAAACATCTTCATTTTTACTGATCTCTAACTGAAATTTAGCATTTCCTTCAATTACAAATTTTTGAAAAAATTGTTTGGAGGTATCTATAGGCTTAGCAGATTGCCAAGGGGGCCCATGACCCATAAAAATGCTCAACAGCCCCTAACTTGGGGGATTGTCTACAATGGGGAGATACTAAATGACTTGTCCTGAGTCACAGCCAGCATACGTCAAAGGCAGAACTTTAACTCAGGGCTTCGTGACTCAGGAGTCAACTCTCTGTCCATTGTACCATGTTGGTACAATAGCAAACAAAACCAAAACCAAAAACGGTCCTTGCCTTCAAGGAGCTCACATTCTACAGTGGGGACACAAGAGTACACATATAAGTAAATACAAAATAATGCAGATGGAGGGCCCTGATAATGGTGAACAGAGTAGGCCTCCTGTGGGAGGTAACATGTGGGCTGAGCCTTGAATGGAGTCCAAGAGGTAACGATGGGGAGGGGGAACATTCCAGGATAAGGGTAAATCTTTGGCCAGCCTCCTTTAGGTAAAAGAGTGTAGATAGAGTTCAGATTGTTGTAAGTAGGAGAGCCAGGAGCATCCAAACAGACAGTCTGCTCTGTCTTTGTCACTTTTTGGCAGAGCCAAGCTCATTGAAAGGGGAATTTTGCTGCAGTGTTTGTATCCATTACAGCCTGCCAGGACTCTTAAATATGAAGAGCCTGAACCTGATCCTTGGAAACACTTCCAGATGTCTTTGGCACTGGGAGAAGCCTCCCATGAAACTTGTAAAGCTGGATGTTTCGGGAAAGGATGGAGGTCTCTGGTTTACCCAGTGGGCACTTTTATCATCTGGTGTGTCAACTGCTATGCATGAAAGAATGCCCATTTCTCTCCAAAGAAAACAGCCTGGCTCGATGGAGAAAGAGGCCTGGAGTGAGGATGTGGGCTTGACATACCTCCTATGCCATGAACCTTTTCCCCAGCTGGGCCAACGGTGGGGATGTGCTGGGGGAAAGTCTCCTCGCTAACTTTCAGAAGGGGCTGGAAGGGAAGGAAGCCTTTTGGGTTGGCACCTGGACTTTTTCCATTAGCTCTCTGTGTACTTCACACATCTGAGAAGGGATATTTGTGCCTGGAGCCCACAACAATGACTTTTACCAGCCAGTGCATAATCTCCATACACCCACTCCCCAACTCCCTAACAATAATTATGTTTAATGGGTTGCACCAGGAAGAATGCAGGAGCTCAGAACCCACTCTCCAGGGAGACTATGAGACCAAGGGGGTAGATCATTCCCCTTTTTTTCAGAGGATGCTTGTGGTTTTTGGTGCTAGCATCTGGCCAAAACTAGGCCCCTTTGGCAATCTGGTGAAGCTGATGGCCCCCTCTCAGAATAATAATTTTTTTGCATCTCTTCTTTCCTTTTATTGAAAAGAATTCATTTAGAAAATGGCAGTTAATAAGAAACACAGAACAGAAATTAAGAAATATGAGGGGTAGAGGAAGCCATGTAGGACATAAAGAGAAAGAAAAATGCCATTTAATGATTTGATTCATCAAGAACATAAAACCCTACATCTAGAAGAAGGACCTTTCCTCCCCATAGTCTGTTTTCAACAAGTGATGGATATTGTGTATTACTACTTTTAAAAATCACTCCTCCCATTCAGTCAAAATAATACTTAAACAATACTGAATAGTATATATATATATATATATATATATATATATATATATATATGTATGTATGTATGTATGTATGTATACACACACACATGTATGTATGTATACAAGTTTATGGACGCCAGGTTAAGAATCCCTGCTCTTTAACATGTGTAGTAATATTTTTGAGAAACAGCATAATGGTTAGAGGTCTGGCCTTTGAAATCAAGAAGACCTTGATTCAAAACTCACTCCTGCTACACACTGACTGTGTGACCCTGGGCAAGCCACCTTTCCCCAGGCAGCCCTCTCCCACCCCCAGACAAATTGCAGAGCAGTTGTCAAATCTATACTGGTGGAGGGAATTTTCTCACTGGAAATTCTCTATGCCAGTGAAATCACACACCTCCAAAGTCCTGAGGAAGAATCTTTGCTTTTTGGGTTTACAATGTGACTTTTCCTCTTTGGAATATTGGTGATTGTTGGGGATTGGGAGACTGGATCCATGGATCACAGAATCTCAAAGTTAGAAGACATCTGAAGGGCCATCTGATCCAGCTATTTAAAGAGCAACCCCTTGTACTCCATCTCTGACTCATGGTTAACCAGCCAGCACTTGAGGACCTCCTATGATGGGAACATGACTCTCTCCCAAAGCAGCCTAATTGCCCCTCTGGACAAGTTCCTCAAATCAGTGCAAAATATGTCTCCTCTAACTTCCATCCATTGCCCCTCATTCTCCTCTCTTCGACCAAGGAGAACAAATCCAATCCCTCTTAAATGTGATGCTCCTTCATGAAGACAGTCATGCTGCTCTACCCTTTTCTCTTTTCCAATATGACCAATGACCAATAAGATATGACCATCTTTTTTAACTGGTCCTCCTGACATATGATTTCTAGGCTTCTTAAATGTTTACTAGTCACTCTCCTCTATGTACCTTTCAGCTGGTCAGTTCCTTTCCTAAAATGCAGGACCTCAACTAAAAACAATACTCTAGGTATGGCTTCAGTCCCTGGTTCTTGAGAATCTCTAAACCATAAAATGTCAGAACTCCAAGAGATCTCAGAGGACATCTTATCTCCCCCCTTCATTTTTCTTTTTTTTTCTTCTTTAATCTTTTTTAAAACCTCATCTTCATTTCTAAATAGATCCCTCCCCCCAGTCTTTGAAACATCTTGAAATTGAAAAGAAACTGAGGAACTCTCAATTTACTCACCAACTCTGCCCCTCAATTTAAATAAGCTTGAGGCATTGATCTCTACCACAGAAGAGAATTCCGTACCAATGGCCTTTGGGATTTGGTTACAAAAACATTTCAGCAAAACTAACCAATACCAGTAAGTTAGAGAGTATATGCAATTTTCTGTGCCCATACTGCCTCACCTCTGCAAAGAAGAATGGAAAACACTTTTTCTCTTCTCTGGGGCCAACCCTGGTCCACATAGTGTTCAGTGTGGGTTGGTTTTTTCCCGTTTGCCTTGTTATAGTCATTGTGCAGCTGGCTTCCTAGTTTTGCATACTTTACTCTGCATCAGTTCATGTCATGTAAGTCTTCTCATACTTCTCTGAATCCTCTCATTGTTATGGTATGGTAGTGTTCTATTGCATTCACAAATGGCAATTAATTTAGCCACTCTCCAATTAACACAAGTCTACTTGTGTTACCAGTTTTTTGCTGTTACAATAATACTTCTGTGACTATTTTGCCAACTCTCCCACTTCCCAGATGAAGAAACTGAGGTCAGAGTGGGCAAAGTCACTTGCCCAAAGCTGGTTAGCTAGAACTGAAACCTAGGCTTCCTGATTCCCTATTTGTTACTCTATCCATTGCACTGCAGGGTTCATTATCTGATCGTAGTCAGGGACTCTCTGTGTCTCCATTTCCTCATTTACTAAGTGGAGATACGAAAATAGCTTCTCCCTCACTTCCTAGGTCATGCCAAAATGAATACTGGGCTCAGCGGAAGGTTGCTGGGTTAAGGGTCATCCTTGTGGGGAACTAAATAAGGCAGGATGTGATTCTCGAGGGTTCATCTCTTGTCTTCCTCTGCCTTTAGCTAAGATGTCATCTGATCTGACCAAGAGAGATAAATATCTCATTTCTTAAAGCCCCCAAGAAAAGGAAATCCAGGCCCATATTTTGCTGTTTAATAAGTGTACTCAGATTGTGTAGCATTTTCCTTTCATAGTCCCATCCACCAGCCCCATTTCTTAAAGAGACTTGCCCTGCTGTGATGAATTGAAATAATCCTAAATATGATGACCTTTCCTATCCCTTAAGTTCAATTCAGCAAACGTTTATTAACCATCTACCTCGTACAGAGTCCTGTGTGTGATATATCAAGGAAAAACAAAGTTTAGATAAGATGTAGTCCCTGCATTTGTATTCATAGACCAAGAGAGGGACAGCACACATGTAGATACCTATGATCAACAATAATAATACATAAGAAGCACCGAAGACAGGTACAAAAAAGTGCAATGTGAGGTCCATCCAAGTTGGGCAGAACCATTACCGATAGAGAATCAAGGCAGGCTTCCTGGAGGAGGTTGTCTTTGAGTTGGATTTAAAGAGATAAGTATTTAATGGGAACCTAGACGGTAGAGTAGATAGAATGCTGGATCTGAAGTTAGGAAGGCTCATCTTTGTGAGTTAACCTGGCCTCAGATACTAACTGTATGACCCTGGGCAAGTCATTTAACCTTGTTTGCCTCAGTTCCTCATCTGTAAGCTGAACAGGAGAAGGAAATGGCAAACCACTCCAGTATCTCTGCCAAGAAAACCCCAAATGGGGTCACGAAAAGTCAGAAATGATTGAAACAACTGAACATTATAATTATTCAATGTTTGGTTTCTGGGGAATTTTACATGATTGTAGTCATTAGGTATAATTTATACCTGGTTCTGGTTACTTTATTTTTTTTTATTGGTTTCAATCAGCATTTACAAAGTGTCTACTCTGCACCATGCATTAAGACTGCAAAGGAAAAATGGAAAATGTCTCTTTCTTCAAGAAGCTCATATTTTACAGCGGTAGGAGGAGGGAGAGGAAGGTCCAGGGGAGAGAGATTATGTACAAAGATAAATTGTATATATGATATGTATATCCTATATTAATATGAAATGAAGTAAATATAAATCAAGTAAATAAAAAGCAGTTTCCTCCAGGGGAGCATTGACAGTTGGGAGAATCATAACAAAAGAAGGTGAGGAAGTGGTAGCTGAGCTGAACTGAGCCTTGAAGGGAGCTAGGGGCGGAGGGGAGAAGGGATAGTGTTCCAGGTGTGGGACACAGCCTAGGGAAAGGCATGGAGGTGAGAGATGGCAGGTCATGTATCATGAAGAGCAAGTAAGACATTTAAATTAGAATACAGAGTCCATGGTGTGTATGTGTGTATGTGTGTGTGGGGGGGTGTTATGTAGGGGTGGAGTTGGAGATAGTGTGAAATAACGATAATTTTGGCTGGAGCCAAATTATGAGGCAATCATGGAAGCTTCTTAAATGCGTGGTCATGTCTCTGCTTTAGGAATATAACTTTGGCAGCTATGTGCGAGATGGATTGGACAGGGCCCTTCTAACTGATGCCCGTTAGTTTTCCTGTTTACCTTTACACTCAGGTCAAATCTTCCCTTCTTTAGGAGGAGGATCTAGTGCCTTCTCTGAGATCTTCTCTCTCCAATAGGCCATTTCAATTCTGATCGAGGTCCTCATTGACTTCTTTCATCTAAAACACACTTTCCTAATCAATTAACATGTCTTTTTATTTATTTATTTTTAACTCAGCATCCACTCTACACCCAGTCTTATGCTAGGTACTGTGAGGGAGACAGAGAAAGAGCAGACCCTTGGCCTTGCCTTCAGAGAGCTCAGTCTTGGGGGAGGAAAAAGAAGAGATGCTAAAATCCTCCAGACCCTCCAAACTCTTATAGCCTTCCCTCCACAGGCCAAAGGAGGAGGGAGAGAGGGAAGGGAGTAGGGAGAATATCTGGTTAAGGATAATGATGCTGAAAAGCCACACACTTCAATTCCTGGAAATCAACTCTTCACACTGCTTGATAATTTATAGACAATTCCTGGGGTGTGGCCAAGTTTCCTTGGCCCATCCAAGGAAATGCAACTCTAACCACAATCCTTGTGCAAGAATCATTCCTGTTCAGAGGCCTCTTAGCACTTATTCTGAAGCCAATAAATGATTGGTTGTTCTCACCTAGTTTAGGTATCAAAGGCTGAAGTAGGGTGGGATGGTTTTGATTCCACCTTCATGAGTAAGTACAGTAGGGTGTCAGGAAAAAGAGAAAGAGGGACATGCTTTTTGGAGGAGGTGAGGATTGGGCTGAGCCTTTTCAGGTGAAAGAAAGAAAGGCTTACAGGTGAGAAGGATTCTGGATGTTGAGAAGCCAGGAAGGAGAGCAGAATAGCTAGAGAAGGTAGCAGGTGGTAAGATTGAGCCTAGTTCAGTCCAGCTCTGTCCTTCTGTCATTCTATGATGTATAAACTGGTGATCATGCCACAAACGTTCCCCACAGGTGTCTTGGTTTGGGAAAGACCCAGGAAGCCCTGGCAGCCTCCCTGAAGTACCTGCCCCTGTGTTATGCAGAAAAGAAGCAAAGGTTCGAACAAATCTCCCACTGTATTAATGATACCCAGTTACCCTAAATTGTTAGTTCAGCTGGAACAGAAGCCCCAGCTCTGTCCGGGGAGCAGTGCAATCTGCCAGTTTTGGCTTGTTGAGTGAGAAACTGTATCTGTTTGCAAGTTTCCCTGGATTGAATCCAAGGTGAAATGGGACTGTTTTTCCAATGGAAACTGTGTAATGGGAGACAATGGCTGTGACCTTCCCCCGAGTAACATGAGTCCTCTGTCTGTTGTGTGACAGCCCCTTTTGCATTTCTGAGGGATTCTTTAGGTCTAACCAAACAACTGAAAG
This sequence comes from Pseudochirops cupreus, assembly GCA_028627135.1. NCBI lineage: Eukaryota > Metazoa > Chordata > Mammalia > Diprotodontia > Pseudocheiridae > Pseudochirops > Pseudochirops cupreus. The sequence goes on along the minus strand of CM053583.1, from coordinate 54,905,879 downwards.
TGGTCAAAGAGATGCTTCCCTGTAAAACATCCAAGACATATGGTTTCCTCTCTCTACAGTGTCTTCCATGAGTGACTTTCTAAACAATTCTTCTTCTGTCAGAGGCAAAGATGGGTATCATCTGGATTGGCCTTAAATGTGGGTAGCTGCCTTCCTGGTGGGTTATGGGGGGGTGCCCGCCTCCATACCCCAAGCTGTCCCCTCCTTGGTGACTAGAATTTCATCATTAGGGCTTTTGTTCCCTAAATATAACATACTCCTGAGAATAGCGCAGGAAACCACTTATCAGTTATTAACACCTTGGTGGGAATCCAGTTAACAAATAGCTTTCTCAGGACATAGACTGGGAGTAAGTTTCCTTAGGACAGAAGAGAGGGAAAGAAAAGTCCAGAGTGGAGGGAGAACAGGCTTCCTGGAGGGTCATTGGCAACCTGGGAGTAGTGTGAGGGTGTTGGGCACTATGGGCAAAGGAGATGCCATGAGGAGGGGCAGCAGGGATCAAAGATAGTGTGCTAAAACCTTGTTGGTCATGGTTTGCAGAAGACTTTCTTTCCTATGACCCCTCGTAAGTAGGGTGATGAGTGTCCCCATTTTACAGATGGTAATACTGAATTTCAGAGAGAGAAAGAGACTTGCTCAGAGTCATATAGCTGGTAAATATAGGAGGTAAGACTCAAATCTGGATCTACTTTCTTGTATACCAAGATAATCTTTATCATGTACACCTACATTCAGTGCCACCCTACTACTTGCAAGATAAAATACAAACTTCTAAAGCCCTTTGTTTGACTTTTAAAGTCCTTCTTCACTTAGCCCCTTCCTTGCCTCTCCAGTCAGCTCATACCTTGCTCAGGTTTCTATGTTTCTATTTACTCTGTGAGCCAGACACTGGCTCTGTGCATTTTCTTTGGCTGTCCATCATGCCTGGAACGCTCTCCCTTTTTATCGTCTCTAGCTCCTGGCTTCCTTCAGGTCTCAGCTAATACCTCTTCTCTTGCAAGAAACCACTTCTGATTAATTAATGCTAAGGTCTTCCCTTTGAGATGATGTTCAGATTATCCCATCACTACCTTGTTTGTACATAGATGTTTGCATATTGTCTCCACCAACAGACACTGAGCCCCTTGAAGGCAGGGACTTTTTTTCTTTTTGGCCTTTCTTTGTATCCCCAGTGCTTCACACAGTGCCTGGCATATAGTAAACATTTAGTCAATGCTCATTGACTTGACCAACAAATTCTGTGGCCAGTCCATTGCCTGCTCAGTGTAAGATCACTGTGAAGACAGATCTTGTAAGAAACCTGTCTGGTTGGTGGATGGAGTTATCTAAGGCCCATGGGTGACTTGGCATCATGTAGGCATAGCCAGAGAGAAGGCTTGGCTAATGTTTCTGCCCAGGTGTGCCCTGTGCTGAGAATCTAACCAAGAAAATCCAACATATAGCATTAGAACTGAAAGGGCCAGCTCAGCAGATCATCTCATCCTTGTCCTATACCCTGTCCCCTACCCTCCATTTTATAGCTAAGAAAACTGACTCAGTGTAGAAGTGACTTCTAAGTTTCCAAGAATTTTTGTCTTTGGGAAAAAGCAGGGAAGATCAGTGCTTTTGTTCCTTTCTCTTCGGGACAAAGGGACTAGAAGAATCAGTTCTGTTTAGTAGGGAAGGGCCAAGGATGGGTAGCAGAGGAGTGAGTTATGAGCTGGCATTGACTCCTACTCATGCAGAACTCATGAAGGCTTCTTAGGCTGGTGAAAATGTCTATGTTATTGGCCAGGTTATCACCAACTCTGTTGTTACGGTGATGGTTATAGGTTTACCCTAAATTCAAACGAGTGAAGATCTGGAAATTCCACTTCAGACAAGAGATGAATCAGGGAGCTGCAAGGTGATTTTCCTGGAGCACTTCTCTGTACAATTCCCTCAGTATTTAGGATTAAGGAATCTCAGATGGGGAAAAAGGCTCGATAAGCATGTGGTCCAATCTTATCATAGCAGGAATCCTTTCCACAATATCCCTGACGAAGGGGTCACCGAGCCTCCACTTGAAGATTTCCATGGATGGGTGCACTTGCTGCCTGCTAAGGCAATCCAGTCCACTCTTGGACAGCAGTGATTGTTAGGAGGGTTTGAGCTAAAGTGAAGATCTCTGTCACTTCTTCCCATTGTTCCTATGCCCTCTGGCCAAATCCAGTTCCTTTTCCCCCAAAGAGGTTTTAAGATACCTGAAGACAGATATCTTATATGTTCCTTGATGACATGGTTTCCCAGTTCACTCACCATGCGCATCAACTCATCAGATTCTTCCTAAAAGGTGGATCCCAGAGCTGGGCATAACATTCCAGAAAGGGTCTTATCAGAGCAGAGAATAGTGTAACTATCACCTGTCTCATTCTGAACATTATACTTCTTAATATAATCTAAAATCAGGTTAACTATTTACCTTCATCTCCTACTAATGGCTTTAATTGAGCCTTTAGTCCACTAAAAACCCCAGACCCTTTTCAGGAGTGTTTTCTAGCCACATATCTAATATCTTGTTCCTAAGCAATTGATCGTTTGAACCCCAGGGTAGGATTTCACATTTATCCTACTTAACCTATACTCTCTTTTGCATTCACTTTTGTGTTAAACCCCCAAAGGTAGTGACTGGATTTTAAGATCCTTGATTTAATCCTTAATAAGACCTTAAAGACCAGCTCTCCAGGCCTATCTTCTCCTTTTGCAGGTAAGTAAACTAAGGTCCATAGAGCTAAGCAATTTGTCCAGGGTTACGTCAGTAATGAATAAACAGAGCAACATTTAAGCTCAGTTCCCTTGAAGTTTCATAGAGGAAGATTTTAATGTCAGGGAAAGTTACCAATAATTAAAGTTATGTGGAAGGGGAATGGTAGGCCTTGGTGGGTAGTGCCTTCCTTCCCGTTAACAGGAGAGATTCAAGGGAAGGCTGTGCAACTCTTTGTTGGCGATACCCCAAAGGGACTTTCACTTTGGTTAGGGTTGAACTGATGACCTCTGAGGTTCTGTGCTCTCTGCTCCATTCCCCATGGACATCTCTACATGAATCAGCATAGTAAGGCTAAATATGAAGTCAGTCTTAGAAATGAGTCCACCAGGATATACACAAACTGATCAGCTAGTTTAGATAAAACTACTCTATGAAAAGCTATCGATGACAACAATAGTTTAGACAATAAAAAGAAAAGGGTAATTATTTAATTTCCTTTGTAACTTTCTCTCCAGGACATCAAATTCCATTCAATTATACAAACATTTATTGAACAGCTACTAGCTGTAGAACTCTGGGCTTTGGACTGAGGAAAGATCCAAACTTCAAAGAAGAGAGAATACTTGCCCTCACGGGGCTTTTACTCCAGGAGATGGAGAAGACAGCAACCCTGAAAATTTCAATGCAAAATGTTACATGATAAATCATTAAAGAAGTACAAGCAAAATGCTACGTTAGGTTCAAGGAGAGAGTTGTTACTGATAGGGGCTCAAGGAAAGCATCCTGGAAGTGGTACCATTGGAGCTGGATTTTAAAGATGGGCAGGAATTTTAATAGGCAAAGTGGGAGTGGGAAGGTGTTCTGGGCATAAGTTACAAACAACCTGAGGAATGGTACAGGGAACACAACAACCACAGACTTTTCTAACAGTTCTAAAACTGCCAAACCTTGCTATCACCTCCAGTTGGAGGATAAAGGCTCCCTGTGGTTTCTTTCCGTATCTTTGATATTCCTGTGGGTCTCCCTTAGCTCCTTAATTCTTATGGACTCCTTCCTTGCTCTCATGACCTGAAGTCACCATGACTGCTTCACTCTGTTCCTTGGGAAGGCCAAGCATTTTTTTTCATGTGTGGGATGGAAAGTATTTTTCACAGTCTTACAGAGATGGAAAGGGTCTTCATTTGGATGAGCACTCAGATCACTGGCCTGAGAAAAAGTGAGAGAGCTCTATTTCTGCTATAATTGAGAAACAATTGCAGACCAGCTGTGTCCAGTGGGAAGCCCGAAGGACCCAGTGTAATCCCAGCTGACCTTTGCCATCAGCTACAGCAAGTTTTTGAGTCTTAGCCAGAGCAACAAGAGGTTACAAGAACTCTGGCCTTTGCTGAATCATAATAATAAATCCCATTTACCTGGGGGCAAATATTTTCTCCATCATTATGACTCAGTAAGAGGCATTGTGGCCTAGTGGACAGAACTCTGGCTTTAGAGTCAGTAAAGTCTGGGTTCAAGCCCCACTTTTCATCTATACCACCTGGATGATCACACACAAGTCACTTCATATCCCTGCATCCCTAGATAACAAAATATTTAAGTTCCAAAGATGGAAGGAAGGGATTTTCACCAAGGGGTCCCCACATCAATGAAATCACAGGAAACCAAAGCAGGTATTATTTCCCCAATTTTCCAAATGAGGAAACTGAAGCTAAGAAAAAGAAAGTGTCCTGCCTGGGGTCACATAGCCTGTAAGTGAATGAAATGGAATTTAAACATAGGTCCTCTCTTTCCAAATTCCATTCTCTTTCTGCTGACTCCAAATCTCTGCTTCTCATGACTGACTTTAATTCTAAAGAGGTTGGATTGGGCACCATAACTGAGCCCCTTGGATCGTGGACCCATCAGTGTGAGTACAGCCAGATGTCTGTCTCCTTCTCCCTACTCCCAAACTCTCACTTCTATCTGGGGGCCTTCATAAGGATGGAGAGCAAGGAATTGGGGGGCAAAGCAAGGAGAAGTGTCATTTGGTAAGGAATCAACATCCCCCCTGAAAGATAAATATACTTTGCTGTTTCCTTTGGCAAGTATCTCCCCCCTTGGGGATATTTTTAGATTATGCAACACGTATTTTTTATAATGGCTTTTAAAGATTTATTTCTGTCCGAGCAAAGACGTGTTTCTTTAACCACAGGCCCAGCCCTTACAATAGAGGTGGCCAAACTTTACACATAATCATTTAGGTCAGATACAGATAATAGGCCCCATACTTTGCGTAAATTCCAATTTTAACTGTTTTCTAAAATATCCTAATGTTTTATTGAAAGGTCTTTGGATCTGGTCAGGACCAAGCTGGCTTGTTTCCTTCTGACTCAAAAACACTATACAATGTTCTTTTCTTCTTGGTAAACTTAAAAAACAGTTCCCCATTTGCAAGAGCAACAGATAATAGCAACAGATTGTACTGGTAGAGGGCTTGGGTGTTGGCAGCATTTTGCTTTCCTCCCAACACCCTGGTGAGCTAAGAATTTCAAGTAGTATTCTCCCCCATTTTATGGAGGGGAAAACTGAGTTGCTGAATAGGTCATTAAGTTTGGAATCAGGATTGGAACGTAGGTCTTTCAGAGGCCTCATTGGTCTATCACTCTTTTCTGAACCCCTCCAGGATTTTAGGACTTACAAACCCAATCAATTCTCACCCTTAAAAGGTATTCCCCAAAGCTCTGCCCTCGTATCTTTTCTCTCTACACTCTTCCCCTTAACCACCTCATCTACTCCTATGACTTTGATTATCACCTCTCTGTAGCTCTTTCCTCCAAAAAGATGACATTTACAGCTCTGACCTCTCTCCCAGGCTTTAGACTCATATTTCTAATTGCTTGCACCTTTATCTAGACAACTGTTGCTTTAATTGAATTCAGCATTTATTAGGTATCTAAGACAAATAGCTCCCATTTATATAGAGTCTTAAGAACTCTTATAAATTGCTTTACATTCATTATTTCCTTTGAACCTTACTGCAACCCTATGAAATGATCACTTCATTATCCCCATCTCATGGACGAGGAAACTGAGGATCAGACATACTCATCCCATGCCAAATCACATAGCTGGTGTCTGGAGGAGAATTCAAACCTAGAACCCCCTTACTCAAATTCAGCTTTTCTTTCCACGATACTCAACTGTCCAACTGTGTTTGTGGTCAGGCTTACAAAGAGGACGCAAGATGTGCCTTACCCCATAGCTCTCCATTCTCAGTCACCTTCCCACTCCTCAACTTTGTTACATCTTTCCTGGCCTCTGGTCTCTAACCCTCTAATCCGTCCTGAGCACATTTAGACTCAGCTTCTTAAAACTACCTGGTCCTAGCATTACACACTCAAGAGACATCCCCAGCTCTGTGTGGCCCAGTGACTTTGAAGGACTTTCAGAGAATGGTCCCACATTCTCTCTCCAGTTTTATCTACCACCTCTTCCCTTACCCTACCCTACACTGGCTCTCCAACCTTTTCTCTTTTTCTCAATTTCCCTTTGGTACCTCTCTCTGTCTATCTCTTTCCCTCATTTCCCCTTCTTCTCTCTCCCTCTTCTATTTCCTCTCTCTCCCACTACTTTTCTCTCTCTCTCCTACTCCCTCTCCCAATGTCTCTCCCTCTCCCTTCCCTTCCCTCTCCTACTCTTGCTTCCTCCCATCCCCCTCCTCCCTTTCCCACTTTCTCCTTTTCTCTCCCTTTCCCTCTTCCCTTCTAGAAGACTGTATAATGAGTCACAGTCCTTGGGAGTTATGTTCAACAAATTGTTTACCAAGTCAGAGAAGTGTACGATGTATTTTAAAAAGATAAGTGGTTAAAATTTAAACAGACTCTGGTTTTGGTGTTTAAAGGATAATATCTAGCCCTTGTGACTGTGTTAGCCTGGGTAAATCATTTCACCCTTCTGAGTCTTTGTCTTCTTATCACTGGGGACAAAAGCTGCACTTGTGATTTTATTGGTATGGAATTCCCAGGTGAGGAAGCCTCTCCTTATGATCTTGGAGAGTTGCCTGGCCCAGTGACATCAAACTTACACAGAAACGGGGGCCAGTAAATCATATATAAGGTTCCCTGTAGAAGCATATTGACTTAGAAAACCATATATCAACAGGATCTGTATCCTATTGTATTTTTATTTCTTTTGTTAAATGTTTCTGAATTATATTTTTATCTGATTCTGGCAGCATGAGGGGGGGCGAGGAGGGGTGTTACCCCACAATGCAATGGGGCCAGCAGCCAGAGAGGGCATCGGACATCCCTGCCTTAGAGTCCTTAGAGGTTGAGACTTGTTTCAATATGTGTCAAAGGTGGCATTCGAACACATATCTTCCTGTCTTAGAGGTAGACTCTCTATCTACCTAATATTAATGTAATGTCTCACACCATCATAGTAAGAAATAGCATTAATATAGTGCTGTAACGTTTATTTACTGTAAGAGCTTTATAAATATTATCTCCTTTTATCCCATAACAACCCTGAGAGATAGTGGCTATTATTACCCCATTTTACAGATGAGGAACCTGAATCGGACAGAAGTTAAATGACTCGGCCAGGGTCACACAGGGTCATTTTTCACATTTTATGGAACCTGAGTTTGAATCCTGGGGCTAGATTCAAACTCAGGTTCCATAAAATGTGAAAAATGACACCAACCCTACCTATCTCACAGGGCTGCTGTTAGGACTGGATAAGAAAATGCCTAGCAAAGTGCTTTGTGAAAGGAGGTAGCATGGTACAGTTTTGGCATCCAAAGAGTCGGGTTCAAACTCAGACTCCGTCGCTACTATTATTTTGGGCATAGCACTTCATCCTTATGGTCCTCAGTTTCCTTGTCTGTAAAATGAGGGAATTGGACTAGAAGATGATTTCTAAGGACCTTCCAGCTCCAGATTTGTGATCCTCTATCTCTATTCCTAAGCCACAAAGCATTAACTAGGTCACATCCCACTCTCCTTCCAGCTTTGCTGTTGTCACAGCAGAAAGGGCACCAGGAGACCTGTATTCCAATCCCCCTCCCCAGTTTTCGCTAATTGACTGATCTTGGGATAGACACTTTCCAGATCTCAGCTTCAGCTTCTCATCTATAGACTGGAGGTTATCAAAACAACACTCCTCATCTTGCTGGGTTTGTTGTGAAGGAAATCTCTTGATTGTGATGGGCCGTGGCTTATGCTGCTGAGGCTGGAGGTGAACAGTTTAGGCACATTTTCTCCTCACCCCTTTGGCAGAGCTTGCTAACACTCTGCAGCTATACCCTGGCTTTAATTGGAAGCATTCTCTGGGACCCCTGGCCTGGGCAAAACCCAGCATAAACGGCAAAGACCACAGCCTCTGACGGCCTTGCTCACACAAAGGGCTCTGTTTTGTTTTGTTTTCTCCCAAGTTCATTAAAACTAGGCAGCCAACATTTTCTTCCAGATTCTTTGAAGTAGATGTGGTTCATCCCCATTCTGCCACCCCCACCCCCATTCCCCTACCCCCAGTTGTAGAGGTCTTGGCCCACACTGCCGCTGCTGCTTGCTGCAAATGCCCTTTCCCCGAAGTGCTGGCTGATTACTGAACAGGAAACTTCAGTTTGGATCACCATGGCATTAGCCCATTGGAAAGAAATCAAGGTGAGGGGTAATGAGGCACAAATGAGTCATTTAAGGCCAAAATCTGCCTTTTCCAACTTGGAGACTTGGGTCCTTCCCTCCCTGTGACTTGAGGGGGAGCTGGGACCCAGCCCGGGAAGAAGGAATTTGGCCCTTCCTGGGACGGCAGCACATCATCCACAGGCTGGCCTTCTGGGGCCTGGGGCCTCCCAAGGTCTCTTTAAGAGAGAAGGCCTTGTCTGGGTCTCCATCTCTCACTTCAGTAGAGATGATAGAAAGGAATTGCTGGAGCCTAGTGTATTGTCACTCTTGGTGTTTGTCCCACCTTTTCTACCTCCCCCCAGACATCCCTAGTTCATTCACTTGGCACAGTGGAATGGATGCTGGATTTGGAGTCCAAGGAGCTGGCTTGGACCATGTCTGTTTTACCATAAGACTGCGATTTGGGGTCAAGTCCCTTCACCTTCATGGGCCTCAGTTTCCTCATCTGTAAGAGAAAAAGAATGGATAAGGTAATCTCTGAAATCTAATACTCATATGCTGTAATTCCTGTCTGTGGATGCCATCTTAGATCATGAGCTATCCTGGCATGACAACCTCCCCACAATCTACTACTAAGCTCTTACCATGGGTGGTTTGTTAGGAAAAGGTTCGCCAAAATTACCAACCAGCCAGGAGGGGTGATGGTGTGGATGGTGATGCCTGCTATAAATTGCTAGAGTTTATATAGCATGTTGCATCTACCAGGCACTGCGATATTTGTTTTAAAATTATCTCATTTGGTCTTCCCAACAATCCTATAGATACTATAATTATTAATCTCCACCCCCATTTTACAGAAAAGAATATGGAGGCAGACAGAGGTTAAGTGACTCATCCAGGGTCACACAGCTAGTAAGTGGAGGCTGAATTTGATATCAGGCTTTCCTGTCTTGAGACCCAATGCTCTATCCACTGAGCCATCTGGCTACCTTTTATGAAGGTTACTTTATTTAATGTTTCTGCAGACCATTGTACAGATGGAACAAGGACTTTTTTCCCCATTGAATAAAAGTATTGCATGCTTAGAAGCACCTGTACAAGGATGGAATGCACTTGGTCACTGAGCCCTCACGATTTTAGTTTCTTCTATTTTAGTGTTTTTGAAGCTTTTTGTTCCATATAGTTTGGAGGTCTGGGAACCAGCAAGCATCAAAATGTTGTTCTTAAATAATAATCAAAATATTATTATCATATTCTTCTCTTATTTGAAGGAATTCAGATAGAAATGGTACTAGAACAATGGCTAACTTTCTATTCTTCTTTTGTCTCTAATAGTTCCATGGGGGATGAGCGGGGCCTAGGTGGTGCAGTGAATAGAGCACCAGCCGTGGAGTCAGGAGGACCTGAGTTCAAATTCAGCCTCAGACACAACACAAAAACTAGCCGTGTGACCTTGGGCAAGTCATTTAACCCGATTTCCCTGCCTTCCCCCTCCAAAAAAAGCAAAAAAAAAAAATAGTTCCATAGGTTATTGCACAGGGGGATAAAATGCTTTTGTACACTTGAGTCAAAAGTCTCAGTGTGTAAGTTCATCCTTTGTAGGTTCGTTGTAAGTATGCTCAGGACCATTGCAGTTTCAAGGTGGGTCGGCTTACCACCCTATGCCTCTCTGTCCATTCCTTTGATGGGGTGGCGGGGGCAGTTGCATCATTCTAACCAAAGGGCTAACACAATCCATGGGATCCTTAGGCTCGTCAGTGTTTACACCAAGATTCCGCGGTACCACAACGGTCCCAGGGCCCCACTTGTTAGTGCTATTTCTTCTTCCTCCACGGTTGGACTTATGGTTGGACTTTGAGGAGGTTACTGTTATTTAACAGGAGTTTGGCAAATGACCAGACCACCTAAAATGGAGTGGGGGGGGGGGGGCTGTGCCATTTTAGGTGGCCTAGGCAAGTGGCAAACCTGTAGGCATATAGTCTCATAGGGAAGAACCAACAGCAATTTAGGTCAGAAATTCCAAAGAAACAAATTTAGCCTCGAAGTAAGGGAAAACTTCCTAACAATAAAGCCAGCCCCAAAGTCTAACGAATTGCTTCATGGGGGAGGTTTGTGGGTGCTTGCTCACTGGAAGTCTTCAAACAGAGGCGGAATGACTACTTACCATGTATATTGCAGGAGGAATTCTCTTGTCGGGGAGAAGGTGGTGGAGATGGGTGTGGGTTGGACTAGTTGGCAGCGAGGTCTCTCCTTACCCCAAAATTCTGCTAAATGATGGAGACCAAGCCTGTGCTAGAGACTGTCCTGTTTGGAATGATGGTTTACACCAAAGGGCCATGTGGGAAATATGTCTGGAGGGGGGTTAGAGGAGGTATCAAACATCAATTTTCTTATAGGCGAAGGGGAGCCACATTGCAGGGCTGCCACCGGTGAAATGGGTGATTTAGAAAGGTTGATTCGGAAGAAGCCAGATGTTCAGAACGTCATTTTCTAAGTGATTAAAGTGAGTAGTTCCTGCATTGAGCCTGTTATTTGGTGTTATCGATCCCACGAGGTGACACGGGTTAACAGAAGCCCTAGGGTCCAAATGAAGACAAGCGCTGGCTCTGCTATTTTCTGCCCGAGTAGAACCGCAGCTCAATTGTGTCCAGCCGCGCTTCACCTTGTGGTGCCTCTGACAACCAGTACCCTTTTGCTGGCGAGGTGGGGAGACAGCCTGGCACTAGAGAACAAGGGTGTCCCCTCGGCTCCCTAAGGCTAGAGTTGGTCATTCTTGTCTGGAGCTGAGAGCTGCCCCTCTCCTCCCCCCAGTTCAGGGCCAGCAGCTGCCAGGCAGGGAGGGAAAAGAATCCCAGGGTCCCAGAGGAACCTCACGACCACTGTAGAGATCGTTTACCTGATGCAATCTCCCCCATAGGAAAGAAGAGGCACAGTCAAGCTCTTCATATGCAAAGTGCTTCCCAACACCGCCCCCACCTCCCCTCCTTCAGTTAAAAGTCAGTGGAAAAAGTCAGTGCGGTCCATTGTTTCACACTGAGCAGAACAGCGATCACTTTCACTCTGGGCTGGGTTCTATTGGCGCGCTTTAGGGACTGTTTAAGTGGTGCCGAAAAGAGAGATAGAGACAGAGAAAGACAGAGAGACAGAGAAAGACAGAGAGACAGAGACAGAAACAGACGCAGAAAGAGACACAGAGACAGACCGTGGGGTTGGGGTGGGGGTAATAGCAGTGATCCCTCCAAAACAATAGCTGATTGGGACCTGGGGGTGGGGTGGGGGGTGGGAGTAAGGATTTTATTCTAAGAGATAACTGGGATCTCTCTTCTCTGCAGGCATTGTCTGCGCTCTCAGATGTAGTGTTTATATGGCATAACTAATAATAACTAGCAGTTAACTAATCCCTGAAGGTTTGCAAAACTGCTCTACAAATCACATTTCCTTTAAAATGCATTTCCTGTTAAGTTCATTCAGTCCAGCGAACACTTACCAGGCTCCTACTGTTACTGTGTTAACCCTCCTCTTCGGGCTTGATGACGCACAGATTCATGTTACACAGACCCTGCTCTCATTTTTTTTTTTTAGCTCAAGAAACCTTTATTTTTCTGCTTGATTATCTTTTCAGAACTTTCTTGTTTCTAGTTCTGGAAGAGAGATAAAATATGACAGAAGCAAAAGCAGACAGGACCATTAGTTGAGGGGTATGAAAAGGGAAGAAAAGCGCGTAGGTGCGCGTATGATCCAAGGCAAGATGGTCTAAGCCTGGAGTGGGTTATGGGGGATGGCCAAAGTGCTTTGAGGGACCAGGGGGAAGACCGTTTCACTGCTGGGATCAGGGAAGATCTGAAGATGACATGATATTTAGGCTGAACCTTGAAGGAAGAGAATTTCTGTGGATGACCAGTGCATCCTAGGAAAGGGCTGGGGCCGCTGTCAGAGCCCAAGTAGGGACAATGATATGGAAGCTGTACAATGACTGATTCTGGCTTGATAAAATCATAGAGTCAGAGCTGGAAGAGACCTCGAAGGCCCTCCCCACCTCAATTTACAAGAGTAGGAAACTGAGGCTCAGAGAGGTTAAGGGATTTGTCCAGTGTCACACAGCTAGGAATCATGGTAACTAGAATCTGAACTAGCCTTGAAGTTAAGAGTTCTGAGAGGTCACATGGGGAAGGAGACCATTCCTGGCATAGAAAACAATCTATGCAAAGGCAGGGCTGTGGAAGATGGGATGTCACATATAGGAAGTAGCAAGTGGACTATGCAAATACTCATTATTGTTGTTATTATTATTTAATAATAATAATTATTCATCTGGTCCCAATTAGGGGTGCCTTGAAGGGAAGAATCATATATATATATATATACATACACACACACACACACACACACACACACACACACACACACACACACACACACACATATATATATATATATATATATATATATATTCATTTTTCAGCACTAAGCTGGCCTTGTGAGTAGTAGAGATTTAAGAAATGTTTTGGGAAATGAAATTAGGTGAAATTTGAGGGGGCAGGAGAGAGACCAGTCCACTGGCAGCCCAATAGCTCCCAGATGTGCCGAGCTGAGCTTCACAGAGGTGAGGTGAGTCACTATCAGCCAGGGCTGCTTTGATAGATCCCCTGTGTCTTTAGATGGAGGGTTTCATATACTCCCCACATTACAGCATGGCAGAAGAATGTTTGGTCTGCTTGAGGAAGTGCTTCTGTAGGGAATCTGGTTGCTGCCCAGCGGTCAGTCCAGGGCACTGGGGAGGCCACAAGGCCCCAGCTGGACAGGGCCGTGGGCCACCTCGGGGCCAGACTATGCAGCTGTGCAGGCCAAGGGTTTCCTTCCAGGGCCCACAGCAAGCCAGGTGCGCAGCAAAGAATAAATACAAGAATACAGATTGGAAAAAGGTGGAAAAAAACAAATGAATCTGTACTTTCCAAATGGAAATCCCACAGGAAAAAAAACAGTGACGGTGCATTCCCTCAGGTGAGATTTCGGCCTAAAAAATATCCCATGCAGACTCACCTCCCCAACCCCAAACTAAAGATACATTTCCTGGCCCCTTTGAGAATGGATCTTGAGTGCTCTGCAGATGGTGCTTTATGTGAATAGTGTGTGTGTGTGTGTGTGTGTGTGTGTGTGTGTGTGTGTGTGTTGGAAGAGGGGAGCAGCATTTTCTTATTTTCTTGTTAGATACAGGGAAAAGTTAGTAGATACAGGGAAAAATCACAAGACTTTAGAGATGGAAGGGGCTTTATAGACCAGCTCATCCACCCCCACATTTTACAGAGGAGCAGACTGAGGCCGTAATTCCCTTAAGGTTCACATCTTGGGGGGAGCCAGACCATCTTCCTGTTAGTGGTCATCTTCTCCAAGAAGTGTGTTGTCGCAGCTTCAGGGCACACTACCCACAGGGCAGCCAATGCCAACCGAGGGACCCAAGAGCTTTCAGCCTCTTGAACTCACAAGTTGTCCCCAAGACTAGAAACATTCATCTTAGGGACACCAATCACTTGGAATCTGCTCAGGCTCACCGAGGCAGTATGGGTGATCGCTCCCATGTGTGAACAGCCACTGTTGTTCCTCAGGCAGAGAAATGGGATAGATGAGAGAGAGACAGACAGACAGACAGACAAACAGACAGACAGAGACAAAGAGACAAAGAGAGAGACAGAGACAGAGAGACAGAGACAGAGAGAGAGACAGAGAGACACACAGAGAGAGACAGAGAGACACAGAGAGAGACGGAGAGAGACAGAGACAGAGACAGAGATAGAGACAGAGACAGAGACAGAGAGACACACACACAGAGACACATAGAGCAAGAGAGAGACAGAGACAGAGAGAGGAAAATGGGGGGAGAGAGTTTTCAGAGAGGAAGGGAAAAGAGATGTTTCTCCCTTTTAAGTCTTTTGAAGTGATGACTTTTCCTGTTCAGTGGCCAGCAAGGGAGATTGCTTCATCACTTCTAGGTGTCATGTCCTTCACTGAACCACTAAACACTGAGCCAGAACCAGAATCACTCACTCGAATTAGCCAGGGGAGCTCAGCTTACCACCATGAATACTGCATGGAAAGGAAGCTCACTGTGACATCTGCACAGAATCCAAGGAAAGCTTCCTGGAGAAGGGAGCATTGGAGTTGAACCTTAAAACATGGGTAGGAATTTAGCAGGTGAAGAGAGAGAAGGGAGGCATTCCAATCATGGAGAACAGTGTGAGCGTAGAAGCTGAGAATGGGGAGTACTGGGGAGGCAAAGAGGAGTCTAGTTTGACCAGAACATAGAGGGCATAAAAGCAAATAAGGTGAGATTTGGGTGAGAATATAGGTTGGTGCCCAGTTGTGGGAGGGTTTAAATATTGGGTGAAGGAATTGGTACTGCAAAATTTTCAAAACTGTTCCTTCAGGCCCCTCCCCCTAAGAAGAGAGATCCAAAGCAATGGTCCCCATTATTGAATATTTCCAAGTGCCACTCCCACGGCGATAAATGCAACACTTATTTCAATGAAACCTAAGTTCAAATAGAAAGTCACAAAGACAATGCTAACATGGTAAATTCTTCCAGCTCACACCGCGTGGAGCACAGTGATTAATATAGTTTATACAAACAAAGCCAGCTCTAAATTAGCGATCAATAAAGCAAAGTTCTTCCACTATCAGTTACTTTGGCAGTTGACATAGATGAACTTCTTGTTGCATTTGAACATTGAGTATATAAATTCCAAGTTACACAATTGTGTGGAAAGCAATAGCACCATATTTATTTTTTAATGTCATGTGTTTCTTTAAGTACAATATGCTAAGCTTTTTTAAAAAAAACTTACAAATTTTTATAAATTGTAATAATGAGAATTGTCATAAATGATTGTTTAACAACTTTAACAATTAAATTTAAATCTATTGTTTTTATTTTCTTTTAAAGAAATAACATCATTACATGATAGACAAATACATAACCTATTCGAAGAGAAAATCTACTGCAGTGACGAAAACAGGATAAGCAAAGGTGGTAGAAACAAGTTAGGTAGCAGAAACAAAGAAATACAAGTCAAAAAACCCAAATTGAGAAAATACAATGCACTATATTTATCATGGGACAGCTAGGGGGCACCATAGTGCATAGAGCACTGGGTCTGGAATCAAGAAGACTCATCTTCTGGGTTCAAATATGGCCTCAGACACCTGCTAGCTGTGTGACCTTGGGCAAGTCATTTAATTGTTTGCTTCAGTTTCCTCAAGTGTAAAATGAATTGGAGAAGGAAATGGCAAACTATTCCAGTATCTTGCAAGAGAACCTCAAATGGGGTCACAAAAAGTTGGACATGACTGAAAAACAACTGACCAACAATATATTTATCATCAGGATTCATAAGGACAGTTTTTAAAAAATTATTGTTTATTTTGACATTCTTATTTTAAATTTGAGGTTCAAATTTTATTTCTCTCCAACTCCTCCCCACTCATTGAGAAAGCAAGCAAGATGATAGCAATTATACATGTGAAATCATGCAAAGCATGATTTCCATATAAGTCATGTTGCAAAAAGAGAAAGCAAGAAAAATGAAGTGAAAAAATTATACTTCAATTTGCACTCAGCGTTCATCAGTTCTCTTTCTTGAGGTGGATAGCATTTTTCATTGTTTGTCTTTTGGAATTGTCGTGGATCACTGTATTGATCAGAGTAGAGGCCACTTGTCAATGGAAGGGAAAGATTGCTAAGTTTGCTTCCTATGAACGTGTGAAATGTAAGAATCAAAGTGATATCTTGAAAATGTATATGAAGAACACATTGGCAAGATGATATACAGTTATCCCTTCCATGTCATGATTTTCTCTATCAAGGTTTCAATATAACACAGGTTGGCATAGAAAAAATTAAATGGGAATTTTGATGGAGTTTTGTGGACAGAAAAAGTTTATAAACTTGTAAACACATACCCAAATATTATATATATTATTGTGTAATATAATCTATGACCAAATACTTAACCCAACTTTTACAAAAAGGGACTATAAACACCCCATAAAAATTTTAGACTTCTTCTCCAGTACAAAGGGAGGACCAAAACATTTTACGGGGATTTTCCTGATCACCAGGGCACAGCACGCCTGACCCAAGTGATATGAAAGGGATAACTATAATTTTCCCAAAGAAAATGAAATGTTTTCAATAAGTAGAAACAAATATTGTCAAAAACCACATCTGAGACATGAGAAGGGTTGCCTCTTGCAGATACGATTGCTTACATAGTGGGTAAGTGTAAAAATTCTTACATGTATTTAATCTTAACACCTTATATACATATCTTATTATATTTTATACAATCTTAAATCATATACATTTAATAGGAGAAATGTTGCAGCTATTAGTATGGTCAAAACAATCCAAATCACATGTATTTCCAGATAATATAGTGGGAATGAGAATTGCTCATTTGTCTGAAGGAATTCTTAAAATCTGTATGTTGTTATGTTTTGGATCACTTCATACGTATAACAAGTATCAATTTTTTTTTTGCCTTCTCAATGAGTGGGAGAGGGGTGGAGGAAGGGAGAGAATTTGGAAGTGAAAATGAAAATTAAAAAATGAATATCACTTTCAAAGCAAAGTTGTTGATATAAAACTATAGTAAATTCTTGATTCTATTTGAATAAAACACAAACTAAGAAAATTACTTGCATCAATTGTTTTATGAAAAGTATGAAGTAACCATTTTTTGGGTAAAAAAAAGCAGTGTTGTCTCACAAATTTTGGAGACCGTTTCTTTACTAGAGAGGATGGAAGGAGCCATTGAAGACTCTTGAGCAGAGGAGTGATCTAACCAGATTATTGATAGAAAATTATTCTGGCAGTGGTAGGAAGGATGGATGGGGGTGGGGTGAGACCTGCCAAGGAGCTACTGTTCTCTTCCAGGTGGCTTGTGATGAGATGCTATTCTAGGGTTATAGCAGTGGGGAGTGGAAGCAATAAGCAGTTGTTAAGGACCAAGGATGTGCCAGGAATTGTGCTAAGTACTTTATTGGGGTGATGGCAATGGGAACAGAGAAGGTAATGGATGAGAGAGAGGTTGTGGAGGCAGAATTAACAGGATTTGGTGACTGATTAGACATGAGAGTTGTGAAGGAGAGGGAAAAGTCATGAACACAGGCTGAATGGTGGGACCATTGACAGAATTTCTGAAATCAGATGCTGGAGCAGTCTTTGAGAGGAAGATAATGAGCTCAACTCTACACTTTCAATTTGAGGTCTCAGTGGGACATCCAGGTGGAGATGTCCTGTTGGGGATGTGAGGCTATAGCTAAGAAGAGGGGCTGGGGACTACAGATAAGAGAAGATGTGTGTGTCATCTCCGTAAAGGTGAGAGCTGAAATCATGACCACAAGTGAAGCTCACCAAGGGTAAAAGAGAGAAGAGGAGAGGACTAAGTACAAGCCCTTGATGGACACCAAAATGAATGGACCTGGAAGGGGTGGAGGGGGCAGCAAGGGAGACAATGAAAGGGCAGATAGAGAGGGGAGAAAGCCAGGCAGACCTCTCTAAAGTTAAGAAAGCACAGAGTGTCTTTGGCAGTAGATGTGGTCAATAGTGTCAGAAGTTACAGGATGATATCCAGAAAAGAATTCATGGTGTTGGAATGCAGATCGAAGAGTACTATTTCCACTTAATTTTTTTTTCATAGTTTTTTTCCCTTTGGTCTGTTTCTTCTTTTACAACATGACTAATATGGAGCTATGTTTATATGATTGCACATATATAACCTGTATAAAATTCCTTACTGTTTTGGGAGAAGGGGAAGAAGAGAGGGAGAAAAATTTGGAACTCAAAATTTCAATAAAATGAATGTTAATATCTTTACATGTACTTGGAAAAAATAAAATGCTAATATATGCTTATGGGAAAAATAATAATAAAATGAATGTTTAAAATTGTCTTTCTGTGTAATTGGAAAAAAATAAAATACTATTAAAAAAAAGAAGTTACAGGATGATCAAAGAGAAGGAAGAATGACCAAGGTCATTGGAGTTGGAAATTCAGAAGTCATTTGGTGACTTTTGAGAGAGAAGTATCAGGACACTCATGAAGGCAGGAATTCTGTGGTCAAGGCGTGAGAGGCTCTGGAGGAGAGACGGCAGAGGCCGTGGATACACCGAGTGCATGTAGACACATTCTTTTCAAGTTTAGAAGCAAAGGGCATTTGAAAGATCTTCAAAGAGAATCTGAAGAGATGCTGTGGGGAATGAAGTGAGTAAAGTGAGCTGGTTGAGAGGGCCCAGCTGAAGTTATGTTACATAAACTTGGCGTGGGTGAAGCCAGATTGGTTTTGAGATTTTCTCCAGGGATGTCCAGCTGTACTAGAGCAGAAGCAGGAAAGTCAGATGAAGGGGACTCCCCGAGGATAAAGATCTGCAGGTTGGGAGCTTTGGGAGCTCTAGGAGGACAAACGATCCCAAAGCGGTGGACTGTGGAATATTAACACGTCTTTCCATGGTCCAGGTTGTGTTTGGATGCAAGTGAAACCCAAATGGGAGAGGTGGGCAGGGAAATGGAGGCTGTTATTCCCCTCAACCTGCTAGTTCCTTCCCCTCTAAGGCTGTCATGTATCTATATGTATTATATATTTAGGTGGCTGGTGCTACAGTGGAGAGGGAGCTGGATCTGGAGTCAGGAAAAGCTGAGTTCGAATCCAGCCTCAGGCACTAACTAGCTGTTCGATACCAGACAAGTCACTTAACCCATTTGCCTCAGTTTCCTCAACTGTAAAATGGCCGTAATGATAGCACCTACCTTGCTCAATGTGAGGCTCAAATAAGTTAATATTCATAAAAAGCACTTTCCCCCCTCAAATCTGAGGCCAGATTTGAACTAGGTCTTTCTGACTCTAGGTGCAGTGCTGTAGATACAAGCCCTGGGCGTGCTCCTTTTCTGCCTCCCCAAAATGCGAGGGCCGAAGGGAAGCGCTTCAGCTCTTCCTTTGTTACATTTCCTGCACCATGCCCTGAAGGAACTTCAACCCTAGAGTGTCCTCTCTGGCTTGGTGACTGCCTCTCACAGCTCACAAGTTCAGTGAATTCAGACATGCCTTTATTCCTCAGTAGCTACCTCCTTCACAATCTCCTTGCCAACCTCCTCATGTGCCCCTCTCCATCGTCTCCCCTTTCTCCCTCAAATTCTAGAACCATGAACTATATTAAAATCAACTTTGTCATTGAATCTGGATGGGATGTGCCAAACTACTCCCCTATAGCTCTATTCCCGCATTTTCTCTATAACTTTCCTGACCAGAATGGCCCTCCTTAGACATCATTCCCCTTTGTGTGCTCTCCCTCACTTATTGAGGACAGGGACTATCTTTCCTTTTGTGTTTGTTTCCCTAGGGCTCTGCACAATGCTTTTCCATTCATTCATTGACTTGCAGTGCCCAGCCAAACAGGACTGGGCAAACAGGAAAGATTCATTGCATGAGTGAATTATTGAGTATTTTGATGTAATAGAATCCTGGCTAATCAAGCTTCATCCCGTGCCCTAGCCTACATGGAAGAGGCTGGGGAACTTGTTTCCAGAAAAATCATGTAATGGAAGG
Source organism: Pseudochirops cupreus (assembly GCA_028627135.1). Lineage (NCBI taxonomy): Eukaryota > Metazoa > Chordata > Mammalia > Diprotodontia > Pseudocheiridae > Pseudochirops > Pseudochirops cupreus. The sequence continues at coordinate 54,885,954 of CM053583.1, read as the reverse complement.
GTGGACCTTGTTCTCTATTTTGGAGTCAGTGCCAATATTCTGTTGCTAGTCTGCTACTCCTGTTGTGACTGGCTACTGAGCTGGAATTGGGGTGCATCTAGGAAGCACTAACCAGCCAAAGCCGGACTCTTTCTCTTTCTTGCTTGGTTGTGTTCAAATGAGGAGGCAACAACCCTGATAAGGTCTCTGGGAAAATAGGGGCTTCAGGCCTTTATCTCTCCATTGGCGCCTTCCCCATGGGGTCTGTGAGTGCATGGTCCTGCTGTTGCTTCTGTCTCTGGTAGGTTTATTCTTTTGCTTTGAGGTGAAGGAGTATTGGAGACAGTTAAGACTTTGTGAGCTAGGAAAGGCCAGAAGATCAGGCCACCAAAGAATAGAGTCCATGATGGATATAGCAGGCAGCCATGAAAAATGAAGTCCCTAGTAACTTGGTCAACACAGCATAGATTGAGTCCAGTTACAAGGGGAGAAGAGGGATTCATCTCTCAGCTAGGCTGAATTTGAACAACTTGGTGGTTCAAATGCTCATGGTAGCCACTCTACCCAGGAATCGAGGTTATATAGAGGACAATATGGTTCTCAGATTTTTTGAGGGGTGGTGGTGCTAATGTTTGTACTTCTGTCTTTGCTATTATCTTCTCAGTAAATATCCCCTTGTAATGTTAATTGGTTAAATGGAAGCAGATCATTAGTCACTGGTGGTTAATATAGGGGAGAATGCACCATAATGGGGACTCATTAGTGAAAGAAACTTCTGATTCCTCAGAGTACCAGCCTAGAACCCTGAAGGGAAAAGAGAGCCTTTCTAGGGGAACCTGACTCATCAATAAGAGTGAGAATTGGGATAAGGATTTCCGTAGCTTAATAAAATCTTCAGTGGTCTCATAGTTGACTCAGTCCCCATTGCTCAGCCTATGCATAGAGCTGGGAGTGAGCCATTTATTACATGTGAGTTCAGTTAAGAGTTCCAACCATTTCCTATATACGATCATCCAAGTCACTTAGGAGGGACCTTCATCAATCCATTCAGTGCTATAAAATTGCTGCCTTCCATCCCCTCCCCGTCCCCATTCCTAACCCATCAGGACTGACACTAAGGGTCTCATCTGCTGTTTCCAGTGGGAGGATCAAGTGTTCCCTGAAAGCGGTGTTTGAACTGTCTTGATGCTATCACATCGGGTGACATAAAGACCCTATTCTGCCATCAGCTAGGATGTCTGGTCCAGGGCTATGCTCTTGCAAAGTGAGACTCTCTTCTCAGTCACTCACCCCAGCTACCGGGGATGGATGGGGTGGGGAGGAGGGAGTGCCTTTCCCAGGCCCTGGGCAGGCCTGGCTGCTCTCTCTCCGGATTTGATTGTCTTCTCCATGAAATCAAAGCAGCTCCTGGTAAAATGGTCTGGCTGTGAGAATGGAGCCCCCACAGAGCCAGGAAAGGAAAACAGTTGCTTTCTTTGGTGAGATAAAGATCTGCCGGGGTTGGCTTTCACCTTGAGATGCAGGTGGAGGCTTGAAATGCATCCACCTAGATGAGAAGATGTGAATAGGGGATCATTTGGGGGCTACTTACTGCCCTTCCTGGCCTCAGCCTCATTGTGGAAGGAAGGGAGCAAACCTGGCTTATCTTAACCTAGAACAACAAAGGCAAAGGGGAGGTCTGAGAGAAGGGAGAAGTCCCTTCCCTTCCAGGTCTGCACTTCCATAAAAACCACAGTCATGGCTAGAGCTGGCATTTATAAAGAACTTGAGGTTTGCAAAATTCCCCACATCCAGCACTGTAGCAACCACCCCATGCCATATATACTTCTCACTTTTGAAGCACTTTAAGATTCACAAAGCTGTTCCATCCACGATAACCTCATGGATTTGGCATCAGGTAGATCTGGGTTCAAATCCTCCATGCCTGTCTACAACACTAGTTGTGTAATCATGGGCAAGTTTCTTAAACTCTCAGAGCCTGTTTCCTGACCTTCGAAATGGAGATAAAGGTATTGTTGGGAGACATCTATTTGGGACATTTTGCAAACCTCAAAATCTTTTATATATGCCAAACTATTATTGTGGTTATCATGAATGCAAAGATTATTATCCCCATTTTGCAGGTAAAGAAACTGAGAGTCAGGGAGGCACAGTGACCTATAGAATCATAGAATCTGGGGGTGTTTAACAACCAGCTCTCCAAAAAAAAATGCCAACACATTTTTGAGTTTAATCTTCACTATTAATAGTTTCTCCATCGATTTAAGTCTAGACAACCAACAAAACAGTCAATCAATCGAAGCCTGATTTGTAGCTGGTGTTTGCCAATTTTGGAGGTATAAATGCTCACAGTGAAAATGGAACAATTAGCTCCAGAGAGCTGGTACAAAGCTGGCTCTAGCCCATCCCTGTACTTTGGATATTCTCTATTCTACCTCCTACCTGAGGCATGAATCCCCTCTGAAGTTTTCTCAACAAGTGACCGTTCAGTGCCTACCCAAAGGAAACACAGATTTTCTGCCTTGACAATGTCCTTCCCTGAAGGTGACATCTAGACCTGAGCAGAGCCCTCTAGGTGTGGTCTGACCAGGGTAGAGAGCTTTAGGACCGCCAGCCTTTTCTGAGTCAATTGACATAGAAAAAAAGCCAAGCGTGGAGCCAGCAGATGAGATAAAGAGAGAAAAGAAACTATGCTTTTGAAAATACAACCCATTGCAAAAGCGGACTTACAGAGGCATGAGTGAGCTGGGGTCTTGGGAGAGGTGATTCCGAGAGAAGAATCTCTATTGTTGACCCCAGAATATTATTGGCCCAGGCTTACAAAGCCAACACCGCGAAGAGCCGGGTTTCACAGCCATGTCTCTGGCTTCAGGTCCCCTACATGAAAACCTAATGCTGGCAGAGAAAACCAGCTGGGGCTGTTTGATCTTTTATTGTTGGAGGACGGTTTTGAGGAGGGAACAAAGACTGTTTACAGAATTCTAGAATCTCAAAGTTCAAAGGAATCTCCGAGACTGTCTAGTCCAACCTTGAGTCATATCTGAATCGTGATCTTCTCTAGCACATACTTGACAAGTGGTCATCCAGCCTGGACCTGAAGGCCTCTAGTGAGGCGCAACCCACTACCTCCTTAGACTGGCCATCCTGCCTTGTGACAGCTCTAAATGTTAGGGAGGTTTTCCTGACATTGAGCCAAAATTCTCCTCTCTGCAACTTTTATCCATACCTCCTAGCTCTGTTCTTCATGATTAAACCCATTGGGTCAAATACCTTTTATTTTATGTACCTCATAAGGGTTAAATGACTTGCCCAGGGTCAAACAGCTAGTAAGTGTCTGAGGCCAGATTTGAATCAGGTACTCCTGACTCCAGGGTTGGTGCTCTATCTACTGCAGCACCTAGCTTCCCACTAATTCCGTTTATCCATGACAAGCCTTCAAATATTTGAAGGCAATTGTGGCTCCACCCCATTCAACACATTTCTACACCCCCCCCCCCCAAGACTTATCTTTTCCAATCTGAATATTCCTGCTCTTTCGATCTCAGCCATCATCACCATCAACAACAAAAAACACTAATTAAGCACCTACTATTGCACCACTCAGTTACTATGCTAAGCTCTAGAGATACAAAGACATTTTTAAAAAAAGAACTCACAAGTCCTTGGCCTCAAGAAGCTTACAGTCTAATGGGAGGCAATGTGAAATGACTATGATGTATACAGGATTAATCGGAGGTAAACGACAGAAGGAAGGCACTGTCAGTGGGGTTGGTGGCCAGTAAAAGGCCTCTTGAAGAAGATGGGATTTGAGCTGAATCTTGAAGGCGGCCAGAAGATGGAGACAAGAAGATTCCAGGGGTGAGGGGAGAGCCAGTACAAAGGCAAAGAGATGGGAGTTGGGCTGTTAGGTGTTATGGATGACCAGCCCAACTCTCCCAGTTCCTTGAGGGTTATGAGGGCCGACCAGGGCCCAAGGCCCCAGCTCTCTCCCTTTTGTTTGTGGCTCAGTTTCCAATGAGACAGAGCCTCAGACAACAGAAAGGCCAGGCTTGACTGGCCAAATCTCCCCTTCCCCTTCGATCCCACTTTCCACCCCGTCCCCACCTATCCCAGGACATCTGCCAGCAGTAGATCATGTCCAGAAAGATGGTGTGTTGATTATAGCCCTTGTGGTCAGGAAAGCGCCTTCGGAAGGAAGGCACTGATGTGATTTATCCAAAGTTACTGTCTCCGATGGGTATCTGATCCAGCAGTTATTCACGCTTTTTATCTGAAGACTCCATGTCATCTCGTTGCCTTTGGAAAAACGATCCCTGTCATCTGTCTCATTCATTCAGACCCCAGCTGCAGGAGTGTTGTGTTATTACCATAAATTTCTGGGCTTCTCCCACCTTTCCTTTGAGGCCCAGCTGGGATGCTGTCTCCTCCAAAAAACCTTCAACACCACCAGGAAGAAATGATATGCCTCCCCCCCATTGCTGAATGTCCCTAACACCTTGTTTGTACCCCTTTTTTGGCTTTTATTCTGAGGTCAAATCTGACAGACACTTAAAAACTATGCAACACTAATAAAGTCACCTGACCTGTTTTCCTCAGTTTCCTCAACTGTAAAATGTGAGAAATAGTGGCATCTCTCTCCCAGGGTTGTTGTGAGAATCAACTGAGACTGTATTTGTAAAGAGCTTCCCTCAGTGTAGGGAACATAGTAGGCATCTAATAAATGCTCGTTTTGTTCCTTCCTTCCTTCCTTCCTTCCTTCCTACAAGCCTGGTGAGGTGGATGGGGCATTGAACTAGGCAGTGGGTAAGACACTTAAGTTTCCAAATCTGCAAAATGGCAGTGATTATAGCCCCTATGTTACAGGGTCGTTCAGTGAGAGAGCAAGCACATGAATAAACATTGAAGTGCTATATAATCATGATTGTGATTATCAGTCTAGACCTCGGATTTCACCGTGTGAGAAACATCTGGCATTGGGACACCTTCAGCAATTCCTGTATAATTTATACTCTCAGAGAGACTGTTAAGTGACTTGTCCAGGGTCACACACCTAGTAAGTGTCTGAGGATGAAGATGACTGACTCCAGGCCTGGCGCTCTGTGCACTATGGTGCCACTTAGCTGCCTACTTACGTGTGATGTGCACAGCTGGAGTAAGCCGTAGAAACAGGTCCCTCAAATTAGAGAGAGCCCTGTTATGAGTGTTGGAGGAGATGCAAAGTGTTTGTAAGACCAGTCTCTATCATCATGGAATTTGCAGTATAGTAAGGAAATAAGATGAAGGCAGCCAGGTGGTTCAGTGGATAGAGTGCTGGGCTTGGAGTCAGGAAGACTTGAGTTCAAATCCAGCCTCAGACATTTATTAACCATATGACCCTGGGCAAGTCACTTAACTACTGTTTGCCTTAATCTACTGGAGAAGGAAATGGTAAACCACTCCGGTATCTTTGCCCAGAAGACCCTAGGGGCCATCTCCAGTGTTCTGATCTTGCCATTGGTTGCCATTCGATGCAGATGGCTCCAGAGGAAAAAGTGAGGTTGGTGACTTTGCACAGCTCTCCTTCACTTCAATCCAACTCACTTGCAGGTCATGGCATCACCTCCCCGATATCATGGTCCCCTTCGATGAATGAAGGATGAACAGCAACAGCCTATGTGACCTGGACATGACTGAACAGCAAGGGGATGGGATACCAAAGCTGATTGCTGCAATATACCGCCTTATTCAACAACTTCATTAAAAAGAGCAAACCAAATGCGTGAGTGAGAGCCCAGGGAAGGGCTCCTGGCTTTTTAAAAGAGCCTGAAGGGGTGGGTAGAAATTCAGCTGCTAAAAAGAGGAGACAAAGTATTCCAGGGATGTGGAAGAATATGGACCAACGAGCCAAGATAGCAGTAAGCAGCAAAATACCAGGTTTGGAATCAGAGGCCCTGGCTGTTTATCCAGTGTGACTTTGCGTGAATCATTTAACCGCTCTAAAAGGCAGTGGGATATAATAGGCAGGAGGCCGGATCGTAAAACCAGAATGATCTGGGTTCAAATTCTGCCTCAAATGTGACCCCAGGCCAATTATAACTTCTCTGAGTAGCAGTTTCTTCTTCGGAAAATTGGGGTAATCAGGGGCGGCTAGGTGGTGCAGCGAATAGGGCACTAGCCCTGGAGTCAGGAGGACCTGAGTTCAAATATGACCTCAGACACTTAACACTCACTAGCCTTGTGACCTTGCGCAAGTCACTTAACCCCAATTGCTCTGCCCTTCCCCCTCCAAAAAAAGCAAAAAAAAATTTTTTTAATGGGGTAATCATGACATCTGTGTCACAGAATTAAATGGGAAATTTATGTAAAGCCTTTTCCAAACCTTAACCCTGAATACAAACGCTAGCTATCGTTATTTGAGCTTCCCTTTCCTCATCTGGAAAATGAAAGTATTGGATTAAGTCTACGATTCTGTGATTCCAAGTGCTTATTGGGGTGGGAGAGATTGGAGGGAGGAAGGTGTCAGAGAGTATCCCAGTCGGTTTGGTATGTGATGGGGTAGAGGGAATGAACCCAACATAAATCAAGAAAGAGGGGGTGCTGCCAGACTGTGGCTACTTAACGTTCGAGAGGTCTGAACGTTAATTGGTAGGTAATAGGGAGTAATCGAGGATTTTTGCACAAAGAGATGACATGTCAAGACCTATTTGGAAGAGATAATTCCAGCACCAAAAGGAACAATGGATCGATGGATCAGAGGGGGAAGGAGTGAAGCCACAAAGGCCTCTTGAACCACTGTTGCAATAATCCAGGTGGGAGGTAATGAGGGCTGGGGGAGGGTCTCTGGCTGGGGTTTGTTAAGGTAAGACTCAGTCTCTTCCCTCAAGCTGTTTATCGCACCTTTTAGGTTGTGAGGCTCCTTCCCACTCACTTACTCATCCATTCATTCATTGATTCATTCAGTAAATTCAACAATCCAGCTCATATTTATATAGTGTGTGAAGGCCCCCGGGCATTCTCTCCTGGGATGTTCTTAGGTCTATGAGGTAGGTCCTGGCAGTACTCCTGTCTCTGTTTTACAGCTGAGGGGAAGTGACTTGTCCATGGCTAGTTATGTAGCTATTAAGTGTTAGAGGCAGGACTCCAAGCCGCGACTCTCCTCCTCTCCAACCACTGACCTTCCTTGGTTCCTTCAGAACCCTCCTACAAGCCCATCTTCTACAGGAAATCTTCCCCTGAAGCCCTAGGTTAACTATTTCCTATTTATCCTCCAGATAGCTTGGTTTTACGTAGTTGTTTCACGCTTTCTCCCCATTAGCTTGTAAGCTTCTTTAGGGAAGGGACTGTCTCTTGCCTCTTTTTATATCCCCAGTACTTAGCACAATTCTTGGCACATAGTAGGTGTTCAATAATGTTGATTGATTGATTGATTGATGGAGTCTTCCCATTGTGCCTCACTGTGGGCATGGAAGGGGCTTTGGAAATGTTAAAGTGGAGGGAGGTATGAGGGGGGAAGACAGTCTCACTATTATTATATTTAACCTGAAGAAGAGATTTCAAGGAGATGTACATACACACACAGGAGGTGAAAAGCTGATATTGGCAACAGGTATAATGCAGAAGTGGCAATAATGATCCAAAAAGAGGCCGTCCAGAGTCATGGGAAGAACGCTGGTTTAGGAACCAGAGGATTTGGGTTTAAAACCCATCTGGTGCAACTTACCCCGTGGGGGACCCTGGGCAAGTTGCTTAACCTCTCTATGGTCTCAGTTTCCTCATCTGGAAAAGGGAGTTGCACTAGATAATTTCTAAGTTTCCTTCCAAGTCGAAATCTTATCCATCATCTATGAATCCTCAAGTTGTAAGGATGCAGGCTTGATACTATAAAAGGAAGAAATCTCTAATAATCAAAAATATGCCAAAGTGGATGAGATGCCTGAGAAAGTAGTAAATCCCCCTTTATCAGTGGTGATCAAGAACAATCTGCATTGTCAATTGTTGGAAAGATTCCTGGTTAGATTACATGCTCTCTGAACTCCCTTTCTAACTCTGAGATTCTAGGGTTCTTTTCAAAAAAATAAAATTAATTGGGGCATTCATGTGGCTCTTTAAGGCTTATAAAGCATTTCACAAATATCTCATTTGATCCCCTTAATAGCCCTGGACACAGTGGTGCGTAAGAAATGTTTAACAACCGTTTCTCCAAACAATGCAGGGAGGGCTCACACTTTTAAGTTAAATTTGCATTATTGTCATTTTTCCATCAGTTTCTTAAGCCTAGAAATCAACAAAAAAAAGTAAATCCAGCCCTGATTTTTAGTGTTTTCTTATTTCTGAGGAGTAAACGCTCACGCTGAAAGTTTAACGATCAACTCTTGTGGATTCAGTTGTAACTGGCTCCTGCATATCCCTACCTGGAAGCTGAGTAAGGCAGGTCTAAGCCTGGGATCATTTTTCCAGCCCCTGGAAGTCTCCCACAATTCTGATTCTTTAGCCAGCAGGGTATTTCATGATTCATAGTGAAATGGCATCACCCAAAGAATCGATCTCAGTTTGTCGAACTTGGCTGCTTTCTTCTTCCTATCTTGATCTAGTCTGATTCATCAGCCATTGAGGGCGTCACCATTTGATGACCATATTTGATGATGTCACAATTTTGAGTGTCATTGCTGTCCATGAAAGAAGTCTGTTCCCATGCCTGGACTGTACTTCCTCCTCACCCCCAACTTTTAGAATTCTCAGGGCCCCAAACAAATCTTAAAAAAATATAGATTTCAGATGTTACTCATCTGCATTGGCAGAAAGGGTTTCTACACTGGAAATCGCAGATCTGGCCCAAAACAAAACAAAGGATCAGGGGAATGAAATAGCCATGGCATACATGGATTTCAGTAAGACATTGACAAAGTCTCTCATGTTGTATAAAATGGAAAGATATCTGTTAGGTAATAAATAATGCAATTAGGTGAATTTGAGCCTGAGTGAATGTCCAGAACCAGAAGGGTGATGTATGTATGTATGTATGGTTGGGTGTCAACCAGGTCGTAGATTTCTTTTTTTTTTTGAGGGGGGAAGGCAGGACAATTGGGGTTAAGTGACTTTCCCAAGGCCACATGGCTAGTAAGTGTTAAGTGTCTGAGATCGGATTTGAACTCAGGTCCTCCTGGTTCTAGGGCCAGTGCTCTATTGACTGCCACACCTAGCTGCCCCCAGGTTGTAGATTTCTTTTAGAGTTCCAGAGAGCTCTGTCCTTAATCCCATTCCATCAATATTTGTATGAATGAATGAGTTGGATGAAGGTATAGACAGTAGATTCATTGGATTTATGAATTACTCAGATCAGCAGACCATAATCCCATGCATTTATAAAGTTTTTTTTTTAAGTTTAGAAAGTGTTTTAAAGTTTAGAAATGTTAGAAGTGGTTTAAATCTCTGCCTAATTATGAGTGTTAGTATATGCAAATACAGACTGAAGTTTGGTCCTTGTTATAAACTTTATGAAGTTTAAATAGCATCTAACAGAGATTGGGTATAGATTAGAGACACAATAAATGAACATTGATGGGTAATTATGGTGAATCAAAAACTCTACAATTTATTGCCCGTACTAATGATTATATTTATTCTGAGAAAGCTATTTCAAACAATTTGGTAAAAGTCCATTCAATTCCCCTCATAACAGTGTGTGTGTGTCTTAATCCCCTAATTAGAGTAAGCCCACTAAAGGGCAGGAACCCCATGTCTTTTCTAAACCCTATACTAACCTACATCAAACCCAATGTTTAATAAACGTGTGTTGAATGGAACTGAGGAACCAAGTCTTAGCAGATCTGATGCTCTAATCAATCTAATGGATTGATCTTTTCAGTTTGGGTTCTACACAAAAGGTCCCCCATCTTCTCATTCTCTGTGATTTTTGTCTCTGTCCTCCAAAGAATCCTCCAGCCAGGATCTTTCTAGTAGCCTGGCAAGCCATTCTTATGGGTTTTAAAAGATGTCCTAGACAATGTTGCAGCAGTTGGACATCCCAACTGTAAGCCCACTTCCTTTTTCAGTCAAACACCCCCTTGATGATTTATTTGATGTCATTTCTCATGTACCTGTGACTTCCTAACACCCAACCCCAAATCTCTGCTTTTGGATCACGGGTAATTGTGATTCATCTCAGATCATGATGTTCCACGAGACAAGGTGGAATAGTAAAGAGAATATTGGAAGAAGCCAAATTCAAATCTACTCCTAGATACTATGTCTGTGACCCTGGACAAGTCACTTAACTTCGGTTTGCCTCAGTTTCCTCAGCTGTAAAATGGAGATAATAGATAAGATTTGTAAAATGTTTAGCATACCCAGTGCCTGGCATATATTAGGTGCTTAATAAATGCTTGTTCCCTTTTCCTTCTTTCCACGATATACAACCATATGATTAGCAAATGTTTATAGAATGTTTTAATGTTTGCCCATCATTTTTCGTGAATTATGTCATTTGGTGCTTACAATAGCTCTGTGAGGCAGATACTTCTATTTTCTCCATTTCATAGATGAGTAAAATGAGACTTGGAAAGGTTACTTGTGATTTACCCAGAGTCACACAGAGAACACGTTTGAGACAAAATTCAATAAAGCTCCACTGGGACAACACTGGAGCTGAAAAGACGAGCTTTTGTGACAAGGTGCAAATTAATGATTTTTAAAAACCTCAAACTTTTTTTTTTACCATGATAACTCATGAAAAGTATTTCAAAAGGAAATATATTTTTAAATTCATCTATTTTGCACTAAAGAGCAGCTGACTTCAGGTTAAATGCAATGACCATTCTCAAAAAGACAGTGGAGAAAGCTACGGATTGGGCACAGCCTTCACAATAGAGAGGTGAGGACCTACCAATGTGGAATATTGACCTCCAGATGATCTGGACTCATATCTCAACCATGTCATCTGCTACCAGTGTGACTATGGTTGACTCCCTTGGTCTTTTTGGGCTTCAGTTTCCTCATCTGTAAAATGGGAGGGGTGGAAGAAACAAAAAATCAGGACTATATTTTAGGCACCAGCCTGCCAAAGACAAGTGTATGCTTAAATGAATCTAATTCTAAGCATCACTGCTTAGAGAGAAAATCCAAAAGGACAGAAATTTGTCCTGCTTTTAAAAATTTCTCTCACCCACAAGCCCTACTGGAGTTCCAATTTATAGAATTCCCCAACAAAGACAAAATTCCACAATAAGATAAAATGTCTTTACTGAGGAAGTTGGGTTATCAGTCTTAATTCTTCAGACAGAACAACAGTCCTTTAAATGTCTCAGCATCCCGGAGAATCATTTTCCCTGAGCCATTCAATCTGGCCAAGGGCGGAGACAGGTAATTAATTAGATTAAAACTCTTCGCCACTAAAGCTAGTGACCAGCCTAATGCATTTCCTAGGAGTTTAGAGCTTCCTCTTACAAACTGACCCAGATTTTCCCTCCGGAAGTGCTTAGGCTTTTGATAAGAATAATGTAAAGAGATTACAGTGCAGGACATTGTTTTAGACCTAGAGTTCAAGGGTTGATAAGGTTTCTCTTTCAGGTAGGATCAAAGACTTCAGACTGAAGTATTGTTCTAATATTATCTTGTAATATGTGCTCTAAAGAAGAAAGGGAGAAAGGGGGCATAGGGGAGTCAGTCTGCTTCCATATCCAGATAGCTATAAATTCACGGTCCTTTGTTCCTATAAAGTAAATGATGGATGCTTCCCCAGACTCAATAGAGAGGTGAGGGCCTATATAAGGAAATGGGTTTTTTCCTTTGTAAACAAAGGCAACAATAAAATTGTTTGGAAAATGCATTTAGTCCTTCATGAATAAATGATGCCCGATGTCTCCCAACTTTGAATTGTGAAGTCAGCTGCTTCCCACACAGTATAATATCATGGGTGCTATGAAACCCCAGGGAGGGGGCTTTGCTCCCCCACCTCCACAGTATCCCCTGAAATTCTTACTTTTAGAGTTACCAATAGATTCTGCAGCACAGACAAATGGCCCAGAGAAAGCCTACCTGGGAGTCAGAGGAGGTTCCTGTCTGTAGCTATCAGCACATGGATACAGATCTATGTATGCTCAGTAAATACTTGTGGGAGGGACAGATATTTCTTCACTGTACTCTGGGAAGGAAAACAGAGCCAAGCCCTGAGACTACTAGATATAGGACAGATATAGGACAGAAAGGAGCTTGACCTAGAGTCCTGTGATTCTGTTTTATAGATGAGGCAACAGAGACTGAGAGCTGTATGTCTCTCCTTCCTCCTTGTCCGTCTAGGCCTTGTGTCAGTCAGCTTTTGCAGCTGAACGGGGGCAAGACCAGTATCGTTAGGTGCCTTCCTTCTGCTTCCTTAGCCTCTTGGTCATTTCCGGCTTTTTGAGTCTGACCTGCTTCCAGAAGAATCTATGGGGCCTGTGGGGTCTGGCTGAGGCCCTAAGGGCTAGACCAGAAGTGAGAAACCTGCAGCCTTGAGGCCACATGTGGCCCCCCTAGATCCTCAAATGTGGCCCTGTTGGAATTAAAGCGCTGCACTTGAGAACCTACAGGGCCACCTGTGGTCTCAAAATTGCAGGTTCCCCACCCCTGACCAGATCCTAAGCTTGCCCCTGGGCTCAGACTTGGGGCCCCTCCTCATAAAGCAAACATCTTCTTTCTAACACCCTCAAGCTAAATCAAGGTGAAACTCTAATTCCCAATACTCCAATGTGAATAAGAAAGGAGCAAATCCTGGGCAGATTAGGGATTACGCAATTTAAATTTCTCTTTTTTCTCTCTCCACAGAACCCTTCTTATAATTCTCCCCCTAGTTACCCATATCCCCTGTCCTTGGTACTACTCATCTGCACCCATCCACATCCTTTCTTTCCACCCTTCCCCCAAACTCATCTCTCCTGTACCCCAGGCTCCCAGGACGTCACTTCATCTCCATGTGAGTTTTAGGAACCGATCTACTAAACTAACCTCCCATAAGGTGTCACTGATTAATGGGTAGTTTAACAGGTTACACTTCCAAGGGGGTATTTGCATTTTAGTAGTCAATAAAATAATCAGTAAAGACCTATTAAGGCTCACTAAGCTACAGGCTCGGGGCTAAGTCCCCCAGTGACACAAACAACCATTCCCTGCCTGCAAGGAGCTCACAGTCTAATGGGGGAGACCACAAGCAAACCGAAAGATACAATCAAGTTATATGAAGGACAAACAGGACGTAAGCAAGAGAGAAAGGTACTAGAATTAAGAGGGGTTGGGAAAGACTTCCTGGAGAAGGTGGGATTTTAGTAGAGATTTAAAGGAAGACAAAAGACAGATGAGGAGGGAGAGCATTCCAGGCTTGGGAGGCAGACGTGGAATTTGGAATACCACCAAGGCATCAGCCCAAAGACGAATCCTCAAAAGTCAGCATTGAGAATGCCCTTAGAACACAGCACAGAGAACGTCAAAGCTGGGAGAGAGACCTTAGAAAAATAGACGAGCAAAGCTAGAAGGACATTCAGCACCTAGATTGAAGAGTGTCAGATTTGGGAGGGACCTAGAACGTAGATTATCAGAGATGGAAGAGAACAGAGGAAGACAGGGCTGGGAGGAGCTTTACATGATATGTAGTCCAACCCCATGAAAACTGAGGCCTCCAAAATGGTCTTCCCCAAGGTGACACAATAAGTAAATGAGAGAGCCAGGACCTGACTGAGGTCTCATGATATCCTACCCAAGGCTCTTTTCTGCCATAGGATGCCAATCTATTTTGCAGAAATTTTAGTGGTGGCATTTTCAGGCCTTATGATGAACCAATAAGAGGAAATCTTTTTTGAGTGTATGGGTGGTCAGGGTTGGGGGTGTAGGGGCAGAACAGATCTTCCTAGTGCCTCTCAAAATCAAATGGTTCTATTTCATTAGTTTTTCACTCATGAATCCGATTCTACGATTGTTCCCGAGTTCTATTCTTGGCTCTGCTGTCAAGGCACTGTGTGAGCTTGGGCAAGTAATTTCTTCTCTTAGTTCCACTTTAGTTCTATCTTCTATAAAATGACGGTTTGGACAGGATGAGTTCCAAGGGTCCTAACAGCTCTGATAGTCTGTTACTCTGCGTCCTAATAATTTGAAGAAAATTGGACCTATTGGGGCAACTAGGTGGCACAGTGGATAGAGTACCAGCCCTAGAGTCAGGATGATGTGAGTTCAAATCCAGCCTCAGATACTTATAACTAGTTGTTTGACTCTGGGCAAGTCACTTAACCCTATTTGCCGAAGAAGAAGAAGGAAGAAGGAAGAAGATGATGAAGAAGAAGAGAAAATTGGACCTATTTATCTTGATTCTAGCTTGTTGATACACATTGTATGTTTGTATGTCATTTCCTCCATTACATGAAGAGTTCCTTGATGGCAGGGGCTATCTTTTGCCTTTCTTTCTATCCCTAGAACTTAGAATATTATAATCACTTAATAATGTTGCTGTTTCTCCTGGGATGATGTCTTGACTTGCTCATGAATTAGATTTAAGTGAGGCAGAGTTGCACAAAGTCATCAGTCCCATTCTTCCTTCCAGAGTCATCGACATCCAGGGGCAGAGCAAAAATCAAGATGAAAGATGGTGGTTTGGGATGCAGTGGATGACCTTGGCATCCTCAATGTCTGACCAAGCTCTAAGCTCACCACAGCACCTGCTTCTACCGCCTTCATGATGGTTGGAACAAATTGTTCTCATCCTCCTATTCTGCTGGGGGAGGTCTTCCCATATTTAGGGTAGACATCCCTCTAACTCACCAGTGGGTTTGAGACTGGTCAGTTACTCTCAACCTGGTTCAGCCTGTCTGCCAAAACAGTTTGCTGAGCATGCTACAGCTTTTTGGAGCCACAGGTGAGAACTAGATGAATCAGGTGGACACTGAAGGTGGATGAGCAGCCCTTAAAAGGGATCATACCAGAGATACTGGTCTTCCTGAACACTCCCTCACTTAATACTACTTATTAACTGACTGACTTTTCCATTGACCATTCAATCAATCCTCAGGTATTTAAGAACCTATTGTGCTAGGGACGGCTAGATGGTGAAGTGGATAGAGTTCTATTCCTGGAGTCAGGAAGACTCATCTTCATGAGTTCAAATCTGCAGACACTTACTAGCTGTGTGACCCTGGGGAAGTAATTTAACCCTTTTTACCTCAGCTTCCGCATCTGTAAAATGATCTGGAGAAGGAAATCCAAACCACTCTAGTATCTTTGCCGAGGAAACCCCAAAATGGGTCACAAGGAGTCAGATACGACTGAACAACAATTGTGCTAGACAAAGATGTGTGAAGCAATACCTGTCCTCAAAGAGCCTAGATTCTCTGTGGAGAGACAATATGTACATATATCAATAGATACACCATGGCTACCAAACAAATGGGAGAAGCACCTATTATGCACAGTGCAGTGCTAAGTACCAGTGAGGATTTGGATTGGCCTAAAATGGGGTCCTTACCCTCAAGGAACCCCATGGTCCTAGATATAAAGCCAGAAATGACCTTAGTGTTCATTTAATCCAATCCCCCCAATCCTGTTCCCATTTTACAGACCAAAAAACTGAAGTCCAGTTGTTAGATGGCCTCACGTCACACAAATAAAAGCAGCAGAGCTGAGATTCCAATCCTGGTCCTCTTGTGCCTACCAGTCCTCTGTCCACCAACCCACAAAAGCTAGTAGGCCTTCTGGGTTCAGTGCCAGATTAAGAGGGCTCTCAGAGAAAGGGGAAGGCTTGTTGGAGGAGGAAGGAAGCAGAGCTGGGCCTTGAATGGCGGATAGGCTACTAATCCATGGGGATGGATGGAGATCAGAGAGGAGGTGAAGGAGTTGAACGCAGAGATAGCAAAAAGAAGGCTTGTTTGGGGTGGGACAGACACTGGGCAGCCTAGAGGGTGGATTATTTGTGCTTCGTTTACAGAACATGAGACTAGGGACTTGGGCAGGGGAGAATAAATCCATTCAGATCTGCTCCTTTAGGTTCCTCAGGCTGAAACTGTGGAAATGTCCTGTCTCAGAAACAGGAGAAGGAATGAAAACATAAACCAGGAAAAGGGCCTCTGGGCAGCGCTGGAAAAACCGTTCTGTTTAGACTGAAGTTTTCCATGGAGCATTTGCGGTTCTGAGAAATGAGCACATTATGGCTTGTGATCACCAAGGCCTGAGTCTTTCATTCCGGGGACTGTTTACCTGGTCACAGTTACAGCCCCTAGGGTATCCGTCAGTCTGGGCAAGAGGGCCGGCCCTAGCGCCAGCATCAGGACGAGCGTTGGGGTCAGCATCAGGTCAGGAACACTCTCTGGAAGAGGCCCCCATGTGAGGCATGGGGATTGCATCCCGAACCCCCCAGGACCCACGTACCTTTAAGGCAGATGCTCTTCCTCCCTCTGCTGGGCATCCCCACAGGGATGTGATCAGACCCAGGACCCAGAGTGGCAGAGCCAGATGATGCTGGAGCTGGTGGGGACCTTGATCATCATGGAACCCAACCTCCTCCTTTTACAGAAGAGAAAATAGAGTCACAGGGAAAGGAAGGGAATTGCCTAAGGTCTCAAAACCAGTCAGTAGCATAGCCAGAACTCTGTTCTTCCAACTCTTAAGTCAAGGATTTTTCTCTTACACTGCAAAAAGAGAGAGAGAGAGTTGTGGATCATAGGATTGTAGATCTGGAAAGGACCATTGAGGTTAGAAGTCAAGAGACTCTGGCTTAATAGCTGTGTGTTCTTGGGTGAATACCTTAACTCCTTTGGGTCTTAGTTTTCTCGTCAGCAAAAGTGGGAGATCAGATGAAGACTTCTCTCAAGTCTCTTCCAATGGCTTTGGAACAATGTTTATTGAATTTGAAGGTTCCTCCTAACTCTGACCTCCTGTGTTCTAAAGTTTCTCCCAGCTCTGACATCCTATGTTCTAAGGTCCCTCTTGGTTCTGTTATTACTTGATCTGAGGTCCCTTGTAGCTCTAACATCTAATGTTCCATAGTCCAAGATCCCTTCCATCCCTCTATCCTCTGACTGGTCTCATCATTTGGTCCACTCTCCTCATTTAACAGAACAGACATGCTTTTTTGATCCCCAGTTTTCTTGGAAGTCAAGATTCTTTGTCTTCCCTCAGGGTGCTAATATCCTCCTTTCTGGAATGGGAGAAGTCCTCTCTTGCCTGGTAGTAGGAGAATGGATAAGATGACCCCTGAAGACTCTAGAATTTAGATTCTGGCTAGGAAACTGTATTGGCCACAATTTTAAATTTAAAAAAAGAAAGAAAGAAAACCAGAAGCTGGTCTCTGCCACGCTGAATATTTTCAGAGTGAGCCCTCTCTCCACTTTCCCAAAACCTGTCATTCCACTCATTTCCATGGCGGCAATGACTTGACCAGTTTCCAGAATAAACACTACGTGGAGTGAGGGGAGGAAGCCAGTGACTTTAGAGGTCTGAGTGCTGCCCTGCCTGATCCAGCACAACTGAACTCATTTTGGGCTCCTGGCTACTTTAGCCAGAGGTTTTTTGCCCACAATTCTGTGCTAGATCTCTGAGGCCCCAAGCAGGCAGGCAAGGTATCACTCACCTTGTGAGATCATAGCATCATAAAACTTTGAGCCGAAAGGGACTTTAGACCTCATCGTCTTCAGCCTCCTCCTTTTACAGAGAATGAAGCTGTTATCTTTGTGAAGTTGTGGGGAAAATGCCAGACTTGGAAAACCCGGATACTTGGATTCAACATGTAGAGTCGTAAGCACAGAGATTTAGAGCTGAATTTTAGGGAGTTCATTTTATGGAGGAGAAACTGAGGCTGAAGTGACTGGTCTAAGATCACAGGTCAACACATGGCAGGGTTGGGATTTGAATTCAAACCTCCTCTAATTCTAGGACAATTTCCTCTGTTCCGCCCTTCCTAAACCACACTGTACAGCAGCTGAGGCCAGCCTTGTCTCACTTACTGCCTCACCCCGGACCTGCCAAGCCCCAGGGCCTTTTCATGAGACAAAGCAAACACAGCAGCTCTACACACCAGGTCCAACAATGGACCTTTGTTTCCCAGGGAAGTTTGTTCAGTTCCAGGGGATTTAAACAGGAATTTGTGGGATTGCAGCTGATGGAACATATAAGACATGCACAGGGCTTTGATCTATGGCAGATCAAGAACCTCTCCAGATTCACCCAGGTCTTTGTGTCTTCATCGTCAGAAGCTGAAAAGACAAGGACAAAGAAAGTTTTGACCTGAGGCAGAGGAGAGAAAGGAGAGTCAGGAGAGAGCTTCGTCAGATTGTGGTGCTAAAGATTTGGGTCTCTCTTTGGCCCATTGAGCAGGGTTGGGGGTCACACTGCTACCAATGGTCCTCAGCTCCTTGCAGGTCTGAGTCAAATGGCCAGTGGTTAGAACATTCATTCATTCATTCATTCAACAGACACGGAGAACCCACTGTTTTAGGACCTCTGTGCCCAGGTAGGCAGGGAGAAAAAGAGAGTAATAATGATAATAATAGCTCCCATTTTTTTTTTAGTGCTTTAAGGATTGTAGTGCACTTCCACCAAAATAGCCCTAGGAGGTAGGTATTTTATTTATTAACATTCCATTTTCCAGATGAAGAAACCAAGGCTCAGAAGACAGTGAAATGCCCTTGATCATACAGTTAATGAGAGAGTCAGTGTGGTAAAGTGTATATAGACTGTGCTGGAGTTGAGGTCAGATTCCA
This sequence comes from Pseudochirops cupreus, assembly GCA_028627135.1. Taxonomy (NCBI): domain Eukaryota; kingdom Metazoa; phylum Chordata; class Mammalia; order Diprotodontia; family Pseudocheiridae; genus Pseudochirops; species Pseudochirops cupreus. The sequence continues at coordinate 54,867,289 of CM053583.1, read as the reverse complement.
CCCCAGACACTTAGAAGACATGTGTTCCTAGGACAAGTCATTTGACCTCTCTTCAGTTTCCTCTTCTTTAAATGAGGGGGTTGTCGCTGCTAGGTCTGTATCCCAAAGACATCCAAAAAATGGGGGAAAGGACTCACATGTACAAAAATATTTATAGCAGCTCTTTCTGTGGTGGCAAAGAATTAGAAATTGCAGGGATGCTCATCAATTGGGGAATGACTTGAACAAGTTGTAGTATAGGAATCTAATGGAATATTATTGTGCTATAAGAAATGACAAACAGAATGAGTTCAGTAAAACTTGGAAAGACTTACATGAACTGATGCAAAGTGAAGTGAGCAGAACCGGGAGAACATTGTATACAGTAACAGCAATATTATTTGATGAAGAACTGTGAATGACTTAGCTACCCTCAGCAATACAATGACCCAAGACAATCCCCAAAGGACTAATGATGAAGCATACTATCTGCCTCCAGAAAAAGAACTGATTGTTTGAATACAAACTGAAGCATGCAATTTTTCACTTTCTTTCTTTTGTTCTTTTTCTTTCATTCGAGTCTTCTTGTGTAAAATGACTACTATGGAAATGTTTTATATAATTGCACATGTATAACCTATATCTGATTGCTTACCATCTCAGGGAGGGGAGACAGGAAGGGAGGGATAGAATTTGGAACTCAAAACTTTTTTAAAAAATGTTAAAAAAAATAAAGAGGGGGGCAGGTAGGTGGCACAGTAAATAGAGCACTGGCCCTGGAGTCAGGAGGATCTGAGTCCAAATCCACTCTCAGACACTTGACACATACTAGCTATGTGACCTTGGGCAAGCCACTTAACCCCAATCGCCTTGCCTTCTCCCTGCCCCCAAGAAACATTAAAAATTGTTTTAACATGTGATTTTTGGAGAAAAATAAAATATATATTTAAAAAATTAAGGAGGAGATTGGACTCAGAGCCTTCCAACATCTTTTCTAGCTCTAAATTTCTGATCTTATAATCCTAAATATTGGAAGAGTAGACTGGAACCCAGGTTTCCTCAAGGCAAGCTCAGTGCTTTTCTGGCCGTATGACAAAGATATATGGGATCTGCCTTTGAGGAGTATATAGAGCAAGGAAGGAGGCAAGCAGGAAAATATGATTCTCAGTAGAACAGAATAGAAAGATGGCCTAAGGTTGTAAAAATAATGTCAGAACATGAATGCCCTAGACTCTAATAAGGAAGAATGATGTCAGCCTGGAGATACAAACTCCTTGTAACAAATGCGCATAGTCAAGAAAAGTAAATTCCCACAGTATTTATCTCCAAACATGTATGTCTCATTTTTCATCTTGAGTCTGTCATCTCTTTATGAGAAGGTGGGCAGCAGGCCTAATCACTGGTTCTCTAAGATTATGCTGATCAGAATTTTGTGATCTTTCAAAATCATTTATCTTTACATTATTGTTACTACAGACACTGGTTCTGGTTCTGTTTACTTTGCCCTGAATCAGTTCATATAAGTCTTCCTGAGTTTTTCTGAAATAGTATATTTCATCATTTTGTACAATCCAATAATATTCCATTACATTCATATGCCCTAATTTATTCAGCCATTCCCCAACTGATGGAAAAACTTTTAGTTTCCAATTCTTTGCCACTACGAAAAAGAGCTTCTAGTAATTTTTTTTGTATGCATAGATCCTTTCCTTCTGTCTTTGATTTCTTTGGGGCATAGTCTTGGTACCAGTATTACTGGAGGTCAAAGGTAAAGATAATTTAGTGATTTTTTTTGAGGGGGGTGTGTAATGGTTCCAAGTAGTTTTCTATATTTCTAGATTCAGCTCCGCCGATGGTGCATTAATTTTCCCCTTTTCCCTCAACTTCTCCAACACTTGTCATTTTCTTTTTGTTTTTGCAATCTCTGACAATTGCACAGGTGTTCAGAGTTGCTTTAATTTGAATTTCTCTAATTGTTACTGATTTGGAGCATTTTTTATATAGCTGTTGATAGCTTGTGTTTCCTCCTATGAAAACTACTTGTTCATATTCTTTGATCGTTTATCAAATTGCTGATTGGTTCTTGTTCTTATTAATCTGAATCAGTTCTTTACATATTTTGGAAATGAAACCTTTATCAGAGAAACTTGGTATAATTTTTTCTTACAGTTTATTGTTTCCCTTCTCATTTTAATTGCGTTGGGTTTTTGTGCAAAAACTTCTTATTTTCTGTAATCAAAATTCCATTTTATCTTCTGTGATCCTGTCTGTCCCTTATTTGCTCATGAATTTTCCCCCTATCCATAGATTCAAAGGATATTCTCTTCCTTCTCTAATTTTTTATGATGTAATCTTTAACATCTAAATTCTGTAGCCATTTGGAGCTTACATGGTGTATAAGTTGTGAAGTGTCAGTGTGAAGTATAAGTTGTGAATTAGCCTATGTCTAATTTCTGCCAGTCTGCTATCCACTTTTCCCAGGAGTTTCTTTTTTCCAAATAGTATGACTGTTTTATTTTGCAGATGAGGATATTGAGACATAGAAAGCTTAAATGATCTTCCCAAGGCCCCCCAGGTAAAAAGCGGCAAATTTGGGATTATTTCAAGGCTTCTTAGGAACAGTAACTTCCAGCTGAGATGCTTAGCAGATGTATGACAGCTCAAGGGTCCTGCACGCTCTTAGTGTCCCTTTTCTTCCCTATAAAGTAAGATAATAACACATGCAATACCTGTGTCCCAGGCCTGTCATGGGCAAAGCACATTGGGAACCCTAAAACTGTTTAGAGATGGAGTTAATTCAATTCCGCATATATTCTGTTAAGTACCTCCCATATAGCACCGGAACCCAGCACAGTGTCTGCCATATAGTAGTTCCTTGGTACATTTGTGTTCATTGATTGATATGAACAAAACTGTTTGATGCTAGAGATACTATCATACTCATCTATGTACCTGAAAAGGAAAAATAGACCCCGTCTGCATGGAATTTACATTCTTCTGCATTGTGGGGTGGTAAAAAGAGGAAACAAAGGAAAAAAAAAGGAAAGAAAGACTTCACTAGGATTTGAAAACCTGACTTCCTACCTATGAAGCAGGTATTTTAACCATTTAAGACAGTTTTCCTCCTCTTCCTCCTCTTCTGCTCTTCCTCCTCCTACTCCCCTTCATCATCTTCATCCCCATTATTATTATTATCATCATTGTGTTGGCATTAGACTGGATCTGGGACTCAGATTTGTACATGGGAGGTTGAGGCTGGGTCACTTGTGCATCCCGAGCCCCTGGGGTCCAGTATGGCATGTTTGTAAAGTTGAGATCTCAGAGAGTAAGTCTTGCCTGTGGCTACCTTGAAGATAGTTTGAATTTCTCTGTAAGCCCCCAGTAGCAGGAGTAGAGTGCGTAGGATTGAAAACTGGAAGGATCTTAGAGATCCCTTGGAATCTAGTTCCACCCCCCACTCATTTTACAGAAAAATCAGCTAAGGTTGCAAGAAGGGAAAAATGATTTGTCTGTGGCCACACAGGTAGGAAGTAACAGAGCTGGCAGACTGGTTGAAAGATCTGAGTTGATTACAATCAGCCTGGGAACAGCCTGTGATGAGAGACTGACCCTAAGCTGGACTCAGTAGTGTTAACCTGAATAGTTTGTCCTGAAGAATTTGCTTCCCTGACAATACAATAAAGAAACATAAATACCAGACAGCTAAAAAACAAAACAAAACAAAACAAAATAAACAAAATAAACAACAACAAATCCAAAGCTCAGACTCCTTTAGAAAATAGTGTGGCTGGAGGAGAGGAGCATAACGGAAAAGTAATTCTATTTTAAAAGTGTGAAATAAAATGAGAGGGGAATAGATTCAGACTTGAAGGTCACAGATTTTTAAACTCTTAGACCTGGAAAGAAGGAACTTAGAGGTCGTCTGGTTCAGGGTTTCAAAACCCCAACTAAATTGGCAATTTAGAAAGAATCTCAATTCTACACCCTGGACCACTTTGACCTTGACATTTCAGTAATAGGGAATCTAGAACTGGAGAGAAGGAGGGAGCCAGGGATGAACAAGACATAGGAGGAGGAAGAAGGAAAGAAGTGTGGACAGCTTTCAAATTTTGTTGATTTTGACCTTTAGATAGCAACAGTTTTTCAGGTGATAAAAATTTGCCCCCAAGCCACTGGATGATTTAAATACTGAGTCAGTCTAATATGAACAGGAATAGAAATTCTACCAGATCACTGATAAGTGGTCATTCAGCTTTTCCATGAAGTCCTACAGTGATGGGGAGGTCCTTACCTCTCAAAGCAAACCATTCTATTTTCAGGCAGCTCTGGTAGTTAGAAAACTCTTTATATTGAACCAACATCTGCTTCTCTTCAATCCCTCCCACCCCCATGCCCCATTGCTTCTAGTTCTGCCTGCACAAGAAGTAGCCAATGTTGTACCCATGGCAAGAATGTGAAATGGTGCCCTCATGCTAATGGCATACTGTGCTTGGGGGAACAAAAGCGTTCGTTGTATATTCTCTGTCCCTCTCACCTTTAGCCACCCAAGGGAAGTGTCTCACTTGGCTCAGCCTTTTAATAGCTCTAAGTTCTTGCCCTTTAGACTGTATAGAATAGAAGTGGGGAACCTGTGGCCTTGAGGTCAAATGTGGCCCTCTAACTGCTCAAGGGCGGCCCTTTGACTGAATCCAAACTTCATACAACAAATCCCCTTCATAAAAGGCTTTATTCTATAAAACCTGGACTCAAGTCAAAAGACCACACGCAAGAACCTAGAAGGCCACATGTGGCTGCAGGTTCCCCACCCCCGGTATAGAATATCTAATCTCCCTTCTTCAGAGCAGCTTTTCAGGTATTTGAAGACATTTATCATATCCTCACCTAAGTCTTGAGTGTTCTCCAACCCATCCATCCCCAGGGCTTTCAACTGATTCTCATATGTCCCACTCCAGTCTTCTCATCTTTCTGACTTTTCCTTCTTTATATACACACCAACTTGTCGATGACCTTCCTAAAATGTGACATCTAGAATTGAATACAATATTTAAAATCTGAAACTGCTATGGTGACAATAGATCTGAACAGCTTTGGTGGCAGTTTTCTCATTACTGACATTATGCATCTCTTAATGTATCCAAAAATCTCACTGACTTTTTTTGGCTTTCCATGTCACACAATTGACTCAAATTGATCTCAAAGTCCACTAAAAACCCCAGATTTCCTTCACATGAACTGTTGTCTAACTCTTGCTTCCATATTCATCCCATACATGAAGAGTTGATTTTTTTGATCCCTACTTTGATATTTTTTTTTACCAGACCTGTGAATTCTTTGGTATAGGAAGGAGAGGATAAACATTTATTAAGCACTTACTATGTTCTAGGTATTGTGCAAATACTGTCTCATTTGGTCCTTATGATAATCCTGGGAGGTAGGAACTAATATTACCCCTATTTTACGGTTGAGGAAACAGACTCAGGCAGAGTTTAGGTGACCTTGTGCAGGGTCACACAGCTAGTAAGTCTCTGAGGTCTGATTTGAATTCAGATCTTTTTAATTCTAGGCATAGCTCTCTATCAATTGTACCATCTGGCTGGAATAAGGGAATTCTCAAAGAGGAAATTCACTCCATCAAAGTACCTTATAGTTTTAGAGAATTTCCTAGAACACTGAGAGTTTAAGTGATTGACCAAATGTCACATACTTGCATGTGTCAAAGGCAAGACTTGAATGCAGGTCTTTCTGATTATCAGGGCCAGATCTGCCCATCAACGCTACTTTGCATCTTGATTTACATTTCTATTCACTAATAATTTCATCATATTAGATTTGACCCATGGCTTCATCCTATCAAGCTCTACTTGGATCCCAATTTCTCCATCCATTATGTGAGACATCTCTTCCAGCTTCATGTCATCCACAGCTTTTTTGAGAGGGGTGCCTTTTATACCTCTTTCAAAGTCATGAGTAAAGAGTTTGTTAGATCATGTATCTTGAGTAGGAAAGGACATCAGAGGTCATCTAACTCAAGTCCCTCATTTTATAGATCAAGAGACTGAATCCTTCAAGGTCAAACACATAAGTATCAGAGGTCCTAGGTCCTCTGATTCCACAGTCAATACTGTTCCTCTGCTAACCAGAACAGGACCCAGGACAGAGCTCTGGGGGCCTCTACCTCTTTCCAAATTGGTATTAATTAAGATTCTTTAGGTCAGCTAGTTCCAAATTCACCTAACTGAAGTTTCATTTAATTCACATCTCTTCAACCTTTCTACAAGAATATCATAAATAACTTTATCAAAAGCCTTCCTGAAATACGCATATATATGTACATGTGTATGTATGTGTGAATGTGCATATATGTATGTATGTATGTATGTATGTCTTTAACATTCCATGATATACCCACCTAGTAACCCTGTCAAAGACAAAGATGTGGTTAGCTTGGCACTACTTGCTCTAACGAACCTACGCTGACTTTCAGTGACTGCTGTTTCCCTTTCCAAATACTCTCCCTGTAACTTCCTCCATTTGATCTAGTAACAAATATAATCCTTCCTCCCTCCCATGCTAGCCCATAAGTCATTTGAAGACAATGAAGGAGTTCCTGCTAGGTCTTTTATTCTCTAAGCTAAATGCCCATGGTTACTTCTCCTTTTCCACCAATGAGAGACGTTTCACCCAGGAGATGGATTTTTATCAAACAGAAAGCTCAGACGGTGAAACCCCAGGAATAGAACAGGATGTCATTTCAGGTCTGTGTGTGTGTACACAGAGACACTATTCCATCAGGGAATTGGGTTTGCCTAGGAGGGACAGGATGGAGAATGGAGCTTTTGATGTTGGGATCAAGACTGTGAAAGCCTCCTTTTTGTTTTGGGCGTGGGAGAGAGAGGACAGGTGGGGGGGTAAGGAGGTGGGGAGGAGAGCTTCACCTCTCACTGGTCAGGCAGGAGAGGGTTCATCTTTCAATTCAGTCACAAGGAAAGAATAGAGAACAACTCAGAGACAAGACAAAGCCCTTTGAATATGATGCTGTCTGGGGAGTTTTGAATGACTGCCCCTATCCCTGAGCTTTAAGGAAACTGATTTCAGCTCAGTTTAAGGAATATAAAGCACAACCTCCTAAACTTCCACCTTTGACCTAAATGTAGAGGCTGCTGTAACAGGGACTGAGATCCTTGTTAATAAACACATCCAAGCAGAAGCTGAAACATCTTCCTCTGGATGGTCCCTCAGAAGCCAACTAGTTTAGGTCCCTCTTGTTACAGGTGAGAAAACTGAGCCTATAGAAGTTAAGTGATTTAAAATACCCATTTCTCACAGGCAATGTTAGAAACAGTATTTGATTACAAATGAAGAAACCAAGGCCCAGAGAGGTGAGGGGACTCATAGGAAGGAAGCGGAGTCAGGATTTTAACCCAGATCCTTTGTCTCCAGATGCAGCTTTCATTTTAATTGTGCCACAGGGTGAACAATTGAGTTCTGGTTCTACCCCTTGCTAGTTGTGTGACCTCCTCCAGGTCTATTCCCTTCTCTGAGACTCAGGCACTTCACCAGCAAAATGAAGATAGAACACCCTTGTGCAACTTCCCTCTGAGGTTGTTTTAAAGAGAATCCTACAAAAACATGAGCTGTTCTTGTGCTAAGTCAGGGCTTTGGGTTCTGTCAACTTGTCTATTTTTATGATTTTTGTATTTTGTTTGTTTTTCCCTCAAGTCCTCTGGGGGGAAAGATATTTGTCCACTAGAACCTGGTTTTCTGGGCAAGATGGGACAATGAAGGCAGAGCAGAGGGCTGTAAGCAGGAAGGGGGCTGGAAATCCCAGGGAAAGCAAATGGACCAGTGCCAGGCTGTAAAGGAAAGCTAGGAATAGCTGAGGCCAGCCATCCTGTTGTTCTCCCTGGCACTTGTCCTGGCAGGGCTTCACCACATTTTCCCAAGGGATCCTGGACTGTGACCTCAAGTCAGAAAGGTCTTTGAATGTTGTTCTCTCTGTGCCATCCACTGGTCCCTAAGGCTGGCCCTGAGACACTGTCCCTCTGGGCCTGCAGATTCTGAGGCTTTGAGGGGCATGGGGGGACTGGAATGTGGACTGTGACCAGATGTACCCCCCTCCACCTTAGCTGAGTGGAGCCTTAGATGAGCCAAAAAATATCACTCTGGTGCCCCGTGGACCTCCTGGCCAAAGACTCGTGTTGTAATTTCTCTGAGCCTGAGATTTAATTGGTGAGAGTTGGGTTCTTGGCAGTCAGTGTTCGCTTAGGCCACCTTCCCAGAGCTCCTTCAGCTCTGACTCCCACTGAGATGAGACATCTCCTGCCCTGGTGCTGGAGCCAGAGTCCAAGCTGGAGTGGAGTGACCCAGAGAGGATGTGAGGATGCAGACCTAGCTCCCAACTCCCCATGGGAAAGAGTCCAGGAACAGAGGACAGTCTGGTGGACAGACAACTAGGATTTCTGGGACCATTCCCCATTCTCTGTTGCTACCAAGTAGAGCCTGAAGTTGTGGGAAGAGCCCTGAACTAGTAGCCAAGAGATCTGGGTTCAAATCCTGACTCATATGCTGAATGGTGTGGGCTTGGGCAAACTGATTACCTTATTTCAAGCCTTAATATTTTCAACCATAAAATGGCCTGTCTCAAAGAGATCATGAAGAAAGTACTTTTAAACCATAAAGCTCTTTAGAAGTAGGAGCTACACTACTATTATTGCTAACAGATGGGGACCCCAGCCCGATCTTCCTTTCCAGTATACCAGAAGCTCCCTCCCCCTCTCCCAGGAAGGCTCTGCAAAGCAAATTCAAGGCAAAGGATGAAAGGTTATGGGCTACCTGGACTCTTCCTCCAAGGTAGTTTATATTAAGGCAGCAATGTGGCACAGGGGCTAGGGTACCACTCAGGGAGATCCTGACTCAGAATCTTACTAGCTGCGTGATCATAGACAAATCACTGAATCTCCCGCAGCCTCATTTCTCTCATTTATAAAGTGGGGATAATAATAGTGACTGCCTCTTTGGGATACCATGAGGACCAAGTGAGATAGCATGTGTAAGGTGCTTAGCAAACCTTAAGACACCTCATAAATGCTACTTATTGGTAGTAGTAGTTGTTGTAGTGGTGGTGGTGGTGGTGGTGGTGGTGCTAGTAGTAGTAGTAGTAGTAGTAGTAGTAGTAGTTATAATGGTAGTAGTTATTGTGGTGGTAGTGGTAGTAGTAGTAGTGGTGGTGGTAATAGTAGCAATAGTAATAGTAGTAGTAGTGGTGGTGGTGGTGGTGGTGCTAGTAATAGTAGTAGTAGTACTAATAGTGGTGGTGGTGGTGGTGGTAGTAGTAGTAGCAGTAGTTCAGTGAGGAGAGGGCAATGCTTCTTTCCCCCAAGGTAATAAAGATCGGATGGAAGGAACCTAGTCACTGGCAAACAGTGGGTCTCAGTGCAAAGAACCTTGGACCAGGGAAACAGGAGCTCTGTTACTAACTTGCTCTCTGATTTGAGGCCTCTCTGAACCTTCACAAAATAAGGGGATTGAATGAAATCCCCCCAAGGGCCATCCTAGCTCTCCTATTTGCTGCTAGCCATGTGGGGAGATGCCTGAAGTTGGTCTCAGGGCATGTAATATGGCTAGGACAGCTCTGGCCTCCATCCTCTCTGCAGATGGAGGTGACTCAACCCTGGGTCCTGTTTGCTTTTCTGGGCAATGATGGATGGATGGATGGATGGATGGATGGCTCCAGTTGCTTTCTTCCCTCCTCTGAGCCAGAACAGATGTTGAGATTCACCCTGAGGTTCAGATGCTAATATCCTGGGGTGCAGGAGTCCTGGGTGGAGAGCAGAAATGGCAGACCCAGTGGCTTGGGGTGAAAGCTGATGGTTTGCCATGAATACTACATAGAAAATGTATTGGATTTGAAGCCAGATGTGTGTTCAAGTTCTGACTTCCAGTAACTGATTGACTTTGTGACCTTGGCTAAGTGACTTTCTTCCTTTGGGTCTCAGTTCCCTTGTCAGTAAAATGGGAATAATGATCTTTGATCTGCTTGTGGTTCCCTGGATACAATGTTTCATCTCCCCACTCTGTGGCTCGGCGCAGGCAAAGGTTCTCTATGCCGGGATTTTTGCCTAGGCTTCCTAGAAGCCCGTCAAGCCTCAATTCAAGTCACCTCCTACGAGGGAGGTTTCCTGGTTCCCTCAGGTGTCAGCCTCCCCCTAATTACTTAGCGTTTATGAGCCCTAACCTGTCTCCTGATCTTGAGTCTTGCATTTCCAGCTGCCTCTTGGGCATCTCCAACTGGACATCCCATAGACACTGTAAACTAAGCTTATCCAGAGCTGATCTCTTTATCTTCCCGCTGATACTCTCCCCTCTTCCTACCTTCTGCCTTGCTGTCCAGGGCACCACCATCCACCCCGTCACCTAGAGGATAACCTCATCTCTCTCATCCCCTACATCACTGTCATTCCCACCTTTGTAATATCTGTCACATGTGCCTTCTTCTGTCCTCTGACACTGCCACCCCTCTGGTGCAGCCCTCATCACCTCACATCTGGGCCTTTGCAATAGCCAGCTGGCTTTAGGAAAGCCTGTGCCCCAGAAGCAGGCTGGGAGTTCTGTTTCCCTCTTCCCAGGCCTTCTCTGACCTGAGCTCAATGAAGCAGCGATGGCCACAGCTGGGACACTCAGAGTCAGGCTGGCTTCCCCACTGGGACCACTGAGAAATGTTAGCCCTGCCAGGTAGGTTTGTTTTACTTTCATTAAAGGCTGACCTGGGCCATGCTCTGCAGGGCCCTGTGGAGAAACAAAGGCTCGGGACCTATTCTATGGGACATAGTTAGAGCCACTGGTGAAAAAGCAATCCAAAGGAAAAGACTTTAGGAATTTGGACTGATGAAAGAGACTAGATATGGCAGTGCAAAGTCTAAAATGTAGAATATTACTTTTTAATGCAGTGTTTTAAAATGCAATCATCTTTCAGGCAGCCTAGCTTGAGACTCGTCACAGGGCCCTGGCCTGGTTATTAGAAGGCTCGAGTTTGAGGGAGGTCTCTGACCCCAAGTACTGTTGTGAGAACCTGGGCTTTAACCTCCTCTGGGCCTCACTTTTCTCAGCAATCAACAAGAGAGGTTTGGAAAAGATGAAAGCTCGTCCAACTCTAATAATAGATGTTTCTGTAAGCACACACAAGAATCAGTCTGGTATTAGCCAATAGAAAACTGGTCTCAGGGTCTAAAAGCTGGGTTCAAATCCTGCCACTGACTCATAGGTTGTGTGACCTTGGGGCAAATGATTTAATCTCTCAGTGCTCTAGGCAACTCTGTGAGACTATAAATTGTAGGGAAGGTGTTGAACTGTATTGGTAGAGGGAATTTCCTCACCTGGGCAGCAGAGGAGGAAGAGTAGGAGGAGGAGGAAGAGGAGAAGGGGGCAGGAGGAGGAAGAGGGGAAGGAGGAGGGGGAGGGGGAGAAGGAGAAGAAGGAAGGGGAAAGGGGAAGAGGAGGAGGAGAGTCTTTATGACTCCAAGCCCAGCTCTTTATCCACTGAGCCACCTAGCTGCTCAAAACTTGCTTTTTAAGTACAAATAAACCCCTTTGGAAAAGGCATTTCTTTTGTGCAGAATACTTTTCAAAGCATTGTTTTATATGCAATTTCTTTTGTACTAGTTACCAGCTGGCGGTGAGGCTGGCCAGGAATTATTAGCTCCTATTTTAGAGTAAGAAAAATGAACACTCAAAATAAATCTGACACATACATACATTATATCTGTAAAAACATAAATATATATGTGTATGTATGTGTGTGTATGTATACAAGGTGTTCCTAAAGTCTTCATGCAGTTTTCAGCTTTCAAAATAGATGTATACATATATCTATGTATAGATATATGTACATTGCTTTAAATTTTGCAAATCCCTTTGCATATAACATTTCATTTAAACCTCACTTGGACAACCTGTGAGAAGATAAGTAAGACAAATTTTATTCTCTCTGAAGTTATGTGACTTATCCAGGGTCACAATCTAGTAAATGTCAGAGACAGGATTAAACTCAACTCTTTCAGCCCCAAGTCTAGCATGCTTTCTCTTAGGTGATGCTCACACAGTAAATCAGTGAGAATTCAAACCCCAGTTTGACTGGCAAGCTGATGCTCTCTTTCCAGTAGGTCAAACATTCCCCCATGGTTACAGTGTGAATTTGCTCAATACTTTGTTCACACACTGTTATGGAAAAAGTAACTGTTCAGATGATGGTAGATTCCCAGTGAGTAGGATGTGTATCACTCCAGCCTCAGCTATTTCTGTGTTCTGCTCTTGAGAGTTGAAAATAAACGTGCCTTGGTTTCCTCATGTGTAAAATGAGAGTGTTGAACTTGATGGCTTGTGAGGTCTCATGTTGCTTCATCTCCTGTTATTGCTTCCCAGGGAGGAACAACGCCAGGCTGTCCCCATAGGGGAGCCCCCTGTTACTGCTCTGTCCTTGAGTGAAGGCTAGATGACCAGGGGACCATCAATCCAGAGAGGCCATCATTGGGTCCAACTCCCTCAGCTGATGGAGATAATGGGGAAATGACTCTGGTTCAGATACAGGAAGAACCAGCTAACTTCTGAGGTCCCTCTTCTTGGATTCTGTGAACCTCAGTACCAGCAATTTCCCTCCTGACCTGACTGTCCGAGGTGCCAGTTCCCCAATTCCTTTGGCAAATCTGGGTAGTGGTCCTGACCTCAGATGTCTGTCCCCCTAGGAGATAAGACTCTATCCCACCCCGGATCAGACTGGGTAGGATATTGGACATACTAAACCCCAGATTTGGACAGGAGGGGGAATTCTCCCCCACCTCCAGAGTCTACCCAGGTAGCACAGTTCCTTACAGTAAGAGTCAGGAGATCTGAGTTCAAATTCCATCTCTGATGTGTAAGTGACTTTAAACATGTCACTTTACTTCTAAACCTCAGTTTCGTCATCTGTAAAAAGGAGCTGACAAACGCTAGTTAGCATTTATATAGCATTTTAAAGTTCGTGGAGGCAGCTTGGTGGCTCAGCGGATAAAGCGCTAGACCCGAAGTCAGGAAGACCTGAGGTCAAATCTGGCCTCAGACACTTACTAGCTGTGTGACCCTAGACAAGTCACTTAACCTCCATTTGCCTTAATCTACTGGAGAAGGAAATGGCAAACCACTCCCGGATCTTTGCCAAGAAAACCTCATGGACAACATTAGCGTGTTACGGTCATAAAGAATCAGATGTGACTGAACAACCATACCAGCTACAATTAAAGTTTGAGCAAAGTGTACATATGTCACCTCATTTGATCCTTACCACAGCCCTGCGAGGTGGGTGCTAATTTTATGATCTCCATTTTACATATGGGGAAACTGAGGCTGACAGAGGTCTTCACCCAGACTTAGCCAGAGTCCCAGCTAGGATGTGCCTGAGGCAGGCATTCTGCCTACTCCATGTTCTTATTTTAGAAGGCAGCATGGTAGTATAGAAAGAGTACGGACTTGGAGTCAGGGTACCTGGGTTCCAGTCTCAGCTTCACCATTTACTAGATGTGTGGAAGCGGACACATCATTCAAGTCCTTGGAAGCTCAGTTCGCTAACTGTAAAATGGACATACCAACACATTACCCAGAGTCCCTCACCACAGAACTCTTTGGAGGGATGTTCTTGGAATATATAAAACACCATAGAGACAAGTTTTATAATAATGAAAATACTGTCAGAAAATGTTTGTTGGCTCAATAAAGGCTCTGTAGATGTGGCCCAGCCCTCAGAACTGGCTGTGGGAGTCTTTGGTAATTCAGGAGAAACAGGCAGAATGAAATAGGAGAAATCAGAAGGACCTGTGTTCAGGTCCCACATTCCAAATGTCCTGGCTATCTGGCCAGAGATGAGATTCCTTTTCTATAAAATCGGGGATGACCATACACATTAAAGACTTTACATGGTTGTTGTGAGGCAAACACAATATAAACTTGATCAGGAGGGCTAACGAAAAATGAGGGGTTCTTCAGAAGAGCCCTGCTCCCTGACAGTGAGAGTGTTCAGGAGACCAGCACTCCCCTGTGGGGAGTGAAGAAATGGGCCGTGCCAGCTTTCTCTGATCACTCACTGCTCATCTCTGAACGTTTTCTAGTATCAATCAGCCAGTAGGCCACCAAGCATTTATTAAGCCATTACTATATACTGGTAAGCACTGCAAGTGGAAAGAAAGGCAAAAAACAGTACCTGCCCTCAAGGAACTTACAATGTGCAAATGACTAGACAGAGATAGGAAACATACTCACTGTTAAAGGAAGGAAATCTGAGAGAAATGCTAGCAGTGAGAGGGCCCAGGAAAGGTTCTCCCAGAAGGGAGGATTTGAGCCAAGCCTTAAGCTACCAACAATATTTCCTGATGCTGACTGTGCGCCTAGCTCTGGGCTGGGCATTGTGGAAAAGAAAAAAGAAGAGCATCAGAGCCAGGCCCTGCCCTCAGGGAGCTCACAGTCTGGGTTGATGGATACACAGACACTTTGGTTTTTGCTTGTTTGGTTGGTTTTTGTTGTTAAGGGAATGTATGGGGATAATTCTCTAAACTGATGATCCCTCAACTCCCTCCAGTTCTGACATTCCATGTTCTATGACTGTTAATGAGAGAAACAGATGGGGAAAGACACGATTAAGGGTTATATGTACGATACAGCCTAGGAGTGTTGTAGACACTCAGGGAAGGGCAGAAATCAGCCCAGGGTGGGAGAGTCAGAGAAAGCTCTTTGGAAGATTCTGGGCTTGAGCTGGACCTTTAAAAACAGGTCGGGTTTGAGTATATGGAGAGAAGAGAGGGAGAATGTCCTAGGAGCAGGGATATGAGGGGGTAGGAAGAAGTGTGGTCAGGGTACAGTGAGCAGAAAGGCTGACTCAAAAGCCATGTTCCCCTTGCTGGGGCTCTGGATGAAGCCAGTCTCTCTGAAGAGACCTGGCCTCTGCTGGCTCAGACTGGACCAAAAGTACTGCCTTGTGGGAGCTGAGTAAGGTTCCAGCCTAGCTTGCAAGACTAATCTAATTTCCTCCTGTACCTTAATAATGACTTTTTCTTCGTTTCACAACAAAGAGAGGATTATTTCTGTCCCAGTTTCAGAAAAGGGGGCCAATTTTTCCAGAGGTTTCTGCGTGTTTCCCGCTCCAGCTGAGACCAGACCCATGAAAGGAGGGCCTATGGTAAAGGCTGACTTTTATTGATCTGGGCTGAGATATGGAGATAGGATTTCCAGCCAAAATAGGAATTTGACTGAGGGGCCAGCAAATGTGGGATTTTCTTAAGCTTTGATGGAGTAAGTGAATGTCTAAAAGCGTCTCAGAAAGCAGCAGAGAAGGCCAAGAGGCCATATAGAAAGAAATCCATTGGGAACCTCAGCCAGCTCATGGTAGGCCCCTGGGCAAGGACTTGCTGTTCCTTTGTGCAGGGGAAGGATGCAACTACGTGTCAGGTTAGGCAGGCTGGCACCTTGGCCCTCTTCCTCCCTGGGGAGGGGAAAGGGAGGTTCCCTCTCTGACTCACGGTCTCACAGTCTCTGAACTAGATGAGATCTCAAAAGTCATCCAATACAACCCTTACCTGAGCAGTAATCCCCTCCTCTAGTCTTTCTTCAAAGAATCCCAGGGATAGGAACTTGGTCCTTCCCAAAGAAACCTATTACCCCTTTGGATAGACCTCATCATTGGGAAATTCTTCCTTAAATTAAGTCAAAATCTGCTGCCCTGTAACCCAGGAGTTCTTAACCTGGAGTCTTTAATATCTTCATAGCTGCATTTCAATTTAACTGGTTTCCTTTGTAATCCCATGTAATTCATTTTATGCATTTAAGAATATTATTCAGAACATTCTTGGGTCTCACCAAGCTGCCAAAAGGAGCCCATGACACAAACAGAGGTTAAAAACCTCTGCTCTAACCTCTATCTTTTGGTTTGTGTGCTACCCTCTGGGGCCAGGCAGGACAAATCTAATTCCTTCTGTCTGTAAGCAGCCCTTCAGATCGTTAAAGACAGCAGTCCTGTTCCCCTGAAGTTCTTCTTCAGGCTCAATATCCCTGCTTCTTTCAATCAATTCTTGTGGAACCTTGCACTCCAACCCTTCCCCTCCCTGGGTCACCCTCCTCTAGAACGGCCTTCTATTGTCGAAGCACTTTAGACGTAGTGAAAGCACAATTTTTTAGGAAGCCTATTTTTGGGATAAAAGCATGGTCCACGGGGCTGGAGGACTCTGGGGCTGATTTGGCAGTCCAGGATCTATCCCACCTCAACTATCAGCCAGTTGTGTAGCCTTCAGCCAATCTCTGGCCCTTTGTTTCCTTGTCTGTGAAATAAGGGGGTTGGAACAGATGATCTCTTAAGGCACAGATGGTGAATGTCAATGAAGAGAATACAGAATTTGGAATCTGAAGACCTGAATTCAAATCTTGCTTATACTGCTTAATAACTGTGTGATCTTGGGCAAATACCTTAACTTCTCTGGGACTCAATTTCTGGACTAAACAATCCCTCAGTTTCCTTCTTGTTCTGGCATTCAATGAGTCCAATCTCTAGATGCAGGGGTGGGGGCCTGAGAGAGAGACTCCAAGCCAGGCTGGGCCAGGAGGGAGAGCGGAAGCTGGACAACTGAAGCTTTGTTGTATGAGCTGCTGAGACAAGAAAGGCAACTTGTTTGCACTCTATGAAGTTGGGGGGGGGGGGCTGAGAGAGCTGGGCCTCACTCTGAGAATGGCCAACCCCTGGTTCTGTAATTCCTATGCTTTCTGCTCAGCCTCTCTGTCTCACTCCAGCCATCCTCTTCTGCGCCTCTGGCCAGGGCCTGAGCTTTGGGATTTGTTTTTCTGGGCTCCACACAGTTTGTTTTGGGATCAGTCATCAGATCCAGCGCCATCTGCAGGCCTGGAATTTGGGATGTCTTGCTTGCTTTATTCTCCTTGGAGAGTCATTCCACCCTGTGATAATGATGTTAAGCAGAAAAATATCCCCATTCCCACCAATTTGCTAAGCCTGGATCTCCTCCCTTCCTCCTCAGCCAAATCCAAAGGAGGGAAGGGATTTTGTGGACCTGGCTTCTTCAACTCTGGGGACGGGGATTGAGAGAGACTACATTGGAATGCCTGTTCTGCCACTATTGGGCAACATCACCAAAAATAACCCCATCACATTTCTGGAACCCCCTAGTGTGGCAAAGCCCTTCACTCACAGCAACCACCTCAGGCAGACTATACTGGACTATACTGACATGATTCTCACCATCTTACATTTTAGGAAACTGAGATACAGAACAAGGGCAGTGACCTGGACAAGACCACATAGCTGTTAAGGGTCAAAGCTAGGATTTGAACCCAGGTCTTTGTCCTCTGGTTCCAGAGTTCTTTCCCAAGAAAGAAGCATGAAATCAATAGTTTGAAGAGACCTTGAAGATCATTGGGATTATTAACCTGGGATCTATGACCCTGTTTTTCAAAATATCTTGATAGGTTTATTTCAATGTAATGGTTTATTTATAATACTGTATGTTTTGTTTTAAGCATTTAAAATGTTATTCTGGGAAGGGGTTCACAGGCTTTACTAGGTGACCAAAGGGACCCAAGACTCAAAAAAGGTCAAGAATTCCTGATCCAGTCCAACCCATTTGTTTTATAGATGTGGTAGCTGAGGCCCAGAGAGATGAAGTGTGTTGCCAATGATTATTCATAGTAAGTGGCAGAACAACGATTCTGAACTAAGTTTTGCAACTCCAAATCCAGTATTCTTTCCAAAGAATGGAAGGCATATTTAAGTGGAAAGACTTGGAATGGAGGGTCTAGATTTCACAAATACTCTCTTTGTCATCTACTAACTATGTGACCCTGGTCAAGTCTTGGAGCCTTCATTTCATTATCTGCAAAGTGAGGAGGTTGGGCTAGATGACCTCTGATGTTCCTTCTAGCTCTGAGTCTATTATCCTAACTCCTTCAGTTTACCCATCTGTAATACAAGGAAACTAGAATGGATGATCTCTAAAGTCTATTTTGACAATTCCACTCTGTGGTTTTAGGCTTCTAATACCAAATAATTCTCTTTTTTTTTTTTTTGCTTTTTAGAGGGGGGAGGGCAGGGCAATTGGGGTTAAGTGGCTTGCCCAAGGTCACATGGCTAGTAAATGCTAAATGTCTGAGACCAGATTTGAACTCAGGTCTTCCTGACTCCAGGGCCAGCGCACTATTCACTGTGCCACCTAGCCACCCCCAAATAATTCTTCAAAAAGAACCTGGGAAACATCTCACATGGTAAGGGAGACTGTGTTTGGTAAGGTATGGCACGGAGGGAGTAGGAAAGTAATAGGAATAGGAAGAGAATGTGGTTATCATTGCCCTTCTTCCATAGACTGAGACATCCACCCCCATTTTATCACTTTATGTTGCACTCAGAGCTCATAAACACCCTTATTGGGAATTTGTGGTACTGGGGATTGAGCCAAGCATGATTTCCTAGCCTGCAAATTTGCTTAGCAAATGTAGTCTTTGAATAAAATTGCTGGACTTGGTTGAGCCCACAAGAAGGATACAAAAAGTGCTTGAACACATTAATATTGGTCTGAAAATGGCTACAGTTATAAGAATCCAGATGTGTTAGCTAGTCAAAGTCCCCTATAGAAGGGGAGATGTCCCCATAGAGGATAGGAGAGAGGCAAATGACCAACTTTTTTTAAAATGAGGGGAATGTAGATTCTTTCATTCTAGACCAGTGAGGTTGACTTCAGTCTCTTGCAAAATTCTAGAATGTGCTACTAAGGCGATCATTTATGAGAACTTCAAAAGGAAAACAGTGATTGCTAAAAGCCAACTTGGACTCATTAAGAAGAAATGATCCCAGAGTAGTCTCATTTCCTTTTTTGACAGGTTATGAGATTGGTAGTTAAGGGGTGAGTGGTGATTTACCAGGATTTCAGCAAGGCATTTGATGGTCTCCCATGATACTTGTGGACAATATGGAGAGATGTGGGTTGAAAGGTGGGTTTGAAAGCAGCTGAATGACCAAAAAGTAATGATTATTGGATTGATATCAACCTGCAAAAAAACCTCTAATGGATTGCCTCAGGGACCTGTCCTTGGTTCTGCTCTGTTCAACATGTATATCAGTGACTTGGATGAAGGCACTGATATGTCACTTATCAACTTTGTGGATGGCTCAAAGGTGGGAGTGATAGCTGGTGTGTTGGGTCACAGAGACAAGATCCAACAAAATCTGGAAATGTCAGAATGATGAGCTGAATCTATTCCGGTGATATTGTAAAAAGGGATTCAAGGAAAGCCTTTTGCTTAAGTTAAAACAATCGACTTCCCAGGTACAAGATGTGGGCATCGTGGCCAGGCAACATTTCACATGAAAAATATTTGAGTGCTTCAGTGAATTGCAAACTCCATCTGACTCAACATTTTGGAGAAACAGCTGCCACTGGTGTAATTATAGGCTGCATTAAGAGAGGTAAGAAGAAGAAGAAGAAGAAGAAAGAGCTAGCATTTATATAGTACTTTACAGTTTGCAATGCTCATTACAAATATGATCTGTTTATCTTCATAATAATCCTAGGGAGTAAATGCTATTATTATTATTCCTTTTGTACAGATGGCAAAACTGAAGCAAATTGAGGTTAAATGAATTTCCCAGGGTCATACAGCCAGGAAGAGTCTGAGGCTGGATTTGAACTCAGGTCCTCCTGACTCCAGGTCCAGCACCCTATCCATTAGTTCACCTAGTCACCTAGCTAGGTATTTTGCCTAGAGCAAAAGAGGATAACCCAAGTGTTCTCAACATGCGTAGTATTGCATTTAGTTCTAAGCCTACATTTGGAGGTGAGCAACAAGGATGAGGAAAAGACTATAACCACAACCACAACCACCACCACCACAACAACACATTTATACAAGAGGTTCCAGAGATCTTAGTGCAGTATTAAGCTACTAAAGTCTGTATAGTAAAAGAAGTTTTACAAAGCACATGACATATATTAGTTTGTTTGATCATGGTATATGAGAACTAGTTTCAGGAACTGAGAAGGTTTATCCTGAAGAAAGAAAGGCTGATCATGGCTGGACATGATCTCTGCCTTTGAGTATCTTAAGGATCATGGACAAGAAGGATTAGACTTTTTTTCCTCGGCCCCAGAGAAGGGAACTTGGATCAATGTGTTGAAAGCAGATTTGATCTCAATTTAATGAAGAAGTCTTCATCGTTAGAAGTCATTAACATGAAATAGGAAGCCTTTAGGGTTGTGCTGGAGCTATCTCTGACAAGCCAGCAAGAGCCAGTGGTTAAGTTTTCAGGAGGAGCATCGATACCTCAGAAATCTGCAAGGGTTACAAATAAGAGCTTGATTTACTGTTTTATTCAATCAACCAATAAACATTTGTTAAGTGCTAAGCTCTGGGGATACAGAAAGAGGCCAAAAATAGTCCCTGACCTCAAGGAGCTTACAATCTAATGGGAGAGACAACATGAAAACAAATATATATGAAGCAATCTATATACAGGGTAAATACTGAGAGAATTTTACCCTTTTGCACATCTGGGAAAGTGACCCGCTGCTCACTCTCCCCTTTCCCAACTCCTAAAACTTGCTCATCTCCTCCCAACTCAGAAAGTCCCTAATCTTTCCTCCATTTAGAAATCAAGATTACCTAATCCTGTGTTCTGGTTTATATCCTGCTATTTGTTTTCTTTTAAAGCATAAAAATCTGTCTTCCACTGTACTTGTTCTCATGTCTTCCCCTGTACTTGTTCTCATGCCTTCCCCTGTACTTGTTCTCGTGCCTTCCCCTCTACTTGTTCTCGTGCCTTCCCCTCTACTTGTTCTCGTGTCTTCCCCTCTACTTGTTCTCGTGTCTTCCCCCGTACTTGGGGTCCAGGGCCTTTCTGAAGGGCCTGATTTGTTATACAATTGGCATATATTACTTAATAAATTAATATGCTTGGAATCTCAAACCTTTGTTTCCTCAGTTATTTCTGATTTCACCCATCACGATAGAAAATAATTAACAGAGGGAAGGTACTAGAATTGAAGAGGATCGGGGAAGGCTTCCTGTAGAAAGTGGGATTTTAGTTGGGACTAAAGAAAGCCAGGAAAATCAGTGATTGTCTGGACCTGATGAAGTATTACTAATACAGATTAAATTCAAAAGATTGTGTGTATATATTCTCCATCCCATTCCCCCAGTAGAGCCCTATTGTTAAATATTTACTAGCAAACCCTTGCATTACTCTAATAAATAATGCTTGAGCTCAACAGGAACACAGGAGAAAGCTCATGGAATGAAGTTATCACCAGACTAGAGATCTAATGCCTAGAAGCTAACAGCAACAACAATAATGGCATCCATCATCTCATTAGAGCTTCATCATAGCCTTGGCTGTCTTCCATCTAGTCAGAGTCAGTGGATCTCTGTCCCTTTAAATCTTATAAAATGCTGCTAACCCCTGAAGCAATGCTGAGGAGTCAGAAGGAGCAATTAAAAAGAGCTCTGGATTTGGAGTCAGAGGACCTTGGACTTGAATCCAAGATCTCTTATCACCTGTGTGATCTTGGGGAAGTCACTCAATAGCGCTAGATTTCAATTTCCTTCTTCCAAATGAGGGAGTTGCATCAGATAACCTAGGACTCTTTCAGTTCTGAATCTATGGTCCTATTTAGGTGGTGCAAGCACTGTCCATCTCACTTTATAGACAAGAGACAACAATGGTTCAGTTTATCGAGGACAGACTTGGAACAAAGGAAGATCAGGGCTCAAGTCCCATCTCTGACATGAACTAGCTGTGTGACCCTAGTCAAGTCACTTAAAATTCCCAGTGTACATAGGCAACTAACACTACAAATTGCAGAGAAGGTGCTGACCTTCACCTGAAGAAGGTGTTTCCACATCCAGGAATTACCTGTATCAGTGAAATCACAGGTCCATTTTCTATTCCTTTTCACAGATGAGGAAACTGAGGTTCTTGAAGGTTAAGTGCCATGTTTGGAAGAGTGAAGCTCGGGCTTGAATATAGTTCTTCTAACCCCAAATCCTGGGTCTTTTTCAGGCACCCCCAGTGTCTCACCACCTGACTATGTATTACCCTGTGGCAATTGCAACATCTTTGACCCTGAGGAGGTAGATTTTCCTAAAACTTAGTTTTGTTTCCAGGTCTGCTCACCAACTAAGTCCCTCTGGCATCCAGCAAAATGTTAGCCAGGGGAAAGATCTTTTATTTCCCACAATAATGTCCTCCTACCTTAGGAGAATGGAAACTCTGTCTCGCCCAAAGGTCAGTACCGAGGACCTTAGCTTTGGCAAGAGTGAGTGAAACAAAACCTGTCGAGGTGGCTTGTGTTGGCCAGCCTGGGACCTGCCTAGCGAGACAGGTCTTCTGTGCCCTCTCCATACACAAAGAAAAGTACAGCTCTGTCTTTCTTCTCCTCCTGGGCACAAACCTGTATGTCTCAGGGCAGGCATGAAATTCTCCAGCCAGGGGTCCAGGGCCAATGGGAGGAGGAAGCACGGAGAGCAGCCTTGTCTGAATTCCTTCACCAACTGAAAATGGTCCAAAGAGAGCTAGTCTTGAAAAGACCCCCACAGGCTTGATAAAGAGGCATCATTGTGCAGGACAAAGAGCAGGGACTCAACTATTCTGAGACATGGGTTTGAATCCTGGCTGTGCCCCTTATTCAGTCTTCGACTCCTCTCCCCCAACACTCATGGCCCTTGTAAATCATTTCCCTTGCATCTCAGTTCTCTGATTTGTGAAATGAGGGGATTGGGTTTATGAGAAAGAATCCTGTACTTTCCGTTTCTGGCGTAAGCTTTACCAAAACAATTTAATACATATCTTAAAATATGGAATAATATTTACCACTGTCACAATAATATTAACAATTTTAGAGTAATCTAGATTAAACTAATTCTAAACAGTTCTGCTTAGAGAGAGGGGTTCAGAGAAAGGCAGTGTAACTCTGTGCCTTTGAAAATATCTAACATAAGTCTTTTGGTATTACAACATGTAATATTAGGGGCAGCTAGGTGGTACAATGAATAGAGCACTGGCCGTGGAGTCAGGAGGACCTGAGTTCAAATCCAGCCTCATTGCCTTGCCTTCCCCCCTCAAAAAAACTGAACAAAATTTAAAATTTAAAACAGAATAGTAATATTAGAATGCTACAGCAACTAGAGGCAAGTAGGTGGTGCAATGGATAGAGCACTAGGCCTGGAATTGTAAGACCTGAGTTCAAATCCAACTTCAGACACTTACTGGCTGTATGACTGTAGTGAAGTAACCAAACTTCTGTTCACCTCGGTAAAATGGAGATAATAATAGGACCTCTCTGGCAGCATTGTTGTGAGGATCAGAAGAGATAATATCTGTGTAATGTTTAGCCCAGCTCCTGGCACAAAGTAGGTACTTCATTAATGTTTATTCGCTTCCCTTCCTTCCATCACAGTTGAGGAAACCAAGGCAGACAGATGTTTGATGACTTGCCCAAGGTCACATGGCTGGTAAAGTGTCTGAAGCAGTATTCGAACTCAGGTCCTTGCTGCCTTTCCTGATTTCTGCCGGCTGGTAGTGATTTCCTCTCACCACTCCATATTTATCACATATACATTTTCTATTTATTTTTCTGGGCTCATGTTGTTTCCCTCACTGGGGGATTCCTTGATGTACCTTGATGAGGGACAGTCTTATTTGTAGCCTTGTTTGGAGTGTCCCAAAAGTCTTAATGAAGTTTGGGGTTATTAAAAGTTCAAAACTGCCCTGGGGGGGGAGCCAAGATGATGGACTAAAAGCACAAACTTTGTGTGGGCTCCTGCTCCACCCACCTCTGATACCTGTAAAATACGACTCTAAATAAACTTTAGAGCTACAGAACCTACAAAGTGACAGAGAAAAACAAATCTCCTGCTGAAGACAGCCTGGCAGACTGACAGGAAGAGTCTATCATACCAGATGGAGAGCCAAGCACAGTTCTGTGTGAGCTGCACTGAGCCCCAGGTAGCCCCGACACGTGGCCCAGACTGGCCAGAGCAGACTTCAAGAGAGTGAATCACCAGCAGCTGCAGAAGTTTCCAGACTTCTCAACCCATAAATGCCAAAGAGAAAGTAAAAGGTCAGTAGGGAAATCTGTTGGAATTGAGTGATGGAAGAGCCCAGTCCAGCCCCCACCCCAGGGTGAGAGGTGGTGGCAGGCGGCAGCTGCAGCTGCTGCCACATGGCTGCCTCAAGAGCTCCTAGCCTCCATATTGTAGGGGGACCAAGGGACCATTCAGAGGGTAATGGCTCTTGCTTTGACCTCCTTGGATTTGGGTCGTGGTCCTGGGTGGTGGTCCTGGGGTGAGCGTACCAGAGCTTGTGGTGTCTCTAGAGAGGGTACCCTCCTCATAGTTCTGACAACTGCAAAAACCCCAGCAATTTGGGACATAGCTGTCTCCACTCTGGAAGCAGAGTTCTACTGTGGCAAAGAGCTCAAAAGTCAAGTAATTGGCTGCCAATATGAGCAAGCACAATCAGACCATAGAAACCTTTTTCAGGGACAAAAAGGATCAAAACATGGAACCAGAAGAAGTCAATGAAATCAAAACTCTTGCATCAAAATCTTCCAAGAAAAATGTGAATTGGTTATAGGCCATGGAGGAGCTCAAGAAGGATTTTGAAAATCAAGTAAGAGAAGTGGAGGAAAAATTGGGAAGAAAAATGAAAATGATGCAAGAAAATCATGAAAACTGAGTCAATAGAATGCTAAAGGAGACCCCCCAAAATACTGAAGAACATAGCACCTTAAAAAATAAACTAACTCAAACAGCAAAAAAGGCCCAAAAAGCCAATGAGGAGAAGAATGCCTTAAAAAGCCAAATTTCCCAGATGGAAAAGGAATTTCAAAAACTCACTGAAGAGAATAATTCCTTCAAAATTAGATTGGAGCAAATGGAAGCTAATGACTTTATGAGAAATCAAGATACTATAAAACAGATCCAAACATATGAAAAAATAGAAGGCAATGTGAAATATCTCATTGGAAAAACCACTGACCTGGAAAATAGATCCAGGAGAGACAATTTTAAAATTATTGGACTGCCTGAAAGCCAGGATCAAAAAAAGAGTCTAGAAATAATCCTTCAAGAAATTCTCAAGTAAAATTGCCCTGATATTCTAGAACCAGAGGGCAAAATAGAAATGGAAAGAATTCACCAATCACCTCTTGAAAAAGATCCCAAAAAGAAAACTCCTAGGATTTTATATCCAAATTCCAGGGTTCTCAGGTCAAGGAGATAATATTACAAGCTCTCAGGAAGAAACAATTTGAGTATTGTGGACACAAAAATCAAACACAAGATCTAGCAGCTTCTACATTAAAGGACTGAAGGGCTTGGAATATAATATTCTGGAGGTCAAAGGAACTAGGATTAAAACCAAGAATCACCTACCCAGCAAAACTGAGTATAATGTTTCAGGGGAAAATATGGTCATTCAATGAAATAGAGGACTTTCAAGTATTCTTAATGAAAAAAAAAAACCAGACCCAAACAGAAAATTTGACTTTAAAATACAAGAAGCAAGAGAAGCATGAGAAGGTAAACAGGAAAAAGACATCATAAGGAACTTGTTAAAGTTGAGCTATTTACATTCCTACATGGAAAAATGATAGTTGTAACTCATGAGACTTTTCTCAGTATGAGGATAGTTGAAGGGAATATATATGTATATGTATGTACACATACATGTATAGGAGGATGTATGTGTGTATAAATACATGCATGAATGTGTATATATCTGTGTATATGTGTACATAGACAGAGGGCACAGGATCAGTTGAATAGGAAGGGATGATATATAAAAATATAATTAAGAGGTGAGAGAGGAATATAATGAGAGAAGGAGAAAAGGAGAGATAAAGGGTAAATTATTTTATATAAAAGAGGCAAGAGAAAACTTACAATGGAAGGGAAGAGCAGGGAGGTGAAAGGGAATGGGTCAACCTTACTCTCACTGAATTTGACTTAAGGAGGAAAAAATATAGACAGTCAATTGGGTATCTTACCCTACAGTAAAGCAGGGGGAAAGGGGATGAGAGGGGTGATGATTGAAGGGAGGGCAGATTGGGGGAGAGGGTAGTTAGAAGCAAACACTTTTGAAAAGGGACAGGGTCAAAGTAGAAAATAGAATAAGTGGGGGGGGATGGGATAGGATGGAGGGAAATATAGTTAGTCTTTCACAATATAACTACTACGGAAACATTTTGTGTAACTACACATGTACAACCTACATTGAATTGCTTATCTTCCCAGTGGAGGGGGAGGTGAGGAGGGAAGAAGGGAAAGAATCTGGAAATCAAAGTTTTAAAAACAAATGTTTAAAAAATTGTTTTTCACATGCAACTGGGAAATAAGATATACAGGCACTGGGGTATAGAAATCCATCCTGCCCTACTAGAAAGTTAGAGGGGGCATGGGGGAAGGATATAAGAGAGAGCAGATTGGGGGGAGGGGTATTCAATAGGCTCGCTGTCTTGGGGTTGGGGATAGGGGAAAGATGGGGAGAAAATTTGTAACTCAAAATCTTGTGGAAATTAATGCAGCAAACTCTAAATAAATAAAAGATTTTTTTCAAAAACTGCACTGTGACTTTTGGGACACACTGTACTTCCAGTGCCTAATGAAGTGCTTGCCATGTAGTAGGTCACTAATATATGTCTTTTGTTATTGTTGGGGCTTAAAGAAAATCTGATCATGGTAGACTGACTATTTAGGTCATTTTCCCCAGCATCAGTGATAAGCTATACTCAGCCTGTCTCTACTTTCTCTCTCCACCCACTTTGTAATCAACACATGACCAGTAGGTGACCAGTCCAAGAGGACAGTCTGGGGCTACAGAACAACTTTTCACTCCACAAGTTTTAGAAGTCCATGCAGGAGCTGAAACTGAGATGACCTCCCTTAACCAGGTGACTACAAACCCTTTTGTGGATAGGAAAACTGAGGCTGTTGGTTCAACTTGGGTGTTGACCAAGTTCTTTGTGGCTAAACCACAGATACACTCTTAGTCCAATGGTTCTTCTTTCTTTTTTTAACTTTAATATCAAAAGAGAGCCTTTCCAAACACACAGCACAACACAAAAGAAGATTCTATAAAATCATAAAACTTCATTTCACACAAAAAGTATGTAATAATTTCATGTTACTTTCAAAACTATCCTGCTGGTGTTTATTTCTCAACTTCCTTCTGTCCTCTTCTGTGTATTTTAAAAGATGCTTCAATGCCCCTCTTTTCTTTCTTGGCACCAGTATTGCTAACTCCTCTATATCCTGTCCCACCCCACTCCATTAACAAAGAGAAACAAAAGGAAAATGTGGTAAAAAAACCAAAAAGTTTAGTCAAGAAAAACAAATCCACAAGGCAGTCATGTTTAAAAATGTTTGTCCATCATCCCCTCTGTTGGGAGTTAGACTATATGCTTCATCAGAGATCCTCTGGAGACGTGATTGACAATAGCATTGATCAGAGTTCTTAAGTCTTTCAAAGTTGTATGTCTTTACAATCATGTTATGATTGTATAAAGTGTTCTCCTGGTCCTGTCCACTTTACTCTACATCAATTTGTATGTCTTTTCAGGTTTCTCTTAAACTTTCCCTTTCAGCATTTCGTACAGTGAGATAATATTCCATTACATTCAGATACCACAATTTGTTCAGCCATTCCTAAATCTTCTAGCTCTTTTCATCCTTTCCCCCCTTTAGAGAAACTCCTTCAAGATCAGGAATTTTGTTTTGCTTCTGGTTATTTTCTTACCTTCTTCTTACCAATTTTCTCCCCAACCCAGCATGTTTCCCTGTTGAGTCTGATGTATTTTTATACCAAACTGTGTGGGTATATGTGTGTTCATTCCTCCTTTTTCCATTTCAGATAAGGGTGAGGTTCATCCAATGTCATCCTCCCCTACCACTTCCATGTTATATGCTTTTTTTTCCCACTTATTCCAATTACCAAGTCTTCCTTCCTTTTTCCTTCTTTTCATATTATTATATTATATTAATATTCTTCCTCATACCCTCCCTTTTCTTTCTCTTCTTAAAATGCCCCAGACAGAACCAATCCACCCTTAGGACTTCTGTTTTTCTTATTTATGTCCTTAATATCCTTTGGAGACGTTAAGGTTTTGAAGGAGCATTTGTTTCTTTTCATCTCAATAGAATGTTAGCACTATATCATCCGTCATAGAGTTCCTTCCAATTGCGCTAAGAAATTTATGGCTTCAGGTTTCCCTGGACACATGTTTGTATTTCAAGTTCCTACCTAGCTTTGGTATTTTCATCAGAAATGCTTGAAAATCCTCTTTTTCCATTAAAGGTCCATTTTTGCCCCTATAAGATTATACTCAGCTTTATTGGGAAAGTTATTCTTGGTTACTGCATTTTTTTTTTGCCTTTTAGATTATTATATCCCACGATCTCTCGTTTTTAGTTGAAGTTCCCAGGTCTTGTGTGATATTGCTAATATTTCCTTAGTACTTAAACTCTTTGTTTCTGGATGCTTGCAGTGTTGTTGTTGTTGTTGTTTTGTTTTTATTAACATGGGAAGTCTAGATTTGACATTCTTGGGACTTTATGGTTTTAGAAAGTGATCTGTTATTTTGCTCTCTCCTCCTACACCTCTTCCTCCTTCTCTTCCTCCTCCTTTTCCTTCTCCTCTTCTTTCTCCTTTAGTTCTGCTAGTGGTCACTTTCTTCTTTCCCAGGAGCTTCTAGATGACTTTTTGTGCAGTTTTGGGGTGAAAGGAAGTCATCGTAGTTTCTCACTGGGTTTCTTTCTTTCTTTCTTTCTTTCTTTCTTTCTTTCTTTTTGCTTTTTGGAGGGAGAAGGCAGGGCAGTTGGGGTTAAGTGACTTGCCCAAGGTCACACAGCTAGTAAGTGTTAAGTGTCTGAGGTGGATTTGAACTCAGGTCCTCCTGACTCCAGGGCTGGTGCTCTATTCACTGCACCACCTAGACTCCCTTCACTGGGTTTCTTAATCATTATTTGTTCTGGTACAAAACTTAAGGTTTTTCTGGAGTTAATTGAGGGGGGGAGCTAGGCAGGTGGCCATCTTGGAGAAAGTCCCCTCTCCCCCACCAGTTTCTTGCTTTACTTTTAGGAAGAAAGGTCAGATGATGGGACTCTTCAGCTACTCTAAATCCTAGACCTAGGGGAGAAGAGGTCTAAAAACAGTTGAGAACTGATTGGTTTTTTTTTTTCCCAAGTGGAGTAGAGCTACATTAAGTTCTTTAGCATTCAGGACTATCTCAGAGGTTGAGGACAGTGGTTGGGAGGACTGACCATCTCCCACAAAGCATATCCCCTGATCAAGTGAGATGATACTTACTTAAAAGAGCTATATACATGTCATTTATTATTATTATTCCCATTGCCACTCTGTCAGGTCAGGCCCTCATCAACTTTCACCTGGACTGTTATAACTATCTAACTGCTCTCCTTGTTTCCATGCTTTTCCCTGCTCCAATCCATTAAAAAAATAATACCAGACTTGGCAAAGAAGAGGAAATTGAGGGGATGCCCACCAATTGAGGAATGACTGAAGAAATTGTGGTATATGAATGCAGTGGAATACTATTGTGCTATAAGAAATGATGAGAAGGTGGATTTCAGAAGAACCTGGGAAAACTTACATGAACTGATGCAAAGAGAAGTAAACAGAACCAGGAAAACATTGTACACAGTAACAGCAACGTTGTGAGATGATCAGCTACGACAGACTTAGCTCTTCTCAGCAATACCATGATCCAAGACAATTCCATAATTAGATGGAATGGAAAATTTTATTCACATTCAGAGAAAGAACTGATGAATACAAATTGAAGCATAACCATTTTGACTTTATTTTTTTGTGTGTTTTTCTCATTTTTTTCTGTTTCTTCTTTTACAACATGGAAATAAATTTTATGTGATTACACATTTATGACCTACAACAAATTGCTTAGGTAGGGAGGAGGGAAGTGAAGGAGAGGAAATGATGGGAGGGAAGGGAGAAAATTTGGAACTCAAAATTTATGAGATGAATGTTTAAAATTGTTTTTACATGTAATTGGGGAAAATAAAATACTATTTAAAACAAAACAATAATACCAGACTCCTTATTCATAGGTCTACCATGTCATTCTGCTGCTCAAGAACCTTCAATGACTTCCTAATGCCTATAGGAAAATGTCCAACTCCTGGTCTTTCCTGATCTAGCAGTTCTCCAATTTTCCACTTTTTAGTCAAACTGATCCACTTGCTGTTCCCACAATTTTTGCTTTTTTATGGCCTCTTTCATTTTGCTCACCCTATTCCCTATACCTAGAATTTCTCTTCACTTATATTTGCCTTTTTAAATACTATCTTTGTTGAATTTAAAGTCCAAACTCTCTCTATACAGTCTCCCTTCATCCCCACAGATAGAAATGATGTCTCCCTCTCTGAATCTTCAGAGAATTTGGTGCTTCTCTTATGACTTTTTATCATTCTAACTCTGTATTAGAAAGGCAGCTTGGATGAATACAGCTAATTCTAGAGTTAGGAAAGAAGATTATATCTAGAGGGTGATTCTTGGGCTAGAAAACAGGGCTGGCTCTAGAGTTAGAAAAGAACTTGGATCTGGAGTTTGGAGGGAAGGATGACCCTCAAATTACAAGAGATGATTTGAATCTAGAGTTAGGAGAAAGGACTAGCTCCAGAGTTAGAAAAGAAGTTGAACTAGGAGAGATTATTTGAATCTAGAGTTAGGAGAAAGGCCTGGCTCCAGAATTGGGAGAGAGGACTGGCTCCAGAATTAGTAGAGTAGTTTGGATCTATGGTATGAAGAGCAGACTGTGTGTAGATTTAGAAGAAAGGACTGGGTTTACAGATAGGTTTCCCACACTTAGAAATTCTGGGAGAGATTGGGTTTTGATAGAGTTGTGTGTTTGTCTTATCCCACTGCTGTCCTGTGAACTCCATGAGGGTAGGGCTGAGGGTGCATCATCTCTGACTTTTCCCTTTCTCTTCTGAGCCCAAAGCTGTCTGTGTACACAGTAGGTGCTCTGTAAATGCTTGTGCCTCTCAGGAGGAAGGAGTGAGTGAGAGCCATACCAGGCTTCCCCAGAGGCAGTGTTCGTGTAAGTGTAACTAACGCCTCCGTAACCCAGGCAGGCCGCCGTCCTGCTGTCAATGGGGCTTTGTGTGTCTCTGTGTGGGAGCCTGTAGCAGAGAATTGTGCTTGGGGGCTGTCCAAGAACAGAGGGGAAAATGGTTTTTAGAAGAAAATGAAAAATGAATTTTAAAAAAAGCCTCTGAAAAGAGGCAAAGAGTCAGCCCGTGGGCAGTGTTGGGGCTGGCTGGCTGCCCTTGTCATCCCCAGGGTCCTGGGGCCCAGCCGGTCTGTCTGTGGCCAGGAATCCAAAGGCAATGAAGTATAATGGGAAGAGCACTGGATGTGAAGTCAGAAGCCCTGCATTTAAGCCCCAGCTACAACATTCTTAACTATGTGACTTCAGCAAGTTACTTCAACAAGTTTCCGAGCCTCAGTTTCACCATCTATGAAAGAGGGACTGTAATGCCAACATCACATGTTATAAGCAAACCCCTTTCCAGTTTGGGCCTCCCTTCCTCCTCCTTTAGGGTCCCTTTCAGCTCGGATATTCCACAACCAGAGCAAAGACACTGCAAACCTCAAAACTCTATGAAAATATGAATTATTTTAATGATGAGACTGGGAGTAATACCTAGAAGCCATTGGGAATAAGTCTCAGGTAAAGCTGGGGTGCTGGAACTGAGGCCCTTAAGGTCTGTTTGCCCCTCTCTAGGGGTATGCCCAGGAGCTTAGCTCAGTCATTTCTACAAAGGGCAGTCCTTGCAGAAACATACGGGGTGGGGGCAGAGAGTAGAAGGCACATGTGCAGAGCTTGAGGTCACGAGGGGACTATCGAAAGCCTTGGGATTTCTCTATGAGCCATGAGCCTGTCAATGGACAAACAGTTTCAATGCATGCCCACCCTGTGCTCAGTGGCTACACCGCAGGAGAGAGGAAGCTGATTCAGAACCTGCCCCAAGGAGTTCCCATCTGCCAGAGAGGCAAAATTCACCCATGGAAGAGACAGAGCACTAGCTCTGAAGTGTTGGAGAGGGGGACTGGAGAACATGTCCCGAGCCCTGGCAATTTACTGGATTTGTGACTTTAAGCAAGTCAAGTAAGGTCTCTGGGCCTCAATTCCTTTATCTGTAAAATGGGAATTTTGGATCTCTAAATTCTCTCAGCTCCCTTGTAGTCCTGATAGTGTGAGATTTCAGTATAGACCCAATCAATCAATCAGCTCATACACATGAAGTGCTCACCATGTGCCAAGCACTGTGTTAAAGTTTGTGATACAAGGCATAAAAAATATAGGTGGTTAAAAGTAGGAAAAGATTTTTGAAGGCAAGAGTGATCTATGATAATTGCCCATGATAGAAAACTAGGATGGGAAAGTTACCTTGTTGGAGGATAATCAGAGGAGCTGATAGCTTGCCATGAGTAGCAAAAAGCAGCAGATTTGAAGTCAGAAGATTTGTATTCAAGTTCTGACTGCCAGTAATTAACTGGCTGTGTAAGCATTTCAGTAACCAATTGACTTTGTGACCTTGGCTAAGTGACTTTCTTCCTTTGGGTCTCAGGTCCTTTGTCAGTAAAATGGGAATAATGATCTTTGGTTCATTTGAGATCCTCTGTACATAATATATCATCTCTCCAGTCTGGCTCTGCACAGGCAAAGGTTCTCTGTGCCTGGAAGGTTATCAGTCTTTGCCTATGCTTCCTTCCTAGAACCCCTTTGAGCCTCAGCTCAAGTCATCTCCTGCTACAGATCCTTCTCGACTCCCTCAGTTGTTAGTTCTCCCCTAATTAATTTGCATTTAGGAGCCCCAACTGGTCTCCAGTCTTGTATTCTCAACTGCTAGACGTCCCACAGATACTTGAAATTCAACATGGAGACAAATGTAAAGTCTCATACTTGGGTTCAAAAAGTCCCAAGTACAAAATGGAGGTGGCATGACTTGGATGCAGTTCATCTGGGGAAAAAATGGAGAATTTTATGCACTGCAAAAACCAGTGTCTTTCCTCATCTCTTTTTAAAAATTATTATTTAGTATTTTATTTTTTTCCTCATTTCTTACAGCACAATAGTATCCCATTACATCCATATGCCACAATTTATTCAGCTGTTCTCCAACTGATGGGCACCCCCTCTGTTTCTAGTTTTTTGCCATCACAAGAGGTTCATTTATTTCTAAGCTAGAGCTGAATTGAACTCAAGGGCCTCAAGATCCATATGGAGGCCTGGTTAAAGAAGCTGGAGGCACTTGGAATAGAAGAAGAAAGTCTTGGGAAGGGGCACGAGATTGCTGCTTTCACTGTGCTTTAAGGGCTGCCGATTTGTTCTACTGGCACAGAATGAGGAACAGTGAGTGCAAAACTGCAGGGAGGCAGATTTAGGCTTAATAATAATAATAATACTAACAATGACAGCCACCGCACCACAAATAATCCTTAAAGAAATAGCTAGTCTTCTATGGCATTTTGCAAAAAGATTGCTAAGTGCTTCTCTTAGGTTATTTCACTTGAAATAAGGAAAAAACGTCCTAAGAGACAGAGGAAACCCAGAGTGGTCTGGAGGTAATGGGCTGCTTCCACCTCATAGTCTTCAAGCAAATATCGGAGGACCATTTGTCAGGGATGAGGCTGAGGGGATTTCCTGTTCAGGTCTGGGCTGAACTAGATGGCCCAGGAGGTCCCTTCTGAGTCTAAGATTCTGTGATTCTGTGTCTAGTCAGAGAGGGCTGAAAGATCAGAGGCCACTTGGGGACTGTCTAAAACCTTGGGATCTCTCTGTGAGCCATGAGCCAATCACTGGACAAGCAGCCTCAGTGCATGCCCACTCTGTGCTCATTGGCTACACCACAGGAGGGAGAGGAAGATAGGTATCATAGTATGTAGGGTACTGTACTTGGAGAGTGAGGCGAGACTTCAGTTCACATCTTGGCTCAGATACTAGCTGCATGACTCTGGGTGAATCACTTAACCTCTCATAGCCTCAGTTTTCTCATCTATTAAATGGGAATGATATTAGCACCTGACTCACAGGGTTATTAGGAAGAGACAAGATTTTTATAGACACATACATAAATACACACATTTATGTTGCTTCAAAAACCTAAAAGATCTAAATAAGTGTTAGCTATAATTATCATTATGTTTAGAGTCAATTTGTATACTTGTCTCATTCTTCTTGCTGGATGGTAAGCTCCTAGAAGGCAGAAAGCACTGACCCCTCCATCCCACACACTCAATGCCCAACCTTGCACTGATTTGTCAAATGCTCCTACATTCAGCCTACACTGCAGAAATGCCTTTCTGGTATGGGCAGAAGAAACTGAGCTCCTGGGCTCAGCCCTAGGGAGGGACCCAAATATTTGCTGAATGAATTTTTAAAAGAGAGGAGCTATTGATATTGGGAACAACTTCCTAGAGAAGAGAGAGAAAGAGTCAGGAAAGTTTTCCTCTGGAGCAGATAGGCAGAATGATCACTGGTCTTGGAGTTGGTTGACCTGTGTGCTAGTCTTGGTTCTGTCCAAGTTTCTCTGACTATAAAATGACTAGACAGTCTGGAAAGTTCCTTTGAGTTTGAACAGATATGATCCCTGGGAGTGAAAGCTTTGTGGGAGGGCCAGGGGGAGTGGTCACGGAGCTGTCCCTGGAGGAATGGGGTTAGGAAGCTAGTGAAGGTAGGAATAAGCAGGCAAGTCTCCCTGCTGAAGGTGGAGCAAGCATTGTGAGAGTACTCATAGGCATGTGAGGCTGCCTGGAGGAGGGGGAGATTTATCAGGACGGGAGTTATAAAAGAGAATGGCCTAAGGTAGGGGCTTAGTAGGGAGAGAGGACCAACACACAGTGGGACATCATACCCTAGGTTGTAGGCGCTTAAGTTCTCCAGGGCCCCCAGGGGCAAGAGGACCAAGGTGGTTCTGCCAAAGGAAGGAGATGCACCGTAGAGATAGTCCATCTGGGCCCCAGCATGTGCTCCTCTAGAGGATCCAGGGAGATGAGTATTTTGGACACTGGGCTTTTGTTCTCATCATCTGGTGAGCCTCCACACACCTCCAACCCCATTCCTACCCCTACTCACCTCATAGTAATGGAAGTTCACCTGCTCCATCCCTTTTCTTTCATACAGGAACGCACTTAAGTCATTGCAAACATATCTTCCCATTGGCTGACTCATTTGGAGTGGGGGTGGGGGCAAAAGAATCCCTCTCTTCCCACCCCCATTCTGTGATTTCCATATAGCAGGTTCTTGGGTGTTGAGTGAATGAAAGAATGAATGACCCAGCTTAGAGAACTTTTCATTTCTCCTCCTATCCATTCCCCTCTCCCTCCCTAGTTCCCTCACATGGCCTAAGGGGGGAAAAAGCATGGCTTTTGGAATTAGGGAACCTGGGTTGCAGGTTCTGTAATGGACTGACATCAAGCCAGTCACTCCATGACCATGAATCTCAAGTTCGTTATCTGTCAAGTGATGGGGTTAGACTGGATCCTCTCAGAGGCCCCTTCTATAACATGTGGTCTAATGAACCCCAACTTCAGATCTGAGTGAGGAAGGGGCAAAGATCAGGATGGGAAATTTTGAAGTCTCTACACAGTGGGGAGAAACCTATGCTTGACTGAGTCCATGCTCAGGACAGAATCTCCTAGACCAGGAGTGAGAAACCTGCGGGCTTGAGGCCATATGTGGCCCTCTAGGTCCTCAAGTGTAGCCCTTTGACTGAACGCAAACTTCACAGAACAAAGATTCCATCAAAAGACCACACTTGAGAATCTAGAGGGCCACATGTGGCCTCGAGGCCACCAGTTCCCCACCCCTGTCCTAGACTGTCAGTGAAGGAAGGGACCCTAGAACTTAAAACACGGGAGAGAATAGGTATGGAAAATTAAGGAAGACCCAAGATAGAGTAGAGCCCAATCCTGAACAGATTTCCTCTGGCAATGCTTTGTTCATGGAGGGGCTGGTGCCAGTTCCATTTTTCAAAAAAATTTTATTTTTAGTTTTCAATATTCATTTCCACAAGATTTTGAGTTACAATATTTTTCTCCCCATCTTTCCCCTACTCCTCACCCCAAAATAGCAAGCCTATGGAATACCCCTTCCCTCAATCTGTTCTTTCTTGTATCCTCCCCCTTCATCCCCCTAACTTTCTAGTAGTGCAAGATGGGTTTCTATACCCCAGTACCTTTATTTCTTATTTCCCAGTTGCATGTAGAAAGCAAATTTTTTAAACATCTGTTTTTAAAACTTTGGGTTCCAGATTTTTTTCCCTTCTTCCCCCCTCACCCACCTCCACTGGGCAGATAAGCACTTCAATATAGATTGTACATGTGTAATTGCCCAAATCATTTCCATAGTAGTTATATTGTGAAAGACTAACTATATTTCCCTCCATCCTATCCCACCCCCCACTTATTCTACTTTTTTCTTTGACCCTGTCCCTTTTTAAAAATGTTTGCTTCTAACTACCTTCTCCCCCAATCTGTCCTCCCTTCTATGCTCCCCCCTCTTATTCCCTACCCCCTTATTTTCCTGTAGGGTAAGATACACAATTGAGTGTGTATGTTATTCCCTCCTTAGGCCAAATTCAATGAGAATCAGGTTGCCCCATTCCCTTTCACCTTCCTGCTCTTCCCCTCCATTGTAACGGTTTTCTCTTGCCTCTTTTATATGAGATAATGTACCCTAATCTATTGTTCCCTTTCCTCTCCCAATAAGTTCCTCTCTCACCTCTTAATTTTATTTTTTAGATATCATCCCTTCATATTCAACTCA
Organism: Pseudochirops cupreus; assembly: GCA_028627135.1. Classification (NCBI taxonomy): domain Eukaryota; kingdom Metazoa; phylum Chordata; class Mammalia; order Diprotodontia; family Pseudocheiridae; genus Pseudochirops; species Pseudochirops cupreus. Next base: position 54,830,435 of record CM053583.1, on the reverse strand, counting down.
CCCTGTGCCCTCTGTCTATGTATACATGAACCACACTCACATATATATTCATATACATATACATCCTCATGTATACATATATATTCCCTTCAG
>CM053583.1:54770893-54821482 GCA_028627135.1 Pseudochirops cupreus | reverse complement strand
ACATATAATCAGTCTCTCACAATATGCCCACTGTGGAGAGGTTCTGTGTAATTACATATGTACAGCCTGTATTTAATTGCTTGTCCTTCCAGTGGGGGTGGGTGACAAGGGAAGAAGGGAAAGAATCAAGAATTTAAAGTTCTATAATCAAATGTTAAAAAATATATATATATATATATATATATATATATATATATATAATTAACTACATCCAACTGGGAATTAACATACATAGGCACTGAGGTAGGGAGATCCATCCTGCCCTACTGGAAAGTCAGGGAGGTGAGGGGGAGGACATAGGAGAGAGCAGATTGGGGGAGGGGTTATACAGTGGGATGGCTGTTTTGAGGTGTTGGGCAGGGGAAAGATGGGGAGAAAATTTGTAACTCAAATTCTCATGGAAATGAATGATGTAAACAAGAAAATAAATAAATTAATTAAAGCTGTGGAAAAAAAAAGAAAGAGTGCTAAAACCCAGAATTCTAACTGGCTGAGGCTAGCAAAGAACTTGAAGGACAGCAAAAGGTATTCTTTATGTTGTGTTGGAGGCAAGAGGAAGACTAAAGAAGGGCTAGGAAACCTGCTCTAGAGAGATGCAATTAAGATAACAGATGATGGTGAGAAGGATGAAGATGTAGATGGGCTTGTCAAATTTGCAGATGGGAAGTTGGGAGGTAAGTTACAATGTTGGATGGCAGGATACAAAAAAACTCACTAAGTTTGAACAACGTGTTGAATCAAATGAAATGTAATAGGGACAAACATAAAGTTCTATAGTTGGGTTTAAAAAAAATCAAGTACCAACATGGAGAAAGTGTGGCTGGACAATAGTTTCCTTAACAATTTCTAATTGTTGGGGGCTGCTAGGTGGTGCAGTGAATAGAGCACTGGCCCTGGAGTCAGGAGGAGCTGAGTTCAATTCCGGCCTCAGACACTTGACACACTTACTAGCTGTGTGACTTTGGGCAAGTCACTTACCCCTAATTGCCCTCCAAAAAAAAAGGAAAAAAAAGAATTTCTCATTGTTGTTCCACTGTTTCAGTCACTTCTGACTCTTTGTGACTACATTTGGGGTTTTCTTGGCAGATGTACTGGAGTGGTTTGCCATTTTCTTCTCCAGATCATTTTATAGATAAGGAAATTGAGGCAAACAGAATTAAGTTACTTTTCCAAGGTCACACAGCTAGTAAGTATCTGAGACCAGATTTGAAATTAGAAGATGGATCTTCCTGACTCCAGGGCAAGCACTCTCTTTCCCTTCCTCCCTTGCACCACCTAACTGCCCCAGCCCATGAGAAATACCTGGGCTTTTAGTGAAGATAGCTCAAAACGAATCAATAGTAGGATATGGCAACCAAAAAAGGTAATGCTAGGCTGCAACAAGGGGCACATTATTCAGAATCAGAGAGGTCATCAATCATCTCATTTTTGTCTGCCATGCTCAGCCCACACATGCAACACTTGGGACAGTTTCTGGGTATTCCATTTTAGCAAAAACATCCATCTTTCCTGAGGATAGATGGTGACCAGAATAGTAAGACGACTGGAGAATATGCCATACCAAAACAGGTCAAGGGAACCTGAGAAGAAAAGAGAAGGCTAAAGTTGAGGAAGGGAGTAAGGACAAGATGGCTGTCTCTGAGTACTCAGTGGGAAGAGGGATTAGAACCCTCCCTCCCCATTTGCCTCCAGAGGAAGGAAGCAGCAGCAAGGGGAGTCACTTGCATGGATGCTGATATGAGAAAGACCTATTTAACAATTAGGGCTGCCCCAACATGGTGCTGGCTGCCTCAGGATGGGGTGAGTTCTCTGTCGCTGGAGGTCTCCAAGCAGAGGCTGCCTGGCTGCATATAGAAGGGATTCTTTTGTAAGAAAAGAGAGAGAGAGAGAGAGAGAGAGAGAGAGAGAAATAGAGAAAGGGAGCAGAAGAGAAAGAGAAGGAGAGATAGAAAGGGAGCAGGAGAGAGAGAAGAGAAGAGAAGAGAAAAGAAAAAAGAGAAAAGGAAAAAAGAAAAAATGGATTACATGTTCTCTGAAATCCTTCCAGCTCTAAAATTCTGGGATTCTTAGACGTGCCTGGCTTAGGACAATCTGTAAATTTCCCCAGGTCACCTCACCTGGCTAGCTCCAGATTTAAAGTGTAGCTTCCTTTTAGGATCCCCCAGATAAGGGCTGTCAAGATCCAATAGAAACAAGGGGTCACTAATCTACACGTAAGAATGACTGTCCTCTGACTGACTTAGATTTAACAGGGGAAGTTATCTATGTTTTGTTGTATTTTTATTTATTGTGTTAAATATTTCTCCATTACATTTGAATCTGGCTCAGGATCCTAACCAATGTTTGATACTTCCAGTCCACTGAAGGTAAGAGGAAAAGAACTAAAAAGACTGAGTGTGAGATCCTATCTGGGCCCAGGGAGAAGTAGGTCTGGGCTTTCAGTATCCCACAAGGCCAGTATCCCATGTTTTCCTGTTTGTTCTGAGCTGGCCTGAACTGAAATGAATTTGGCTGATCTGGGATGGTTAGGCTAAGTCGCATGAGGCTCTACTGAATCGTACCAGATAGGACTAATCTAGGCTGACCTAGGCTAGATTGGACAGGACTGAGTTGGGCTGGACAGTACTAGATTAGACTGGACTGAACTGGGTTATCTTAGGCTAGGTTGGAATAGAAAAAAATGAACGAGACAGTATTGGGTTGAGATAGACAGGGCTGGGTCGGGCTTGTCGGGCTGGCCTGAAATTTGTTATGCTTTGCTGGGCTGGGCTAGACTGAACTGGGCTGTCTTGGACTGAGCTGAGCAGAGATGGGCAGGGTTGAGTTGGACTAAGTTGTACTGGGCTATGTTCCCTGGCAAGATCTGGCCTGGAGGACTTTGGCCTGGGGGGTTGGTTTTCAGGGAAGGTAATTTGAGGCTGCTGAAAATGAGCAATAAAGGTGAATGTTTCCACTTGGAGGAAAAGAGGCTATTCCATAATTAGGTGTGGAAGAGGGAGGGAGAAAGAGCCTATGAAGAGGGAGGGAGTAAGAGCCTATGAAGAGGGAGGGAGAAATGAGAAAAGAGGAGGATTAAAAGTTGGAAGGAGAGGAGGGAGAGGGGTAGAGGGATGAAGAAGCCTACTCTGTTCCCAAGCTTACCCACCCAAGGAGGATAGTCAAACAGCTGACCCCAGGGGAGCAGAGATCTGGCACTGTCTCAGCCTTCAGCAGAGAAGGGTGGAACATTTACAGCAGGCCTTCTATGATGTGCTATCCCTATCTTTCTTTCCTATCTCATTGCTCAGGATCCCAGGCTGCCTGGTAGCTCTGTTAGAACTGAGAAGATCAATTTGAGGGGCTACCTATACCAAAGCTGTGCCTCCTTCCCCACCCATAGGTTGGTCCAGAGCTCGGATTCCACTAGCCATGGCTTCTCCTTTGAATAAGAAACCAGACAGCCAGAGCAGCTGACCTATTCTGTAGTTCCCCAGCTTGATCTTGTGTGCTTCTCAATATACTAATAGCAAGCTCTGCCCCAGTTTCTTTCTTAAACGAACAGAAGTGCTGTCATCATTGTCTAAATTTCTTGCCCTGGGACAAATTTTCCACCCTAGGGCAAAGCACAAATCGCCTACTCTAGTTTTGGCTCTTGGGGCACATTCATCTTGCAGGCAACATGCAACTTTACATGTTACATGTGTGGAATGTGTAAATGAAGGGACTCACCTGGGCTTCTGATGACTGCCCTGTGCAGAGCTCAGCAGCATCAGGTACTCCCAACATTGGGCTCTGAGTGTGAATTTGTGCAAACATAGGGTTGACTGCAGATCAGTCTGTCCTTTGACCGTGCCTTTCAGAAGAAGAGAGAGACTTTAGGGGAGACACTTTGCACATCTTCTCCCTCTCTTATCAAGATTGCCTACACTCCAAATCTGTTGCCAGCCTATCCATACTCAAGGTATTCTTTGTCTGGTATCCAATGCCTGGAAGCTGAATCACACAGAACGAAGACACAATTTTGGCTGAGAGATATTTAATAGGAAGAATAAAATACCTTGACTCCCAGGAGCCATTATTAGCTCAAACACATGGACCTGCAGAAGAAATTCCTGGCTCAATGCAAGCATATAAATTGATCAAATCTGACTCTATATAGTGAAAATAGAATTCCTGAAAGTATGGCATACATAACTTTTCCTGAGAGTGGATGGCAGTGGATTAACAATACATATGTTGACAAGAGGCCACCTGGGCTTCCTGACTCCTACCAGAAAGAGGGAAAAGAAGAGAAAAGTAAAGAATCCAGTTACCAATTAACTCTTGGCCAGCCAGAAGAATAGCCTCCTAACCATGACTACAGAGAAGTTGAGAACACCTCATGCTTTCCACTGTCTCGTCCTCCAGGTCTGCTCAGTCACACAACTATTAAATTGGTAGATTTGAATTCAGCTCTTCCTGACTCCAAATCCAGAATTCAATCTATTTTAGATAATTGTGTAGGTAGGACTGAAATCGGACTCTCAGTTTACTCTAAATAGCCTTATTTTCAAAAGTTTCTGCTGAATAAGCTGAAAAAAGACAAAATACCAACCAAAAGCAGTGGGGAGATGGGAACACCTTGGCACTAGGAGAGGAGTTAGAACATTCAGCTCTAAGCTGGGCTGCCAGCCAAGCTTCCAGCAGTCCAGCCTGTGGAGTTGTTGGGGTGGAGATGCAAGGGTGTACTGCCAGGTCCTGGAAATTGTACATTGAGGTCCCAGTAGCCCAACTTCTAGTCCAGGCCTGCTTTAGGGTAGGAATCCTAGCCATCCACCCACAATCTCACCAACACCTTACCCTGGCTTCCTACCATGGAGAAATCAACCTAAGCCCGTAGCATAGCTCTGGCTGAGGCTTCTATTGTATAGCTCCTCACTGACCGCTTGCCAACAACCTGGCCCCGATGGGTCTGTGCCCCTAGGAGGAAGCCTTAGAGCAGAGACAGCCAATCAGGAACAAGACCCTGCTGAGAGAAAAGCATGAAGATTTAGGGGAGGGAAGGTGCCAGATCTTGTACTTGGAAGAGACTACATTAAACCAGATGTGGTCCTTTGAGGACTGGAAAAAGTAACAGATCCCATTTCTATTCGGGTCCAAGGTTTAACATTCACCAAGTACAGTACTTCTCACAGTGGTTCTATGAACTATGAACTATTATATTTTTCAGATGAAGAAACTGAGAGCAAGAAGGGAGCTAGTAAGTGCTGAGATTCAGGTCTAAGTCTCCTGAGTATGTGGTCAGTGCTCTTTACACAACACAAGGCCAAGCAGATGCCAGCTCCAGCCCACAATGAAGCCATTGAGATGCTTGAACACCCCTCTGTCTCTACATTCTCACATCCCTTGGTATCTGTAATGCTGCTATAACACCTCTGCTCCCATTAGGTAGGTGGGATTTTTTTGGGGGAGACTTCTGTGATCCTGGTGCTGCATGAGCAGGGGGAGATGTGATACCTTCCCACCTAAGAGAATGTTAAGCTTCTAGGAAAAGATTTCTTAAGATGAGAGAGTGTTGGAGGACTTGGGGGAGGTTAAGGGAATTGAAATGCAAACTACTGGGAGCCCATGGAGCCATAAACATATAGGGGGGCCAGTCCCACAACATGTCCCTTGTTGTTTTTGTTTTTGTTTTGTTTAGATAATTGGGGTTAAATTACTTGCCCAGGGTCACACAGGTACTAAGTGTCTGAGGGTGGATTTGATCTTAGGTCCTCCGCACTCCAGGGCCAGTGCTCTATCCATTGTACCACCTAGCTGCCACATCACTTAGCTTTCAATGCTTATAACCATAGAGACTGCCCTCAGTGAGATTATTTTGAGCTGAGAGCTTCTCTTTCCCCCAGCTGAAGAGCGCATTACTCTTTATTTGATCTATTCTAATCTATTATAACTCCCTGATTTCTGTTTGTTGTTCACTTTGATTTTCTTAAAAAGTGTATTCATATTCACCTAGACAGGCCTACACAAACTGATGCTAAGTGAGAAGAGCAGAACCAGGAAAAATTTGTACACAATCACAGATACATCGTATGTGTGACAACCAACTTTGATAAACTAGACTCTTCTCCACAACGCACAGTTATAAGACAACTCTACAAGTCTCAAGATGGAAGGAGAGATCTACATTCAGAAAAAGATCTAGAAAGAACAGAGTTTAAATGGAGACTGAAGCAATCTACATGCTCTCTTTCTTTTCCATGTTTGGTTTTGTTTCTTCTTTCCCATAGTTCACTCCATTGGTTACAACCCTTCTATTCAACCAGACTATTGTACAATGTGAAAGTATTTGCAGATCCTACACTTGATTGCATGCCACCATGGGGGAGACGGGGAGGAGGGAGGAGAAGGGAGAGGAGAAAAATGGAAACTCAAGGGATTGTGGAACTGAATCTTGTAAACTAAAAGTAAATAAACAAGTCAATGGAAAAAAAGGGAAAAAAATAAAATATCAGGGCAATTCTCCTTGAGAAAAAAAAATGTACTCAGCTTATCTGTAATGTTCTTTTGTGTAACCAGTGCTAGGTGGGATGGAGCTAACACCATCCTCCCCCAGTGTCTCTTCCTACCTATAATATTGCTCCTCTTCCATCTCCTTCAAAGGCTCTTCTTCCCTGTTCTTCTCCTCTCTGCAAGAGCAAGCATTCCCCAAGATTTCACCCTTGCTCCTCACCTCTTTGCGCACTCTCAGCCTTGGCCATCTCATACTCACAGATATCTCCAGACTAGATCTTTCTCTCTAACCCTTATCTCCAACTGTCCTCAGGACATCTCCCCCTAGGCGGACCACAGAATCCTCAAACACAACTTGGTACAAACAGCTTTCATCATCTCACCCCACCCCCACCCCTATGTCTGAAGCCTGTCTGAAGCTGGGAGGCACCACCATCATGCTTCCAGTCATTTTGCTTGAAACTTTGCCTCTTTCTTCTCCCTCATCCCCTTTATCCATTCAGGTCCTGTGTCAGACTGATTCTACTATCAAAAAAAAAGCTGACCTCAGTCCCCATCTTTTCTACTTTCACAATAACCCCCATGGATCAGGTCCTTGCCATCTCTCACCTGGACTATTGTAATTGCCCACCCTGGCTCCAGTCAGTCCCCCGCTACTAAAATCATATTCCTAAAACACAAATATGACTACATCACTTCCCTGCTCTAAATCTTCAGTGGCTTCCCGTTGTTATAAGATAAAGTGTAAACTCCTGCACCTGGCCATTGAAACTCTCCAAAATCTGGTTCCAGTCTACCTCTACAGTCATTATCCTTCCCTAATCTAATTTATATCCTGTACATTCCAGACAAAATGGACATCTTGCTATTCTCCAATCCCCCCCTCTCACTAGCCTTTGTTTAGATCCCAGCCATTCCTGGAACCGACTATATACCCGTGCCTGGCTGTTGATATTCTTTGTCAACGCGTCTTCCATGAAATCCTGGTCATCCCAGTTAAGCAATTTCACCACCTGGAGAAATAGCCTCCTCGCATCTGTTCTCTCCTCTCTCTGATCCGTCTTCCACTCAACCTAAAGGTCAATACTTCTAATACATACACCTAAACCCTTCAACATTTCTAAAACATGCGGTGCTCTCCTCCTCAAGAAACTTCAATGGCTCTTTATTTCTTGTAGGATAAAATGGAAAGTCCTCTATTTGGCACTTAAATCCCTTCACAATCCGGCTCTGGCTTATCTTTCCGGCCTTATCAAACTCTCCCTTACCTACCCTCCTGCTGGTCTCCATACATGACATCCCATCTCTGAACTCTATGTCTTTGCCTGGACCATTTCCCCTGCCCAAATAAATAGCACAAAGGCAGAAGATGGAGAAATTTGGGGAAGAGGGAGGGATCCTCATACCACTTGTGCCCCCAGTAATACCTGTCAGTTATACAGTGCTTAATTTACAAAATATTTTATGTACATGATCTGGTCGAATCCTCATAGTGGTCCTGGGAGGAAGATAAAATGACTGTGATTATCTCTGTTTTACAGGTGAGAAAACCTAGGCTCAGACTTGTCCAGGGTCATATAGCTCTTAATTATTAAAGGAAGATTTGAATCCAAATCTCCATAACTCCAGGTTCATTGCTCTAGCCAATACACCATGTTACTTCTCTAAAGGTTCCGGCATAAACCAACACAGAGAAAAAGAAATGTCCAGACGTCCCAGACAATCACACCACTCCACTGCTCCCAGGATTCTCGAGATAGACACTGAAGAGGTAGCAGCTGTGCCCTTGAGTTGAAGAGGGTTTGCAGTTGCTCCTGGTGATTGATGAGCCTCCACCTCCAGTAACTGGCATCAGAACCTCCCGAGGATGATAAACGCTTCTCTCATTTGTAAACTGGGAATAATTATGGTGGCTATCTTATGATAATCAAATTAGACAACATATGCAGGGTATGTGGTAAACTATCAAACATTATTAATTAATTTAATTTTTAAATTAAATTTTTATTAATTAAAATTTTAATTTAATTTATTAATTAACTAAATTTATGCACATGGTAATATTAAACATATTACAGGAGGCTATCATTATTATTGCTATTATTTTTATCCAGATGTTCTCTGAAGAAGCAGAGTATGCATCCCTGGTCCTGGAGACTCTGCCTTCATCAAGACAGCCTGAGAGCATAGACCATCATTCAAAAGTGATGATAATGATGATGGCCAACATTTATTTATTATTCAGTCGTCTCTTCCTGACCCCATTTGGGGTTTTCTCAGCAGAGATACTGCCGTTTCCTTCTCTAACTCATTTTGCAGATGAGGAAACTGAGGAAAATAAGGTTAAGTGACTTGCCCAGGGTTACACAGCTGGTAAATATCTGAGGCCAGATTTGAACTCAGGTCTTTCTGACTCCAGGCCCAGCATTCTATCCACTGCATCAACCGGCTGCTCTATTTATAGAGTCTTTTAAAAGTTTGCAAAGCACTTTACACATGCTATCTCATTTGGTGCTCTTATTATCCCCATTTCACAAATGTGGAAACTGAGGCTGACATAGGTTACCCAGGGTCATGCTCTAGTAGGTGCCTGAGCCAAGATTGAAATTTGGGTTTTTCTGGACTCCAAGTCCAACACCCTAGCCACTGTCCCACCTACTTGCCTAATACTTTTTTTTTAAGCCAAGTTTATTTTTATTTTATTTTTTTGGAGGGGGGGAAGGTAAGGCAATTGGGGTTAAGTGACTTGCCCAAGGTCACGTGGCTAGTAAGTATTAAATGTCTGAGGCCAGATTTGAACTTGGGTCCTCCTGACTCCAGGGCCAGTGCTCTATTCACTGCGCCACCTAGCCGCCCCAATGCCTAATACTCTTAGACGTGGAAAACCTGAAGCCCAAGAAAAGAAAGAAACTTACCTTAGGTCACACAGCAAGTTAAGTCAGAGTTGAAACTGGATCTTTATTCCCTGATTTCTTGGCCTGGGCTCTTTTCTGTTGATATAATGACATCCTAATGCCAAAACCGCAAATGGAAACTGACCAGACTGCCAGGTGAGAAAAGACATTCTCGGAGCTTCCATTGCATAGAGAGAGGGCCAGAGTCAGAGCCATCTGGGGGCCTTAGCAAACCTCTGCTGCCATTAGCACAGCGTGGGTTCCCTATTCACTACCAGGAATGTTTATAGCATTATAGGAATTTGCAGATCTCCTTCCCCAGTTTCCACAGGTTTTTTGAGACCTTGCCTGCCTCCCTGCTATGGCTCCAGCTTTTCCAGGGGAGAAAGAAATAGCAACCCCTTCCTCTCAACCCTCAGGTAGGAGGCAGCCTGGTCAGAATGCCAGGGAGTCTCAGAAGCTGTGACCCGTGGGAGAAGACTTTGTACCTGTACATGGTCTGATTTTGCTGTAGGAACATGAAACATCTCAACATGTAAGGGCTGAACATGAGGTGCCCTCCTCGGCTGTGGAATAAGGCTCTGGAATAGATACTGGTACCTCTGATCTGAAGGATGCTTGGTGAGTTAGCCTGGCATCGAAGGCCCTCCATGGGATGACTTGAATCTCTCTTTGAAGTTTGATCTTTCATTATGCTCACAGAATCATCAAATCTGTTAGAATGGAACTCAGAGGGCATTCAGCCCAATATCTACCTGGAACAGGGCTCCCTGCTATACTATTCATCCAACGAACTTTCATTAGACATCTACTGTATGTTATATAATCTGGGACTACAAAGATATATACAACATAGACCTTGCTCTTGATGAATTTATAAGCAAAGGACTACGGATTTAGAGTTGGAAGGGACCTTTAAAGATCAGCAAGTACGACCCCTCCCCCTTTTACAGATGAGGAGACTGAGTCTCATAAAGGTCAAGTGACTTGACCAAGGTCCCACAACGAGTGTCAGAGGCAGGATTGGAATCCAGGTCTTTCTGACTCCAGATCTCGCATGTTACAAACTATGCCATACTGCCTCTTATCAAATAAAATAAAGAAAAATAAAGAGAAAGATTACCATAATGGTGTGGAGATCATGACAGCTAAAATTTCTCTAGTACTTCCCAGCCACTAGCTCTAAGCTTGCAGCTCCCATAAGCAAAAGCAAAACCTGTCCCTTCTAATTTCCCTTTATGTGTTGTCTTCCACCTTTAGAACGTAAACTCCTTAAGGGCAGGGGCTGTCTTGCTTGCATGTATTTATGTATCCCCAGGTCTTAGTGCAGGGCTTGGCACAGAACAAATTATTAACAAACGGTCTATCTACCTATCTGTCTATCTGTCTGTCTGTCTATCTATCTGTCTGTCTGTCTACCTGTCTGTCTGTCTATCTGTCTGTCTGTCTACCTGTCTGTCTGTCTATCTATCTGTCTGTCTGCCTTTCTGTCTGTCCGTCCGTCCATCTGTCCGTCTGTCCGTCCGTCTATCTATCTATCTTTCGGTTTGCCTGCCTGCCTATCCATCATCTGTCTATCCATTTGTCTATGTATCTATCCATTTATTCATCTACCATCTATTCAGTCTGTCTATCCATTTGTCCATCTATTTATCTACTTTAAGGTTCACTGATATCTCAATACATTTCCTTTGTTTTTTGCTTTATGGGTGATTTATTTTTTACCTGACAGAGTAGTTTCCTGATATTTCTCACCCTTCCCCACCACAACCCAAGAGCTCCCTTGTAACAAAGACAGTCAAGTAAACTGAGTCAGGATCATTCTGACAAAATGTCACATTTTGCACTTACCTCCATCCCTTTCCCCCCAAATTAGTTTCATTATATGCTCTCCATGACTAACATAGGTCACCACATTCAATCTGAGTTCAATTGCTTTTTCATCTTGTTTTCACCGTGTATTATTGTAGTCATTGTGACTCCTGCTTGAGTACTTTTTCATTAGGCATCAGTTCATACAAGTTTTCCCATGTTTCTCTTAATTCCCCATATTTTCCTTCACAACACTGCTAGGGAGAGGACTAGCTCCGAGTTGAGGCAACGTAGCCACTTGGAGCCCCTGGGGGCCTCTCTCAAAGGCCACATCATTTAAGCAAACAGAGTGACACCAGACATTTGTTTGCATGAAGTCCATTTCCACCTCCTCACTACCTCTCCTCCTCTTACTATCAGATGCATTGGATTACTTCTTTATTTCTTTTATCCAGGTCAAATCTGAGGGAACTGATGATGAGGCTGCCCAGCCTATCACAATTTTTTTCTGTTTCTTTTTACAACCCTCGCAATGAACGCAAGTAGTCCAGGAAAGAAAATTCTCACAGTGGCCATGACTAAAAAAAAAAATGAAAGTTTCATTCTGGATTTTAAATTCACCACCTCCCTCACTGGAGGTGGGAGGCATGTTTCCTTTTCAGGCCTCTGTTGAAAGAGGACAAAAACCTCCCTGTTCCTTCATCCAGCAGAAAGATGTCCATCCCAGCTACCCAAGTAAAAAGACTCCTACATGTTTCCAAGAGATGGGGTGGGTGGATAGGAGGGAAAGTTTTGTTCTTTCCAATTTCAGACTTGGGTTAAAATAAACACTAATTCTGTTTACGTTATTTGTCCTGGCTGTTTACCAAGCAGATACCAGACAGATAATTAGGCTGTCCAAGGCCACCAGCAGTGGGTTGTGGGCTGGCCAAAGCCTTTGTCTTTTGATGCAGATGATAAACTATCCCCTTCTTCCCGGCCACTCTCCAGACTTAGTAGAGGCCTAGCAAAGCCACATCATTCCAGAAGTCTTCATTCCAGGGGAAGATGAGGGGTTTGGGATCATAAGCTCAGAGGTCATCTGGTCCAACCCTCTCTTGCCATAAGAATCCCCTCCAGCACCCCACCTCCCCCAACAAGTAATGCTAGAACCTCAACTTAAAGACATACTGCAGTGGGGTGTACTTCTTTATAACACATTGTTGGACAGCTTGCTGTGGTGGAGAGGAAAGAGTCCTGTGATTGGGAGTCTGAAGATCTGTGTTCAAATCCCAACTCTGCCATTGACTGAACCCTTGAGCAAGTCACCTAAAGCCTCCATATGCCTCCATTTCTTTTTCTGTAAAAGGAGGGGTTTGAACTAAAGGATCTATATGAATACTTCCTACTGCAAATCCTACATCAAGCTGATCCATCTCTTTGTAACTTCTCCCCTTCCTCTGATCCCCACTGGTTCTCTGAATCTACGAGATGGATAGAAGTAGGCTAACTGATGGTACAGTTGCAACACTTCGGTCTGGTTGAAAGACTAGATTCATTGAGTAGTTCTTACTGTCATTTATGACCATGTTTGTTTCTCTAGTGGAGTGCTCTAGTCCTTGGTATTTTTAGCAGTGACTTGGATGAATCCATAGAAGGCACGTCACATTGGCAGATAACAAAAACCTAGAAAGAGTGATTGATACATTGGGTAACAGAGTTAGATTTTTAAAAGAACTCAATGGTTGGATGACCAAATCAAATCAAATGAAATGTAATGGGGATAAATGTAAATTTCTATATTTGGGTTCAAAAAATCAACTGTTGGAGTACATGTTAGGGAAGACATGGTTAGATGATGATTCTTATGAAAAGAAACCTACTGATTTTAGTGGAAACCAAGCTCAATATGAGTCATATGGCTATTAATGAAATCCTAAAATCCTAGACTGGCTGGGATCTAAAAAGTGGAATGCTATAATAGGTCTAATATTTTTTGTCCTGCTCAGAAAAAAAAATTCCTCTACCAGGAAAAGAGTATTGGATCTGGAGTCAGAGAGCCTGGGTTTGACTCCTGGCTCTTCTTTTTTACCACCCATGTGGTCTTGGGCCAATTGCTTAATGCCTCCAAACTTTAATCTGTACAATGAGACTAGATGACCTCTAAGAGCCCTTCCAACTCTACTCACTCCTGGTTCTCCTTTCTATCTGATTGTTGCTCGTATTAAGTCTCCTTTGATAGATCATCCATACACATTCCACCCCACTTCTCCTCCCCTGCTTCTAACTGTGGGTTTTCACCAAGTCTCTGTCCATGGTGCTCTTCTTTTTTCCTTTGATACCATTTCACTTAGTGATCTCATCACCTCCTAGGAGTTCAGTTATCATGCCTCTGTTGATGACTCTTAGATCTTTATATCCAGGCTTAATCTTTCTTCTGAGCTCTAGTTTTGAATCACCAAGTTTCTGCTGGACAGCTCCAGCTGGACATTCCATTTGCATCCCAAACTCATCACATCCAAAAATGAAACTCATTCTGTCCTACTCCATTCCCCAAATCCTTCTTCCTCCAAACTTTCTTATACTATTTTAGGCATTCTTTCAGTTACCAAGATATGCACATTTAAAATCATTCCCACTTCTTCATTCTCCCTGATCACACACATCCTAATCATTTGCCGAGTTCCACATTGAAAGCGGGAATTATTTCACTCTTTGTCTCGCTCCCCAGTGCCTATCACAGTGCCTGGTACCTAGTAGGCACTTAATAAATGCTTGTTGATTATCACTCTACTTCTACTAGATTTCACCAAAGATTTGAAAAAAAAAACTCACATGATATCTTCAAAGCAGATCATTGGAAATTGATAGATAGATGATCTATCAGTGAGATAGTTTCAGAAATGGCTAGATGACTACACCAAAAGAATAACCCTCAATATACCAAAGACAACCTAGACATGAGCAGAGATTATGGGATTTGGGAGAGTCCGAATGAAATTTAAACATTTCACAAACAAGCAAACAAAAGGCCAAAGAGGTTAATCACCTTGCATGAGTTCACATTGCTAATAAATAAGAGAGTCCAGACTCAAATCGATCATCTAATCCCAAATATGGTGGTCTTTCCACCACACTGTGATTGTCTCTAGTGGAATGCCTTAAAAATGTGACCCTGGCCCTATTCTACCAAAGATTTTGTTCAATAATTAATATGAAGGTGTAGAGGGCATCTTTACGAGGTTTGGTTATGGCACAAAGCTGAAAGGTATACCTAATATGGTGGACAGAATCCAAACTCAGAATCCAAAAAGGACTCAATAGACAAGAACTATGGGCTGAATCTAATAAGCTGAAATATAACAGGAATAAATATAAAGTCCTATATTTGGACTCAAAAATAAATTGTATGAATGGAAAATAATTCATGAAAAAACAACCCAGGAAATTTAATAAACTTCAAGCTTTGCATGTGTCAACAATGTGACATGGCAACCAAAAAAAAACTTAGAGTCTTAGTCTGCCTTAATAGAGAAGCTACATCCATAAATAAGAGAGATGATTGTCCTTTTGATATCTGCTGTTGTTGGACCACATCAGGAGCACAGAGCTCCAGTTCTAAGCACTATATTTGAAGAGGAACCTAGACAAGTTATTGCCTATCAAGGGGAAGATGACCAGGGTGCTGAAAAGACTGAAAATCATACTCTATGAGGATCCAGAAGAAACTAGGTGTGTTTAATCTGAAAAAGAAAAGATTTAAGAGGGCCATAATCCCCATCTTCAAGTATTTGGAAGGTTGTCATGGGGAAAAGGCATTAAATTTGCTCTGTAAGTCCCAGAGGACAAAATTAGCAGTAATGGTTGGTAGGTGCAGAAAAGTAGATTTCAGCTTAATAGATAGAAATATCTTCTAACAATCAGAGCCATATGTCCAAAGTCAGAAAGGACTGAATCATGAGATAATGAGCTTCCCATTGCTCAAGGTATTCAAGAAACTGAACCATGATTCATTAAGTATATCATAGAGCAAGGCATAGCTTCTGTGACTCTACTTGAGTGGTGGAGGAGTGGTTCAGTGAGACTGGCTTTACAGATGCTTTTCCAAGCCAGTGAAGAATCTTTGCTCTGAAAGAAATCATAAGCACCCTGAGGAGACATGTATATATTTTCCAACACATATTCCATCAGGGACAGCAGGCAATATATGAAAAAGCTCAAGCATCAAGATATAACTCAGATGCTTTCCTAGCTGCCCTCCTTATTCATTCACTTTCAGGGTGGCAGTATTTCTGTTTTATTCTCTCCAGAGGAAAAAATGAAATGGAAGGAGAAGAAACCCTTTCTGGATCTAACCTTTAGTCAAAGAGTGTTTCATGCTGGCCTCCTGTGGAAAGAGTCAAGGAGGGGTGGTGTTAGCAGCGTTGAAGAAGGCCTTTATTCCATGCAAAGAGCCCTGGGTTGTTTTTCAAGATTCGGAAAGTTTGGGGTTTTCATCTTTCTCCTTTGGAGACTCACTGCCTGTGGTGCCTGCCACGTGAATTGCCCCTTCTTCCCCCCTGCCTGCTCCACAGGGTTGGAGAGTAGAGAATTCAGCTACTGAAATTTCACTGGGCAGTGATTTGTTTTCAGAAGTCTGTCTCCCCCCTGCACCCCCCACCAATTTGTTCCAATCAGAGAAGTCTGCACAGACAGTCCTTCTGTTTCTGAACTGATTCCAAACCCCCAAGCCCAAAGCAAAATTCACCTCTGAGCTCCTGGAACTCAGCCTCAAGGGGCCTTTTCCCAGCCTGCCTGTTGTCAAGAAGGAGAACGTGGATTTTTGACAATAGTGGCCCTGAGATCTTCACAGATTTGCTGCGTGGATGGTGGGTGGTTATTGTCACATGCTTCTCTTTGGACATCTGAGTCTGGAAAACCTTTACTCTGATCTTTGGGCATTTTTTGGCCTAACCCTGAACATAATTCCTCATCAATGTTTTAGACACTGATTCAGGATTGGTATAAAAATATTAGTATAAAAGGAAGCAAAACAGAAATGTAGAATAGGCTGCTCCCCATTTCCTTTCAAGGCCAGATTTATGAAGTGAAATGAATTCCAACAATTTGGGTCCAGCAGGGCCCCAACGCAGGCAGCGCTTCCATCTTAAATACTGGCTACAAGGTTAAAATAACGCACGTAAATATTATGATAAAGATTTCATGTCCTGTTTGGAGGAGCTGTGGAGAATTGCCTTCTGTGCTGGGTGTTTGGGCTGCCCTCCCTTTCATCTCAGATCCTGGGATAAAGCTATTAAGGGGGGCTTTGTCCAGGCTTTTCTGGGGCATTAGAGGGCTGGAGGAGGGGTTTTGAGGAGGCTGAAATGTCATCCAGGAGATTGCGCTTCTTGTTGAATTAGTTTGTGAGTACATGAAATTGGCAAGAAAAGGACCTCAGTCCTCAGAGCCGTCCAAATCAAATACTGGGTGATCCCAGGGCACCAGATAAGTTACATTTACAGGCGAGGCTTTCAGAAAGTGGATGGAATGGTTTGTAGTGGACAGAATGTGGAAGAGACGTGAGGGGTACTGAAGAAGCCATCCTCTGGGAGGGGATCTCACAGCCAGGGAAAGCTCATCCAATCATGTGTGGGAAGGACCACAGGGTTTACATAGAGAGAGTCTAGTCCATGGGTGGGGAATCTGCAGCCTTGAGGCGACATGTAGCCCTCTAGCTCTTCAAGTGCAGCCCTTTGACTGAATCCAAACTTCACAGAACAAATCCCCTTGATAAAAGGATTTGAACTCAGTCCAATGCCTTCATTTTACAAATCAGGAAACTGAGACCTATGTGAGTTGCTTAAGGTCCCATAGATAGTATCAGTAAGTAAGAATCTGAACCCAGAACCTTGCCTTGGACTGGAGGAATGTGTCTGCATTTCAAAGTAAGGAGTTCCTAGGAGCCAGAGGAAGTAGCTGTGAATGTAAGCAACTGAAAACATAGGACAGTGAATGTGTCAGAGAAAACAATATGGGTCATACAACAATTTCAGGTAGTTATAACCTGTGTTCCTGAAATGACTGTGAATTCCTAGAGGGAGGGAACAATGGCCCCTTCTCTTTTGTACCCCTCCTCCTAGCATCAGGCATCATGTTGGTAAGATAGTAGCCGTTGGGAAGGGAAGGGAAGGGAAAGGGAAGGGGAAGGGAAGAGATTTTTTACTAGAAGAAAGTAATTTCAATTCTTTGTGTTGTTGTTTCCTCATTCATGAAATGAGAAGAGTAGAATCTACCTCCCATGGAAGGAGTGAGATCATCAAAATGCTAGCACCTTAGAAGCAAGGGCACTATGGCAATATATGTGGAATTACAGTCAAAGCCATGTTTGCTGTTGTTTGCCCATCGGAATCAGCATTACTGAACTTCTCCAAGACTACTCTTCACTATAGGCACTGGACCACTAGACCAACACTCTAGTGTGAACATACTTTGAAAAAATCAAAATGAAGCTGTTTCTTATTCTTAAAGTAGAAGAGGGCAGGTAGGTGGCGCAGTGAATAGAGCACTGGCCCTGGAGTCAGGAGGACCTGAGTTCAAATCCTACTTCAGACACTTAATACAAAACTAGCCACTTTGGACAAGTTGCTTGACCCCAGTTGCCCCCTCCAAAAAGCCAGGAAAAAAAAAAGATTAAAGTAGAAGAAACCCAGAGGGAAAAAGCAACTCTTAGAAAACTCGTAGAATACAGAAAGCTTCAGAAATTCTGAGAACTTCTTGGTTTTAGAGTATGAAGTGCTTATAGCAGAAGATTATAAACAGTATCAGCTCACAAAAAAGCCCAAGGCTGAAAACGAACCTTCTTCCTCCAAGAGCTTATCTTGAGACGCCTCTAGGCCAGATCATTTCCAACATGTGAAATTGAGATCTTTCTCCCGGTCTTGGAGAGCCTCTGACCTAGAACCACAATTTCATGAGGTGTTCAGGCCATGCTCACTTTCTCCACAGCTCCACTCCTCACTCTCAAAACTTCTCCACCTCCTTCCCAGTAGCTTTGCTCTTCCACATTGAGCACCTTTCCCCCACTCCCCACTCTTGCCCAGCTTTCCAGCTCTCCTTTATGTGTCGGCTTCAATTTCATTGTCTCTCAAATTAGATTATAAGTTGCTTGAAGGCAGGGCATTAGGTTTCTCATTCTCCCTTACAGCCCTGAACAGAGCAGGCACTTGGTAAATAGTGAATGAATGAGTGAAGGGCATGAAATCCCAGCAGTATAACTAATTTCCAAACCCTAAAGCAGGAAATCCAGTCAAGTTCTTCCTGATACCACAGCTTGAGAACACCCATCTTTCTGTTGGGCCTACTGGTACCTGTCAGGGGTATTTCCCAGCAAAATCTGAGAAGTAGCATCCAAGAGTCCTTGGGCTCTCAGCCAGCTCATCTGTATTCCAACTGATGGCCAGACTATGGCTAGTGTTGACATTAACCAAATAGTCTAGTCCATGGTCAATCTTCTCTTGAAGACTTACTTCACCATGAGAACCTCAGGTGCTGGCACAGTGCCCAGGCATCTCTCTATTGTCCATGGTATTTATGAAGCCCAGTAAATGATTTCTGCTTGATTGATAAGTAGCTGTTGCTCACTAATGGCATTGCCAAGCATTTGTTCCAAAGCCTCATTCTTCCCCAATTTCACATTAGCCAGACATCTCTGAACTTTGCGGTCTAATGCCACCATTACTCAGAATTTGGATTCTGGCCTTCACATGTGACTGACAGAATGCCAGCAATCCTAGACTTGGAGCTAGTGGACATCTTCGAGGTCATCTAATGTGAGGGTTCTTAGCCTGGGGTCCATGAACTTGTTTTAATTTTTTAAAATATTTGGATAATTGTACATTAATGTGATTGATTTCCTTTGTAATATTATGTATTTTATTTGAGGATTTTAAAGGCATGGTCCAGTGGCTTCTCCAGAGGTCCAAAAGAGTCCATTACCCACATAAAAATTAAGAAAATTTGATCTATTGTAACCATTTTGTTTTACTGAGAAGAAACTGAGGCTCAGAGACATGGTGAGATTTATATAAGGCTACCCAGATAGTAAATAGGAGACTAGAGAATAGGCTTATAAATTTAAAGTTGGAAAGGAACTTAGAGGAAAGTTAGTCCAACCCTCACATTTTCCAAATGAGAAAACTGAGGTCTAGGGAAGTTCCAAGAATCCAAGTTCATAGGGGGAGGCTAGGTGGTACATTGATTAGAGCACTGGCCCGAGAGTCAGGAGGACCTGAGTTCATATCTGGCCTCAGACACTTAACACTTACTAGCTGTGTGACCTTGGGCAAATCACTTAACCCCAATTGCCCTGCCTTCCCCCCTCAAAAAAACAAAAAACAAAAAGAACCCAAGCAAACAAAAAAAAACCCAAGAATCCAAGTTCAATAGTTTATGTTCAATTTTCTTTCCATTGAAATCACACTGCCTCCCGAGAAGGCAGGGGCTTCTCTAGGTTTTTACCCGGGGGGTCTCCAGGCTACCTCAGAAGGAGAACACAGGCTCATAACTTGTAGGACCCCATCCAAGGTCAAGCAAGATACCTGTGATGATCCTTTGAAACTCAACCCTGAATTTCTAGAAACTCAACCATGCTGAAAGACTTAGGCTTTCCAGTGTGGTGTAGTGAGGATGGATGGATGGAAGGATGGATGGATGGATGGATGGATGGAGGGATGGATGGATGAATGGGTGGATGAATGGATGGATGTAAGAAAAGGCATTTCTCAAGCACTTTGTGCAAAGCACTATGAGAAATGCTGGGAATACAAATGGAAAAGCAAGATGGTCCTTCATCTTAAGAAGTTCACATTCTAATTTGTGTGACAACACAGAGATTTCATTCGCATATCAGATGGAAAGGACCGCTGGTCCAAAGGACATAACAGCAAAGCAGACAGTAATGCATCATAGTTAATATCACTTCCATTAATAAGCCCCTCTTAGTTTCTGATTTTGAACCATTTGGCAGTGCCAAGGACTTTGTTGGTGAGAACCTTCTTTTCCAGGTCTTCAGGAGTGATTGTAGATGGGGAGGCACCACCCCAGCAGAGATGTTACAAGTTACCTCTCCACATAGCTTGCTTCCCTGGACTATAGCTGGAATCAGGATCAGTTGTCTGGGGGATGCTGCTGTTCTCAGGGCCCTCGGGCTTCCCTACTTAATGGTGGCAGTAGTTGGTGTTGATGATAACATGGATGGTGGGACCCTTCTCCCCAAGGGTTGTTTCCTTCAGTAATGGTTTCAGAGGCTGAACTGGAATCCAGGTCAGGGGTTCAGGGACTACTACTATTCCTGGAACCCTCGGACTCAGGATCCTGAAATGTCTCTATCAAGCTCTGAGGGGAGGTTATGATGGAGGCAGACTGAACCCCTTGGCACATCTCCCCTCCTATCTCTGCCCCAGGATGCCTTGCTATTCCAGCCAGTGGGAAGAACATGCAACAGGAATCAGGAGGCCTAAGAGTGACTTCTCACTCTAACACCTACTACTTGTATGACCTTAGTCAAGTCCCTTCCCTTCTCCGACTCTCAGTTTCCCTATGTATAAAAAGGGAAGGTGGGACTAGATGTTCTCTACACTCCTTTCCAGACAGAAAAATCTATTAGCCCCAGTCAACCAAGCTTCCTCTATACCTCTTGGAAGTCAATTCTTCCTCTGCTCTCCAGAGTGATTTTTCTTGATACCTGCACTAAGACCTCCCTGAGAATGAATCTAGGGGGAAGATGGTTTGGAGCCGCCAACCTTGTCAGATGATTGTAAAGCCCTAGAGGGGCCTTCCTAGTACCTGAGCTGGGGGCTGGCTGGCTTCCAATCTGGAGATGCTGGTGTATCTTCAGGCCTTGAAGAGGGTGGGGCCTTGGCATGAGGTGAGCTGGGAAAGAATTGAGCTGTCACTGTTCCAGGTCCTCCCTGCCTGTGCCTCCCAGACTAAGAACCTTGCCCCATCTCTCTGGCAGCCTCTTGTCTCTCCCGTGGCTGTGGTTCCTGGGCTGTTCCCACCCACACAGTCTGGAGTGTGGTCAATCCTTATTCAAACTCTCTGAACCCCTCCAGCAAGTGAGCCCAGGCCAGTTCTGTACAGGCCTTCTTTTTGTGTGTGAACTTCCAGACCCTCCCAGTCCCAAGAGCAAAGCAGACTCCATGGGCCTGACTCCCTCCTGGTCCTCCACAGGACTTTACTGCCCACTGTGTTCCATAGAACAGAGAGAGCCCTTTGCCATGGGAGGGGAAAAGAAGCTGAGCTCTTGAGTGAGGGCTGCCACCTGGGTTTGTGATGCTCCAGGAGGAAGAGGGACCTCAAAGAGGGATGGTAGACTATGAAAGGAAATGTGCTGGGCATTTCACAACAGTTAAAGAACCAGAGAGGGGCAGGAAGGAGGGAAGGAAAGGGAGAGAAGAGGGAGAGGGAGAGAGGGAGAAGGATAGAGGTAGGAGAGGGAGAAAGGAAGGGAAGAAAAAAGAGAGATGGAAGGAGAGAGAAAGAGGGAGAGAGAGAGAGGGAGAGAGAAAGAGGAAGAGGGAAGAAGGAAAGAGAGAGAGAGAGAGAGAGAGAGAGAGAGAAAGAGAGAGAGAGAGAGAGTGGAGGAGAAGAGGAAGGAGAAAACCCAAAAAGAACTTAATTTGGGGGTGCAGAGTGAAGTGTGCCCTGACAGGACGCTTCCCTTACAACTTCAGCAGATGAAAACCCTGCCAGGAGAGGCCCCACTTCAGAATTGGGCACAGAGATGCCTTGTAGATAAGAAGTAAGGGCCCAAATCCCACTCCCCTCCCCCATCTCTGTATCCTCTCCAAATGAAAGCAGTGTTGGGTATTCACTTGGCCAATCTTACCAAAGGGCATCAAAGCACCAGATCTCCAAAGCTAGAAGAGACCCCTGAGAGCACCTCATCTCACCTATATTTGAAGAGGAATCCCTTCTCATGACACCCTTGAGAAGTGGTCATCTGACCTCTTCTGGGAGAACTCTAGGGAAAGAGCATCGACCTTGGAATCAAGAGAGACCTGATTTCAAATCCTGCTTTTGACACGAGCAAGGGCAAATCACTTAATCTGTACTGTAACTTTCTCATCTGTCAAACAGGAACAATAATACCTTTATTGGAATGATAATACCAGGAAGACCTCCATCTGGTACACACGAGCTGTGTGACCACTTAACCTCTCAAAGTTCCAGATGAATCTCCAAGAAAAGCTGCCAATCTGCGTTAGTAAAGAGCATTTCCTCATCAGGAGTTCCCTAAGCTGATGAAATCCTAGGTCTAAATTTTTAAAAAAGAAAAAAAAAACCCTATAGTACCTCTCTTACAAAGTTGATGCTTTAAAATTAAATGAGATGGCACAGTGGATAGAGCACCAATCCTGGAGTCAGGAGGACCAAAGTTCAAATCCAGCCCCAGACACTTGACACTTACTGACTGTGTGCTCCTGGACAAGTCGCTTAATCCTGATTGCCTTGCCAAAAAAAAGGATTAAATGAGATGTTTGTAAAACTTTCTAAATCTTTAAAGTATTCTAAAGCATGTAAAATATATGAAATGAAGTATGTAAGTGCCAGATATTACCTCCCAAGATAGCCAATCCACTTTTGGACTGTGCTAAGTCCTGGGAAATTTTTCCTTACTTATAAAAAGCCTCAATCTGTCGTACATTGAAGCTTCCCCCTATTGCCTCTGATTCTCCCTTTCATGGCCATCTCTTCCCCATCACAGTCCTTTAAATATTTCTCTCATCAGAATCCTTTGAAGGCAGCTATCATGTCCCTCAAGTCTTCTTGTGCAGCTCAGTTCCTAAATCTTTGGATGTGCTCCAGGTTGCCAATGTCCTTCTTAAAATGTGATGCCCAGAACTGAACACAATGTTCCAGGTGTGATCCAACTGGGGAAAAGGGCAGTGAGACAGACTATCATTTCTTGACACTGTCCCTCTATTGTAATAGGGAAGACAGGCCAGTGACAATCCAGTGCTCAGAGGATTTGTAGTAGGTACTTTCTGCTGCTAATTCACATTGAGAGAGGCTTGCTGAGCCTGCTTCTATAAACTCAAGAGAGAAGAGCTAGGACCTTTTCTTCTTCTTGATTCAGAGTATGCTCAGATATTCAGTGACTGTTTCCTGTTGGCCTACTGAATAATGGTAAGTCTTTTAATTAGCTGCTGAGTGTAAGCACAAAAGTACCAAGAGAAAAAAAATCTCTCTTTCCTGGTGGCAATAAAAGCAAAAGCTGTTCTGATTCTCAAAAACGGGACTCCTGTTCAAATGTGGGCTAGACAATCTACAAAGAGGGAGAGAGACAGACATGGCAGCAGTTTGGGGTCTGCAGCCTGAACCTTGATGTGGGCTCCATTGCCTCTCCATTCGAGTTGCCATGTGGCCATGAATGGATGGTTGTTCCTACTTCTATCTTTGTCATGGTCATTCTTTACTGATATTAAGTGAATAGGTATCAGAGACAGAATGGACTAGACTACAAGTGGGGCAACTACAACCTTGAGGCCACATGTGGCCCTCTAGGCCCTCAAGTGGGATCCTTTGACTGAATCCAAACTTCACAGAACAAATCTACTTAATAAAAGGATTTGTTCTGTAAAACTTAGACTCAGTTAAAAGGTTGCACTCAAGGACCTAGAAAGCCACATGTGGACTCAAGGCTGCAGGTTCCCCACCCCTGGACTAGACTATGACCTTGTGAGCTTCAAAAGTCATAATAGTGACCAGAGTCCTGTCAACTGGAGTCCATAAAAGTCTTCTAGTAGCTATAAGAGTTGAGCCCAGTAAAGGACTAACACTGGGGAGCAAGCTGCTTTACTCAACATACAAGGAGATTGACCCAACAGCAGAGACATCCTATTCTGAAAGCAAGACAGCAGTTCATCCCTCAGCTTAGGCCACCCCAAGAAGTATACTTGGTGGGAGGAATGTTGGCAGCTGCCATTTTAAGTCTGAGTTCCCTCTCCCAGGAGAAGATCTGGTGAGCCTGCTTCTGTAAATGTGTGATGGAGGAGTTGGGGCCCTCTGCCATCCTGATCCACAGAATGCTCAAATAAAATGATTGTTTCCTGGTGGCTTATTGAATACTGATGAAAAAACTTTTAATTAGGTACAGAGTGTGAATATAAAAGGCACTATTCCTACCAGGAAGTTTCTACCAAGAAGTATTCATCACAGTCCCTAGAATAGACAGTTGGATATGCAGAGACTTTTGAAGGGATGTGTTTGCATTTCTATCCTTACTAACCTTTCTCAGTAAATATCCTTTTGTAAAAGCTAATTAATGTTAACTGTCTAAAAGTTATTGAGGAGATATCAATGGGTCAAGTGATATTAGGGAGGTAATCATTGACAATTTAAATGGAGGGGATTTTAACTGGCAATCAATATTGGGAAAACATATCCAATGAGAACTTGTGAATTATAACATTAGGAAGACACTCCCAACTTCTCAAGGTTACCTCTAGGGCCCTAACAGAGAAAAAATAGAACCAAAGTCATTAACCTAATGTTAACCTTAACCCAATGTTCACTTGCATCTCATTTGATTGGGTCCATTTTTCTAGTCTGTCAAGATATTTTTTGCATACTGACTGTCATTCAATACATTAATTATCCCTCCCTGCTTTATGCCATCTGAAAATCTGATGTTTTTCCATCTATACTGTTGTTCAAGTCTCTGAAAAAATATTTGTCAGAGCCGAATTAATGACAGATTCCGAGGGTGCTCTACTAGAGAAATATTTCTAAACCAGGGGTTGACTTAACATTTTTAAATGCAAAAATAGACATTCTTGGCTTAAGGGTTGCTCCAAAACAGGTAGCTGGCTGGATTTGGCCTATGGGCCATAGTTTACCAATCCCTGCTCTAGGCAGACAGTAAGGCATTAATCTCTATTCTTTGAATCTGGTCAGTTAACCAGTTTCAAATCCACTGAAAATGTTATTGAGTCCATATCTATCCCTCCTGTTCACAGGGTTATCATCAAACGCTTTGTCAAATGCTTTGCTAAAATCTAGGTGTCTTTCTTGAAGAACTCACGCTTACTCCATTTCCCCTTCTAGATGTCCACAAACCATCCTTTTAATAATATTTTTAGAATTTTGCCAGGGGTCAGTTTTACTGTGTTGCAGTTTGAATAATATTCCATTCTCTTCCCTTTGGAGGAAAACTTGGACAACATCTGCCCAGCTTTAGCAGCCTGTGGCACCATTCATGATCTTTCAAAGGAAGGAAACACACATTTATTAAAGTGCCTACTGTGTTCCAAGTACTATGCTAAGTATTTTACAAATACTATCTCATCCGATCCTTGCAACAACCTTAGGAGGTAGGTGCTATTATTGCCCCCATTTTACAGTCTAGGAAACAGACAGGAATAAGTGACTAGCCCACAGTCACACAACTAGTAAGTGTCTGAGGATAGATTTGAACTCAGGTCTTCCTGACTCCAGTCCCAGCACTCTTTGCACTGTGCCACCTAGATTTCTCCAGAGACCAAATGTTCCTCAGTGGCTAAGCAATCACCCCTGAAAGTTCTTTCTGTACCTCAAGAAGTCATTGATATGAGCCTGGTTATTTGAACAATGTAAGGGCAGTCAGTTGCTTGACCCCTTAACATCTCTTTCCTTTTTGGGGGTTACAGTTTCCTCTTAACCACATTTCTCCTATCCTTCTCAGTCCAAAGATCATCCTCCTTCATAGAGAGGACAGAAATAAAATAAAAGTTGAGTAGTTTTGCTTGTCAGTGTCCCATTCACAAAAGGTGTGGTCCTATTCCTTCTTTAACCATTCTTTTGACCCCCATAAGACTTTAAGGCAAGATTGAAATCCATATCCTCCTGTTTTCAATCAGTATTCTCTCTACTCTGCCTCATTACTACTCTGAAGAGTGGTCACTGGCTGCATAATCAAATACAAAAAAAGAGAAAATACCCAGGAGATTCAGACCACCATAAACCACACAGAACCCAGAATCCTCGTGGACAGACACTGAAGAGGTAGCAGCTGAATTCTTGAGTTGAAGAGGGCACACAGCTGCTTGTAGTGATTGATGAACCCTACCCCCACTATCCCAGAAAATGGACTGTAAGAAAGTTAGGACACCTTTCTGATGTTGGTAAACCTTGATATAGAGGGTGGTTAAAAACCAGCCCTTGGGTTTTTGACAAAATGCTAAAAGTAGAGAATGAAGTATGCAAATAAAACAGGGTATTAGTGTGGGATTTGGAATGATTTGTGCTCTAAGTAGAGAAAATGGATTAGTTGGTGACATGCCTGCATGGGTAAACTATAGGAGCATGAGTGAATGTGTGTGTGTATGTGTGTGTGTGTGTGTGTGTGTGTGTGTGTGTGTGTGTGTGTGAAGAGTGAGTTGGAAGTTAAAGCCGGGAGTAATTTGATGGTTCATCTTGACCCTTTGGGTGTGGCTCTTCCAGAGTTTGGGGTGCTCCCTCAAGTGAACTTTCATTGAAGAAGGGTGGGGTTCATTGAGAATTCCAATGAATGGAACCATATGTCGCCAGCCTTCCTTCCATTGATTTACCCCAATTTAATCTGCCCATATCTTATTTGTATACAGTTGTTTGCCTGTTAGTTCCCCCTTTAGTCTGTGAAAAATTTGATAGTAGGGACTGGGTCTTTTGGTCTTTCTTTGCATCCTGAGAGCTTAGCACAGTACTTGGCATGTAGTAGACTCTTAAATAAATGCTTGTTGACTTGGGTACTTAGGTACACTGGGTTCTTGTGCCAATCTCATGAAGCAATATCAGTATTGTAGGGATTGTGCTGATAATTCCTAGTAGGAGATATACTCAACTGGAATAGTTCTGGGCTACTGGAGTAGGTCAGTGGACCCCATAAGGGGAAAGAGAGACCCATGTTTGGGGGCTGGAGGTGGGAGAAAATGGGAGAGGCAAGGGCAGAGCTGGAAGTCAAGCAAGCAGACCAAGAGTTCAAAAGGTGCCTAAACTTGAATGCATATAGTAGAGATCTCAAGTTACTTTCCTTCATTCATTTATTCATTCATTGAAAAAACATGGTGTCCATAGTGATAACAGCTAACGTTTATATGATGCTTTAAGGTTTATAAATAGAATCAATATACATATTTGCTTAACCCTATATGGAAAAGTCTGGGATCCTGCTTCTGGAAGAGTTATGATGCCATGTAATAGAAGCACCTTGGGAGAGACTTTGAGTATGAATAGACTGGTTCTGGTTGGCTAGCCATGTGGTGGACTGTTTGATTGGCTGAAGTCAGAACTAGAAATAGGGATGCTTTCAAAGGGCATTCTTTCTGGATTAGACCACTCTCTGGGCTTGACTCTGTTGATGGTGTGCAAGGATGGAGAGAGTCCTGTGAGAGGAAAGGCCTCCAGTAATTTCTCCTTCAAGGAACTTCAGTTCTTTGTTTGCCTCAGCACTTATAATTTTGTTTTAGGTGATGGAAGTCAGGTGGCTACAATTTTGCAAATTTTGGAAGTCCAAGAGAGTGAGCTATTCAAGAGCCTGGAATTCTAGTCCATGCCCAGTTTTGTAATCATTCCAGATTTTGTAACCACTCCAAAAATTTAGCAGTGATATTTTAAAATAATAAATAAGTTTATTATTTTAAAATGTTTTGCTTTAAAAGGTAAATGGACAATGAAAACTTGTTTAAGCTCCAACTATGACAACATAAAACACTGTGTGTCTAGCTCATAAGAAAGTACATTTGAATTTCTTATTCCATGCGTTTTTTATGTGGTTATTGTAGAGAAGTTTAGCAGTACAGAAGAGCCTCATTTTCAAATGTGTTATAACAAAATTTGATGAGTTAGTTGTCTAAAAAAATACATTACAGCAAATTCATTCTCGAAGAAATTAAATAAGCTAATAATACTCCAAATGTTTGGTATGCTGTGTTACAGGAGTGGATCTTTCCATGTTGTCTTCATTCCAGTGGCTACTTAGAAGTGATTAATGTGTTTGACTTCCCAAGACAGCAGGAAGGTCAGTTGGATGAATACAGCTATAATCTTTATTTCTTTCCATGATGACAAATGTTGGGGGTGGATTAATGCTGATGACCACAATGGCAAGTTCTTCAATATAGGGCCTAGATTTCACTCTGTGAAATATTTCATTGTTTCATTATTCATTAATTAGGAAATTAAATAAAACAAATCATTATTTATTTTTTTAATTTTTTAAATTATGAGTTTGGAATTCTCTTTCTCCCTCTAGTCCCTCCTTACCTGTTGAGAAGGCAAGCAAAATGATATCAACTTTACATGTGAAATCATGCAAAACATATTTCTATATTAGCCATGTTGCAAAAAAGGTAAAAAGCAAGAAAAATAAAAAAAGTGAAAATATATACTTCAATCAGCACTGAGTTCATCAGATCTCTCTCTGGAGGACAGCATTTTTCATCACAGGTCCTTGGTTCACTGTACTAATCACAGTAGCTAAGACTTTCACAGTTGATCATTGTTATAATATTGTTGATACCGTATATGGTGTTCTCCTGGTTCTGCTCAATTCACTTTGCATGAATTCACTGAAGAATAAAAGTCCCCAAGAAGCAGAATTGGCCAAATGGAAAAGAAGGTACAAAAGCTCACTCATGAAAATAATTCCTTAAAAATTAGAATTGTGCAAGTGGAAGCTAATGACTCCATGAGACTCAAGAAACAATAAAACCAAGTGAAAAGAATAAAAAAATAAGAAAATGTGAAATATCTCATTGGATATTTCATTGGATAAACAACTGACCTGGAGATCTGATCGAGGACAGATAATTTACCTGAAAGACATAATTTTAAAAAGCCCCTGGGCATCATATTTCAAGAAATTATAAAGTCAAACTGTCCCAATATTCTAGAATCAGAGGGTAGAATAGTCATTGAAAGAATTTACTGATCACCTTCTAAAAGAGATCCCCAAATGAAAACTCCCAGGAATATTATAACAAAACCAAAGGAACTCCCAGGGCAAGGAGAAAATATTGTAAGACAGGAAGAAAAATTCAAATGTTGTGGAGCCACAGTCAGGATCATGCAAGATTTAGCAGCTCCCATGTTAAAGGAGCAGAGAGCTTCAAATATAATATTCCAGAAGTTAAATGAAAAAGAATTATAATCAAGAATAACCTACCTAGAAAAACTGAGTATACTCTTTCAGAGAGAAAAAAGTTGAATATTTAGTGAAACAAGATTTTCAAGCATTCCTAATGAAAAAAAAATAGAATATTTGACATTCAAATACAAGACTCAAGAGAAGCATAAAAAGGCAAAAATGAAAGAGTAATCATAAGAGACTCAATAAAGTGAAACTGTTTAAATTCTTGTATGGGAAGACAATACATGTCACTCCCAAAAACTTTATTATTATTATTATTAAGGTAGTTATAAGGAATCTACATAAGCAGAGGGCATGACTATGGGTCAATTATGTTGGAATGATCTTAAAAAAAAAAGGAAGGGGTGAGAAAGAATGATGCACTGCAAGAAGAGAAGAAAGAGGTAAAATGGGAAATTTTTTCATTTTTCTTTTCATTGTTTTCCAATTACATGTAAAGACAATTTTTTACATTCATTTCAAAAAAATTTTTAATTTCAAATTCTCTCCCTCCCCTTCCTCTGCATTGAGAAGGCAAGCAATTTGATACAGGTTATACAGATGCAGTTATTCAAAACATATCTCTATATTAGTAATTTTGTGAAAGAAAACATCATCTTCAAAAAAAAAAACCAACAAGAAAAATAGAGGAAGTTTTTTTTAAAAGTATGCTTTGATCTGCATTCAGACACCATCTGTTCTTTCTCTGGAAGTGGATAACATTTTTTTTCATCATAAGTTCTTTGGAATTGTCTTAGATCACTGTATTGGTGAGCACAGTTAACTCATTCACAGTTATCATCATATAATATTTTTGTTATTGTATAAATGTGCTCCTGGTTCTACTCATTTCACTTTGCATCAGTTCATGTAAATCTTTCTATGTTTTTTTCTGAATGCAATTACAAGCAATGTTTAAATCTCATTGGAATCGGAATTGGCTCAAAGAGGGAAAGATAGATAGATAGATAGATAGATAGATAGATAGATAGAGATAGACATAGAGATAGATAGACACATACAGAAATCTATTTTACTCAACAGGGAAATAAGAAGAGGAGGGAGTAAAAGATATGGGGAAGGAAGGGAGATGATAAAGGGAGGGCAGATTAAGAAAGGCTGTGGTCAGAAGCAAAATAGACTTTTTAGGGAGAGAGAGAGAGAGAGAGAGAGAGAGAGAGAGAGAGAGAGAGAGAGAGAGAGAGAGAGAGAATAGCAAAAGGGGAAATACAGTTAGTAATCATAATTGTAAGTGTGAATGGGATAAGTTCACTCATAAAACAGAAGTGGATAGCAGAATGGAGCAGAAGCCAGAATTCAACAATATGTGGTTTACAAGAGACACACATAAAACAAAAATGCACAGAATTAAAATAAAGGGTTGGAGCAGAATGTATTATGCTTCAGCTGAAATTTAAAAAAAAAAAAAGGGCAGGCATAGCAATCATGATCTCAGACAAAACAAAAGCAAAAATAGAATTAGTTAAAAGAGATAACCAGGGAAACTACATTTTGCTAAAAGGTACCATAGACAATGGAGGAATATAAAAAAATTTTACAGTAAGTTTTTCTCATAAAAGTCTCATTTCTCAAATATATAGGGAATGGAGCCAAATTTATAAAAATAAGAGCCATTCGCAAATTGATAAATGGTCAAAAGAGATGAATGAGCATTTTTCAGAAGAAGAATGCGAAACTGTTTGTAGTCATATGAAAATGCTCAAAATCACTATTGATTAGAGAAATGCAAATTAAAACAACTCTGAGGTACCATCTCACATCTATCAGAAATGACAAGTGCTAGAAAAGATGAGGAAAAATAGGTACACTAATAAACTTTTGGTGGCTTGTGAACTGGTTCAGCCATTCTGGAGAACAATTTGAAGCTATGCCCAAAGGGCTATAAAACTGGTCAAAACCCAGCAATACCATTAGTAGGTCTATATCCCAAAGAGATCGAAAAGAAAGGAAAAGGACGTATATGCACAAAAATATTTATAGCAACTCTTTTTGTGGTGGTAAAGAAGTAGAAATTGAGGGGCTATTCATCATTTGGGAAATGGCAGAATAAGTTGTGGCATATGGTTACAATGGAGTACTATTGTGATAAGAAATGATGCGGGGAGTGGTTTCATGGAGAAAAAAAAACATCGCAAGATTTATATGAACTGAGGCAAAGCAATGTGAGAAGAACCAGGAAATCCTCGTGCACAGTAAGAGCAATATTGTAATGATGATCAACTATGAAAGACTTGGCTACTCTAATCAATACAATAATCCAAGACAATTCCAAATAACTCATGATAAAAAAAATGCTATCCACCTCCAGAGAGAGAGAGAACTGATGAACTCTGAGTGAAAATTGAAGTATAATTTTCCAACTTTATTTTTTTTTTGCTTTCTTTTTAATGATATGGTTAAGATAGAAATACGTTTTGCATGATTTCACACATACAATTAATTGATACATTATTTGCCTTCTCAGTGCGTAGAGGAGGGGTGGGAGAGAAGGAGAGAATTTTGAACTCAAAATTTAAAGAGAAAAGAATGTTTAAAATAAATAAATAATGAAATTTTTTTCCCAGTGCTTAGTACACCTGGTAGGTGCTATATGAATGCTCATTCCCTTCGCCTCCATTTCCCTTGAAGACCTTCAGGGAGGGGCATCTTAGTCACTACCTCCTCAGGTTGCCCATTCTACTTTCAGAGAGCTCTGGTTCTTAGGAAATTTTTTTTCCTTACATCAAGAGTCTAACTTTATTTCTTTCTAACTTTCCTCTTGCTCCTTGTTCTGAGTCTGGATCCAAGGAGAACCAGTCTTACCATTCTTAGCCACAAGATACATGTCAGCCCTTTAAATACTGGAAGGCAGCTTTTGTGTTCACCCCTAAGTCTTCTTGTTTTCTGACTGAATTTTCTGTTTCCTGCTACTAATCCTCACATGACGTATTTAGGCCTTTCTCCATCCTGCTTGCCTTTCTCTCTACCTTCTTGATATCCTTCCTAAAATGGTGTACCCTGAAGTGAACACAGTACCCAAGATGTGCTCTGACCAGGGCATAGTATAGCAGGACTATAAGCCCCTATTACCATCTTAATTCACTCTCAGATCACTTTAGGTTTGTTGAGGGCCATGTCATAGTATTGACCTATCTTGAGTTTTCAGTCCACTCAGACCCCCAGATCTTTTTCAGAGCGATTTTAGCTACTAGTTTTTACTAGACAATGTTTAAAATGCTTAGTCAAAGACATACATATTTTAGCCACAAGAGAGGAATAGTTTTCCTGATACTCCTTCTCCTCATCCTCAAATGCCTGCGTCTTTCATGGCTACAGATGCCCTTGAAAAGATTTCTCTGCTTCATTCTGAAAGAGGTCCAAATCTCTGCAGTATAGCTAGTTGATAGGGTGGTGTTATTTGGAGCTGGGTTCATCGAAGCAGACATTTCCTTTGCCAGAGACTCTGAAACAAACAGATGAATTCATCTCAGAGTACATCCCTCTCTAGTCCAGTCTGATGCATGAGTCTTGTCAATGCCCAGATGGCCCCTGCCTGCTCTGAACAGACTCCCCAAGACGTCTGTCCTGATGTTGTTCTGTTTATAAATATCCTCTCCCTCACCCCCTGCCAGGAAAGACACTCAGAAAGAAGTTACTCAGACCCAGCCGAACCTGACGCCAAAATGACCTGTTTACTGCCACATGCTGCTAGACCTCAGATTGGCCTCTATTCTTCCCATGGGAAATAGCCTTAAAGAGCTAGCAGCCTGACTCTCAGCCCTCGAGGGGAGATTCACATTGAAGGAGGACGTGATCCATCTCTTTCTCTGAACATCATCATTCGAATTAAAGCTTCCATTTAACACAGCTTGGTCCGTTTGTCCTGGGTATTGATGGCTCAGCTGTGTAGAAAGGCACAGACTCCCCACTTCTGGCCCTCACATGCTCCCAGGAGTCAAAGCAATCATTCTTTCACTCCTGGGCACCAGTCATGTTTATAAGCGTTCTTTACAGAGGAAAGACTGACTAAGATACAAGGAAGGGAATCACTCCGACCCAGATTAGCTCAAACCAGAGCTGAGGTGTTTATGACCTTGTGCAGCTAAGCCTCAGCCCGGCCCAAACTGGGCCTCCTGTGAGCCAGCCTTAAAGGGCGAACTCCCCCTGGGGCTGGGTCTCTAGCCCAGGAGATGGGTGGAGAAAGCCCAGATCTAGATCCTGATTTCAAAGTGAGTCCTTTATTCACTGTTGGGCATTGCCTCTCAGGAACACTGGCACTCTAAAACCCAGTCTCAGACATTCTCTGGCTGTATGATCCTGGATCAGTCAATTAACCTCTGTTTGTCCCAGGTTCCTCATCTATGAAATGGGGATAGTAATGACACCTTTCTCCCAGGCTCAAATGAGATAGTATTTGTAAAACTCTTTGCAAACCTTAAAATACTATACTAATGCTAATTAAAATATTAATAGCAGTGCACATTTATGGAGCACTTACTGTATACCAGGCACTGGGATAAGAGCTTTAAAAACATCCTCTCATGAGCCTTAACAACAACCCAGGGAGGTAGGTGCTATTATTATTCCCTTTTTACAATTGGGGAAACTGAGGCAAACAGAGATTAAATGACTTGCCCGGGGTCACACAATTAGGAAATGTCTGAGACTAGATTTGAACTCGGGGTCTCCCGGACTCCAGGTTCAGAGCTCTTACTACTGCACCACATTATTATTATTGGCATTAATAGCAATAATATCTATTATTAAGAATAATACTTTGGGGGCGGCTAGGTAGCACAATGAATAGAGTCAGCTCTGGAGTTAGGAGGACCTGAGTTCAAATCCAAGCTCAGATACTTAACACAAAAACTAGCCGTGTGACCTTGGGCAAGTCACTTAACCCCAATTGCCCTCCAAAAAGCAAAAAAAAAAAAAAGAATAATACTTTGTCCCTAAACCTCAGTTTCCTTAAATATAAATGATCATTTGTCTAGATTAGAAAGTAGACCACAAGTCATTTAGGTAACAATGGTCAGTAGCAGTGATGTAATAGGAACCCGAGTCCTCTGACTCAAAGTCTAGCCTTCTTTCCACAGTACCGCGATGGTATCTAAGGCTTTTTCTGGCTCCAGATTATGTGAACCAAAGTGCAATTATCCTAATTTTACAAAGGAAAAGACTGAGGCTCACACAGAGGAGTGATTTGGCCAAGGTAACACAACTACTAAGCACCAGAGACAGAATTCAAATGCAAGTCTCCTGATTTCAAGTCCCTTTTCCTTTTCGATGCCACTTTATTTCTGATGCTATTGGTGAAGCCAACAGTTCTCAGAAAAGGAGGTTCAAAAAGAGGGATCCAGCCCCCCAATGTTTCATAAGAAATCCTTGGGACTGTTGGCCCAACCCAGGGATATTTGAGTCATGGCCCATGGGTCATCCTGGGCCTTTGGCTCTGGGGATCCCTCAAAGGGAGGCTCAGGGAAGGCTATTATTGGATGGCTACCAGGAACATGATGAGTGCCTCAGAAGCCCGGACCTCTCTCACAGCAATGAGTCACCCCACCCCCCACCCTGGGCCCCAGGGCCCAGCTTGCTGGGAATATAAGTAGTCTGTCCAAGGATTTGTAAGCTAAAAGGCAAAATCCAGCCTTAGGAGGGAAGTTATATCTCCCTTTCAGAGGTACAGACAGCCTCTTGCCTACAAGGGATGGAAATGATGATCTCTTGGAGATCTTGGAAAACTTAAGATGACCTTCCTCCCCCTAACTCATGACCTCTGAGCCTGATGACCTTGTCTCCCCTGCTCTTATGAGGCAGCTGGCTCAAGGGTGAGAAAGGTTTGGTGCATGCAGCTATGAACATGGGAGCAGGAAGGGGAAAGAGGCCAGCCTGGGGCCAAAGCAAAGGAGCAGTGAATGGTCATTTCCTAGACTGGGCAAGAACTCAGTTGCTCGAAATAGAGTATCTGAGCCCACTCTCCTCTACTCCCCCAGTCCCAATGACCTGTCAATGTAAGTCAATAAGGTCAGTGAATGCCTGTATGCTTAGCCATAGTTCAAAGATTGGGATTTGGGATTTGGAGCTAAAAGAGATTTTTGGATGTCATCTGACCCAACCTCCTCATTTTACAGAAGAGATTAAGATTCCAGTGACTTGTCCAAGGTCACACAAGAGATAAATGGCAGAACTAGGATTTGGACCCAGGTTCTCCGACCCCAAATCTACTGTTCTTTTCACAATGTGGTTCTTTACGACACTGTTTCAGGATAGGGCCAACAAGTGGCATCAGAGTGATAACTAGCAATTTTGATGCCTAGGATAAACAGGTCCAAAGGTACCCTCCCATCAGCCTTTTAAACATCAGCTCAGTTAACCTGAAAAAGGTGGAGGGAAGGGGTCAAGGAGAGACCTTGGACCCTGGGACACAATGCTCTTTGGGGGAGACCCTATCGCATTGCCCTGTCTTGGGGAGGCAGACTTTAGGAGACAAGAGAAAGGAGCAGGGTAGAATCAGGCTAGAGAAGAGCTCACCTTGGTTGTGGCTGCTAGCACAAAGGCCAGCAAAGACAAGGGCCATCTAGTTGCTTCCTATTTGAACAAAGTATTCTTTCTAGAGACACAATGTGGCATATAGTAAAGAGCCATCCTCAAAGCCAGCGAGACCTCATTCAAGTCCCACCTATGACACATACTGGCTGTATGACCATGGTCAAGTCATTTTACCTCTTATACAGAAAGTACCTACCTGCACTGGTAGAGAGAACGTTTTCACCTGGGATTTCTTTATAGCAATAATACCATGGGTCTAGTCCCTAAACCTATTCTTGCTTACCAGCTGCTGGGCTCAGTTGTTTCTACCTGCTGAAGTATTGCAAGCTCTGTTAATACTCCAGCTGGTTGGGACTGTCACAGCTAGAGTGCTGAACTCAAAAGATCTGAGTTCGAATTCAGTCTCAGACACTTACTAGCTGTGTGACCCTAGGCAAGTCATAAGCCTTCCTCAGTTTCCTTATCTATAAAATGGGGGTAATAATAGAACCCACTTCCAGAGGTTGTTGTGGGGATTAAAAGTGCTTCATAAATCTCAAAGTCCTATATAAATGCCAGTCTTTATTATTGTTGCCCCAATCTTGTCAGAGCTCTTAGGGTCAGAGTCACTGTTAGGTAGCTTGGCCCACACTCATTCCTCAGTGGAAGCACTATTCTGCCCATTCTGCCTCTCTCACTTGCTAACTCTGTGACCTTGGACAATTCACTTCACTTTTACAGGCCTCAGTTTGCCCATCTGTAAAATTAGGGGGTTGGTCGAGATGGATTCAAAGAACCCTTCCAGCTCCAAATCTATGATCCTATTAGCCTCCAGCTTTTGATCCCATGATCCCTGCCCTCTGAGAGTCTGAAACAACAGTGGCACAGTCATCTGAAAATGACCAGGGACACATACACACTCATGTGAGCCCATCTGATTCAGTTTAACAACAGCTCATCCACAAACACATATTAATCTCTTGCTACATAAGGAATGCAAACCAAGCAGGTCCAGTAGGAAGGGAGATTCCCTGATTTTTCACACTGAATCTTGGAATCTGAAAGGCTCAGAATTAGAGGGGACATCAGAGGCCATCGAGTTCAATCTATATCTGGTTAGAAATTCCCTCAACAATATCTTCTCTGCTTGCAAACCTTCAGTAGTGGAATGCTCATTCCTTCCTAAGGCAGCCTGTTTTATTTTGAAATAGCTTTAGCTTTAAGGAAGCTTTTCCTTACCTCCATCTGACTTTTGCTTGTCTTAACTTCCACCCTTTGAACTCAGTTCTGATTTCTAGGGTGAAACAGAATTAATGTAACTCTTCCTTCAGGCAGGTGACAGAGAACTTTTGCAGATGAGGAAACAAGCAGAAAAAGTGACTTGTAAGGTGAAATTTGAACTCTTGTCTTCCTGACTCCACTTATTTCCTTGACCAAGTGCTCACTCAGCTCTGATTGAAAATCCCCAATGAGGAGGAAACCACTATGTCCCCCAAGGCAGCACATTCCACTTTGGGACAACTGTTAGGAAGTTTTTCCTTCTCTCTAGCCAAAATCTGCCTCTCTGTACTTTCCACTCATTGCTCCTAGTTCTCTCTACTGGGAACAGGCCAATCCACAAAAGCCTGTTAAACCCGCAACTCATTTCCCTCCCTTCCACCCTCCTGTCCTGTTTCCAAAAAAAAGAAAAAGAAAACAGAAAGAAAGAAAGAAAGAAAAAAGAAAAAATGTCATTTGCCCAATTCCTCCTCATGGTCCTCTTGTGGTGTGGAGATGAGCATGGGTCCTTGAAGGCCAAACCAAGAGAGTTTCAGCTCTGGCAAGTCTTACCCATGCTAGGAAATTCTTGAGTCCCAGCCCACTTGGTTATTTGTCCATCTTTCTAGGATCAGCCCCAACCAAACATGGAAATGTTCATCCTCAGAGGTTTGCCTCCAGGTGATGAATATTTTCAGTCACAGAAACTCAGGAAAACCTTTTGCTCCTGTGGAGAGGTTGGAGCCTACTGTATATGTAGAGAAGAGGGCAAGCAGGGAGCACCATGATCTATGACATCATTAATTTCTTCAGAATACTGAAGTTACTACATTTTAGTACTAATATGTCCTAATACAGAATGGGGTCATGGGGTGGCCTTTGAGTCAGGAAGGCCTGGATTCAAGTCCTTCCTCTGATACATGCTGGTAGTGTGATCTTGGGCAAATAACTTAATTTCTCAGGGTCTCAGATGAGTCTCTAAGACAACAAGTTACAGAAGAATTGTTTATCTCCATCAGCAGATGGCATTTCCACACCAAGAGTTCTCCAGAATCACATATCTGGACCAAACAAAAAAGAACTGTAACAAAGGAGCATGCTTTGTAGGAGACAAGAAGAGTTTCCTTCCCATTTCTTCAGTACAGAGCCAGTTTGATAAAGAATTTTTTTGGCTAAGTAAATGTTATGTTTGGCACCCTCTACTTCCTTTCTCTTTCTCTCTCTCTCTCTCTCTCTCTCTCTCTCTCTCTCTCTCTCTCTCTCTCTCTCTCTCACTTCCCAATCCCTAAAGGAGCAATGGTATTACTATAGAGAGACTGCCCTCAGTCTGATCTTAGTCCCTTGGGAAGCCTGGCTGAATTTCTTTTTAGAATATAATTGCCCAAGTGGATGCTAAGAATGGAAAGAGAGACTGTTACAAGGGACAAGGGACAGTTACTAGTAGCCAGATCAAGGAAGGACACTGGCAGATCAGAAAAAGGTCTGGGACTGGGTGACCAAATGGTGAGGGACCTCGAGAGCAGGCTTGATGAGAACTTGCTGGAAAGCCTGTAATGTTTAACTTAGAGAAGAGAAGACTCTTAAGTCTTCTTAGATAGCATCATTGTCTTCTAGTATTTGGAAATCTATCTCATGGAGAAAGAATTAGACCTATTTTGCTTGGCCCCAGGCAGACAACCAGGAACAATGTGTAGCAGCTAGATGGATTTCAACTCAATGCAAGAGAAAACTTCCTAGCAATTGGAGACATCCAAAACTCAATAGACTTTTTCAGGAGGTAGTGAATTTCAAATCCTTGGAAGTCTTCAAATGGATGCTGAATTGTCATTTGTTGGAAGTTGTGTGGTATAGTTTACTATGAACTCTGGACTTGGAGTCAGGAAGATCTGAGTTCAAATCCTGCTTCAAATTCTTAGTAGCTGGGTAATCTTGGACATTTAACCTCTTTCTTCTTTTTCATCTATAAAGTGTGGATAAAAATAGCACTTACTTCACAGGATTGTTTGTAAAGGTCAAATTATACATACATAGACATATACATACGTAATATACACATATACATATATACATGTGTGTATATTATATATGTATATATGCAAAACTGAAAGTGCTCTATAAACATTAGCTATATAAAAAAACCTATAGCTATTATTATTAGTCAATGCTGTAGAAAAGATTCAGGTTTTGGTAAAGGGTAGACCAGATGGCCTCCAAGGTCCCTTTCAGTTTTGTGATTCCATGATTCTGTGAAGTGCTAGGTCTTGAATCCACGAAAGTGAAATGAAAGTGAAGGAGGATTCAGTTCCCAGAGACAAGAACGGACGGGAGACTTTATCTTGAAGAAAGCGGGCAAGGAACTTATAGAGGACCAGGAAGTCACAAAACCCAGTGGAACAGCTATAACTGCCTCAAAACTCCCATAATTAGAGTAATAGTAAGTCTCATTTACAAGCCAGCTCTGCCCCATCCAGGAGCTCTTGCCTGGGCAAGAATCAGATCCAGAGCACAACCAAGCAGGAGCTTTCTGCTCCCAGTTGGAGAGCTGGTTATCCTTGAGTAGGGAAGGAAACATGGTTAAAGATGGCTTTGGAGAACAAGTTAGAGAATTCCCTTCACAGAGCTGATCTCCTGCTTTGGGTGATGATTTTTGCTTTTGTCCTTCCAGTCGAGATTTCCCTCTTGGAGAAACACACACACACACACACACACACACACACAAACACACACACATCATATAAGTATGCCATTATATCATCAGCAAACCACAACAATTTTATTGCCTCACTGCCTATGGTGAGAAAGAAATATTAAATATATTTCTGCCTTTCTGCATTTGTTTGTCAACTCTCGTGTCCAGCTGAGAACAGGTATACTCCTTTGTATTCTCATTCAATATTCTCCAGAAGTTTATTATATCTCACTTCTCTAAAATTCTATTCATCTCCTTAAATTTTTTCTTATTTTATGATTAGATTTATCTAAGTCTGAAAGGGGGTAAATTGAGGTTCTCCACTATTATAGTTTTACTGTCTATTTCCTCCTATAACCCATTTAACTTTTCCTTTGAGAATTTAAATTATATACCGTTTGCATATATATTCAGTACTGATATGAATTCATTGTCTATGCTAACTCTTGGTAAAGGGTAGTTATCCTGTTTATCTCCTCTGAGAGGTTATATCTCCCTATGTATTATGTAAACAATTTAACCTTATTTATTCCCTTAAGATTTCTCACTCATATTTTCTTTTTTATACTTCTCTTGAGTTCTACATTTGAATGTCAAATTTTCTATTCAGCTTTGGTCTTTTTTGGGGGTGGGGGGGGGTCTGGTCTTTTCATCAGGAATGTTCAAAAGTCCTCTATTTCATAAAATACACATTTTCCTCCTGCAGAATTATACTCAGCTTTTCTGGATAGGGTATTCTTCACTGTATTCCTAGATCCTCTGCCTTAAGGAATATCATATCCCAAGTTCTCTGTTCCTTTATGGTGATAGC
The DNA here is from genome assembly GCA_028627135.1 of Pseudochirops cupreus. Lineage (NCBI taxonomy): Eukaryota > Metazoa > Chordata > Mammalia > Diprotodontia > Pseudocheiridae > Pseudochirops > Pseudochirops cupreus. The sequence continues at coordinate 54,780,914 of CM053583.1, read as the reverse complement.
AGCTAAATCTTGAGAGAACTTGACTGTGGTTCTACAGAACTTGAACTCTTTCTTTATGGTTACTTGCATCTTGGTTTCCTTTCCATCTCTTGGCACTGGAATGTTTCCAGTCTCATCACTGCTGCCACTGCAGTTTGCTCCCAGTCAGCTCCCACTCCAGTGCCCACAGAGATCTCTGCCTGTCTTTCTAAGCTTCTTTGGGCTAGAAAAATGACTCACTGTGACTTTTTGTTGGCTTATCTGATCATAATTCAGTTTGGCATATTTGCTTGGCTGTTGTAGAGGAGGTATGTTGGGAGAGCTAGGCAAAAATGCTGACTCTTACTCTACCATCTTGACTCTGCCTCCAAGAACTATAATTTATTTGACTTGACTGTCTCTGCTGAGTAAAACCTGTTATCATCAGTGAATGGTGCCCTTTAAGATTGGCCACCAGTTCCCCTTACAAGTATGCAGGCTCAGACATTGAATAGATTTTATTTCCATAGTAAAGAGTACAGAAAGGTTTTATAGCAGATCTCCTTCCTTTCCAGTTGACCAATCATCCGCCAGGGTCCTACACAGTATGATAGAGATTGTGACTCATCTTTGATGACACAGTAAATAAGTTTTGGTACCATAAATTGAACCTAGATCTCCTAACTCTACATCAGGCACTTTTTCCATTACACCACATTGTGTACGTGCAAACGGTCATTTGATTAGATTATATTGAATGAACAAATGATCTTTCATAGTCAGTAGGAGTGCAGTGTCTGCTTAGCAATAGTAGTTCAGAATAGATTCCAGGCTGGGACGTCTGCTGTTTCTGAAAGCTTGAAGTGTTTTATTCTCTGTACCTTCCAGACCTGTGGCAACAATTGCTCACAATAGCTGCTTTCACAAGAACTGGAAGCTTATGTTGATTTGGAAGGCAGTCATAAGCTACAGGACCTGTATTACCATTAGTTAAATATGCTGCTGGAAGATATATAATGCCTCCAGTTTTCTGTCCTTTTAGCAGCAACTCACATGGTCAAAGGGAATTAATTACTCAGCACAAGTTTTAGGAGTATTCCTGTGCATTCAGCTGTGGGGGAAACAAAGAAGAAAGAGACTTGGGCCCTGCCCTCAGGAAGCTTGCAGTATATCGGGAAAACAGGTCCACACATCTGAGAGAAAGAATAATGAATTGTTAAGTTGTATATTTAGATCCAATATTTGTCCAGAAAGTATTGATATTAAATGCAATAGGAGTTCAGAGAAAAAGAAGATCAGAGTGGTCTGAGAGACATCCTGGAAGGAATCTTTGTAGAAAGTCAAACTTGAACCTGGTCTTTAAAGACAGACTTGGAGAAGGGGAGAACATTCTAGGCAAAAAAAGGAATAATAAGTAAACAAAACTATGAAAATGGGATTGAATGTGTTCTGTCCATGGAATAGTGAAAAGATAGGTCTGTTGGAGGGGAGGTTGCATTTAGGGAAGGAGCAGGAGATGAAGTTGGAGAAGGCATTTGAGGCTAGAGTACTGAGAGCCTTAGATGCCAGACAGTACGGATTTTATTTTCTAAGCAATCAAGAATTATGAAAGGTTCTTTAATAGGGAAGTAATTCATAAGAAAGGGGAAAAGGAAAGAAAAAAGGAAGGAAGGAGGAAAGGAAGGAAGGAAGGAAGGAAGGAAGGAAGGAAGGAAGGAAGGAAGGAAGGAAGGAAAGTAGGTAGAAAAAGAAAATTTCAGGACCCAGTCTCAGGAAGTAAGTTTATTTTGAGAACATGGATGGTAGGTAACCAAAGGAATGTGATGACTGGGAGGAATTTTTTCACTTTTTTAAGTGTATGTATTGAATTACCTCCTGTGAAAACTGATCCATGGACCTTGTCAATTTTATCTGTTGTATATATGGGAAGGGCAGTATGATATATTGAGGGAAACAGGGGATTTGGAGTTAGATGAACTAAGGCTGAGTCCTGGCTTTCTTCAACTTACTACCTATGTGACTCCAGGAAAATCCTGTTCCCAGGGCCTCGGTTTCCTCTTCTTTTAAATGAGGACTCTGGGTTTGTTGCTGCCTAAGAATTCTTTCAATTCTAAAATCCCTACTTCCCCTCTCCTACCCCCCTTAATTTTGTTCCTTAACTGTGACCTTGGTTTAATAAACTCCCTCCACTGACTCAAACCAGACCTGCTTTGCAACCTACAGTCTTAGAGAGTCACCTGGGAGCACTGAGAAGTCCAATGACTTGGCCAGGGTCACACAACCATTTTTTGTCATAGGCAGAAACTGAACCCACATCTCCCTTAACTCCAAAGCCACTATGGTTTGCTTCTCTAAAATCGCATGATTCTATAAATGTTCATCTATTGTTTAGTATTGGAACCCAACCTTTCCCCCAGCTACCCAGGCTTGAATGGAAATGTATTACCCAGTTATCCAACAGCCAGACATATACAAGTGTCATTCCTTGGGATTTCTTGGGAAAGACTTTGGTTTTTTCCAAACCCATTTGAGGCTTCTCCCCATACTTAAGGATTAGCATCAATGCTTTGCTGGGAAGCAGTCAGACGAAGAATTAAAAATAGAAATTGGCTGCAAAAGTGTTTCTTTACTTTTGACCTTCCAGGGAGTGGGAGAGGGACTATTTCTCAAAATGTTAAGAGAGGTCCAGGCCAAAGGCATCATCAGGTGCTCAGCCATCCCATCTAGTCTGGGCTCCAAATAGAGAAGGAAAAATAACATTACATAATAATGTCCTTTCCAGCCCCTTCAGTCCTGTCCTGTCTGCAGAGTGCGTCAGGCGCATTAGAATGCCAAATCTCCACTAAGCAATCTGAGAGAGCTGCTACCTTTACCATGATTCAGAGCACAATGCTAAGCCTTGCCCAGTGAGGCAGAACCCAAGACCTGGGTTCTGTGGCCATGCAGCGCATGGTCACAGAATCAAAGGGGTCTCAGAGGCCTCATAACCTATCACATACTGGAATAAGGGTGACTTCTATAGCAAAGCCTGACAGCCATCCATCTTGCCTTTTTAAAAATATCTCTGGTGCTAGGGAACCCACTACTTCCACTTTGTTCTAATTATTAGGACATTTTTCCTTACATCAGGCTGAAATCTGCCTTTCTGCAATGTCTATTCATGCCCTCTGGGGCCAAGCAGAAAAAAGATTCAGGCCTCTTCCATGAGACAACCCTTCAAAAGAGTCAAGAATAGCTTCCATGCACCCTCACCATTCCTACCATGTCTTCTCTTCTACCAGCCAAATATTCCCAATTCCTTCAGTGATCCTCATGGATGGTGTGCACCATTTCTTCATGCTTTCCAGCTTGTCCTTCCTAAAATGTTGCACCCAGAATTCACCAATTCTCCAGATGCACTCTGACCATGGCAGAGCACAGCAGGACCAAGAACCTCCCTAATTCTAGGTACTATGCTTTTCTTATGGAATTCAAAGATCTCATGCACTAGACTGCCTATCACACTTTTGACTCATGTTGAGCTTGTGGTCCATTAACACTCCCAGATCTTTTCTAGACAAATTGCTCTCTAGCCACACTTCATCATCTTGTACCTATGAAGTTGATTTTTCAAATTAAATTTTATTTTATTTTCAGATCTGCATTCTCTACCCCCCCATCTCCCCCAATGGAGAAGGCAAGAAAAACAAAATCCCCATTATAAACACACATGGTAGAGCAAAATAAATTCCTACATCACCTGTGTCCCCTCTCCACCCCCCCACCCCCCGAGATCTTGGTTTGTATTCTGAATCCATCATCTCCCTATCTGGAGGTAGGTAGCCTGTTTCATTAGGAATCCTCTGGAAATGTGATTGGTCATTGCATTGATTAGAGTTCCTAGGTTTTTCAAATGTGTTTGTCTTCACTATGTCGTGATAATTGTATAAATTGTATAAATTATTCTCCTGGTTCTGTTCACTTTATTCTGCATCAGTTTATATAAGTCTTCCCAAGTTTCTCTGAAACTATCTGCTTCATCATTTCTTATAGCACAATAGTATTCCATCACATATATGTATATACATACATTACACACACATATATACACACATACATATATACCACATATGTATCACACACACATATATATAACATATACATATAATACCTACATACCTACACACACAAACACATACATATATACCATAATTTGTTCAGTCATTCCCCAATTTATGATCATTGCCTCAGATTCCCATTCTTTGCCACCATGAAAAGAGCTGCTTCTGTACAGTTTTTAAAAAATCCAAATAAAAGATTTTATGTTTATTTCCAATTAAATTTCATCTTATTATAATTAGCCCTGCCAGATTTTGAGAGAATCATGTCTCTGTCATTCAATGAATTCACTGTTCCTCCTAGCTCCTTATCATCTGGAAACATGTTAAGCGTGCCAGCTACATCTTAATTCAAGTCAATGATAAAAATGGTAAGTACGGAAGGGCCAAACATAGTTCCCTGAGGCAATCCACTAGGTTCAATGGTTAACATTGAACCATTAATGATTCTAATGTGCATAATGGTTGACCATATCTGGACTATATTTCTCCATCTTGTCCAGAAGGATGACATAAGAGACTTTTCAAATGTTTAATTAAATCTAGCCATACTTAGGTTCACAACATTTCCCTCAACTATCAATCCAGTTATCCTAACAATAACAACAATGAAATAAAGTCAGTCTGGCACGACCCATCCTTGAGGACTCCATGTTGCTTCCTTGTGACCAATGTTTCTCTTTCTTTCCAAAAAAAGTTTGATTATTTAAGTTATAATTTAGTAATCATGTATTTAGTAATCATGTTGTTGTCATTGTATTAGTTGCCATCCTGGTTCTATTCGTTTCACTCTACATCAGTTCCGCAAGTCTTTTCAGGTTTCTCTGATGCCATCCCGTTCATCACTTCTTATGGCACAATAATACTGTGTTACTTTCATATACTGTAATCTCTTCAGTCATTCTCCAGTTGACAGGCATCCAATACTTCCCTGTCTAAATGTTCAAAAATGATCCTCTTTTTAATATGGCCTAGAATTTTGCTAACTATGGAAGTCAAGCTCAGACTGGGCTATGATTTTCAGACATCATTCTCTTCACTTTTTGGAAAATTGGGACAACACTTGCCTTTGTCCAGTATTACAGTACACTCACATTCTTCACTCCCAAAAGTCAAGAGTAGTATCTCAGTAATCTCACCTGCCCATTCTTTCAGAATGATACAAGAATGTTTCTTATTCCAATAGGTCCTTCCTAAAGCGTGAAGGGGCCTTCATTAAACAAACTTAGGTGGCTTAATCATTCTAGTTATTACCACAATTCTTAACAGGCCAAAGCTCCATAGCTTCCTGTCCCTCCATATATCTTTAGACAAGTTATTGAGCTGCTATGACCAAAAGAAAATTCATTGTCTTATGGCCAACTCTCTGATGATGAACTTCTTCACATTTGATTAGTCTGGCCTTAGACAACCAACACAATTCATATCTATGCACTTCATCAGAGATGTCAAACTCACAGAAACCAACTGTAAGACTCCTGAGTATATCCAAACTAGGTAAAATATAATTGAGAAATGTTTTCACAAAATAAATGAAAATAAAATACAACACAGATACTGTTCATTTGTGGTTTTCTAAGTCAGTATGCTGCGGGCAGAGTGCGTTTCTGTTGAAATTTGGCACCACTGCTTACATGAAGTTTTTACAATTCACTAGAACTTTCCTGAATTCGTGTTTCTCTGCTTAGCTCTCTAGAGCCCGGGTGATGCCATGGGGATGATACTAGTGGAGAATCCTTATTATTTCATTCCTCTAGTTTGTATTAAATACTAACAAGACCCTTTCATAAATTCACCAAAGGCTGGGACAGTTTAGCTCCAGCTCCACCAAGAGCTACCATTCTCTGACACTGCTTGTCCCTTTTACCCTGTGTATGTTTTATATGTATGTAGTTGTTCCATGTTGTTTCTCCTGCTTGAATATGAGCTGCTTGGGGTCAGGGATCATGTTTTCACCATTTTTGTGTCCCTAGCACTTACATAGGGACTAGTACATAGTAAGTTCTTAGTAAAATGTCTATTAACTAAAGATCCTAGGATAGCTCCAGGCTCTTAGGTTTAGAATTGGAACTGGTCACCTCTCATTTTACACAGGAGGAGAAGAATTCTCAGAGAAGCTAGGACAGGACCAGAGTCACACAGGGAGTCCTATGTCGCAGGAAGAATCTGAAGAGCCCAGGACCTCTTTCCAATGTACCACTTAGTCCAATTCCATTATTTTATGGAGGAGAAAATGGTTTCCAGGACAGTGAAGTAATTTGCCAAAAAAAACACAGCTCTTCAGTCATTTTTCAGTCATGTAGGACTCTTCCAATTAGAGGAGTTTGCCATTTCCTTCTCCAGATCATTTTACAGATAAGGAAACTGAGGCCAATAGGGTTAAGTGACTTACCCAGGATCAAACGGCTCATAAGCATCTAAGGCCAGATTTGAACTCAAGATGATGAGTCTACCTGAGTCCAGGATCGTAGCAAAGGGGGGGCAGTGATTTGGGGTTTGTTTGTTTGGGGTTTTTTTTGCTTTTTGGAGGGGAGAAGGTAGGGCAATTGGGGTTAAGTGACTTGCCCAAGGTCACACGGCTAGTTTTGTGTTAAGTGTCTGAGGCCAGATTTGAACTCAGGTCCTCCTGATTCCAGGGCTGGTGCTCCTTTCACTGTGCCACCTAGCTACCCCCAAAGGTTGGGTTTGAACTAAAAAACCTTATGCCCCAGAAGAAATAGTCTTTTCCCTACAGCTCAGTAAAGCTAAAAACTAGAAAAGGATTTGAGTGAAGACCAAGGGACTGTGGGTTCAGCAAGGCTCAGCCTGGTTAAATGAGGAAGGGCCCATAGCCAGAATACTGGCCACCAGGAGGTGGATTTCTCAGCCACAGCAGCTGACCAAGATCACCCACTGTGGTGAGGGTGGCCTAGATAAATGGAGAAACCTCCTAACCCATTGAAATCGGTCATTGTTGAATGTATCAAAGTAACAAAAATGTTAGGAGTCCTGTGGACTCAAGAGCAAGAGGCAGCTTCTCCTCAAAAAGCAGTCTGGACATGTTATAGTCACGTCAAGTCAACAAGCATTTATTAAGCACCATCTGTATGCCAGGCACTGTAGTAAGACCTGGGGATACAAAAAAAGGTTCACAACCCAGAGGCCACACTGCTTCTCTCTCCATTGGACTGTAAGATCCTTGAGGGGAGGATCTTTCCCTTTCTTTGTACTCAGCTCTCGGCACAGCGTCCAGCCTGCCAACTATATGATCAAAGGTAAGTCTATTAACCTCTCAGAAGTTCAGGAAACTCATTCAGCCCCAAGTGACTGATTTGCATCCAGGGAGGAAACTCCTCTTTTCACCAATGAAATCCCAGGTCCAGACCAAAAGAGAAACGGTGCTTCTGTTCCAGGAGGAGAGAATCCAGACTTCTGATCACTTTTCTCTGCTGCACTCTGGGCACAGCCACATTCCAGAAAGCGAGATAGCTCTCATGGTCCAGTGGAAAGAGACCCAGCTCTGAAATAGGAGGACCTGGGTGTAAATTTGGCCTCAGAGCACTGATGATGAAGTACGTCTCCCATCTCCTGACAGAGATGCGATGGACTCAGGCTTCAGATTAAGACCAATGTGGGAACAGGTTTTTGTTGACCATGCAGATTTGTTACAAGACCCTTTCTGTTACTTCTTCTTTTCATTTTAGTGATTGGGAGGGGGAAGAGAGAAAGAGGAAATAGATTTTAGTTCATTGAAATAAAATAAAAATTTCAGACGCAGCCTCTGATGCTGTAGTTAGTAGGTAAGTCACTTAACCTCCCTAGATCTGAATTTTTTTTTATCTGTAAAAGGAGAGGGGTTGTGCCAAAAATGGCCTCTGAGTTCCTTTCCAATGCTAGATTTAGGATTCGCTCCTCTGCTCTTGCTAATGGGTAAACAGGCCAGCAGATGAGAAGGGCTGTTCTTCCATGTTTGCAGTTGTCCTCACTCAGAAAAACCCCAGCTCACAGTGCCCGGGACCAGAGTTCCTGCGGTCTTTCCATAGTACTGGTTCCACAGTTCCAAACAAACCCCTTCCCCAACCCCAGGCAGAAGCATTTGGCCTGTGTTTGTCAGCACTCACCTAGAGACAGCTTAGAAAACCCAAGGGAATCTGACTTTTTTTGTTTGTTCCCTTGGGTGCTGCCTGCCATCTGCTGATAGCAGGTCCATTCTCCCAAGAGAAGAGTGAGGTTACTTTCTGAGTTGCTTAAAGGAGGCATCTTTTGAAAGCCAATCAGGGGAGTTCCCTTGCGCCCTTCTGAATTTTCCATGGAGTCACCATGAGCTGGCAGTGCTTGTGCTGGCTCGGGAAGCTAGAGGCCGCAGGAGCGGCTCAAATAGGCAAATCCCTGTGTTGAGCACAGCCCTCATTCCCCAAAGCTTTCTTTTCTCTGTGAATGGGCCTGAACAGCTCTGTTCCTCAAATTACAGAGATGGTTGAGGGCTGCCTGACTGGCCCGTACCAACTAATTTCCCCACAATTATACTGAGCAATATTCATGGCCTGGGACTATCAGTGGGAAAAGTAGCTTGGAACCTAAGAGTCCCCACTTAGCCTTTGGACATTATTTCATAAAAGTTCCCACTCCATGATCCAGGCCTCAAGATGCACTTGTCTCAGTGGCTTTGAAAAAAAAAAAAGCTCCATTTTCACAACCTTGGGGAAATCAAGCCTCTTTGTCACAGTTGGACTGGATAGAACTCAATCAAAGCTGTTCTTTCATTGAGACTCTTGGACAGAACACACAAAAGCCAAGCAAAAGACGTTTGTTGGGAAGGAGCTGTACTTGCCAGTCCTTCCGAAGACTTCAGCTACTCTGCCCCAGTAATTTATTGCAGAAATGGTAGATGGGCAGACTGTCCAAGGAGTTTCGGGGAAGGAAGCCCCGATAATAAGGTCCCAGATGTGGAGACTGGAAGAGAAGACTGGGGCTGAAATCTGAGGCTTTGAAAATAAATAAATAAGAGGGCAAGGCCCCAATATGGCCAAAGAAAAGTGTTTGATGTTATTTGATCCTGGAAACCGACTCTGCCCTTACTAACACAACCTTAATTTTCTCTCAAATTGTACATTTTTCCTCGCCTGAATTTTTCCGACAATTTTCTGAAAACTGGCTCGAGAGAATAAGTCCATGGCAGTGACATATTCTTCCTCTAACATAGAAAAGGAAAACAAAGTTGGGCACTTTTCTGGAAGGATCCCCAGGGCCTTGCCTGCTCCTCTGCTGCCTTGCCGTGGTTGGGACTTTTCGTCCTTTTGCTTTCAACATACTGGGGACAAAAGGAGGAGGAGGAAGGCCCAGTGAAACACTTGTCATAGGTCCAAAGATAGAAAGAGCAACAAGGGAACTTAGAACACAGAACACAGAAGGCCAGAACTGAAAGGGACCTTAGATCATAGACTCTAGAATGTCAACACTGAGGGAGACCTTAGAACTGGAAAGAACCTTGGGATACAATGTCAAAGCTAGAAGGGCCCCAAGAAGATAAAATATAGAATATCAGTGTTAAGAGGAACCTGAGAACATAAAATGCTAGAAGCTGAAGAAATCTAAGAACACAGAATGCAGCATGCCAAAGCTAGAAAGAACCTCAGAACAAAGACTGTAGAATCATAGAGCTGATTAGAACTTTAGAACATCAAATGTCACAGCTAGAATGGACCTTAGCAACCATATAATCCAAGTCCTTCATTTTACAAATGAGGAAACTGAGGTCTAGAGAAGAAAAGGACTGTGTTCAATGTCACACAACTGGTCAGTGAGAACAGAAAGCAAATATGTCCCAACCAACAAATGAAAGTCACCCAAAATTGGATTTCCATGCTATCATATCAGAGAATGGTTTATGGGTACTAATCAAGGGGATATAGGGAGACTGAGCAGGGAGAGAGGAAGGGAGGGAGGGTGGGAGGGAGGGAGGAAGGAAGGAAGGAAGGAAGGAAGGA
>CM053583.1:54754769-54770393 GCA_028627135.1 Pseudochirops cupreus | reverse complement strand
TGTGTGTGTGTGTGTGTGTGCATGTGTGTGTGTTTGTGTGTGTGTTTGTGTGTGAGTGTGTGGGTGTGTGTGCATGGGTGTGTATGTGTGTGTGTATGTGTGTGTTTGTGTGTGTGTGTGCATGTGTGTGCGTATGTGTGTTTGTGTGTGTGTTTGTGTGTATGTGTGTGCGCGTGTGTGCGTGCATGTGTGTGTACGTGTGTGTTTTTGTGTGCATGCATGTGTGTGTGCGTGTGTGTTTGTGTGTGTGTGTTTTTGTGTGCATGTGTGTGTGTGTGTGTGTGTGTGTACTCATGAGTGCTCTCTCAGAGTTATCAAAGAGAGAGTCTGGTTCTGAATAAGAGCTTACTAACAGATGCATACAAAAAGAGCTTCTCCATTAGGTGGGAATCTCCCTGTTGCTTCCTACCCCAGGAAAGAGGCTGGGCTAGTTCTTCTCAAACACCCTTCTAGTTCCGAGAATCTGCAAATCTATTGATTTTGATATCTCCACAGTGACTAATTTGAGACTTTGTATTAGGGGGAGGGGAATGGGGAAAAGCAAAGAGGAGAGCAGAGGAGGGAAGGAAAAAATGAGGGAAGGAAAAAGAAAAGAGAAAGGAAGGAAAGGGAAAGGGAAGAGAAAGAAAAAGGGAAAGAGAAGAGAAAGGGAAAGGGAAAGGGAAAGGAAAGCGGAAGGGAAAGAGAAAGGGAAGAGAAAGAGAAAGAAAAAGGGAAGAGGAAGGGAAAAGGAAGGGGATAAAGTAAGGGAAAGAAGCATTTTCTTCTCTGTGCCCAGATCTTCTCTCCTAATCCCACCTGTGTCTGATCCGTGAAGGATGGATAGATGGAGAACTCTTTCTCCATTCTTTGGGTTGTGGTACATGACTGGTCTTAGGTGGTGGAGTGATCTGTTTGGTTAATTCCAATAATAAACAGAAACTCTGGCAATGAGCCCCGGGTTAACCACTATTAATCCCAGTGCCTTCCCTCTCTTCTTCATTATTTCTTGTTTATCCCGTGTGTAACTTGCTTTACATGTACCTGTCTGCGTGTTGTCTGCCCCATTAGAGTACAAGCTCCTTGAGGGCACAGACTGTCTTTTGCCTGTTTTTGTATCCCCAGCACTTAGCACAGTGCTTGGCAAGTCATAAGCACTTAATAAATATTGATTGATTGATTGACTAGGAACTATACCTGTGAGTCTGATGGTTGAGATAAATCCCAGGTGAACACATTGGTTATTCCAAGGGAGCTCAGCAACTTCTCTATCACTTAGAGATGTAGAGAATTGCCTGGAGCAGGGGGGAGGTCAGGTGATCTGCCCAGGATCAATCAACCAGGATGCAGCAGAAGGAGAACCTGACCTCGACATCGAGATCAGCTCTCTACCCGCTGCCCCAGCTGCTTCCCTGACGATACAAAGACGATGGGAATTTAGGCAGCACTCTGCACTTTGCAGAGCCTTCTTCGTCAGCTGCACTGACTATACTTCTGGAAGGAGCAAGAAGGAAAGAAGTTGGGGCAGCTAGGCGGCACGGTGAATAGAGTACTGGCCCTGGAATCAGGAGGTCCTGAATCAAAATCTGGCCTCGGACACTTAACAATTACTAGCTGTGTGACCTTGGGCAAGTCACTTAACCCCAATTGCTCTGCCTTCTCCCCTCCAAAAAAAAAAAAAGCAAGAAGGAAAGAAGTCTATTGAGGGCACCTAGGCAGACAACAGGGGATGCTGGTGGGTGAGATGTTGAAGCCTTGCTGAACCTCACTTTATTTTCCAGTCTTGCCAGCTGCCTCTGGGGGTCCTGACTTTGTAGTAGAAAAACTCTGGCTCTGGAGTCAGACATTGCTGTTCAGTCCTTTCAGTCATGTTCTACTCTTTATGACCCCACTGGGGTTTTCTTGGCAGAAATGGTGGAAATGATTTGCCATTTCCTTCTCCAGGTCATTTTACAGATGGAGAAACTGAGGCAGTGTTAAGTGACTTTTCCAGGTCACACAGCTAGTAAGTGTCTAAGGCTGAGTTTGAACTCAGAAGAATGAGATCAGAGGACCTGGGTTCAGATTCATTAACTATCTGTGTGACTTCTGGCAAGTCACAGAAACTCCCTCAGCCTCAGTTTCTTCATCTGTAAAATGCTGGTCTCTGAGATGCCTCTCAATTCTAACTTTATCATCTTATTATCCTTCCAGTAGTTGGTTTCCCCACAATGTAGAACCCAGGACCAGTCTCTGGATCCATCTCTCCATAGAGATGACTTTTCCAGACTCATCCTTCAAAGCTGAGCTTCGAACTCATCTCTTCCAGGGAGTCTTTGAAAACTGCTCACTCACAGGGTTCTCTTTTCTCTGAACTTGCTTTTAGCCTTCGGAGCCGATCTCCCCATGTCTCTGTCTCTGTCTCTGTCTGTCTGTCTGTCTGTCTGTCTCTCTCTCTCTGTCTCTCTCCCCTCTCTCTCTCCCTTCCTCCCCACTTTCTGTCTTTCTTTCTTCCCCTCCCTTCCCTCTCCCCCTCTCTCCTTCTCCCTTTCTTCCTTTCTCTCTCTGTCTCTTTCTGTCTCTCCCCCTCTTCCCTTTCCCCCTCCCTCCATCTTATCCCTTTCCCCCTCCCTCTCCCTCTTCTCTCTCTTTCTCTTCTTTCCCCCACTCTCTCTGTGTCTCTGTTTTTGTCTCTATCTCTCTTTCTCCCTCTCCTTATTTCTCCCTCTCTGTCTCTTTCCCTCTCCTCTGCTCTGTGTCTCTGTCTCTATTTGGCAAGCATTGTCTTGTAGGCAGACTGTTCCAAACAGTTTCTTATGGAAAGAACCTTTCTCTCTTCCTGTTCCATGGGTAGGACTCTTATTCAGGTTAGTCATAGAATTTAAAACTAGCCAGGATCTTAGATACCTTGCCCAACCACATATTTGACAGAGGAGGAAACTGAGTCACATAGAGGGGAAGTGATTTGCCCAAGGGGCCACATAGTGAGTGAACAACTCCCCAAAAGAATGTGTGGATTATATGCCTGACTCTGTGTGTGTGTGCATTTGTGCGTGCATGCGTGTGTGTGTGTGTGTATGTGTGCATGTGTGTGTGAGTGTGTGTGTGCGTGCACGTGTAGCAAATTCTTGCACAATGATTGAATTTCCCTCCAATTTGTTAATGTTTCCCTTTCACCCTCATCCCACTTAGCTCTAAATCTGTCCCTTACTTGTGCTTCCCTCAAGGAATTTGCAAGGACATTATATACAACAATAATAATTATGTATGTTATTCTATGATTTCAAAGGCCAACAAACATTTATTAAGTTCCTACTATATTGCAGGCACTTTGCTAAGATCTGGGGAAACAAAAGGCAAAAATCAGCCTGCCCTGGAGGATCTCACAGTCCACCATCCAATGACTCTCTACAGCAGGAAGCATTACCCGGTTTTATACCTACTAGGAAAACTGAGGCTTAGAGGGATTAAGGACGGTGAAGTGAAAACAGCACTGGATTTGTAGTTTGATGAAATGGGTTTGATCCTCAGTTCTGTTACTTCCTACTTGTGTGACCTTGGGCAAGTCACTTCTCTGGGTCTCAGTTTCCTCCTTTGAAAAATAGGGATCAGAGGCGGCTAGGTGGCGCAGTGAATAGAGCACCGGCCCTGGAACCAAGAGGTCCTGAGTTCAAATCCGGCATCAGACACTTAACACTTACTAGTTGTGTGACCTTAGGCAAGTCACTTCACCCCAATTGCCCTGCCTTCCCCTTTCAAAAAAAAAAGACCTTGAAAAATGAGGGATTGCATTAGATGATCTCTAAAGTCCTTTTCGGTTCCAAATCCTATTATCCTGACTTACCCAGGATCTCATAGGGAGTATGTGTCAGAGCTGGGACTGCACTGCAAGACCCTCTGGTGACAAGACTAATTAATGTCTGTTCTTTTTAAAGGAGACCGTTTAGTTTAACATTCTCATTTTACAGATGAGAAAACTGAGAATCAATGGCAGAATCAGGACTGAAAACTGCAGAATTTAAGAGTTTGAGGGAACTTCGGAGGTCATCCTGTCTGACTTCAACCCCCCTTGTATCTTCCTCATGATATGGAAACTCCTTGAGGGCAGCAGTTACCTTGCTTTCTTATCTTTATAACCCCAGTACTTAACACAGTGTCTGCCACATAAAAGCACTCAATAAATGTTTTATCTACCTGTCCGTATAGCTATCCATCCATCACCTCTATCATCTCTCTCTGAATCTTTCTTTCTTTCTTTCTTTCTTTCTTTCTTTCTTTCTTTCTTTCTTTCTTTCTTTCTTTCTTTCTTCCTTCCTTCCTTCCTTCCTTCCTTCCTTTCTCTTTCTTTCTCTTTCTTTCTTTCTTTCTCTCTCATCTATCTGTCTGTCTATCTATCCTTCTGTTTATCACCTCTAGCATCTCTGTACCTCTCTATATCTATCATCTCTTTCTATCATCTCTTTCTACCCCCTCCCTCCTTCTATATTTATCACCTGTCTATCTTTCTGTTGCCTGTCTTTAGATTTACCATCTATCTATTTGTCTATGTATAGTCTATTGTGCATCTATCATCTATCTTTCTATCACCTATCCACCTATCTACCACCACCTTCCTCTCTCATCTACTTCAATCTACATTACCGATTTCCTTCTACAAAATTCCCAAGTGACTATCTAGCTTTTATTGAAGACTTCTGATGAAGGAGAACCCTCTCCCTCCCAAAGCTGCCTCTTCTATTTTGGGGTAGCTGTAACCATTTGGCTTTTTACATCGATCTGAGATCTTTCTATCCATTGCTCCTCATTGCACCCTCTGTGGCCAAGCAGAGCAAAGCCAATCCCTTTTCCACAAGACAAAACTACATGTATATTAAAACAAAGATTGTGTCTGTCCCCAAATTTCTCTTCTTCAGGCTATACATCCCCACTTACTTTAACCCTAGAATCCAAGTCTCCTGATCACTAGATTAAATCTCTTTCCATTATGTGAGATGCCAGGAAGGAAAAGTAAAGCTCCCTTTTCTTTTTGTCTGGGTACACTGGTGGCTCCAAAGGGGAACCATCTGGGACCCTGCCCAAGGTGGGCCTGAAGACAAGTTGGCATTAGATCTATCCTTCCCCCTACCCCCCGGCCTCTCCCCCAGCCTGTAGAGCTAAGCTGTGTTCAAGGGCTGGAAAGCCAGCTGCAGCCTTTGATCCCCAGCACTGATCCCTGCACTACAGTGCCTGCTAGGGCATCTCTTTGAAGTTGGGAGGTGGCATGTACTTAGGGCTGAGTTTGAGGGCCCTGTGCCCAGGACCCACCCCTCTGAAGCCAATGACTGGGCAGCTTCTGAGCCTCCAGAACTCCAAGTCAATTGATCAGGCCCCCAGCACCCCGGAATGAGTGGATGACGTAGAGGAGGGGCAGACTAGGCTTTGCTCCCAGGGAGCTCACAGTCTTGGGCAGGCAGAAAAAGCTTTGCAGCTGGAGATTCCGTGGGACTGTCACACCTAGAGCAGCAAGACATTTTGACCCAACTCTGTAAAATACTCTTAAAGCCAAATAGTATAGGGATAACTGTGGTAGGAAAACCACTGGTCTTTCATTCATGATCTGAGTTCTGCTGCTCTCTACATGAATAGAGGGAGGCTTCCTTTCTTTGAGCCCCCTTTGCTTAGTCTGTAAAATGGAGGAATTGGATTTGATGTTCTCTAAGGGCCTTCCTGCTCTGACAGCCTACATGATTTGATGTACTAAACAGAATGGAACCTGGTACAGTGTGGTTCTAGGGTTAGAACGAATTAGAAGACTGAGTCAAGTCCAATCTGCTATTTCCTGCCTTTGTGACCTTGGACAAGTCACTTGTTCTCTGAGCCACCATTTTCTCCTCTATTAAATGAAGGACCTGGCATAGATGAGCTCAGATGTCCCTTCCTGGTTTAAATCAGTGGCCCAATGATTCAGAAATGTGTGGCTTAGCCAGACCATTCAGAGGAGGGAGACAGGGAGTCTAGGAGGGGTGAAATCATTATTAGCTTGAGTCACGAGGAGAAGCTGGCACTGAAGGTGGGTCTTGAAGATTAGGTCAATTGTATTTACCCAAAAGAAGCCTTGAGGGAGGGCATAGGCTCCCTGTGGTTTGTAGGGAGATGAGGGCAATTTTTTAGATCATTGCTCTGACTCTGAAAGGGAATCCTAATGTATATGCCCCTCAGACATGTTGATCTCTGGCATTCCAGAGGGGCCACCCAAAGTCTAAGCCCAAGGCTTTGGGAGGCAGTGGTCAGAATAAAATGACCTTAGGGAAGAGCAGCCGGTACTAGTTGGCCTTTAGCTCAGCCTGGAGAGGCTGGTTGTCTGGCCCACACCCAACTGGGAGAAGCCAGCCAAGGCTGGAGTCAGGGGATTGAGTGAAGAGGAAGATAAAAGATGCTAAATTGGGATGTCAGCAGCTTCAGCTCTGTGGGGAGCCACAGCTGGGAAAATGGAGGGGGGGAAGAGAAGTTGGAGAGAAGGGGAAATCTCTAGGAGGCTTCAACTATACAAAGGAGAAAAGTCTTCAAGGGAGTGAAGAATAGGTCTCTCTACAGCCCTAGGATGGTGAAGAAGCATGGGCCAGCAGCTGGGGGACAGACAGGGTCTGAACCAGAGCCAGGTTGTACCTACACAGATCAGATTTCTAGCTGGAAGGGACCTCAGATGCCATCTTGTCCAACTTTCATAGAAGAGGAAACTGAGTCATTGGAATGGTAAGTGACTTGACCAAGGTCACACGGACAGTAAATGTCAGAAGCAGGGTTTCAACCCAGTCTTTTTGACTCCATATCCAGAGTTCACACTGTTTCCCTCTCACATGAGCCAAGCCAGAGCAGAGCTCCTGCCTAGACCAAGCTTAGGGCTACTTAGAGGGGCAGGAAAACATGGCCTCTCTCCCAATCTGAAGAACTACTCAACTGAATAATTTATCTACTACGTTTGAGGAGGCAATACTAAGAAATGAAATTGTTCTTGATCACAAGGAGCTTACTTTCTACAGGGAGTGCGGGACATGTAAACTGACTTCTTAAGCTACCCCACAGGCAGGGTTTGGTGGGTGGCTGGGTCTGACTAGTCATTCCCAGGATGGAGCTTCTCATAGGTTGAGCATCCTGATATCATCACAATAAATGGCAGGTCCTCTGTGGCACAGTAAGATCTCATATGAACTGTTGTTTGTTCTCTGTGTAGTCAATCCAGGTCACTGAACTGTGGGGCTACAGTCTTTTCACTGTGGGGGTGATTGTCTGTGTAGTGGTCTAGTGACTAGACAAGTGACTAGAAGGGACTTCAATTGATCCCATTCTTTGCTGAGAGGAGGAAGGGAATTGGTCCAGCTCCTCTGATTGCATAGTCCTGCTTGTTAAAAGACTGGTTCTTTTTTATTGTTTTTCTTCTTACTTTCACTGTCCCAAATGTGGAAGAGTGATCTCCTTTACTCTCTGAGCTTTCTGAGGGCCGGGATCTTCCTCTGACTACCCCAGGCTTGGAGCTACCTGAGGGCAGGATATAGGTGTGTTCCTCCTCTCTCTGTGCTCCTCTCCTACCCCCAGGTAGGGTGATTTTGGAGCTGAACACACAGGGAACCCAGTACTATGGAATGGGACTCAAGTTCATGCCTTTGAATTTCTCTGGATTCCATCTCCTGGAATCACCTCTATCAATTCTGAAAGGGACAGTGATGAAAGTATTTGAAGAAGCCCTGGTTGTTTTTTAGTCCTTCAGTCTCTTTGCCCACAAGGGTTGCCCCTGACTGGATGCCATCCCATGGCTACCTGGTAATCAGAGGTTCTGCTATTTCACTAATATATTTTCCAGTGTACATTTTTGGCAGTGGCAGACCCTTCTTCCTACTGGCCTCCCTTTTTCTGCTTTTTTTCTTCTTCAAGGAGAAGTCTTTGGAAATGGAAAGGAATGTATCTGGCATCTTAAGAAGAGAGGCACCGGAGTAAGGTCTGCAGGAAGACCAGTGGGGGCTGGCTTTCCTGCCAAAGCCTGATTACTCATGGTGAGCTGTCCGCAGAAGTCAATCCTCAGCAGCCCAGTGGTCTGCAGAAACTCAGCTCTAACTGGTTACTCAGCCTTGTCTTTGAGAGGCCAAAAAAGAATTCACCTTGGATTTAGCTCCCTTTCTCACCAGGCCTCCTCTTTTCTTCTCCTAGGATGAGTGAGTGATTGGGATCTTCCATTACATAGCCTTTGGAGGCTGAAGAGCTAGAAGGAAAGGGACTTTGAAAAACTTTGGGTGTGACTTAAGAGTCAAGGGTAGAATAATTCTGGGGCAATGAGCTTGC
Organism: Pseudochirops cupreus; assembly: GCA_028627135.1. NCBI lineage: Eukaryota > Metazoa > Chordata > Mammalia > Diprotodontia > Pseudocheiridae > Pseudochirops > Pseudochirops cupreus. Next base: position 54,762,122 of record CM053583.1, on the reverse strand, counting down.
CAGAACACTGGGTTTAGGGTTAGAAGGCCTGGGTTACAATTCTGGTTATTGTTTACTAGCTCTGTGTCTGTGGGTAATTCAGTTGCCTGGATTACCTCTTCTATAAAATGAAGGGCTTTGACTATGTATGCTTGCTAAGGTTTCTTCTAGTTTGAAATCCTATGAATTTTAAATCCTATGGAATTACTATCCATACCCATTTGTATTTCTTTATCTTTATGTTGGTTGTAGAAAAGGGAAGTCAGATAGTGATTAAGCAAGACTCTAGGCAAAATACCCCCAAACCTACTATTATACCATCAAGAAGATTCTGGATGGAGTGATAGTACCAAGTCTACCCATGGACATTCTGTGGTTAGAGCCTTAATGAACAATTTTGGTGCTCTGTGTATAAGGCAGGAAATGTTCCCATTCAATTCAGTTTTTGAAAATACATCCACTTGGTAAAAGGAGATGGGACACAAGGTCCTGTGAGCTCAGATGAGATAGCTCAGGATACCACTCTCCATGGGCAGAGACTCTGAGTCATTTGTAAGACCACTGAGGGTGAGAAAGGGAAGTGAACAAGCATTTATTAAGCATGTCAGGCACTGTACTAAGCACTTTACAAATATTATCTTATTTGATCCTCACAAGAACCCTGTGAGACATTATGGTGCTATCATTATCATCATTTTATAGTTGAGGAAAATGAGGCAGACAGATCTTTAGTGACTTGACCAGGGTCACACAGTTACTAAATCTCTGAGGCTGCATTTGAACTCAGATCTTCCTGATTCAAGCCCTAATGCTTTATCAACTGCCTCATCTAGCTGCAGAGTAGTGGGGGCAGAGCCAGACTAGCGAGTGGGGGCTAGGGGAAAGAAGCTTGCTATTTGATAGCTTCCTATTTCAACTAATTATTTTTGCTAATTCAGTGCTAAGCTTAGCTGTTTTCATGCCACCAAAAGATCCATTGATGTTGGTAACTTCTAAATTTCAGTGCAGTGGGTGAAGCCCCATTGCTTCACCCTAGCTGAGGTGCTGTCCTATATAGAAGGTCAGTTGCTTCCAGGAGCCTTAAGAGTGGTGAGTGCTCCTGGCCAAGAGAGAGTCAGGGGGCTGAGGCGTATTCAGGGAGGTTAGAGTCAGTCAATCATCAAATATTTACTAAGCACTTACTATGTACTGGCACTATGGTGGGTGTCAGAGATATAGAGATGAAAATTCAACAATCCCTTTTATCTGGGGAAACAACACATACAGATATATTTAAATATAAAAGATAAACAGAGTTGAAACAAAGTCATTTTGAGGCATATATAAGAAGCAATGGTAGTTTGGGGTGGGCATCAGGAAAGGCTCCATGTAGAAGGCTGTGTTTGAGTCGATCTAGGGATTCCAAGACATGGAATTATAGGATTGCTTGCATTCCAAAATGGATCAAAGTCTGTCCAGAGGAATAGAGAGAGAATGTGGAAGATAGAACATCATGCGTAAGGAGCAATAGGTACATCAATTCTGTTGGACTGTTTAGTTTATAAGAGGGAATGATATGTAAAAATGAAAGGTCAGCTGGAGCCAGACTGTGAAGGACTTTAAATACCAAACATGCTTTTTTAATTCCATAAATTAAAAATAAAATAAATAAAAATTTAAAAATACCAAACAGAAGTTTTTATTTGATCAATAGGGAGGTACTGGAATTTGGGGAGTTGGACAGTGACATAGTCAGACATATTCTTTAGTTCCAATGTGCACTGCCTGGGAAGGCTCCATTTGGAGTACTGTTTTTAGTTTTGGGGACCACATTTTAAGGACATTGATTAAAATGGAACCTGTCCAAAGGAAGCAAACTAGGGTATGATGGTTAGATGACTGGAAACCATGACATTATAAAATTGATTGGGGGGAAAAAAGCAAGGAATAATTTTCTTAAAGAAGAGAAGATTTAGGGGTAAATGCCTTCAGATGATTGGAAACCATGACAGTATAAAATTGATTGGGGGAAGAAAAGCAAGGAATAATTTTCTTAAGGAACAGAAGATTTAGGGGCAAACAATAGTGAGAGCTTCCATTTCTATATTCCTTTAAGATTTTAAAAGTGCTTTCTTTCATTTTATGAATAATGGGCCAGAGAGAAGTGACCTGCCAAAGACAAGCCATTAGTAAGCATCAGAGCCAGGTCTTTCAGACCCAGGCCAAAACTCTTATTGTTTTTTAACTTTAATTTTTTATTTTAACAAAATTTTTTATATTTTAGCAAATCTGAGGATGGATTTAAACTCAGGTCTCCTTGTCCTTAGGTCTAACAGTCTATCCACTGCTTAATTTCCTAAAACCACTCCAATATTTTCCATTTTCCATTTTTTGTTATTTATGCCAATTTGATGTATATATGATGAAACCTCTGAACTGTCTTAATTTTAATTTCTCTTATTATTACTGATTTGGAGCATTCTTTAATGCGGTTGCATTTCTTCTTTTGAAAACTGCCTGTTAACATCATTTAGCCACTTACCTATTAGGGGAATAATTCAGCTCTTATATAGTTGCATTAATTCTACATCTACGTACACACATATTGGCTATTGAACTTTTATTAGAGATATTTATTGCAAAGATTTTCCCCAATTAACTGCTCCAGTCGTAATTTTAGCTGCATTGATTTTGTTCATGAAACCTTTTCACTTTACGTAATAGAAATTGCCCACTTTATCATTTCTAATTACTTCTATCACTCAGTTAGTTAGGAATTCTTCCCCTAGCCATAGTTGGGAAAGGTTTCATTTTCTAGTCATTGACTCAAAGGGCTCGTAGACACAGAAATAGTTCCAAAATCATCTAGAGCAATCTTCTCATTGTACAATTTATGAGGAAACTGAGGCTGAGAAGGATTAAGAATTATCCAAGTTAAGTGAATTATCTGCAGCTAGTAAATATCAGAAGTGGGATTTAGACTCAGGACCTCTGAGTCCAGGGCCAAACTCTTTCCTCTGCATCAAATTGCTTCATGTTTTCTTCTAAAATTTTTTTTTAATGATGTGAGCTTTTAAATCTTGTTTACAGGTATTTAGAACTTCTTGATGTAAATTCTGGTGTAAACCTTGTTTCTGAAAGGCTTCTTGCCAATTTTCCCAGTAGTTTTCGCTGAGTAGGGAGGCCTTACTCCCCAGTAATTTGTGTTCTAGAGGTTACTTAATGCCACTTTATTATATTTGATTACTTTGGAGTTCTGATTATCTAGTCTATCCCATTGTTCCATTTTTCTATATTTTAACCTGTACCAAATAGTTTTGGTGATTATCATTTTATAGCATAGTTCGAGATCAGTTAATGTTAGGCTTCCCTTCATTCCTACTTTTTTTCATTATTTTCCTTGACTTCTTATTTCTCCAGATTATTATTTTGTCTAGTTTTATAAAGTAACTTTGCAGTAGTCTGATTGGTATGATACTTGACAAACATCTAGAGATGGAAGTAGTGATTAAAAGGGGACAACATTACTTCATTAAGAATGGAGTATCCCTGACTAACCTCATTTCCTTTTCTGACAAGATTATGAAAATAGTAGGTACAGGGGATTCTGTGGACATATAGTGACCTAGATTTTCAGCAAAACATCTCATAAAGTATTTCATATTATTCTCATAGAGAAGATAGGGAGACATAGATGAATATAATCAGATGGATTTAAAACTGATCAGATGGCAGAACTCAGAGTATTTGTCAATGGTTCAATGTAAAGATCATAGGAAGTTTTCAGTGGAGTACCCAGGAAATCTATGTTTGGTCCTGTGTTTTTTTTTTTTTTAACATATTCGTCAATGTTTTTGTTCAACGAATAGATGGGATGTTTATAAAACTTGAAGATGATTCAAAGCTGCAAGGGATAGCTAATATGCTTGATGATGAGATTCAGACTCCAAAAGGATCTTGACCAGCTAGAAATTCAATAGAAACAAATATAAAGTCTTTCACTAAGTTGCCAAAAAAAAATCACCTTCATGAGTGTAATATGTGGAGATATGGATAGATAGAAGTTGTTGTGGAAAAAAAGGTGATCTTGTGGTTTAAGTGGACTGAAGTCTTAGTATGAGTCAACAGGGTGAGAGTACTAAAATAACTCAAAAAACTAATGTGAGCTTAGACAACCTTAAGATGGAGCACAGATTCCAAAGATAGGGAACTGATAGTCCCTTGTCAGACATCCTCTCTGGAGTATTATGTTCTGTTCTGAGTGTCAAGGTTCAAGATAAAATGGAGAGTATCCATTGGGGAGCAATCAGGATAGCAAAGGATTTTGAGTCTGTGTCATATGACATTCAGTTGAAGGAACTGGAGATATTTAACCTGGAAAAGAGAACACTTGAGAAGCAAGGGGAAGAGACAGGATAGTTGTGTTAAAGAATTTGAAAGGCTATCATGTGGAGGAGAGATTAGAATTTGTTCTGTTTGGTTACAAAGAGAAGAAACAGGAGCAATGAATGGAAGTTACAAAGAGGCAAACTTAGGTTTGATGTTAAGAAAAACTTTCTTATAATTAGAACTGTACAAATGTGGAACAGACCTCTTTAAGAGGTGGTGGGCTCCTCTTCTGTAAGGATCTTCAAGCAGAAGCTGGAAGATAACTTGTCTGGCATATTATAATGGGGATTCATTTCACTGAGGTCCCTTTCACCTGTCAAATTCTGTGATTATTTTTCTTATATTGGCACAGCCCAACCATGAACAATGAATATCTCTGCAATTATATACGTTTTTCTTTATTTCTGTGTATAATATTTTGTAGTTGTGTTTATAAGTCCTGAGTGTGATTTAGTAGGTTGACTCCTAGGCACTTTGTACATTTTGTAATTGCTTTGAATGGACTCCATCTAACCTCTTCCTACTATTTTTTTTTGTTTTATAAAACTGAGCAATTTGTAACATAATGCTATTGAAAATACTTGAGCAAAATATTAGAGGAAATAACAGGAAATTCACTTTGTAACTGTGACCTGATCAAAGCAAGCACCATGAACAATACAATTCTTGGACGTTAACAATAGCTAACAAAGGAAAGAGATGGTATACTTACTGACTGATATGACAAAGTTTTGAGGTGAGCAACTTTGGTATGATCATGGTTTCCTAGTTATATTATTTGGAAAATGACAAGCTGGTTCTACATGTATGTACCTGCTGTTTTTTGTTAGAAATATAAAAGCCAATAATTTCTGTTAATTTATTTAATATCCTACTACTTTACCAAAGTAAATAATTATTTTAATTAGTTTTTATTAAATTGCTAGGGTTCTCAAAGTAAGTCATCATTTTATCTATGAATAGAGATAATTTTAAATTAAATGTTTATTGAATTGAATCAAACAGTGTGATCTGGGGACTATATCTCTGGATGTGGTTGGAAAGGTTCAATAATGTGATATAGTAATTCCTTTGGTGGCTATGGAACCCAAGGATGGTTCAAATCCTTACTCTGACACTTACTAACTATCTGATCTCAAACAAGTCACCTAGCCTTTTCATTCTTCTTAGCATCCCTTGCCAGGTTTAGCTCAGGCTGAGCATTAGGACCACTGGCAGGTTCTCATAGGACCCTGCCATGTTATCCAAGGTTACATTGGTAAAAAGTAGCAGACTGTGTGTCTAAGTAGTGAGGGATGAGGAGAGAACTAAAAAAATTGCTGTCTTGCTCCAGGCCCAAGGATCTAGAGGCCTGTTGGGTTTGGGAGAAGGAGGGAAAATTCCTGTGGCTGAATTCCTCTGCCTTCAGGGAGGCTGGTGCTCAGATCAACACTTGAGTCACTACTGGAAGAGAGGGTATAAAATCAGGGCCAGTATTCCAGGTATTACAAAAACAGGAACACCAAGACAGGGGCTCAGAGTCTTCTCCAGGCATTGTGACTGTGGTTAAAACTGGAGTCATTCATAGACATGAAATGTCAGAACTGGCAGAAGACCCCAGAGAAGTAGCTAACCTTTTCATCTTATCATTGAGGAAATCAGGACCTAGAGAGGGGATGGCTCTTTCCCAAGGTTGCTCAGTAAGTGAGAAGTGGATCTAGGTCTGTATTCTGTGTCTTCTGACTTTGAATCCAGTTTTCTTTACACAGCACCACGATGCCCTTGGAGGATCTCACTCCTCATAGTCCTTTCTCTTTGATCTCGGAGGGGTAGAAGTGAGGGTGGTCCCTTCCCCTAGGTCCTCTGGAAGGGGAGAGGATGGGTCCTTGCTGGCTGCCAAGCCATTAATCAATCTAGACAGTTCAGATCCCTATTCTGCCACTTATTTCCTATATGACTTTAGGCAAGTCACTTAACTTTCCTTGGCCTCAGTTTCTTTATCTGGAAAATGAAAGGATTGAACTACATGCTCTCAGTCTATAACCTGCCCCAAGTATGGCTCCTCTAAGTTCCTAGCTTTTGGAAGTTCAAAAGAGCTCCTGTCTTCTGGCTATTGCCCTAACTGAACAAGTCCTTGGGAATTGGTGGGGGTGGGAGAGGACTTGGGCTCCCCTGGAAAGGGCAGTGGTGTCAGACATATATACAGGAAATCAGAGGTAGAGGCTGCTCTAGAAATGGCAAGACTGGGATCTATCACCTGCTGCCTGATGGGAGCCTTCCTGGCACTTGCCTTTCCCCATAAACTCTGCATTGGCCAAGATTTACTAGAAGACACATTTTGGGGGGGGGGAGGGGGTAATCACCCTCCCTCCTCTTGGCATTTGAACCCCAGTCATATACTTTCTCAAAGAGAGAGGGGGAGGAAAAGTGTTCCCTGGCCAGGATTTATGAGGGTTTCCCCATTTCCTGTTCTAACGGGGCCTCCTCATCTCCTGAAGCTGCAGACATGTGCACAGTGTCTGCATTGTTCCACTTTGGCTCCTGCCCCTTCCTCTTGGTCCCAGGGCCAGAAATGGGAGAGCTAGTATGAGGCTGACTTGCTTCACCTAGGGTTCTGCTGTACAGATCTGTAACTAGAATTTTTAATCCCTTGGTTTGGGGTGGTATGAGCTTTCTGGGGTGAAGTCTTTGGAGGGAGGGAGGTGGTAGAGGTCAGACTGAATTTCCTTGGGATTGTGCTGTTGTCAGCATCTGGGCACCTTGGGAGAAAGCCTTGTTCAAGCTACCCTACTTACTGCTTTGGTACCTGTAAAGTATTGGGTTTTCCAGGCTGGTGTTCTCAGACAATGTAGCTCAGTAAAAAGCAGGTTGGATTTAGAATTAGAAGACAGGGGGTGGAGCCAAGATGGCGGCATAGCAGCAGCAACATATCGCAGCTCTCACATAGCCACCCCAAAATACCCATAAAATAGGACTCTAAACCAATCCTGGAACTCCAAAACGCACACAAAGATACTTCCCACTAAA
>CM053583.1:54729644-54754269 GCA_028627135.1 Pseudochirops cupreus | reverse complement strand
AAAAAAAAAAAAAGAAAGAAAGACCCAACGGTGGCAACAATGATAAAAGCTGTCCTTGGCGTAGACCTTTAATGATTGCCGAGTGCTTTACGGAGGTTATCCTCATTTGATCTTCAAAACCACCTTGGGATATAGGTGCTATTACTATCCCCATTTTCCAGATGAGGAAACTGAGACTGATAGAAGTTCATTGAATTGCACAGAATCACACAACTAGGAAATATCTGAGGTGGGATCTGAACTCAGGAGAACTCCGATCGATTCACAAGCCAACCATGATTTCTGGGAATTGATGATGCCTCATGTCCCCCACTTCCTGACAGAGAAGTGATGAACTGGGAGGAGGCAGGGGAAATATAATGGTAGGCAGGTTTTTGAACATGGATAAGGTGTGAATTTATTCTGCATGACTGTGTGTGTGTGTTTGTTACAAGGGATTGGGTTTCTTTGTATTTTTGTTTTTTCCCAACAGAGGTGGGTAGGGAAAAAGTGTGAGAGAAAATAAATCCTTGGTAATTTTAATAATATATAGTAATATGTATATATAATGTATGAGTGTATATATACTCAATGTGTGTATATACATATACATATATACACATCACACACACATACACACACACACACACACACACACACACACACACACACACAAAACAAGGAGGTTGAGCCAGATGACTGTGGATCTATGATCACTTCCAGCTCTGGGTCTGTGATCTACAACCCTAAGTCCATGCATAAGGCAGGCCATTGTTCTTTGGGACAGTTTTAATTGTTAGGAAGTGTTGCCATAAATGACACTTAAATCTACCTCTCTGTCACTTTTCCCCACTGTTCCAAGCTCTGCCTTCTAGAGACAAGCATAGCATGTCTATAATTCCTTTGTACACTGGAAGGCAGGGATCCTGGGGCCCTGTGTTTGTTTTTCCCTGAATCCAGGTAGTTGGGAGTCTCAACCCCCAAGGATCTTAAGGCCTCGAGCCACACAGCTCTGAAGGCTCAAATGAGGCCGGCCTCAAACAAGCCATCTTTAGCTCAGTGGTCAGAGGTCTGAGCCACCCTGGGGTTTAAGAGGTCAGCTCTTGCTTAGTTCTGGGCCTCTGCCTGCACTTCCTTGACGTCTCCAGCTGGGCCACACCCCATGTACCTCCCCACCTCCATCTTTAAGCTGCCTTATCCGTGCTGTCTCCCACTGCTAGAATGTGAGCTCCCTGAGAGTAAGGGCTCTCTTGACTGCTTACATTTGCATGCCCACTTCTCAGCACAGTGCCTGGCACAAAGTAAGCTTCTAACAAATGCTTCTCCAGAGGCTTAGGATGTCGGTTTCATCCCTCCTTCCCCCTTCTAGTCTAACTAGAGTCAGTATATCCCATCACCCCAGGCTGAGCCCTGACTCCAACAATAGAGGGAAGTCCAATCCCGATCCCATACTGAATACCAAACTATGCCTTAGGTCCCAACCTGCACCTCCATACCTCTGACTCTGGGCCCAGACTGTGTTCCAACCCTCACTGTAAACTTAACCATCACTCTCACGCCCAGGCTGATCTTTGGTTCCAGTATGAGCAATGACCCTGGCTTTGAATTGAACTCTGGCCCCAGCTATAGTCTGAGACCTCATCTTGACCACAGACTGAGCCCAAATCAACATGGAGTCCCCATCCCGACTCCAAGTCAGTCCCATATCTGGAGTCCCCATCCTGTCTCCATACCAAGTCCTATAAGTGGCCACAGAGGGGGTCCTGAATAAAGCTCTAGGGTCATCAGGCTGTTACCCTTCATTTTGGCCCCACCACTCTGAGGGGCTGCCTTTCTGGGCTTAGTTCCTGCTACTGCCCTCCGTTCATTTTCTGCTCTGGCCAAACTGGACTTCTCTCTGTTCCCTAAGCATATCTATCCCTCTACAGCAGTAGTTCTCAACCTTCCTAATGCCGCGACCCTTTAATACAGTTTCTCATGTAAAATTATTTTTGTTACTACTTCGTAACTCTAATTTTGCTACTGTTATGAATTGTAATGTAAATATCTGATATGCAGGATGTATTTTCATTGTTACAAATTGAACATAACCCACAGGTTGAGAACTGCTGCTCTACAGGCTTTGAACTATTACTTGTGCTCTTCATGGAATCTGCAATGTCTTCGGTCCTTATCTTCACCTGCTGGAATCCTAACCATCCTTCCAAACTGAGTTCAGGAGCTCCCTCCATCCTCCTCCTCTCCTGCTCAGAAATGAGTCCTTCCTGTTCTGAACACCCAGAGCATTTTGTATTTCTCCAATGATTATCACACATTTTCTCTGTTTTATCACATGCCATCTTGCATTACAGTTATTTCTGTCTGTATCTCACTTTTATCACTAGATTGTAGGTTTTTTGAATGAAGAGAGGTGGTTTATTCATTTTTTTTTCCCCTCAGTGTCTAGCACACAGCCTGTACACAGTCTTGATACATTTGCCTCCAAAGGGGAAAGTGCCTTGTTTGGTCCCAATTTCACAGGGAACACCCAGGAGGGAGAAGGGGAAACTCATTTCCCTAGGATCATAGCATCACAGTGTAGGAATGAGAATATTCCTGATCAATTGATTAAATAAACATGTGTTACAGTGAACTGAACTGAACTGAAGGCAGATCAGTTTTACATAGGACCCCCACTGGCAAAAGCCAGAGACATTAAAAAGAAATTTCCCCCAAATCTCCAAAGGGTTATCCCAAGACAGAGATTACACTTGTTCTGCTGGTCCCCAGAGGGGACAAAACAAGCAGCAAGGAGGGGGAGGAGGGACAAGGAATTACACGGACACAGATTTTAAATGACTATATCTCCTCCTCAGGATTGTCCCACAATGGAATGGGAGGACAGACCACCAAGTAGAATTGGCCTGATCATTTGCCCATAATGAGAACTTACATTTATATGGTTGAAACAGTTCAAGTGCTTTTTATTGTATGCTTACCAAGTCTCTATAAGGCATGGAGGTCTAGCAATCCTGTCCCCATTTTACAGAGGAGAAAATTAAGGATTAAATAAGAAAAGTGATTTATCCAAGATCATAGAGCTATTACATGGCAGAGCCAGGATTCAACTCTGATTTCAAATCCAGGGCTTTTTCTGGTATACTACCTGATGGAGAGGAGGTAGAGGGAGTCCAACTTGGGGTGAACTCAGTACCCTCTGAGGTCCCTTCTAGCACTGAGATGCTATGAAATCTAACACCAACCATGTCTTGTCCCCGGTCATCTTTTGTCCATCTGCCCCCCTCCACCCGCCCCCACTCCCAACTCCCCAGGATGGAATGGGTCCCTGGTGAGAGAACAGAGTATCTGTAATGTTTCCTGGAATGCTGGGATAATGGGGGCAGGGGAGCCAGGTCTTGGCCCTCGACCTGTTGAGCCTCAATCCCCATCCCCAAGGACTATTGTTGGGCTGCCTTGAAGTAGGAGCTGAGAGAAAGCAATTACAGCAGCCCATTAGCTTCCTGGGCCTGGACAAAGGCCCAAAGGCCTTCTCCCGGGCAGTGGATCTGAAGACTCATTGTCTATGGGGGGAAAATAAGTTAGCCAGGAATTCCTCAGCCTTCACTCCAAGTCAGCCCGCCCAGCTTCAAGTGTGCCTTAAGCTTCTTAGCTCCTCTTTTCTCCCCATGACCCCTGACTGATGGATAGCCCTGTTGTGGTCTGAGCTGGACAGAGGCCTCTCCAATGTCCCATTGGAGCCTGGTTCCCTCCCCACCTGCTCCTACTCTCTGGAGCCCTTCAAAGAAGCAGAGTCAGGAGGTCCTGCATTAGGGATGATACCAAGCTCTGCAACATTTTTCTCCAGAGAGAAAATGCCTTATTTGGTCCCAGCCCAACAGGGAAACACCCAGGAGGGAGAAAGGGAAACTCATTTCCATAAGATCATAGCTTCACAGAGTAGGGATAAGAATATCCCTGATCAATTGATTTCCCACAACTCAGCTTACGGCGAGAGGCAGATGCAGAGACAATGAGGAGTTAAAATCTTAAGTGAAATGCAAATGAAGATCCAATCTCTGTAAGCTTGATGAAATTCTAAGCTGATTAGGCATTGATTTCCTGAAGGATACACCAAGCCTCTGGGTGCTCTTTAAAAAGCAAGGTGCACCTTCCAGGAATAGTAGAAGCAGAGACAATTCTGAAGAGCTTGCACTCTGTGAGTTGACTTACGGTATTGAGCTCTCAGAGGTGAACAGGCCGAGGGAGCCCAGAAAATCAGTCTGCCCAGGAGAGATGCTGCACTCAGGGGACATAGGACAAGGACACTGCAAGCAGGGAAAGGATGTGTTTTGTTTTGTTTCTTCTTTCTCGTGATTCATTCCATTGGCAATAATTCTTCTTTACAATATGACTGATGTGAAAATATGTTTAATATGAATGTATATGTAGAGCCTGTATCAGATTGCACAACGTCTTGGGGAGGGGGAGAAAATTGAAAACTCAGACTCTTGTGGAACTGAACGTTGTAAATTAAAATAAAGATGGAAATTTAAAATTTAAAAAAAAAGGAAGGGAAAGGATGCCCAGGCCCTGAATTGCCTGAGGATTGGGTTGCCTGGTCATGTGTATTCCCTATGTGGAAGGCTATCTATCAGGAGAGCTGGATGACGTGGAGAACGCTACTGCTCACTGATGTCTGTGGGAAAGTACACCCAGGTTTTGTTGCTACTGTATATAGACCTTTCCAAGGGGTTTTTTTCCAAGGATTTTGGATTTTTAGATTTTTAGGGCTGAGTAATATTATTTCCTAATATTTCTAAAGAAACAGAAAGGTTGTTTTTAATATGCTTCCACAGAAGTGGAAATTTTCACTTTAGAAGAACTCTAACAGTTGGGTCCATTAGTAATTCAAGGATCATCATAATGAATTGCAATCCATCGTTGTTCTGGAATTTAAAAGGCCAATAATCTCACAGGCTACTGGGGTATAAGAAGGATGTTCATTCCTGCACTTAGTTCCAGACAGTTGTAATAGTACAGTTCTGTGTCTTCAGCTTTCTCTTCCAGTGTCAGGCTGTTGGGCTGGGATGGGTAAAGGGGAGGATGTTTGGTCTTTGAGCAGCACTATGTATTAAGAAGATGTGTTCATGAGCAAGTCCAGAAATGAGAGTCAGAAGAAGCATAATGGCTTGCATTTGGGTGAATATTAACAGAGGGGCATGAAAAGAAGTGATACTGTCATTTGTCGTTTATCTTTCATTCTCAAAGAAGAACTATGAAATCACAAGGGTGATGTCTTCCACCCCCAGGTTCCCTACCCCCATGACTTGCGAATGAATTGGATTTAAGTGAGGCTGAGCTGTGTAAAATCTTTAGCCTCACTCTGTCCTCCACAGACCACCTGGACAAAAAGAAGAAATAGATGAGTTTGGGAAACAGATTGTAGAGCTGGAATAGAGGCTTGATATGGTAACGATGGGCACTTCAGTTAGTTTTACATCTCCTGGAACTCTCCCTCTGGCCAAAGTATAGCAACGTTCTCCCAAGGTAGCCATGATTTCCATCCCAGCAACCAGTTCTTCTTGTTAGTAAGAATCAGATCCAGAATAAATGTTACTCACATCGCTTCCTTCTCCTTTTAGAGAATGAAATTATTATTCAGGAAAGTCAAGAAATTATTAGCCAGCAGGGATTTGTCAAGAACAAATCATGTCAGCCTAACCTTATTTCCTCTTTCTGACAGGGTAACTAGGCTGGCAGATCAGGAGAATGCTGCCCTTTACCTAAATATTGGCAAAGTGACAAAGTTTCTCATGAAATAGTTTAGAATTATGTAAGAAAAATAACTAAATTCCTCACATACTTTGACTTACGGGTGTATACCCAAGTAGGTAAAAAACAGAGAAAGATTTCACATATACCAAATAATCATTGCAGCACTTTTTTTGGAAGAAAAATAACTGGAAACAACATTGATGTCCATCCATTAGGAAATAGCTGAACAAATTTTCAGATGGAGATATAATGGAATATTCTTGTGCCAAAAGAAAAGGCAAATATGAGGAATTCAGAAAACCTTGAGGGTACTTGTATGAAATGACTCAGTGCAAAGGGGAAAAAAAGGACCAAAATATATACAATCACAAGAATGTAAAGCAAAAATTACTCGGATATCAGAATTCAGATAAATTAATAGCCAATCTCAATTGCAGAGGACTGATTATGAAACATATTGCCCTCCTCTTAATAGAGAGGTGGGTGGTAGGAATGGAGTCAAGATGTCTAAGTAGCAGTCAGTCAGCTAGCATTTATTAAGTTGTCACAGTGCTAAGTGCTAAAGCAAAAAGTGCAGTTGAGTGCCCCAATATAAGTCCTCCATAAAATTCAAGAAAATGTACCAGATCACGTTTTGATCATGAAATCCAAGAAAAAAAAGCACAGTGAGTCATATTTCTCACCCAGGTAAGCTTAAGGAAAAATACAGAGAAGTCTGTGGACACTATAAGCCAAGTCTTGACCTCTAGAGATCCTCTGCATGGTGCATTGCAATAAATGGAACTAAAAGGAAACCAAGGCTGTGAACCAAAGCAAGAAGAGGTTCCATATCCAAACAGTGGGAGCCTCACCTTGTGTGAGATTCAGAAATGGCTGCCAGTGGATGCTCTGTTGTTCAATACCCAGTTTTAGGTCATTGATCTCGGGGAGGACTGAAGAAGAGACATAGGTGCTCTTTCAGGGTCAGAAGGGATTGCAGATTCTAGGATATATACTTATGGTGGAATAAATTGAGTAGCTGCATGGTTATGACCCCAAGAACTAAGCAGGGTCTCAGTTCTAGCCTCTAGTCTTGTCTAAAGTTTGTAGTGAAATAATTAAACCAGAAATCCCAGACCAGAGAGCAGACTGCTGTTATGTCACTCTGAGCATTCAGAGCTTTCCAGCTGATTAACAATGTCTGAGTCCAACAGCAGGCTCCTGGAACTTCTAATTGAGACAAACCCATAGGATGGTTGTGCAGACCCAAACCTAAGTCAGAAGCATGCCAAACTCAGAGACAGCTGATATCCAGAATCAGATCAAGAGGTCAGTGAACAGATTTTGCTCTGGATCGTATATTACTTTGCGAAGACTGGAAACTTGCAACTACCCAGACCAAACTGTCTCTGAGATTCTGGAATAACACTTAATACCTTCAAAAGCAACAGAAGGACCCAAGAGGACAGAAGCCAACCCAAATATCTCTTGCCTCCAAGAACTATGCAGAGGACAACCATAACATAAAGTTTGAAGTCAGAAAGTAAAACAGAAGAACAAGCCACCAAAAAAAGAATGCCACTATAAAGAGCTACTATGGTGACAAGAATGCTCAAGATAGAAACCCAGAAGAAGAGTATGATACCAAAACATCTACAAGCAAAGCCTCAAAGAAAAACACAACTTGAGCACAAGTTTAACTTAAATTCCTAAGACGAGATGAAGCAGGTTTTTTTTTAAAGAGCTAAAATGATTTTTAAAATCAAATGAGAATACCAGTGGGAAAAATGGAAAAAGAAATCAAAACTATGGAAGATTTGAAAAGAGAAGTTGTTAGCTTGGAACAAGAAGTAAAATAAACTTAGCCAAGAAACAAATTAGAATGGACCAAATAGAAACAATGACTACATGAGACAACAAGAAATATTAAAACAAATCAAAAGACTGAAAAATAGAATAAAATGTAAGATACAGCAAAAAAAACAAATGACCTGGAAAACAGTATGAAGAGAGAAAATTTAAAAATAATTCAAGTAGAAAATAGGAGAAAGGACCTATTTGTACAAAAAATTGTGGTGGCTAAGAATTGGAAATTAAAGGAATGCCTATCAATTGAGGAATGGCTAAAAAAAAAAAAGCTGTGGTATATGCTTGTAATGGAATATTATTGTGCTATAAGAAATGATAAGCAGGATGATTTCAGAAAAACCTGGAAAGATTTACATGAACTGATGCATAGTGAAGTGAACAGAACTGGGAAAACATTGTACACAGTAACAGGAATATTATTTCATGAAGAACTGTGAATGACTTAGTTATTTTCAGCAATACAATGATACAAGACAATCCCAAAGAATTAATGATGAAGCATTATATTTGCCTCCAGAGAAAGAGCTGATATTGTTTAATTTACACTGAAGCATGCTATTTCTCACTTTAATTTTTTTCTTTTATTCTAATCTTCTTGTACAAAATTACTAATATGGAAATGTTTTACATAGCTGAACATGCATAACCTATATCAGGTTGCTTACCATCTCAGACAGGGAAAGGAAGTGTGGAAGGAATAGAATTTGGAATTCAAAACTTTAAATAAAAATATTAAAAATTTGAAAAAAGATCTTTGGAGAATCTGAAAACCATAACCTAGAGTCATGACTTCATAGAAAGCCTTCAAAGAATCTAGACTCCATATTTTAAGAAATTTTAAAAGAAAACGACCCACATCTCATCAAACCAGAGGACAAAATGGAAACATAAAGAATCCACTTATTACTTCCTGAAAAAAATTCCCAAGAGAAAACTCCCAGGAATGTTACAGTCAAAATTCAGAGCTTCCAAATCAAAAGAAAAATAGTGCAAGCAGCCAGAAGGAATTCACGTACTGAGTAACCACAGTTAGGATCACACAGATAATAGGCTTGCAACCAAGAATAATGTACCCAACAAAAATGACCATCATTCTCCAGGTGAAAAAATAGACCTTCAATGGAATACAGGACTTCCAAGCATTCCTGATTTAAAAAAAAAAAGAAAAGAGCTATGGAAAAACCTTTAAATATAAAGACAGGAGGAAAAAGGAGCATAAAAAAATATATGTGAGAGAGCAATCCTAAAGGACCAAACTGTTGACATTCTAATATGGGGAGACAATATATGCTTCCCTTCAGAACTCTATCATCTTCAGGGGTCATAGAAGGAGTTTAATTAGACAGAAAGTCTAGGAATGGGTTAGTTATGTTTTGATAATCTTTAAAAAAAGAAACGAAAGGGAGAAGAGGAATACACTGGGGAATTGGTAAGTGAGAGGCAGGGTAGTGGAAAATTATCTCACAATATCAGAGTGCACAAGTAAAAGTCTATGCAAACAAGTGTAGAAGGGAACTAGCAATGTGTGAACCTCGCTCTCATATGAACTAGTCAGAAAAAGGAAGAACACACACACACACACACACACACGCACGCACACACAAATATACACACAGTTGAACACAGCATTAGTTCTCAAACTTTTTGGTCTCAGAACCTCTCTACACTCTTAAAAAATTATTGAGGGCCTCAAAAAGCTTTTGTTTATGTGAGTTATATAAATAAATATCAAAACTGGTAAAGGTTTTAAATATTTATTGATTCATTTAAATTACAATAATGAACTTAATACATGTGGCCACAAATAACATTTTTGTGGAAAATAACTTAACAAAACAAAAAATGAGTGTGTTTTACATGTTTTTTTTAAAGCTTTTTAATGTCTGGGTTAATAGAAGACAGCTGGATGACTATCTCTGTTTCTGAATTCAGTATGTTGTAATGTGTTCCTTTTGGTTGAAGTATATGAAGAAAATATGGCTTTACACAGATATGTAGTTGGAAAAGGCAGGAGTATTTTAATAGGCAAACAATATCTTAATATTATTATGATCACTGTTTTGACCTTATAGAACCCCTGAAAAGGTTTCAGGGGCTCCCAGGGTTCTGTGGACCACCCTTTGAGAATTGTTGTAGTACAGAAATGCATTTCCTTTGATAGGGAAAGAGGAGCGCAAGGGAAGAAGAGAAAGGGGAAATAAGAGGGAAAATAGATTAAAGGAAGGATTTGTCTTATGGAAAACAAATTTTAACAGAAGAGAGTGAATTTTAAATAGTATCTTGAAAAGAAAGATAGGATGAGAGTGTGTTATTGGGTTCTGAGTGAGGGAAAGAGGAGACAGGAGAACAGAAGCAGATTACATGAAAACTAGAACACTGGTGCTGAGTCCATTTCTTCTCTCTCACTATCATCCTTTTTTCTTTATAAAGAGCTGGTGGGAAACAAAGATAATAAAAAATATAAGGGAATAAGATAGAGGAAAATACACAATCAACAATCATAACTGTAAACACGTATGAGATGAACTTACCCATAAAATATAAGACAGAAGAATGACCAGAATACAACAGAAGAATGACCAGAGCAGAATACAACAATAGATTGTTTATGGGCAAAACACTTGAATCAGAAAGATACAGAGTTAAAATAAGATGCAGCAAAATCTATTGTAAACCCACAGTAAAAATAGACAATTAAAAAAAAGTAAACAGGGAAACTATGTTTTGCTTAAAAGTGCCATAGGCAATGAATTATTGTCAATACTAAACATACATGTACTAAAAAATCATAGCATCTAAATTCTTAAAGGAAAATTTAAATGAGTTACAAGGAGAAATCAGCAATAAAACTATAATAGTAGGGAGGACCTGAATTTATTCCTCTCAGACAAAAATGAATTTAAACAAAAATAAAAAATAAGTTAAGGATCTAAGTAAAATTTTAGAAAAGTTAGATATGATAGCCCTCTGGAGATTATTGAATGAAAATAGAAAGGAATATGCATATTCTCAGCTGTATATGGCACCTTCACATACAAAAATTGAACTTGTATTAGAGAAAAAACAACCTGATAAACAAATGCAGAAAAGCAGAAATATTAAACACATGTTTTGTGGACCACAATGCAATAAAAATTGTATCAATAAAGAGCCACTGAAGAAATTATTAAAATTAATTGGAGACCATACAATTAATTCTAGAGAACATGTGATTCAAAGAACTAGTCTTATTAACAGTCAATCATTTTGTTAAAGATAATGATAAGGGTTAAAGATACCAAAATTTTAGGGGTGCTGCTAAAGAAATGCTTAGGGGAAAATTCATATCTCTAAAACACTTTTATTAGTAAAAGCAAATGAATGAATTGGGCACACAACCAAAAATTCAAACTAGAGAACCAACAAATTTAAAACCTTTAATTAAATACTAAAATATACATCCTTTAAAAAAAGAAAAAAGAAAGAAAAAAATGTGATGAATTAATAAATAAAACTAAGGACTGTTTAAAACAAATGAAATAGATAAGCTGATCATTGATTCTTAAAAAGAACACCAAATTATCAAAATAAAAAATAAAAAAGGTGAATTCACAACCAAGAAAGAAAAGAAATTATTAGGAACTGCTTTTCCCAATTACATGCCAATAAAACTGCCAAGCCAAGTGAAACACATAAACATTTACAATAATATAAAATGCCTAGATTAACAGAACAAGAAATAAAGGGCTTAAATAATCAAATCTTGGTAAAAAAAAAAAAAATCCAACCAGTCATAAATGAACTCCCAAAGGAAAAAAAGAACAATCCAGGAATCCTACCAATTTCCTTCAATGATACAGATACGATCTTGATACATAAACCAAAAAGAATCAAAACAGAAAAAGAAAACTATAGACCAATATCCCTAGTGAATATTAATAGAAAAAAGTATGTGAAATATTATCAAGGAGATTACAACAACGTATTATAAAGACTGTAGACTATGATTTATGCCGAAAATGCAGGACTACTCCAATATTAAGAAAACAATAGATATAACTGACAATAAGAATAAGAATAACAACAAAAATCATATGGTTATGTCAATAAATGTAGAAAAAATTCTTGACAAAATATAACATCCATTACTGTTTAAAAAAACAATAACAACTAGGAAGTATAGGAATAAACTTTTTGTTTATTTCTGTTTCTATCTCTAAAAGGTCTTTTGTTGAAGTGATATATGTCAAAAAAAAAAAAAAGAACTGTCATTATATGTAATAAGGCACAATTAGAGGACTTTCCAACAGGATCAAAGTTAAAGTAAGCTGTCTATTGCTACCATTACTATTCAATATAGTGCTAGATATACTAGCTATAGCAATAAGACAAGAAAAAGAAATTGAGGGAATAAACATCGGCAGAGAGAAACCAAAATCATCTCAGTTTGCAGATCCTTTCCAGCCCAATAGGCTGTGATCTTAATGACCTCCCTGTACTTGCCCAAAGTTGCAGAACTTTGACACTGTACAGTATCCCCTCTGTGAAACTGTTGCTTGACTTGGCTTTAATGATACTATATTCTCCTGGCTCCCTGATCTCTCCCACCACTCCTGTCTCTGCCTCCTTCGTTGGTTCTTCTTCTTCCTACCCTTTGAATGTAGGTCTTTCCCTTAAACGCTATTCTTAGCCTTCTCTTTTCTCTTATACTTTCCTCCTCTATGTAACACGTGCTGCAGCGTTCACAGGTCCATTGTTGTGAGGCCAAGAAGACAACGTGCCATATGGCATCTCAAGCTCTTCTCAACTTGACCCCTTCCCATCTTTCTAGTCTCCTTACATATTACCTCTCCCCTTTCATTCTACAGTCTTGCCATACTAGGCTATTTGTTCCCACACACAAACACACACAAAGTGCTTATCTTCTGTCATCTTGCCTTTTTGTCGGCTGTTCTCCGTGCTCTCCCTCCTCCCTTCTACCTCTTAGACAATTTCATTTCCTTTAAGATACAACTCAAACACCACTTTTTTAAAGAGGCCTTTCCTAGTCCCTGCTCTATTGCCTTCCTCTCAAATATTACCTTGCATCTAAATGTTTCATACATGTCATATATATCTATGCATGATTGTGTTACCTACCCTATCAAAAATACAAGCTCTTTGAAGTCAAGGATTTGTTTTGATTTTAATCCCCTGTTAAGCACAGGAAACAATTTATAAATGCTTGACTACATGAAGGCAGGGACTCATTGTCTTATTTAGTATAATACCTCCAGTCCCTGGTCCCATACCCAGTAGGAGTATAATTAAGACGAGTAGAATTTGTTGGATTTAAATTTGTGATGATGAGATGAGAGAATGTACATTTAAAAAAGAACCTGGAAAGGCATGACATGCCTTACAGATATAAGGAATTGTGATTGTTTGGCCCACAGTTAATCCAGATGTTTGGTCCTATGAATGCCAGACATGCAGATGTTTGCCTTAGTTTGGGGCTGCCTTGACCAGATGTTACAGTTTTATGAAAATAGGATCAGAGTCTATTAACACTGGGTCAAGTCTGGGTCTTCCATGGGGCAAATGCTTCCAACTCAAAATATCTTCTTTCTCCTTCCTCTTCTATGATGATTACTCACTCCTTTGCCAATCTCATTCTCACTTCTCTATAGCTGTTTTCCCAATTTTTATCCCAAGTACTGATCTCTTCTCCAGAATCCAGTCCCATATTTACAGCTGTCCACTTTAGCATCTCCACCTGAATGTCCCAGTATGTCCAAAACGGAATTTATCATCTTTCCCCCAAATCTGTCCCATTTCACAATTTCCACATTTCTAATCATGACAATTCCATTGTTCCCAGGCTCAAAATTTCCTGCAAATCTCCTCTTTTCTGTCACATCCGCTCACCACATTTTGCCAATTCTAATTCTATGATGTTTCTCATAGCTTCTTCTCTGTATCCGTTTTGCTTATAAAGATACAGTCTCTTCTTACATGTCTTTCTCTTCTTCAGACCAACTTTCTCCTGTCTCCTCCAAATTGTTAGTTTCCTGACCTCAGGGTCTTCTTTCCTGCTATCTTCCTCAAACTGTGAGTTCCTTGAGGGTAAGGTCCAGGTCTGCTCTCCTTCTCTCTCCTCTAGACTATAAACTCCCTGTGGGCAGGGATCAAAACTTTTGTTCTGTCTCCTTCAAACTGTGAGCTCCTTGAGAGCATGAGCTGAGTCTCTTTCTCTTGGACTTCTTCCTTACCACCAGAATAACCTGGCACAGAACTGGGCTTTGTCAAAGCAAGCACCCAAAGGAGAGGTGTGAGGGAGAGGGGGCCCAAAACCATTTGCTGAAAATGACAATAAGGCTAAACATCTTAAAAGGAAGACCAGAAATTTCAGTCAGAAACCATTGTCTGTATGGCAGATATTGAATAAGATTGGACTGGACAAGAGAGACAGAGAGAGAGAGACAGGAGAGAGAGACAGAGAGACTGACAGAGAGACAGAGACAGAAAGACTGACAGAGACAGAGACAGAGAGAAGAAACAGAGACAGAGGGAGACAGACAGAGAGAGAGCATAGACAGAGAGAGAGAGGAGACAGAGAGGGAGAGAGAGCAGAGACAGACAGACAGAGACAGACAGACAGAGAGAGCGAGAGAGAGAGGAGGGAGAGAGAGAGGAGGGAGAGAGAGAGGAGGGAGAGAGAAAGGAGGGAGAGAGAAAGGGAGAGGGAGGGGGAGAGGGAGAGAGAGAGAGAGAGAGAGAGAAACAGAAGCTAAGCTGCATAATTCACAAAGTCTTGGAGTCAGTAAGACCTGAGTTTACAAGCTGTCACAGAATTGCTATTGAGGGAAGTGAACTCCTCTTGGACTCCATTTTCGCATTTGTAAAGATAGATAGAGATGTATGAATGGATAGAAAGATAGAGCTATAAATTTATGAATAAAGAAAGACAGAGATAAATTAAGTATTTACTATGTGCTAGGCACAGTGCTAAATGCTAGAGAAACAAATTCAAGCGAGCAAGACAGTGCAGAGAGCTTACATTCCAAACGGAGAAAGCAACATATAGAGAGAGACTGTGAAAGAGTAGGGTGAACACGATATAGGGAGATGGCCAGAAAGTGAGCTGGAGGTCTAGTTCTCATCAAGATTTTGCAAAATCTCACCTCTCCGAACTCAGAGTGGTTCCAAGAGCAGAGTTCATTTCCATGGTTTGGAGATGGTCAAGTTTCATGAGCACCAAACATTTAAGAAAATAAAAATGTGGCCAGGGACAGATAGGGCATGGAAGGGGTTGGCTTTCTCCATAATTGGCACTATGAAGGCTGAGTAGCAGCCCTTGTTCTCCTCCCCTGCCTGATTTTCTCCTTTTGACTGCCTGACCTTTGAAAAACGAAAAATGAAAGAGACTGAGATTAGCTAATAGGAGATCCATAGCAGGGCAGCAGAAGCATAAGGAGACTGGAGAGTTCAGAGATCACTTTATCCAATCAGAGCATTAGTGTTACAGCTGCAAGGGGTTTTAGAAACATTCTCCTCTGACCTATTCATTTCTCCAAGGGGGATTCTGAGACCTAGAGAAAGAAAGAGACTTATCCAAGGTCACTCAGCAAGTGGAACTAGAACCCATATCCTCTTGGTTTAGTGTTTGGAGGCAGCTAGGTGGCATAATGGTTAGAGCACTGGTCTTGGAGTCAAGAGGACCTGAGCTCAAATCTGGCCTCAGACAAACTGTGTGATCCTGGGTAAGTCACTTAACCCAGATTGCCTCCAAAAAAAAAAAAAGGCATAATAGTGTATTTCTTGTATTCTGTCTACTAAAGCACATAGATTTAAAACTGCAAGAGCCCTTGGAGATCATTTAAGCCTGTCTCCAATTTTACAGGTCAGGAAGGAAAACTGAGGCCCAGAGAGGGTCTATAACATCATCATCATCATTAATGCATATTTATTAATTGCCTATTATGTTCTAGGCACTATGCTATGGAGTCTTTATTAATTATTCCAGATCCCATCTCC
Source organism: Pseudochirops cupreus (assembly GCA_028627135.1). NCBI lineage: Eukaryota > Metazoa > Chordata > Mammalia > Diprotodontia > Pseudocheiridae > Pseudochirops > Pseudochirops cupreus. The sequence goes on along the minus strand of CM053583.1, from coordinate 54,738,693 downwards.
TGTCCTGGGGTCCTCTTTTGTATAATGAAAGGATTGGGCTAGATATAGAGTCTTTGTCCTAGGGTCTACAGACTTCCAAGGGGCCCCTGCACAGATTTCAGGGAGTCTCTGAACTTGGATGAGAAAAAAATTACATCTTTATTTCAATAAAAGGAGGTTTCTTTTGCAATCCTGTATATTTGATTCTATGCATTGAAAAACATGATTCTGAAGAGGGTTCCCTAGGCTTCACCAGATTGCCAAAAGGTATCAAAAAAAAAAAAAGGTTAAGAATTCTTGGATTAAGTGTATTCTCATACAGCTACCAGCTCTAACTCTAGTCCTATGGCAGCAGAAATTGGACCTAGGTAGAATAGTCATAGGGAGCTAGATTTTTGTTCAGTGTAAGAAAACACTTCCTAATATGCAGAATTGTCTGGAAATGCAATGGCAGTTGCATCAGGTAGTAAGTTCCCCATCACTGGATGCTCCCAAGCAGAGGCCAAATTACTCCCTGAAAAGGAGGCTCAGTGGGCATTGATGCCCTGGAAGGGAAGTGGAGTTGGATACTCATTAGTCTAATGGCCCTTTCAGCTCTGAGAGTCAGCGTTTCTGAGGGTGGACAGGGAGGGTGGGAACACATTCGGAAGGGACTGTGGTCACTGAATAACTGGAGAAAACCGTAGCTGGCCTAAGTAGCTCCTCTGAAAGAGCTCTGAGGATCAGTCCCCTTTGCAGGTTGAGAATATTATTGGGTTTCTGGGGCTCTTTCTAGACATGGAAAGTTCTCCCCCCACACCAGCACCCCAGCCCATCTGAATCTGATGAGGTTTATGGGGGGAAAAAAAAACAAAAAAGAGAGAGTCCATGATGCCATCATGGGGAACCTCCCACTCACATCCCTGTCCATGGGTTTGCCCTGCATGCCAGCTGTTGGCTTGGGTGACGGCTTCATGTTTGCTACACCCAGCTGCCAGGGGAACTGGAGATGACTTCAGCCCTCAGTGTCATGGTTCACACTTTGCTCACACACACATGCTGCCCATGAGTGTCTCATGGAAACTGTGCTGAGGCCAGTTTTCTGGCCTGCCTGGGCCCTGAGGCCCTGAGCTAACTTCCTGCAGTCCTTGCCAGAGCAATCCTCCCAACAGTCTGCTGTCAGGACATGGTTCCCCTGCTCAAGAACGAGTCGTGGCTCCCCATCATCAAAGCCAGAGAATCTCATATACCAGAGATGTTTTGAAGGTCAAAATGGAAGGACTCGATAACTGATCAGATATGGGAAATGAGAGAAAGTGAAGAGTCAAGGATAATGTGTAGGTTGCAAGTCTGGGTGATTGGCAGGAGAATGGGTGCCCTAATAGTGATCAGGAAGATTGCATACTGAGAAAGTTTTTGCAGAAAGATAAATGGACATAGTGAGTTTAAGGAGTCTATGGCATACCCAATTCAAGGGTCTTGATCTAGAATTATCCAGGCACTTGGAGATGAGGGAAGTTAGTGCTGCACAAATAGATTTGAGAGTCATCTGCATGGAGATGATCATTGAATTCAGGGAGTTGATGAGGTGAGCAAGTGAAATAGCATAAAGAGAGAAGAGAAGAGGGCCCAGGACAAAGCCTTGGGAGACACCCATACTGAATGGGTATGACCTGGATAGGGATCCTGCAAGGAGACTGGGGAGTAGTCTGACAGGTAGGAGGAGAACCAGGAGGGAGTGGTTTCCCAAAACCGTAGAGAGAAGAGAGTATCAAGGAGAAGAAAGAAGGTGAAAGGCTGTAGAGACGTCAAAAAGAATGATGGTTGAGAAAGGGCCATCAGATTTGGGAACTGGGACATCATTGATATCTTTGGACAGAGCAGTTTCCATTGAATTAGGAGGCCAGAAGCTGGATTGTAAGGAGTTTAGAAGAAAGTAGGGAGAGAAAAAGTGGAGGTATTCATTGTAGGTGGCCTCTTCAAGGAATTTAGCCAGGAGGGGCAGAGGAGATGTAGGATGATAGCTAGTGGGGCTAGAAGGATCAAGTGAGGGTTCTTGGAGGGTGGAGGAGTTGTGGGCATGCCTGAGGCAGTAGGAAATGAGCTGAGACAAGGAGAGATTGCAAATTAGTGAGAGTGGAGATCACGGAAGAGACAAGGAGGAGACAAATGGAATGGTATCGCTTGAAAAAGTAGAGGGGTTAGCCTTAATATAGAGTAAGGCCATGGCATTATGTGAGCCAGGGTGAAAGAGGAGAGAGTGACAGAAGTTACCTGAGTAATAGGAGATGAGGAAGAGGGGAGAAGAGGGAGCGCTTGGCGAATGGCCTCCATTGGAGGCCCATTGAGGTGAAGAGCCTTGTCCAGTCACACCAGTAACAGAGCTGCTGGGAAACTGTTCAGTGAGTCAAATCTGCCCCTCTACAACTTCCCCCGGTCATTCCTGGTTCTAAAATAATACATCCGATCCCTCCTCCATTGCCAGACCTTCAAATGGTTTGAGACTATGACCTTTGCCTTTCTCCCACTTTCATCCATTCTTCAGGTTAAATATCCCCAATTCCATCAGCTGATCCTTGAGTGACATCGTTTTGAGAATCTACACCCTCCTCCCTTTCTTGGGATGTGCTCCAGCTTATTAAAGCTGAAATGTGGTCCCTGAACTGAACGCAGTGCTCCAGATGTGATTCTATGACAGAGGGGAGAGGCAATGTTCTAGGAAGTATTTCTCCATTAATGTCCAGAAAAAGAGAAATGGTTGTCCCCATCTCCTCTGCATAGGTGAGAGCCCCCCTGAGTCAGTAAGGAGCCATATTTACTCCCTTTCATCTTTTTAACAAAAGGCAAAAACACTGGATTCACAACGAGAAGTCCTGGCCTTAAACCCTATCTCTACCACTTATTATGTGATCTTGAATAAGCCCCTTGCCCTCTCTTGGCCTATTTTCTCCTCTTCCTTTAAAAAACCGATAGATCGAGGGGTGAGGAGGATGGGAGCAGATTATCTCTACTGTCCCTTTCAACTCTGGGTCTCATGATTCTAAATTCTTCCCAAAGTCTTTTAACATGCAGGTAATCTGATTCTATGATTAGAGCCTATGGGTAGCCTAACTCAAATGCCTGATCCACCTTGCTCAGTCAGTCCTTCCTTGATATCTCCCCCATCCCTCAGGGACTGGTTTTCAGGAAGCATGGTGATAGAGAAAGAATATTTGATATCAGAGACTTTGGTTTCAATTCCTCTTGGTTTTGTGGCTTACTATCTACTTGTACACCCATCTTCATGAGTTTAAATCCAGCCTTAGACACTGGCTGTGTGACCCTGGGCAAGTCATTTAACCCTGTTTGCCTCAGTTTCTTCATCTGTAAAATGAGCTGGAGAAGGAAATGGCAAACCATTCCAGTATCTTTGCCAAAAACATAAACCCAAATGGAGTCACAGAGAGTCACACAACTGAAAACCAACTCAAGCACATACATACTTATAACCTTGGACAAGTCACAACCACTCTGAGGTTTACTTTTCTCCTCTATAAAACAAGAGGAGAAGATGGGGAGAGGGGAGAGCAGTGTTGGATCAGAGATCTCTAAAATCCTTTCCAGCTCTAAATCTTTAATACTAAAATCCCATGGGAATGTTACTGACCCCTGTGCCTTTGCCCCTACCCCATGACACAATATTCACAAGTTCTTTCTCAAGACAATGCCTTGAGGTAGTAGTGGGAATTTGTGGTGAAGTTTTCTACTGAAGAAGGACCTTATTCTAGTCTTCATGTAGGGGGTACAATCTCTACCTGTTTCTAGGATCAACCCTGAACACCTGGACGTTGTATCCAGGAGGGTCTTCAGAGAATCTATAGCCAAATTTCTAGAGATACCGAGGCCCAAAGAGAGGAAGCAACTTAGTCTTAGAGGATTGAAAGATAGAAGGTCCATATGGGATCATGGCACCCAACCTCCTCATTTGACATGAGGAAACTGACACTCAGAAAGTGAGTAGCCCAAGAACCCACAACCAGTTGGTAGAAAAGGAGGGCCTATAACCCAGTTCTCTTAATGCCCAATTCTTTCTTCCTTTTGCTTTCAATCCAGAAACCCAGGAAGAAAAGGAAAGAATTCTCAAGCCTACCTTTCTCTGTGGCCATTCTTGGGGCTCTGGTCTTATATTTTCTCTCTCGGGATGATCTTAGAGTCTGGGCATCAGTTCCTCGTTCTTCCTTAGAGATTCTCTGAAAGAAGGCCATACCTCCAGGTCTCTGTTCTTGCTACCTTTTATTTGATGTAAAAGATCACTGAGGGAAGACTTCCTGGAGGAAGCTCACTCTATTTTGCATCTACTGCCCTGCCTGGTTTCATCAACATGGAATAAGATGCCCCTCCCAGGATAAGCTTCTCCCTTCTAGAGTCACCGCCAAGCTGCTAACTCAAGCCTTAATTGACACCACCTCCTCAGTCTCCTCTCCCCTCTAATTGGAGAGCTGGAAGGTGGAGTATCAAACTCCTCCCAATGCTTTCCTATAGAGGACAGAAACTGGGCTCTCTCAGCTCACCTTACTTTGCATCTGCTTCCCTCTCTGATTTAAAATCCGCATAACAAAATACTCCCAGTACCCGGCTCTCTCCCACCCCCGCCATCCAAACCCCACGCCACCACCCCTTTCCTGCCTCCTTTCCTGGATTGTCTCTCCCTTTAGTAAGCTCATTGAGGGTGTTTCTTTTTATTAGTTGCATCTCTGGCGCTTAGCACAGTGCCTAGCCACTATTTATTAAGTAGGAGCTTGATAAATATTTATTGGATTGGGGAAGACAGGACAGAGGTGGGCCTTGAAATGTTGGATTATTGTCAGCACCATCTGGCCACTGGACTACTGAGTTTACCCTTCCTACTTCCGATACTCTTCCTCTCTCAGTTCTCTCTGCCCAACCCAGACTCTTTCCACCCTTCAAGGACCACTTCTATTTTACCTCCTCCCAAAAGCTCTTTCCAAATATTCTTTTCTCTTCCCAAGAACCAGAAGACCAAGGTTCAAGTACTTTTTACTAGCTTGTTTAGAACCCTGTAATTCAGTCAATAAGTATTTATTAAGCATCTCTGTGTCAAGCACTGTGAAAAGGACTAACAAAGATAGTCGCTGCCCTTAAGGATCTCACAAATCTAACAGGGGAGACAACATGCAAACATGTGCACAAACAAGCTATATTTTTACAGGATAAATAGGAAATAATCAACAGAGGGAAAACACTAGAATTCAAAGGAATGGGGAAAGTCTTCCTATAGAAGATGAGATTTTAGCTGGGATTTAAAGGAAGCCAGGAGCAAAAGATAAGAAGAGAGACCACGGGAGATAGAGAAAACACCCAGAGCCAAAAGGTGGATCGTCTTGTTCAGGGAACAGGCTAGGGTCACTAGTTCCACCCTCTAAGCCTCAGTTTCCCTATATCATATCTAATGAAAACCCTGCTACACTAGGTGACAAAATTCCTGGATTCTAGCACTGACTAGCTTGCTAGTTACCACTGCTGGCTGGCTGTGTTACCTTTGAGTCATTCAAGCTCTCATAGCCCCACTGAGTTTACCAGTTTACCAATGAGTAAGCCAGGAACAAAGCTATCTCCTTCCTTCCTTTGTCAGACACCATAGCTAGGTTTCAGTAGCCACCAAAGGTCTCAAAGTTCCACTAAGATGACAAGAAGTTGCCAACAAGTTGGTAAAGAAGGACAAAGTCCCCATGAATAAGCCTGGGAAAGGCTGGGGCAAGACTGAAAAGAAGACACGTTCCAAGGGGAAACTTCTGGGTCAAGGTCAGCAATTACATTCTGTCTGACAAAACTTCCAAGGACCAATTCTACGAAGTCGCATCAAATGTCATCTCATAGAGAAACTGAAGACAGAAGGAAATCTGGCCCCAGAAGCCCTCCAGGATCTGCTCAACAAAGCCTTGTTAAGCCGGTTTCCAAACACAGAACCCAAGAGCGGTCCTAGCCCAGGAATACCATGAGTGGAGATTTTCCAGCTGGCGGTAGATGTATGTAGGGAAGGTTCAATCATCTCATCACTTTCATAGGATTGAGTGATCATAGGCTTACAGCTGGAAGGGACCTCAGGGGTCAACCTTCCTCCCCTCTCCAGTAAAGCTGGAATGTCATCATTGTAAGAGAACAAAAATAAAATTATTGAATCTACAGCAAAAGAGATACCAATTCTCTAGAGTCTTTGAACGTCTGATTCCCTCATTATCTGCTCGGTGAGAATGAGCCCCTTAAGGACAAGGACTGTGGTTTGGTTTGGTTTTTCAGCATTTTCCTCTTTATTATTATGATCTTGGCAAAGAACAACAAACAGGAGCATTTCTCCACTCAAAGAAGAGGGGGAGAAAGAGGGCAATGTTTAACCATGACTTTTACTTACAGGTTGTTGCATTTTTTTTCTAAGTATATTTCAAATGTGACATAGTAGTTTCCATACTGCCCTGCTTGTCCAGGGGCTGTGTCTTGCTCACCCCTGACTCCCCCTTCTTAGCTCCACACAGGGTCTGGCACAAGTTTCTGCTGTCTCCCCTCCCCCAACTCCCAACTTTTGATCTACTGGGAGGATCTAATATTCTGAGGGGCACTGGGAGATGATAACCTGCCTGTCTGAGATGCTTAAAGGTTCTGATTTTTACTGTAACCTCTGCTCAACTCCCTCCTTTTCTCACTACCAAGATGAGATGCACAGATTCCTATGGACTTGGAATTGGAAACTGGAGGGTTTCCACTACTGGAACTCCAGTGAGAAGTTAACCATCATTATCAGTCAGAGGATCACAAAATACTGGAACTGAAATCTACTTTTAAAATCATCCAGTGCAGCCCCCTACTCTAAATTGGTCATTTTACAATTGGGGAAACAGGCTCAGAGAAGGGATGGAAAACAACCAAAGTTCAAAGAGTTAGGAAGAGGACCTAGTCATCTGGCTCCAAGTTTGGGATTTAAACTGGGAAATTGAGGTAAAGAAGGAAGAGATTTAGCCTTGCTTGCCAGAGGTATCTATGGGACTTAATTCTTTCCCACAAGGGCAGGAGACAGGCACTTTATTGATTGTGGAGGGGAAAAGGAAGAGGAGGGGCAGGCCAGAGAGGGAGGTAATGTCTGAGAAATTTTCTCTCAACTTCAGAAGATAGGTCTAAGTAGGCTCTTCTTGAAGCCAAGTTCTTGGGTGGAGTATGAGCTGGACCTTCCCATAAAAGTCCCTTTGCTTAGTCTACCCTGTGAGGGCTGGGGGTGGGGGGGGGATCACCTGGGTAGGATGACCACAATTATCTTCTCTATCCCAGCTCCAACACCCCTATACCCTCCAACCCAAACCCCTCTTCTTCTTGTCTCCCCTCTCATCCTCACCCACTCCCCCCCACCATGAAATCTGACCTTTGCTGAATCAGGCTGCCTCTCTCCAGGGGCTGTCTGAGGAACATCTGTTCAGTTACCAGCTGCTGGGCCTCTTCCTGATCAGTGGCTCTTTCTCCCTCTCTCTCTTTCTGGACCATGTGCAGCAGGCCCTGCCAGGATTACAGATCCTAATTCCTCCCCACAGATCTTATTCCTTCTTACAGCCAGAGCAGTCTGGAGGGGTCTGGGGCCAGGACGACTGGAGAAAGGAGTGGGGGGGAACAGCAAGGGAGGTTTAATGATGCTGAGAAGGCTCCACCAACCTGAATCTGTGAGAAGATGGTCACTCTTGCCATAGAAGCCTAGTGTGGCAGCCCCAGCCCTCCCCTCCTTCCATAGTGTGCTGCCAGGAAGAGGATAGAATGATTTTTTTTTTTTTCAGATTTGGAGCCAAAAGCCTACCTTTGAATCCTTGCTTTGGCTACTTACAATTATGGGCAAATCACTTCTATTTCCTTGACTGTGAAATTAGAAAGTTTGACCAGATGATAACTAAGGCACATTCCAACACAAAAATCTTGGGATTTTCTCATTGTTCTCCCCTTTCACATATGAGGAAACTGAGGCTCTGATCATTTCCCCCATCCAAGGTCACAGTGATTTTGTAACAAAATCGGGGGCTCAAAACCATATCTCCAGACGAAAGAGTAGACCTTGTATTCCCGAAAGACACTGGCTTTGGGATGTTGACCTCTGACATCTCTGGTAGGGCAGGTCCCAGTCCAGCAGAACCCAGCTCCTCTTCACTGGATTCTTCCACTCATTGTAAAGAGTAAAAGCTGACCTCTTGTAATGTTAATGGCATATAAGATCTTTCCCGCTCATTAAAAGACCTCATGTGGAGCCCATTAAGGGAAGCTTGCTTAGCAGGAGGCTTGCTTATAGGAAAGCTTTCACACCTTCTGCTAATTTCTAATTAGGCACTGAATCAGGGCCAGCCAGGGCTCAATGGTTAGAGCACTGAATCTGAAGCCTTGGAAGCCCTGAGTTAAAATCTAAAAATCTGGTCTAACGAAGAACCCAGTCAATCTGAACATTGGAGTTGGCTGGGTTCTTCGTTACCTCCCACGGTTGTTGTAAGGATCAAATGAGGTTATATTTGTAAAGTGTTTGCAAACCTTAAAGCACTATGTGAATGCAAATTAATATTCACATATATTATCATGAATGCTATTATTATTGTCATTCCACTATACCTCATTTGGAGAGGGAAAGAGCAGGAAAAGGTAACTGTTATTGTTTCTTTCATCTCTAAATCCTGGCATGCCAAATATCTGAGTGCCAGGGTGTGGGCTTCTGAGAGAACCAAGGTGTAGGCTACAGGAGACATGGTGACCAGCATCTGCTGGTGCCATGTATGGCTGAACAACAAACCAAGAGGAGTCAGCCGAGCTAGTCTCCCGCACACATACAAGGTTCATTTCAGCTTTCTCCTGCTCTCCCCCCAGCTCTCCTCTCAGTCTATGTGAGTCCTGAGTCTTCTTCTGGGGGTCAGGGAAGGGGATTTAGAACTGTAATTTCATTTTTTTTAATTTTTTTTAAATTTTATTATAGTTTGCATCATTCATTTCCACAAGATTTTGAGTTACATATTTTCTCCCCATCTTTCCCCCACCCACCGCCCCAAAACAGCCATCCCAGTGTGTCCCCCCTCCCCCAGTC
>CM053583.1:54696340-54729144 GCA_028627135.1 Pseudochirops cupreus | reverse complement strand
CTTTGTGTGCATTTTGGAGTTCTAGGATTGGTTTAGAGTCCTGTTTTATGGGTATTTTGGGGTGGCTATGTGAGAGCTGCGATATGTTGCTGCTGCTACGCCGCCATCTTGGCTCCGCCCCCTAGAACTGTAATTTCATTAGTGTGGGGGAACTCCCAGCATAGACGCTCCCTCCACTAATGCTGATTGGGCAATTCCTCTGTAACTTCAATTCCACAGATTTTTATTATGCATCTGCTACATGCTAGGCACTATTCTAAGCACTTGGGACACAAAAAGAAGTCAAAGATAGTTCCTGCCCTTTAGGAGCTTACAGTCTAATGGGAGAGATGGCATGTAACCAAATACAGACAAGGCAAGCTATATACAGGCTAAATGTTGTTGCTTGTCCTTTGTCCTTGAAGAGGACCGTGGCATCAGGAGGGTGATGCCATGACTTGCAGGTATCAATGGGATTAAGAGGGGTTAGGGAAGGCTTCCTGGAGAAGGTGGGATTTTAGTTGGCACTGAAAGGAAGCCAAGGAGGCCAACAGTTAGAGTGGATGAGGGACAGTATTTCAAGCATGGGCAACACCAGGAGAAAATGCCCAAAGCTGAGAGATGGAGCGTCTTTCAGTCTTAAAAAGTTGTCTGGGGTACCGATTAGGTGACTTGTCCACAGTCACAATCCAACTCATCAGGATGCCAAGGCCACTCCTTCATTCACTATACCAGACTGCCTCTGTCTATGCCTTTCCTTGGGGGATCAATCAAATTCTCCTTGCCTCCAGACAGGTTCTCAGGCTATTTGTGTAAATGCTTCATATATGTGAATTTTATCTCTCCAGACTGTGAGCTCCCTGTGAGCAGAGCCTGGGTTCTCTTCTCATCATATGTTCCCCTTAGTAATCTAGCTTAATCATGAGGAAAACAGAAAGGTAAAGTGCTAGGGAGTGATAGAAAAAAGGTTTTAGGAAAAAGTAGTTAGTCCTTTTGCTCAGGGGAAATGGAGGACAGATCAAGCTGCCACGAGGGAAGGAGAAGTCAGCCCTCTCCTTGGGATCCTTAATTGTCTTTTTTTTCCCAGGGAAAGAATCCTCTGCAACTATTTCAAAAGTCCTGGTTTGCCAGTGCCTGTACAACCTCAGATGAGGACTACCTGTCTTGAGTTCCCCATTCCTGAAGGTCTTCTAGTGGTGCCTAAGATCTCTTCCAGCTCTGGCTCCAAGGTCCTCTTTCAGACTACTTCACAGTAGCTCAACCTTGTGGTCCATTAAAAACTCTAGATTTTTTTTCTCAACTGTTATCAACCATACTTCTCCTATATGGTATTTGAGAAACTGATTTATTTTAAACCCAAGTTCCAAACTTTACATTCATCCCTATTAAAGTTCACCTTATTTGATTTAGCCCATGGTGCTAATTGCCATATTTCTGCCCTCAGGTTTTCCTTAGAAATATATATATTCTTAATATACAAAGCTACTCCACTCTTCTCCCCTCCCCCCAATCTATTCTATTCCTTTTGAATACAGCAAACCCTTCCAGGCACAGGAAACTCCATAGCTAACCAGACAGATCATTGCATTTTGAAGGCAGCTCTCCCTGTTAGGAAATTTCTCCTTATACAAAGTGATAACTGTATTACCAGTTGCTAGGGATGTTTTATAAGGGATGTCCTGCTGAAATATGGCTTGGATTATGTGGCCTGTGAGGCCTGACAGGCGGCAGTAGATGGCAGACAGGGCAAGCTAGACTTGGATTGATATATCATTCTGTGCAACCTATGATGTGGCCCAGAAATCCAAACTGTGTTTCATAAATGTGGTAGGCTCATATTAGGCCATGAACAAACATGAACTTGGTTGCATAGTAAAAAAAAAAAACAGCTGGTACAGGCTGGCGGAGATCTGTCCTGGTAAATGATCCATGTTCCCCTGGATTCCCTTCCTTGGATGGGACATCTTTGGGGAGCACTTGTGGGTGCCCTGCTGCCTCTGAGGGAATTCCTCAGACCCAACAGAAATATCCTTCATGTTATTTTCACCTGGGGTTAATGAGCAGATTTGAGAAGTCTGGAGGAGCCAGACTCAACAAAATCAGCTGCTTGACTTGAGGCCTGTGGGACCCCTCCTAGAACAATATACCATTTTCTTATCCAGCTGTTCACTTCCCAATCTGCCTTTCTCTTTCAAATCCTCTTCCCATCAATAAGTGTCAGGGATGAAAATACCACATATGACTCAAAGATCAAGGTGAAAAAATGTTTTCCAGGTTTCTTCTAGGGGTATCCTTCATTCCCAGATGAATCAACTGAAATGTATAGTGGTTATCTGTTTGACAGCTTTTAGGAAGATGAACTGTCCTGGACACATTCCTTAAGAAAACAGGCAGGCAACCTCTCACTTTCTACCAAAATGCAATCATCAAGGAGGAGCCAAGATGGCAGAGTAAAGGCAGGAACTTGTCTGAGCTCTCTCAAATTAACCTCTAAACAACTTGAAAATAATTTCTCAAAACAAATTTTGAAGCAGTAGAACCAACAAAAGGATGGGGTGAATTTTCCAGTCCAATATAACTTAAAAGGTTGACAGGAAGTCTGTCTCATTGGAGTGAGAGAGGAACATATTCCCACACAGGATATATCCAGCAAGCCAGCAGCAGCCTTTGAGAGACTGAATTACGGCAACTTCCAGAGCTCTCAGGCCACAGATGATAAGGGGGTTAAACAACTGCTCAGAAGGAGATTACAGAAGAGCCTTGGCTAACATTGGGGGCAGGACTCTGTTGCATTATCCATGGTGGTTCTGGATGTCAGGAAGAGGAGACACACCGCCAAGGGTAGCAACCCTGAACAAGGTTCCAGGGCAGAAAAGAGTATATGTGTCACTCAAAGACCAGAGCAAAAACCAGGAGAGCAATGATCACACCTCTCCTTAGATCATACCACCTTGGAAGAACTGAAAACTTACAACCCCCCAGAACTAGCTCTGAAAAAAAGCAGCACAGAAAACCTGAAGCTTGGGACGGTGCCCTTGCTCCTGGAGCCCAATTTTAACACAGAGCTAAAAGTAAAAAAAAAAAAAAATAAACTGGAAAATGAGCAAACTACAGAAAAAAATCTGACCATAGACAGTTACTGTGGGGAGCCAAGATGGAGGGGTAGAAGCACAAATTTGGCATGGGCTCTGGCTCCAACCACTTCCAATATATGTAAAAAAAAATTAAACAAACTTTAGAGCTATAGAACTCACAAAGTGACAGAGAGAAAAAAATCTCCCACTGAAGGCAGCCTGGCAGGCCAACAGGAAAGGTGTATCACAGCGTGCTGGGAGCCAAGTACAGTCCTACACGAGCCACATGGTTTTGGCCCCAGGGCAGCCCCATCCAGTGGCAGCCAGAGCAGACTTCAGATGCCAAGAGCAGCTGTGGCAGTTTCCAGACTTCTCAACACATAAACAGCAAAGAAAAAGTAAAAGGTCAGTGTGGAAATCTGTTGAAACAGGGGAGGATGGAAGAGCATGGTCCAACCCCTGACCCTGGGGCAAGAAGCAGCTGAGGCATGGCAGCTGTGTAGCCGCCACCCCATAGCTGCTGCAGGAGCTCCTGGCCTGCAGATTGAAGGGGAACCAAGCAAACATTCAGAGGGTAATTGCTCTTGCTTTAACCTGCTTGGATCTGGATCATAATCTTGGGTGGTGGTCCTGGGCTGTGTGACCAGTGAGTCAGAGCTTGTAGCTCCAGCAGCTGCAAAAACCCCAGAGATTTGGGACAAAGCTCTTTCCCTTCTGGAAGCAGAGTTCTACTGTGGCAAAGAACTCAAAAGTCAAATAATTGACTGGCAATATGAGGAGAGGAAGCACAAACAGACCATAGAATTCTTTTTTAGGGGACAAAAAGGATCAAGGCATGGAGCAGGAGCAAGACAGTAAATGAACAGTGAATGAACAGAGACTTTTGAACTGTATCAAAAGCCTCCAAGAAAAATATGAATTGGTTATAGGCCATGGAGGAGCTCAGGAAGGATTTTGAAAATCAAGTAAGAGAAATGGAGGAAAAATTGGGAAAAGAAATGAGAACAATGCAAGAAAATCATGAAAAGCAAGTCAACAGCCTGTTAAAGGGGACCCAAAAACATATTGAAGAAAATAGCACCTTAAAAAATAGACTAACTCAAATGACAAAAGAGGCTCAAAAAGCCAATGAGGAGAAGAATGCCTTTAAAAAACCAAATTTGCCAGATGGAAAAGGAATTTCAAAAATTCACTGAAGAGAATAACTCCTTCAAAATTACATTGGAGCAATTGGAAGCTAATGACTTTATGAGAAATCAAGATACTATTAAACAGATCCAAACATATGAAAAAATAGAAGGCAATGTGAAATATCTCACTAGAAAAACCACTGACCTGGAAAATAGATCTAGGAGAGATAATTTTAAAATTATTGGACTACCTGAAAGCCATGATCAAAAAAAGAGCCTAGACACCATCTTTCAAGAAATTATCAAGCAAAATTGTTCTGATATTCTAGAACCAGAGGGCAAAATAGAAATGGAAATAATTCACCAAACACCTCTTGAAAAAGATCCCCAAAAGAAAACTCCTAGGAATATTATAGCCAAATTCCAGAGTTCCCAGGTCAAGGAGAAAATACTGAAAGCAGTCAGGAAGAAACAATTTGAGTATTGTGGAAACACAATCAGGATAACACAAGACCTAGCAGCTTCTACAATAAGAGACTGAATGGCTTGGAATATGATATTCTGGAGGTCAAAGAAGCTAGGATTAAAACCAAGAATTACATACCCAGAAAAACTGAGTATAATGCTACAGGGGAAAATATGGTCATTCAATGAAAGAGAGGATTTTCAAGCATTCTTGATGGAAAAACCAGAGCTGAACAGAAAATTTGACTTTCATACAAGAAGCAAGAGAAGCATGAGAAGGTAAACAGGAAAAAGAAATCATAAGGAACTTATTAAAGTGGAACTATTTACATGTATTTACTACATGGAAAAATAATAATTGTAACTCATAAGACTTTTCTCGGGATGAGGATAGTTGGAGGGAACGTGTGTGTGTGTATGTACATATACATATACATATACATATACATATATGTGTATAAGTATGTATAGGAGGGTATGTGTGTATAGAAATATATATGTGTGTGTACATGTGTATACATGTATACATAGACAGAAGGCACAGGATGAGTTGCATATGAAAGGATGATATCTAAAAAAATAAAATTAAGAAGTGAGAGAGGAATTTGTTGGGAGATGGAAAAAGGAAGAGATAGAGTAGGGTAAATTATCTCATATAAAAGAGGCAAGAGAAAACTGTTGCAATGGAGAGGAAGAGCAGGAAGGTGAAAGGGAATGGGACAACCTTATTCTCATTGAATTTGGCTTAAGGAGGGAATAACATACACACTCAATTGGGTATCTTACCCTACAGCAAAATAGGGGAGTAGGGGATAAGAGGGTGGATGATAGAAGGGAGGGCAGATTGGGGGAGAGGGTAGTTAGAAGCAAATATTTTTTAAAAGGGATAGGGTCAAAGGAGAAGATAGAATAAGTGGGGGGGGGGGACGGGATAGGATGGAAGGAAATACAGTTAGTCTTTCACAATATAACTACTATGGAAATGATTTGGGTAACTACACATGTACAACCTATATTGAATTGCTTATCTTTTCAGTGGGGCAGGTGAGGAGGGAAGAAGAGGGAAAAATCTGGAACACAAAAGTTTTAAAAACAAATGTTTAAAAAAATTTGTTTTTACATGCAACTGGGAAATGAGACATATAAGCACTGAGATATAGAAATTCATCTTGCCCCATTAGAAAGTTAGGGGGTGATGGAGGAGGATATAAGAGGGAACAGAGTGGGGGAAGGTGTATTCAGTAGGCTTGCTATTTTGGGGTGGGGTAGGGTAAAGATGGGGAGAAAAAACTGTAAATAAAAATCTTGTGGAAATCTATGTTGAAAACTAAAAATAAATTAATTAAAAATACAAAAATAAAAAGAAAGTTACTGTGGTGATAGGGAAGAGCAAAACACAAATTCACACACAACACAATAATGTCAAAATGGCTACATCCAAAGCCTCAAAGAAAAATATGAATTGGTCTCAGACCCCAAAAGAATCACTGGAAGAGCTCCAAAAGGATTTAAAAATTAAATAAGAGAGACAGAGAAAAAATTGGGAAAAGAAATGAGAGTGATGCAAAAAAATCATGAAAAAAGTCAATAGCTTGGTAAAGGAGACACAAAAAAATACTGAAGAAAATAATATCTTAAAAAACAGAAGAAGAGGGAGGGGGGGAAATTTGCAACTCAAAAGCTTGTGGAACTGAATGTTGTAAACTAAAAGCAAATTGATTAAAAAAAAAAAAGAACTGTTCAAATGGCAAAAGAGGCACAAAATTCACCAAAAAGAAGAACTCCTTAAAAAGCAGACTTAGTCAAATGGAAAAGGAGGTACAAAAGCTCACTGTAGAAAATAATTCCTTAAGGAGTGGATTTGGGCAAATGGAATCTAATGACTCTATGAGACATCAAGAAACAATAAAACAGGGGAGGCTAGGTGGCACAGTGAATAGAGCACCATCCCTGGAGTCAGGAGGACCTGAGTTCAAATGTGACCTCAGATATTTAACATAAAAACTAGCCTGTGACCTTGGGCAAGTCACTTAACCCCAACTGCACTCCAAAAAAGCAACAAAAAAAAAAGAAGAAGAAACAATAAAACAAAAACAAAATGTGAACTATTTCATTGGGAAAACAACTGAGCTGGAAAATAGATTAAGGAGAAATAACTTAAGAATTATTAGACTACCTGAAAGCCATGATCAAAAAAGAGCTAATATCATATCTCAAGAAACCATTAAGGAAAACTGCCCTGATATCCTAGAACTAGAATGTAAAATGGAAATTGAAAGAATTCCCTGATCACTTCCAGAAGGAGATTCAAAAATGAAACCTTCCAGGAATGTTATAGCCAAATTCCAGAACTCCCAAGTCAAGAAAATATTGCAAGCAGTCAGAAAGAAACAATTCAAATATCATGGAGCCACAGCCAAGATAACACAAGATTTAGTAACTTCTACATTTATAGGATCAGAGGGCTTAGAATATGATAGTCCAGACAAAGGAGCTAGGATTAAAACCAAAAATCATTTGGAAAATGATATTTAATGAAATAGAGGACTTTCAAGCATTCTTGATGAAAAGACCAGAGCTGAAAAGAAAATTTTACTTTCAAATACAAAACTCAACAGAAGCAGAAAAAGGTAAACAGGAAAGAAAAATCATAAAGGATTCAATAAGATTAAATTTACATTCCTACGTGGAAAGATGATACTTGTAACTCCCAAGAACTTTATCATTATTAGGGCAGTTAGGAGGAGTATACATAGACAGGGAGCACAAGCGTGAGTTGACTATGATGGAATGATATCTAAGAAAATAAAATTAAGGGGTGAGAAATCTACCTTACCTTTCAGATAAGTAGGAGGGGAAGGGATAAGAGAAGGGGAAGACCTGATAGAAGAGAGGGAAGATTGAAGGAGGCAGTAGTCAGAAGCAAAACATTTTGAGGAGGGACAGGGTGAAAGGAGAGAATAAAAGGAAGAAAATAGGAAAGAGAGAAATACACAGTAATCATAAGAATGAAAAAATTTACAGCAAGTTTCTCAAATACATAAACGAGTCAAACATATAATAATACAACTAATTCCCCCAATTGATAAATGATCAAATAATATGAAAAAGCAGTTTTCAGATGATGAAATCAAAGCCATCAATAGTCAACTGAAAAAATGCTCTAAATCATTATCGATTAGACAAATACAATTTTTTAAAAAAGGGAAAGGACCTATATATACAAAAATGTTTATAGCCGCTCTTTTTGTGGTGGCAAAGAACTGGAAATTGAAGAAATACCCATCAGCTGGAGAAAGGCTGAAAAAAATATGGCATATGATTGTGATGGGATACTATTGTGCTACAAGAAATGATAAGCAGGATTGCTTTCAGAAAAACTTGGAAAGATTTACATGAACTGATACAAAGTGAGGTGAGCAGAACTGAGAGAAAACTACCTAATAACAACAATATTGTACAGTAATTAACTCTGAATGACTTAGCTGTTCTGGTCAAAACAACAATCCAAGACAGTTCTGAAGGACTTATGATGAAAAATGCTACCCAGCTCCAAAAAAATAGAACTGATGGAATCTGGATGCAGATTGAAAAATACTTTTTTTAAAACTTTATTTTTCTCAGGTTGGTTTTTTTTTGTCTGTGTTTTCTTCCACAATATGACTAAAATGGAAATATTTCACATGACTGTACATATATAATCTATATAAAATTGCCTTTTTAATGAGGGGGAGGGAAAGGAGGGATAGAATTTGAAGTTCAAGATTTTAAAAAACGAATGTTAAAATTGTTTTTGCATGTAATTGGAAAAAATAAAATATTTATTTTTAAAAGTGCAATTACCTGGGGCAGCTAGGTGGCACAGTGAATAGAGCACCAGCCCCGGAGTCAGGGGGACCTGAGTTCAAATCTGACCTCAGACACTTGACACACTTACTAGCTGTGTGACTTTGGGCAAGTCACTTAACCCCAATTGCCTACCAAAAAAAAGCAAAAAAAAAAAAGTGCAATTGCCAGCTTTTTGGCTCTGCTTGCACAGCCTTAGAAAAACCATTATCAAACTTTTGGCCTTAGGGCTCCTTTACATTCTTGAAAATTGAGGAACCTCTTTTAATAGGCAAATACGGTCAGTATTATGACAAAAAATATTTCTGATCTTGCAGATCTCAAGTCAGGGATCCACATGGGCCCTGGATCACTCTGTGAGAGCCACTGCCTTAGAGCACCGAGAGTCACACCAAGACCAAAATGCAGCATCAGTGGAAGAAAGATAACAGAATCCGTTCCCATTTCCATATATTTCAGTTTACAGAACTGAGTCAGACTAAGTCACTTCTGCTGACTTGTTCCATGACCCCTGCCAGGTAGAATGGTTGGCACTCCTGGTCTGATCTCCTTAGCACATTGATGCCTCTAAGTGAAACACTGGCATTGGTCAGCTTGGGGCTATCATGCCCAATGCAGAAATCTCTTTTGGTCAACTACACAATTTTTTCCAAGGGGAGGTCGGGGAATTATAGGGAGAGTACAGCAATAGAGTTATCCTCTCTTCCCAAAGAAAAAGGGTCATTCAGACATTTTTTGATGTGCAGGAGAAAACAGAAAGCCAGAATCCTAAACAAGTAGGCAGCTTTTTGAATACATTGAATACTTATTGAATACATATTGAATTTATTAACTACTTAAATGGAAAAGTAAGCTGTGCATAATAGATCCACAATACAATCTCTTTTTTTGTTATTGTTCTATTTTATATGTGGAATCGCCCATTTTATACGGTATTTATTAAGTTTGGAATAAAAATAATAAATTATTTTTAAATAAAACAACAAGACAGCACAGAGGGCCAGCGTTGGAGTTAGGAAGACCTGGGTTTAAGTCTTGCCCCAATATGTATTAACTGTGTGACCTTGTCACTTAACTCTTCAGTTCCTCATTGATAGACACACAAATCAAAAACAAAAAGAAAGATCCCCTATACACTGTCTCAGACTACTCTCTGAAACCAGATGCCCATACATATCAGTAAAAGGACTATCCCCACTAGGACCTCCAAATGGATGAAATCACAGATCCAGACATTTAAAAAGAAGTAGACTAGATTATCTTAAAACTCTTCCATTTGTCAATAATTCTATGTTCTATGATCCTTTTTATCTCTTAGTCCTTTGGTCCAGTGCTGTTATAACTCTAGACCACTGATCCTCCCAGGTGTCACCGCGGTTACTTTATGTGGCTGATATTGTCCAACACTCGAGTGGCCAGTGAAAACCACGCCCACTGCACAATCACTGGAGGATAGCTACTTCATTGGGCATCACATAACAGCTAGAGCAGCAGGCTGGACAGTAAGAGTCAAGTCATTTCCAGTCACTACTTCTGTAAAAGCACATAATGGCGACTAAAAAGATGCCGAGTTATTGAACTGACCACTCACAGGGACCAGGTCAGTTAGGGCTCAGTTAAAGTTGTGAAAGTCAAGCTTTTTGATCTCAGAAACTCTTTTTTTTTAATTTTTTTAATTTTTAATTTTTTTTAAATTTTTTTTTCTCTCAGAAACTCTTTACATGCTTAAAAAATGTTTGAGGACCCCAGAGAACTTGTGTTAATATAGATTATATCCATTGAATTGCCATGTTAGAAATTAAAACTGGAAAAAAAATTTTAGGCATTTAGCAATTCATTTAAAAATAATAATAAAACCATAAGAAGTTAACATAAATGACCTATTTTTATGAAAAAATACCATATTTTCCAAAGTGACTTAGTGAGAAGAGCGGCACTGTTTTACATTGTTTGCAAATCTCTTTAAATGTCTGGCTTAATAGGAGACAGATGCATCCTCATATCTGCTTCTGCATTCAATCTATCACAATGTTCTTTTGGTTAAACATATGAAGAGAAATTGGCCTCACACAGATATGTAGTTGGAAAGGGGAGCATTTTAATAGGCAAATAACATCTTAGCATTATTTTGAAAGTAGTTTTGACCTCGGGGACCCCCAGGAAGTGGTCTGAGGACCACACTTTGAAAACTCCTGGTGTGGTGGGTGAAAGATGAGATAAATGACCGAGGATTAAAAGGTTTGATCTCCCAAGCATATCGATCATTAAGCAATGCATGGCAATTGCCCAAAAAACAGGGACCAGACCTCCTCAGCTTAGACCTAGACACTGAATACAAGGGGAGGCAGACTTTTATACATTAAAACAATAAATCAAATTAGGCCGATTAATTAAAGGAAACAATACAACATTAGGTAACCTGATTTCTAGTTGGATGAAAGATTAGGGACTTTCCAGGTTGGGAGAAGGGGAACAAACTATTACAATTCTCTGAGTTCAGAAAAAGACTTGTCTCAGCTCCACCTGAGTGTCTGTAAACAATCAAAGGAACATGGAAAGATTGATCAATATGGGGACAGTTTTAAGATAAGACATATGGATTACTTGAGATGTGAGAAAACTCCTTGTGTCAGTCTTTGGATCTGACTGGGTTACTGGTTAGCATAACCTAGGTCCTTAGTTAAGGGAGCTGTGAATAGGCTCAACCACTCTGGAAAAGAATTTGGAGTTTTGCTTTTAAAATAGTAATAAAATGACTAATATGTCCATTAGGGCAACTAGATGACACAGTGTATATCCAGGCCTGGAGTCAGAAAGACCAGAGTTCAAATTCAACCTCAGATTCTTACTAACTGTGTGACCTTGGACAAGTCATTTAGCACTGTTTGCCTCAATTTCCTCATCTGTAAAATGAGCTGGAGAAGGAAATGGCAAGTCACTCCAGTATCTTTGCCAAGAAAACCCCAAATGGAGTCAGAGATCCCACTTACAGGTCAAAGGTCAGAAAATATGCCAAATATTTTATATGCCAAAATATTTTATAGTAACAATATGCCAAAATATGCCAAATATGCCAAAATATTTTATAGTAACGCTTTCTGTACTATCAAAGAAATAGAAACAAAATAGTTGCCCATCCATTGGGGAATGGCTAAGCAAATTATGGCCCATGAATGTAATGGAACTTAATTTGTGAAACAATACTAGCCAGGAAGAAATCAAAGACTTCCATGAACTGATGCAGTGAAGTTAGCAGAGGCAGGAAAGCAAGACACAGCGATAGAAACAACAGCAAAAAAGACTAAAAGTCCAGCGATTAGGATCGGAAGGAAGCATGGGGTTACAGCCGCAGAAGCACCTCTTTCCCTTCCTGGAAAAGGTGGGAGACTGTGGAGGTGGAAAACTACATAGGCCCTTATGGGCGACTGGTTCTGCTGCTCTTTGTTTGTTGTTTGTTACAAGGGACGTCTTGCTGGATAGGGAAGGGGAGGCAGGGATATCTACTGAATATATAAGAACAAGAGCACTGGATTTGAAGCAAAATTCCTGAATCCAAATCCTGGCGATGAAATTACCATGCAGCAAAGCACAAGTTACTTACCTTGTCCTGGGATATAGGTGGTGCCCAATTTTCTCTTCATTATGTAGATGGGTTAACTGAAGCCCATAGAGCAGTGGTTCTCAACCTGTGGGTCGCAATCCCTTTGGGGTCGAACGACTCTTTCACAGCGGTCACAGGGGTCTCCTAAGACCATCGGAAAACACATATTTCTGATGGTCTGGGGAACCTCCTCAATCCGTCTCCAGGCGGGTCCGCCCACATTGCAGACACGCCCACACACGACTATTAAAGGATCACGGCATTAGGAAGGTTGAGAACCACTGCCATAGAGGGACAAAAATTTGCTCAGGGTCACAGGCATTAAGTGGTAGCACCAGGACTCAAACCCAGATCCTCTGACTAAAATCAGTGTTCTTACCACTACACCACAGAGTTGCTTAAGCTAGGTCAGTCCCCTCTAACTCAGCCATACAAAAAGCCCTCCCTGCCTGCCCCAACCTCTCCCATAATAAAAATACTCTCAAGACAAACATAGCTTCACGCATTTATTGATAAATGTTCAATAAAGCTTTCATCGAACAGAAGGGGCCAACTGTACACGATTGTCTCAACACGGATGGTGGGGTTTACACATGGACACAGACACACACACACACACACACATAGACACACACACATATACATATGCGCGGATACACATATACACACATACAAACTCATCATTTTAACTTCATGTTTAGGGTGCAACAGATTGGCCAACGGAGGCTAAGAGTATCTGATGGCCAAACAAATCTCTCCCTGTCCTGTAGGCTTCCCCTTGTGGCCTGGACAAAGGGCAAGCAAGACCTGCCTGAGCTGTCAGCAGTTACAGAGAGGGCATCCTGGATACCCCCTTGCCTGCTTATGCCTCCTGATACATTCTTTTCTCTTGAAATATTTTGGATTAAAAAGAAAAACATAGGCCCTTCCCTCCTCTATTTCATATGATCCCAAGCTTCCCCTCCCACCTCAACCTTCTACTCCCAAGCCTGTCTCTTTTCAAGGGTTCAGATGTCTAAGATGGTTTTGGCAGCACCATCCTAAGGCCTGAGGCAGGGCAGTGAGGGGTGGGGGTGGGCAGCTGAGATGAAAAGGAAACAGAGGCGCGATCAGAATGATCTGAGGTCACATCTACTTTTCTTCTTTCTCATCCATTTTTTGATATTGTAGGAAAAGTCTGGATGGTGAAGACTAGCTCCAAGCTCCTGGAAAAGGAGGCTATATGACCTCAGCCCCTCTCTGGGTCTCAGCTGCCTTGCCTGCAAAAGGAGGAGATTAATCCCTATCTCACATGGGGTGTTCTGAGAAGCAAATAAGTTGACAGATGAGAAGGTGTTGGGGGAAAGTAGCAGCACGGCTCAGAGAAGGGCAGAGAGGAAGAAGCCTTCTCTCCCTTTGGGGTCTGGACTCTGGCCTTGGTAGGAGACAGATCTAGCACAGGGACCCTGGTAGATGGCAGAGTCCCTGCCTTGGTTTCAGTAGCATCCCCTTGGGGAGGCCTTGCCCATGTTCTCTAGGCCTTTGAACCCATGAGCTATTGGCTAAGCCTATCTCATCCTCAATCAACCCCCCCAATACCCCCTGCCCTGGAAAAACTGGCAGCATAAGCCAAGTCTCCTTCAGGAATGGGGGAGGGAGGGGGAAGGGGAGCCACTTTTTTGTTTTTGAAGAATCATAAAGTCATATATGTTTTCCAAATCCAAATTTGCCTGATTTTTGTTTGTTTGTTTGTTTGAGGCAGGGGGAAGGGAAGGATGAGGAAGAAAAGTCTTTGGCCGGGTTCAGATCCTCTGTCCTGGCCTGGACCCTACTTCCCCGGTCATTCCCCAAGGACCCAGGCTTCAGAGGGGATGGCCCTAGTCAAGTTTCCACCTGTTGGAACCATGCTCATGTCTACATCACAGCAACCCTGGGCTCCCAGGAGTGGCAGACACACAAACAGGTCTGCCTTTCCAGCCTGGCAGAGGGACAGATATAAAAACCTGCTTGTAGGAAAAGTACATACTTCGTTTGACCACGTTAAACAAAATAAATTAAACATACACGGCCCCTGTCAGACACTCCCTGGGCTGAACAGGGTGTTTCCTCTGCATCAACACCCAGCTGCAGCCTTCAGAGCAGAGGTGGGCAAGCGGGCCCCTGCGTCTCTCTCAAGGGCTCGACCTTGGCTCTAGGGGGCAGCCCAGAGCTACCCTCCTTGGGTGCAGTCATCAGCTGCAGCGATCTCTAGAACAGATGGCCATTCCACAAGGGATGCACTCGAGTCAGTGCCGCCGACCCTGGTGGGCCTTTGCCCTCTCTCAGAAAGGCTCTCTTTTTATTATTATTATTAATATTATCATTATTTTCTTAATTTCTTAAATATAAATAGCAAAGGGGATTGTGGGGGAAGAGGGGAAGGGGAGGCCTGGAGAGCCCAATGGATGATGGCATCATGTTGGTGGCTAGCAGAGCCCACGGCCCACTGACCTTTCCCAGGGCTCCTCTCCCGCTCTCCCCCCAGGCACCAGGCCAGAGTTGGCCTGTTGGAAGCCTAACAAGCCTTTCCTCTCATTCCCTATCTGGCCCCAGCACAGGGCAGGGTACACTGCTCCATGCAGGGGACCAAATGCCTTCCTTCTATCTCCACAACTTCGGGCATGGAACAAGGTGGGGATGAAGGGATGGGGGGCATCTCTCGTTTCTTTAAAGCCAAGAACCCTCTGACAAAGCACCTATCACTTCAGGGGCCACGGAGAGGGGGTTTGGATGGGGTGGAGGTGAATAAAGCGTCAATCAAGAATAATTGCCTTAGAGCAAGAGCGGGGGCAGGGGGGAGGATGATTCCTTCATTATTCCATCACTATCGATTCACTGCAATGTCACAAAAAAAAAAATAGAACTCTTTATATAGATTCTCTCTTTCTGAGGCTCTGTGTATGTCTGTTTCTGTAGCACTTTTCTTCTCTTTAGATCTCTGTCTTGGAAGTTGCATCTGTCTCTGTCCACATCCATCTCCCATAGCACCCTTGGCATCTTTCCACATCTCTGTGGCTCCGTCTCTCTGTACCTCCTGCCCCATGAGGGGTCTGTATGGGTCTTGGCAGGGGGCCCCCCCTGCAAAGGGGCCTTGCTTACCCACCTGCCGCCATGTAGAGCCGGATATTGAATACCCACTGCCTCGGCCACCACCTCCTAGCACTGGTAATGTATGTGCTGGTGAACTTTGCCCTCCACATGGGAGTGGGAGTGGGTATGTGTGTGGGTGTGGATGTCTGTATAGAGCTTAGGGTACAACTTGGTGGTGGGTCCTGGGCCTTGGCCCAGCAGGTGCTGCTGTGCTGGAGGGGGCAGCTGAGGCTGACCCCCTACCCCATAATCCTCGTAGTGTCCTGAGGTCAGGCAGTCCTTGTCAGGCATGGTAGCCAAACCAGCTCGGTCCCGAGGGGGTACCCGGTGGCCCGGTGCCGCTGGGGGTGGGGAACATGGCTTCTTCTTGGTCTGACACAGCCACAGCAACACGGTGCCCAGGATGAAAACGGCGCCGGCTGGGATACCAATCACCACTGGCCAAGGCAGACTGCTGGTTGATGAGGGAGCTGCTGGGCCGCTGGGAGGCTTGGGGTCTGTAAAGGGGAGATGCCAAGACAGACACAGAGTGACAGCCGGGGAAAGTAACAAAGGAAGAGGGATGGAGATGGGCCCAAGGACAGAGGAAGATTGAGACAGATGGGAAAGGGCCATGCAAGAATACAGAAGAAGAAAAAACATGGAGAAGGAGGGAGACGAGGAGACAAAGTGAGAGGGATGGGGAAATGGTGCAAGACAGCAAGAAAGCAAGACCCAGAATGAGGAAAACAGAGACAGAGAGAGACACAAAAAAGATTTTTAAAAAGCCAACCTAAGAAGGCAGGACAATGAGGAGCTGACTGATTTGTTTATTACTGTAGGTACCAAAGGGGGCTGGCAGAATAGGGCTTCCCTGGCTGTGGCCCTCCAAGGGAGGCCACACAAACACCTGAGCAGGGAGAGTTGAGAAGGATGTGAAAGCCCTAGATCCTGAGGAATGTTGAGGCCCTCTCCAGGTAGGAAGGCACTGAAAGGGGTTCCATTTGGGTTTGGGGAGTGGTCATACCACTGTGCCTCAGTCACAAACTTATCTAAGATTCATAAAAAGGCTCTTAGAGGTCATCTAGTCCAACCCTGCATTTTACAGGTAAGGAAACTGAGGTCTCAGAGGGAAGAGGAACTTATCCAAGGTCAACACAAATATTGAGTGGCCAAGCTGAGATCCTAAACTCCAAACCTAGCACACCTGACTCCGTACCATGCTGTCTCAATCAGATGCTCCTATCACACAATGGCTACCTCTTGGGATTTCTTTTCGTCACAGCCCCACCCACCCCCAAAAACCAAAGACAGAACTGTGGAGCTATCAAAGGCACATTGTTAAAAGGGGGCTTGGGAAAGGACACTGGAGATGTGGATCCTGGAGGGGAGAGGACAATGGGGTTTTGGGGTCACAACCAGGGGACGGGACCCTGGAGATTGTCAAGGACCCAATGCAGGGAGCCAGCCCAGTGTGGGAGAGCCCAATGCTCTGGAACCTCACCTGGAAGCACAGTGAGGAAGGCACTTCGGAAACTATAGCCCATGGTGTTGGCTCCCAGGCAGATGTACATGCCCGCATCCTCTTGCCGGGCACGGGTGATCATGAGCTTGTTGAGGTAGGAGCCATCAGGCCGGGACCACACGTCCCCAGTGGGGAGCACCACAAACTTCTGGCCACCAACATCAATGGTGGAGTTGTACTTGCTCTCTGTGCCATACTCGACCCGCTTAAGCCACTGAATCACTGGCTTCACATCACTGCGCACCTTGCACTGAAAAGATGTTGTTCCGCCAAAGTCCACGGTAGTGTTCACTGGGTGGGTGCCTGTCAGGATTGGCTTGGAGCGTGTCCGCTCTGAAATGGGAGGGCAAACCCTTTGTCAACATCCCTGCTCCCCCTCGCCCTACCACCACCCCATCAGGTTCCCAGAAGAATCAAAGGACCTCACCAAGCAGAAAAAGACTCATCTGTACAAAAATATTTCTGGCAGCAATTTTTGTGGTGGCAAAGAACTGGAAACCAAAGGGGTGGACATCATTTTGGGAGTGGCTGAAAAAACTATGGTATATAAATATGATGGAAAACTATTTTGCTGTCAAAAATTATGAAGGAGATGGTTTCAGGAAAACCTGGGAAGATCTGTATGAACTGATGTAGAGTGAAGAGAACAGAAAGAGGATGACAATTTCTAGAATGAAAATGATGTTGCAAAAATTAACAACAGTTTGAAAAACTTAAGAACTTTTGTCAACACAATGAACAA
Organism: Pseudochirops cupreus; assembly: GCA_028627135.1. Lineage (NCBI taxonomy): Eukaryota > Metazoa > Chordata > Mammalia > Diprotodontia > Pseudocheiridae > Pseudochirops > Pseudochirops cupreus. Next base: position 54,711,695 of record CM053583.1, on the reverse strand, counting down.
CGATGATTCCAGAAGACCCATGACAAAAACAAACCATCCATCTCCTGACTGAGAGATGATAGAATTCAGGGCACAGAACGAGCCACAGACATTTCTGGACACAAACATGGGAATGTTTTGTTTGACTACGTCTCGTTATCATAAGTGTTTGTTTTTGTTTTAATGGGAGTTGGGGGAGGGAGAAAAAATAAGATTTTTGTTTACTATTTAATTTTTAATAACTAAAAATAGAAAAGCAAGCTTTATGAAAGAGATATGTAGTTACATGTACAATCTTATTTTTCTCTTTGTATATTTTTAAAACCTCATTTTATTTGGCATTTGTTAAGTTTTGAACGTTTAAAAAAATTAATTACCAAAGTAATAATATTACACAGAAGTATATGATTTGGGGGTGGGGTGGGGGTTGGGAAGGCAAAGCCTGTGATTTCTCTAATATAGGGAAATCCTGGTAAGAAACCTCCCTCAACCAAATGCAAAGACAGGCCCCTACTGTGTGATTTATAGTCTTGGAGAATAGACTGAGGCATTAAGAGGTTAAGACACTGGCCTAGGGGTCTCATAGTCCAAGTAAGTGTCAGGGATAGAACTTGAACCTAGATCTTCCTGATTATAAGGCTGATTCTACATCTACTCCACCACTCTGCCTGCCTGTCTCTGTCATTCCGTCTGTCCATCCATCTGTCTGTCTGCGTCTCTGTCTGCATCTCTGTTTCTCAGTCTCTCTCTCTCTCTGTATTAAAATACTCCAAAAAAGTCCTACTCTGGTGCCTCCTGTTAGCACAGAGGTGACCCTTGCTTGCTGACCCTTGCTCTTGACCTTGACCCTTGCTTTGCCCTAGCAGTTTCTATTATGCTGGAAAGACTTCCCGGGAGGTCACGGTCTCTGGCTGTCCTTTACACCTGGAACTTCTCCCTCCTCCACTCTGACTACTGACCTCCTTGGTTTCATTTAAGTCCCAACTAAAATCCCGCCTCCTACAGGAAGCCTTTCCCACCCCTCTTAATTCCAATGCCTTCGCTCTGTTCATTATTTCCTATTTATTCTGCATATAGCTTGCTTTGTATCTATCTGTTTGCATGTGGTCTCCCCCGATAGATAATGGGACCCGCTCTTTGAGGCCAGGTACTCTCTTTTGTAACCCCAGAACTAAGCACAGCGCCTACTGAATTAAAAACTGAATCATGGAAGGAGATATGAACTGGGAGATTTCTCTGAGGCCATCTCTTCTACTCCCTCAGAAGTGAAATGACCAGCCCAGGGTCACACAGGCAATTAAGTGGTAAAGCTGACATTCAAATGTAGGTCATAAGACTTCAAGTTCAATGTTCTTTTCAGTCCTGGCTAGAGACTGTGTCTGCTGACTGACAGCCTAGCTAAGTGCAGAGAGGCTCATGGCCAGGAGGCTAATCACTACATGATGAATTCTTTGGCCATGGCAACCCACGAAACAAAGTAAAACACAAAATAAGCCTCATCATGGCGGGAAGTAGCAGACAGAGACTCTCCTTCTGCACCTGCAGGGATGGTGGAAGTATAGGGGAAGTGGGTCAGACAAATTACGGCACAGAGATGTGAGAAAATACTTTTGTTCCATAACAAATGGAAGGTTTCAAAGAAACCTGGGAAGCCTCTTATGAACTAATGCAAAGTGAAGGGAGCAGAACCTGGAGAACCAGTCATACAATAATATCAACACTGTAAACGAAAACAACTTTGAAAAACGTAAGAACTTTGATCCATGATCCAGGCTATTCCTGACTCCAGAGGGCTGCCCACTCTTCACAGTAAGGTAAGTGACATACTCCAGATGCAGAACAGAGATACAGTTTTGGACATAACTAACACGGGAAGTTTTGCTTAGAGAAGAGGGCGGCTGAATTGTATCTGCAAAACTCAGGAGTGTTCTCTATCCTAGACTTCTTGCCTCAAACAAACAAACAAAAACCCCAAACCCAGTATTTTCAATATCAAAGCTCTTCTGGTGATGCTGCTAAGAATATAAGCCCCTCGAGGGCAGGAAAGAGGAGTTGTTTCATTTTTGGTTCTGTATCCAGAGCACTTGCACTGCCTGGTTCATAATCATTACTTCATCATTACTCATTCATTCATTCATTCATTCATTCATTCAAACATGTACAACCAGGAAGGTTGGTGCAGGAGAAACAAAGACAAAAATAAAACATTGCCTGCCTTCAAGGAGCTTACATTTTATTGGGGAGACAGACTCCTAATTGAGGCTAAATGGAATCCTGTTGCAGCCCTTCCTCCAGGCTAAACAATTTCTAATCTGCCTCCTCACCAAAGCAGGAGGGTCAGAAATGGTTCTTATCTAAATTGTAGCTCTCTCACTGTAGAGAAAAGGGAAGTACTATATACAGCAGATACTAAAAGAAGGACCAGAATGTAAGAATATCTCAAAGGACCAAGAAAATTTTGGCATCAATTGACATGCCTGATCCTTCTCAAGATAAAAAAAAAAAGCTTGCTTATATGTTTCTGAAGAAATCAAAGCTATCTATAGTCATATGAAAAAATGCTCTAAATCATTATTTATTAGAAAAAGCAAAATAAAAGAACTCTGAGGTATTATCTCAGACCTGTCAGATTGGCTAATAGGACTGAAAAGGAAAATGACAAATGTTGGAGGGAATGTGGAAAATTAGGACACTAATGTACTGTCGGTAGAGTTGTGAACTGATCTAACCATTCTGGAGAGTATTTTGGAACTATGCCCAAAGAGCTATAAAACTATACAAAGCCTTTGACCCAACAATACCACTCCTGGGTTTGTATTCCAAAAAGATCAAAGACAATGGAAAAGAATCTATACACACAAAAAATATTTATAGCATCTCTTTCTGTGGTAGCAAAGAAATGGAAACCGAAGGAATGCCCATCAACTGGGGAATGGCTGAACAAGTTGTGGTATGTGATTGTGATGGAATACTATGGTGCTTAAGAAATGATGAGCAGGATGCTTTCAGAAAAACCTGGAAAGACTTATATGAACTGATGCAGAGTGAAGTGAGTAAAATCAGGGGAACACTGTATACAGTAACAGCCATATTGTATGATCAACTGTGAATGACTTAGCTACTCTCAGTAATACAAAGATCCATGATGAAAAAAGCCATCTGCCTCCAGAGAAAGAACTAATGGAGTCTAAATGTAGATTGAAGCATCCTTTTTTGACTTTATTTTTTCATGGGATTTTTTTTGGTCTTCAACTTTACAACTTAGATGGAAATCTGTTTTGCATGACTACATATGTATAACCTATACCAAACTGCTTGCCTTCTTAATGAGGAGGGAGAGTATGGAGGGAGGAAAAGAATCTGGAACTCAAAATTTTAAAAATGAATGTTAAGGGGCAGCTAAGTGGTGCAGTGAATAGAGGACTGGTCCTACAGTCAGGAGGACCTGAGTTCAAATCTGACCTCAGACACTTAACACAAAAACTAGCCATGAGACCTTGGGCAAGTCACTTAGCCTCAATTTCCCTACCTTTTCCCCCTCCAAAAAAAAAAAAGAATGCTAAAATTATTTCTATATGTAATTGGGAAAATTTTTTTTTAAAGAAGATGGCAGAGAGGGATGTTGATGAATCCGAGGTGCAGTGGATAAGATGAGTAGAGGCCAGCTGGTATCCCAATTCATCCCTAAGGACCCCATTCTAGCCCCACAAATGTCCCCTTAGCCCCCCAGCCCAGGCTTGGGCTCAGATCTTGGGGCAGGGGGTGGGGATGACCTGACACTCACGGATGACTTCCACTTTGTAGGTGGCATTGATCTCGCCAGCTCGGTTAAAGACACGGCACGTGTACTTCCCGCTGTCCTCTGGCTTCAGGTTCTTCAGGTTCAGTGTCCACTTCTTCTTCTTGTGTTCACCAACCTCCTGGGGTGTCAAGGCCTTGTCATCCTTCAGCCACATGATGTCTGGCCGCGGGTGGCCACTGGCCACACACTTGAGCCGTACAGAGCTGCCCACAGGCCGGGCAATCACCCTCCGCCGCATCTTTGAGGGCTGGGTGAATCGAGGTCGGGCTGGAAGGGCAGAAAAAGGATAAGTGAATTGAGGGCTGGGGGCATAATAGAGTCAGCTTGACTGGGGTTGGGAAAGTCAGTTTTCCATCAACACAACAAGGGGTGAGGAAGACAAAGCAGGTAGAAATTCTCAAGAAATTCAGGATCTGGTTGAGAAAACAAGACTCACACTGCCCTGGACAATTGGGGGCCTTGTTCTTTGAGAACTTTATCCTGTATAGGTATTTCCTTCTACTCCTGTCTCTGTTCCACTTAACACTTCTAGCCCCCCAAACCCACCTCCATCTTTACCCTTCCATCAGTTCATGGTGGAAAACAGTCAGATCTCGGGGGGTATTTATATGTTGAACTTGGACCCCAGAGGTGTGAAGATAATCCACTGGCTGCCCAGGGCCGGAAGCAGCTTGGGAAGAAGTGGAAATAATTCCGGAAGTCAGGAACCTGATTAGGAACTAGTCTCTGGATTCACACTAGATCAGATCCGGTAATCAGCGTGCCAACATCATCACAGAACTCTGAGTTCTAGCTTCGAGATACCAGAGTCTAGCTATCATCAACTATGAGTTTTAGGAAAAAACAAAACAAAACAAAAAGCTCTGGGTTCCATATCTCAGGCCATAGGGATGCTGAGCACTGAAATTGGGGCTAACATTTGTAAGGAGTTTGATTCATGTTCTGGGTCCTGGCGTCAAGCCACCACCAAAGCTCAGAGTTCTCTGGCATCTATGTCTTAGGGTATAGATTCTAGTCACTTCATCTGCCCCACTCCTTAAACTCTCCTATAGCCTGAGAAGACATGCCTGTGCAAACCAGGACTTTGGTCTTCAATGTCCCTGCCATCCCCAGTGGCAGCCCAGGCCCCAAGCCTTTACAGTCAGACCAGGACCTATATTCATGTTCCTTTTCTCTAGATCTCCCTCTTCTCCCATAAAACCAAGGAAAAAAAAATCTGAAACCTAACTCAGACCTATGTGTTGATGACAGAGAGCAAACGACCAAAGGGATTTGTAGGTTAGTAAGTACCAATGGATAAGGTAAATATTTTGAGGGAGAGAGAGAGAGAGAAAGAGAGAGAGAGAGAGAGAGAGAGAGAGAGAGAGACAGAGAGAGAGAGAGAGAGAGAGAAGGGAAAGACAGAAGGGGGAAGGGAGAGAGACAGAGAGAGAAAGAGGAGGGAAGAGAGAGGGAGGGAGGGAGGGAGACAGACACAGACACAGAGAGACAGAGAAAGGGAAAAGGGAAAGGGAAAGGGAACGGAGTGAGGAAGAGAGAGAGAAAGGCTGAGAGACAGAGAGAGGGGGAGGGAGAGACAGAGAGACAGAAAAAGAGGTTGGAGGGAGAAGGAGAGAGAGAGAAGGGAAGAGAGAAAGGGGGACAGATGGAGGAAGGGTGGGAGAGAGAGAGAGAGAGATAGAGAAGGGGGGAGGGTTCTTTCTGGTTCCCCTCCCATTATACCACTTAAGTAACCTTCAACAAATCTAACCCTCTATGAGAAGATTACCCTTTAGCTAAAGATAGCTATCTTGACCCTCCTAAGTCTTCTCTTCTCTTCTCTGGGATAAATATTCCCAGTTCTTCAAGTGATGCTCATATGACATGGCCTCCAGCTGTCTTACCCTTCTGGTCCTTCCTAAAACCAGAACTGACCACTGTTCTCTGGCCTCACTAGGGCAGGGGACAGTAGGACTATCAACACCTCTCTTGTTCTGGGCACCAGAATTCTAGTAATTAGTAAGGAAGCCTAAGACAACATCACGTTACAAGTTCTCACCCCACTGCTTGCCAGATGCATCTTCCTGTTCACCGTTGGAGCCTTCAGGTCCTGGGTTCTCTTTCCCCACAGTGACATCATCTGTGGAGACAGACGGAGAGGAGATGAATGGCAAAGGAGGAGAGAACAAGGTATATATAGATCACTGACCATCAACAAGCACTCCCTGGGACCCCACTGTGTCTCTAGGAGCTCCCAGGATGGGAGAAGAGAGGAAGAGCAGACCCAGGCCCTGCCTTCAGGGAGCTCTTAGTCTCACCGAAACAAGCAAGGAAAGCTTTACAAAGGCCACAGGTGACTAGGGCCAAAGTGAGAAGTGACCCACACTTAGAGAGCCAGGGTAGGGTAGTAGAGAGAACGCCTGATTTCTAGCCCATGATCAAGTTCTGGTTCAAATGCAGACCAGCCATGTGAACCCAGATAGGTCTCTTCATCTCTCAGTCCTAATCTCCTCTTCATTAAAAACAGAGTTAATACTACCCTAACTCCAGGGAATGATATGAGGAAAGTACTCCTGTAAAACCCTGAGGAGCCTTAGAAATGAAGGGTTATTATTCACAAGTCCTGGTCAGGGAAGACTCCCCAGGAAGCTACTGGTGCACAAATGAAGCCTTGAAGGATAGCTTTGGGAAGATGCTGGTGAGAGTCACAGGTCAGCACCGGATCACACATAGGCCTTGAAGGCCAGGTTGAGGAGTCTGAATTTGATCCTGCAGGGAGCTCCAGAAAGCATCTGAGCAGAGGGCAGTGCCTTGAAAACTTTCAGAAGAGCGACCGACATGAGAGGGTTTGGGGAATCTTTGGGAGAGTCAGCACAGTTTAGTATACCTCTGAGATCCCATTCTACTTGGGTGACCTCTCTTACCCTTTGGTTCTTCAGCTTCCTCATCTATAAAATGAGTCTATAAACATTACCTATCTCATAAGGCTGCTCTGAGGAAAGCATTAATGTAGTAGTGTTATCAACTCATGTGGCCTTGGAGTGGTGACGGGATGTTGCAGGCTGAAGCTCAGCAGCCACCCCAAGATGGCATCCCAAAGCCCCCTGAGCAAACAGCCCTAATCTGAACGGGCTATACAAAGGCCAGATGCCCCACCCTCCAATGGCATATCACAGTCGGTCCATCCATCTGTCCACAGCCACCCCGCCCCCCTTCTCTCCCCGTCCCAAGCCTTGCTCTCTCCTGCCCAGCTACCCCACCCTTCCTCCCCTCCTTCCCTCCCTCCCTCAAACACACACCAACCGCCTGGCATTCATTCCAGGGCCCCCTGGCCTGTGGCCAGGCCTCTGATGTGAGCCGCCCGCCTGCTGCAAATCCACACCCCCAGCCTTTGAAGAGGCGGCCTCTGAGTTACCTACGGGCCTTCCCCTAATGCCGCAGCTCAGGCAGGGCAGGGCAGGGCAGGGGAGATGAGAAAGGCCTGTCCATATTCCCGGACTCCCATGTAAATATTTTTCTGAGAGATTGGGGGAGTTGGGGGTGGGAGAAGGGGGCTGCACTTTACAAACAGAGGGCCTGTTTAGCCAGGACTGCTTTGATCTCATTGGGGCTCACACAATGAAAGAAGTCGGCAAGTCCGAGCACAAACAGACCCATCCAAGGCAAGCCGCTAAGCGGCACATCTGGAAATTCTGTCACAAGCTCACAGCAAGGCTCCCATCACACACACACACACACACACACACACACACACACACACACACACACACACACACACACACACACACACACACACCTCGTGCCCTGCCAGCACACTTTCTCAGCTGGGACACAGAGCCCTGGCTCTGGGACCAAAGCACCCAGGCGTGAGTCCTACCTGAGCTACCTGCTCCTGTGCGACGCTGGGCAAGGTCATTAACTCCTCTGTGCCCACCCTGTCTGAGTGACCTTGGAGGCCCCACGGGGACACAGACCCCAGAACAGGCAGGTCTGTGCTATCAGCCTACCCAGGGATGCCCCAACTAGGCAGTGCCACACAGCACCAGGGTCAGAAGGCTTGGCTTTGGGTGCCGTCTCTCTTGCGTGTCTGCATGTCTCTTCCATTCCCTAAGCCCTAGTTTCTTCATCTGTAGAATGGGGCAAATTAGTAACAGACAGATGGAATCCAGGCGACCTGACCCCCAGGCCAAAGTTCTTCAGCATGAGAAAGAGCTGAACATGAAAACATCACAGACCCCTTTCAGTACAACATCCTTCCAAATCCATAGGAAACTGAAGACACTGACATTCTCTTTACTAACTCAAGATCATTGCAAACAACATTTATTTCTGCTCTGTGACACACAAGTAACTCTGGGGGAGACTGAAAGGGAAAGTGTCCTTTGCCCCCAAGCTGAATAGCCCCAAATTCTTGTGTCCCTAATTCCTCCATCTTTTTTTCACATTGTCAGGACTCTTGCCTGGATTGTTCTAATAGCTTTTTAACTGATCTCCTGTCTCCAGCCCCTCTCCATCTCTTTTCACACAGTCGCCCAAAGTGATATCCCTAAAGCTCAGGCCTTCCTGTGTCACAACCCTTCTCAAAAACCTTCCATGGCTCCTTAGCCAGGCACTCAAGGCCTTCCACAATCTGGCTCCAATCCCCCTTCTAGTCTTCTTTCCCACTACTTGTCTTCATGTACTCATGAGGGGCAGCATTCTATACAGGATCATTGTTGGACTGGGAACCAGCAAGATCTGTATTTAAATACCACCTCTAACATTTATTAGCTGGATGATAAAGGTTAAGTCATATCTTCATCTTCATCATCACCATCACCACCATCATCATCACTCCCACCACCAACACCATCACCACCACCACCATTGTCATAATCACCACCACCATCATCATCATCACTACCACCACCACCACCATCATCACCACCACCACCATCATCATCATCACCACCACCATCATCATCACCACCACCACCATCATCATCATCACCACTACCACCACCACCATCATCATCACCACCACCACCATCACCACCACCACCATCATCATCACCACCACCATCATCATCACCACCACCACCACCACCATCATCATCACCACTACCACCACCACCATCATCATCACCACCACCACCATCATCACCACCACCACCATCATCATCATCACCACCACCATCATCATCATCACCACCACCATCATCACCACCACCACCACCATCATCATCACCACTACCACCACCATCATCATCATCACCACCATCATCATCACCACCACCACCATCATCATCACCACTACCACCACCACCATCATCACCACCACCACCATCATCACCACCACCACCATCATCATCACCACCACCATCATCATCACCACCACCATCATCATCACCACCACCATCATCATCACTACCACCACCACCACCATCATCACCACCACCACCATTGTCATCATCACCACCACCACCGCCATCATAATCACCACCACCATCACCATCATCACTACCACTACCACCATCACCACCACCATCATCACCACCACCACCACCACCATCATAATCACCATCACCACCACCATCATAATCACCACCACCATCACCATCATCATCACTACCACTACCACCATCACCACCATCATCATCATCACCACTACCACCACCATCATCACTACCACCACCACCACCATCACCATCATCATCATCACCACCACCACCACCATCATCACCACTACCACCACCATCATCATCACTACCACCACCATCATCATCACTACCATCATCATTATCATCATCACCACTTGCATGTCCCACCATTAGAACGTAAACCTCTTGCAAACCTCTTGTTTCATTGTACTTGTATCCCAAATGTCCAACCCAACACCCAACACAAAGAAGGTGCTCAATAAATACTTGTTGATAGATGGATTTACAGCTCTAAGGTCACCTTTAAGGTTTGCAAAGCACTTTCTAAATATCCTCTCATTTCTCACAACAATCCTAGAAGATAACTGGTACTGTTATTCCCATGTTACAGAAGGGGAAATTGGGGCAGCCAGGTGGCGCAGTGAATACAGCACCAGCCCTGGAGTCAGGAGGACGTGAGTTCAAATACAGCTTCAGACACTTGACACACTTACTAACCATGTGACTTTTGGTGAGTCACTTAACCCCAAGTGCCCTCCAAAAAGCTTAAAAAAAAAAGAAGGGAAATTGAGGCCGGCAGAAGTCAAGTGACTTACCCAAGGTCATATAGGCTATTAAGTGTCTGAGATCACATTTGAACTCAGGTCTTCCAGAATCCAGATTCAGTGGTTTGGGTACTATACTACCTAACTGCCTTGACCTCTCTAGCCCTCAGTTTCCTCATTTGTAAAATGAGTAAAACACCTGTAGTACTCTCCCCTTAAGGCTGATATGAAAATAAAATGAAATAATGCCCATAAACTAAAGAACAAACCCTGAGTGTTATATAAATGTCAGTAGTAGTACTAGTAGTACTCAGTACTAGCACTAATACTAGTAGTGAGTACTAGTAGTACTGAGTACTAGTAGTACATAGTACTACTAATACAAGTAGTATCTAGTACCAGTATCAGTAGTATCCAGTCAATCTAGACTTCCGGATGTTCTGTAATCTTGTCCTTATGTTGTGCATTTCTACAGGCTAACTCCATGGCTAGAAAGGTATTCAACTCCTTATCTATTCTGAATGAAATCCTTTCAAAGACCATTTCCAGTGTCACTCTTCCCAAAGCCTTCCCTCATCCTCAAGGCAATGCTGCTGCTAGCAGGGTAAGGTCAGGGACTGGAACAATGATCTTGGCACATCCTCAGCCACTTCTAGCACTGCCCAGTGCACGAGGGGGTGAAGAGCATCACCCTGGGACCCAGGCAGGCAAGACAGACCACACGGTCTCCTATGTCTCTTTATGTCTCTAGCCTGGCTTTCCCGCACACATGAAACCCACTTTGTCTTCACGTCTGTTGTAGAGAATCCCTTCCCTTCCATTAAGATCCACACAAGCGTCATCTTCTGCATGAAGCCTTTCCTGACACCCTCAACCACTAGAGCAGATGAGCTCCCAAACTATCGTGTATTTGACTATGTTTTATTTACTTGCATCTACTCACTTTATAGGAATGCTGTATGGATATCAGAGAAAATCTCAGTGCAGTTTTAAGTTATTTACACCTATTTAAGCTGTTCAACATGCAGTGAGTTTTTAGAACACCCTGTATGGGGACAAATTATTAGTACAAATAATAAATACCATGAAGTGGTCGTATGTATTTGGATTCTCACTATTCGAAGTTACAATTACATAAAGCATCGTCACTGGTTCCAGCCCAATGGAAATATACAATGCAAATTCAAATAATGCAACCACTGAAGGAGACTATTTGCACCAGTCCAGACCTAGCTGTGTGCACTTGGCCCACTGTTAGAATGTAAACTCCTTGGAGTGGGGATTGGTTCATTGCAAATAGGGATTGTCTTGTCTCCCTAAAGCCTCACTCAGTGCCCAGTACACAGAAGGTGCACAACACATATTTGCTGGCTGATGGATTTCTAACGCTAAGGACTGCCCTACCCTTTGCAGCAAAGGCATCAAACATAGAGGCCATGCAGTTTGCAACACTCAAGTGCCACCTGAACCAGATTCAAATGGAACTGGGAAACATTTAACAAAATAAATAAAAACACAAGAAAACACAGATAATGCTCACGAGGTGGTTTTCTAAGTCAGTCTGCAACCTGCAAGGATTTTGCTGCATAATTAAGTGGCCTCCATCTCTACCCCAGTCTGACAGTCCTGCACTACACCATAACTCTTGCTACTACTGTGTTAAATTAAATATACACTTTAAAAACTTAGACATAACAGAAGCTCAGTTTCATATACAATCCTCTTTTTCCCCCCTTCTTTGTATATAAAAAGGCCTTGTTTGTTGATTTTTAAGTTATAATAAAAGGAAAAAAATTTCTAAAGAAAACGATCTGTCAAACTTTTTGGAAACAAATAACTAATATTTATATAATGTTTTAAAACTGCCAATTTTATATAGATTATTTCATTTGAGTCTCACAAGTCTGTGGGTTAAGTCCTGTGGTTATCTTCATTTAACAGATGAGGAAACTGAGAGTTGGTGATGTTAAGTGACTTGCTTCCAGTCTCAAGGCTAGTAAGTACTGGGCGTGGATTTAAACCTAGGTTCTTCATTACTCCACCCCCACAAAAATTTTGAAATTTCCTAGTTAAGGCTTCAGTAACTACCCAATCCATTCTACATCCAATGCAACCAACAAACGATCATCCAGCCTTTATTTGAGGACCTCTAGGAAGGAAGAAGTTCTATCTAACATGCTCAGGTATACACACACACACACACACACACACACACACACACACACACACACACACACACATTTTCTCTCTTACAACAATCTGATCTCTCCTATATACATAGTATTCTAATTTATAATTTTGTTGTTGAGCCATCCAAACCAGCCTTAACGCTCACACACACCATTTTGTGTCCTTGAGGGTCTTTGTATTGGCTCTCTTCCATGCCTGGAATGCACTCCCTCCTCTCCTCCCCCTCACAGAATACCACTACAGCTCATCTTCTACATGAAGCCCACCAGCTACTAATAACTTCTCTCCATCCATCCCTCCCTCCCTTGCATTGAACTACTTGATTTTATCTATCTACCTGTCTGTCTGTCTATCAATCTATCTATCTATCTGTCTGTCTGTCTGTCAATCTATCTGTCTATCTATCTATCTGCATACCTTGTTTTACTGTGCTTCACAGATACTGTATTTTGTTACAAATTGAAGGTTTGTGGCAACCCTGCCCTGAGCAAGTCTACTGGAGCCATTTTTCTAATAGCATGTGCTCACATTGTGTCTCTGTGTCATATTTTGGCAATTCTTGCCAGTATTTCAAACTTTTTCATTATTATCATGTGTATAGTCATCTGTGATCACTGTTATAGTGATCTGTGATCAGAGATCTTTGATGTTACTATGGTAATTGTTTTGGGGTGCCACAAATCATGCCCATGTAAGATGGTAAACTTAATTGATAACTGACAGTTTCCCCCTCTCTCTCCCTAAACCAACGCTACCAGGCTTTCAGAGAGGTTTGGGAACATGGGCTTCAGAGTTTCCTCTGACTTGCCCAGACAACCTTGTGACAACTTGGAATTAAAGTCTGTCCCCATCCCCTTGGTCTCAAGTAAGACCTAGTGCCTGGTGGCTGTTGCTGTCGGGCCAAAGTGGACACTGCTACTCTCACCAGGAGTGAGTGCTATTTCCCAAAGAGTCCTTCAGGAACTGAGGACACTTAGATGGGAAAGTATGGGAGTAAGAGGGCTATACCCAACCCAGGCATAGTGAGGAAATGGGAGAAGAGTGGCAGCGGTTGAACATGGAGCTGTTAGGGTCTTGGAAATGACTGTAGGGAGTTGGCCTAAGAGCAGAGAGAGGGGCTGCAAATGTGGGGCTGAGGGCCTGAGATGGTGGCTGGACATTTCAAGCCTTCTGAGATTAGAAGTGTCCCCAGATGTAGGCAATGGCCAGAAGCCCTTTGGGCTGTGACAAGGAGGCTGGAAGCTGCAATGAATTTGTAAGGTAAAACTGAAGATAAAATGCATTCATGAGGCTAGAATTCGTGATTCACTTCCCCATACCAAGGTGGTATCACACAAGAAACTATGGTGAGAGCTGGGAGGCCTGATTCTGAATCCAGGGCCCACTGGGATCAGGCCCCTCTGAGTCTGCCTGATTTTCTTAAAAGACAGTGAGTGGGACCGTATTGAGTCATTAAATACAGTAACCTTCTGAGGAAGGTAGGGCAGGGACTGTCATCCCCTTTTGCTAATGAACTGAGCCCCAAAAAGGGGACAAATCTGCTGAAGGTATGATACTGTGTGGCAGCTAGGGGGTGCTGTGGTGGATATGGAGGTAGGAAGACCTCAGTTCAAATGCTACTACAGACACTCAGATCCTAGACAAGTGACCTAACCTCTCTCACAACCAGGTTCCTCCTCTGGAAAATGGGAATTCAATAATAGTACCTACATTGGAGTGGCTAGGTGGTGCAGTGAATAGAGTACCGGCCCTGGAGTCAGGAGGCCCTGAGTTCAAATCCCACCTCAGATACTAAACACTAGCCATGTGACCTTGGACAAGTCACTTAACCCCAATTGCCCTGCCCTCCCCTTCAAAAATAAAATAAAATAATAATAATAGTAGTAGCAGTAGTAGTACCTATATCCTAAGGTTGTTGTAAGAAACAGAGAGAGAGACACACAGAGAGAGAGAGAGGGAGGAAGAAGAAGAAGAAGAGAGAAGGAGAGGGGAGGGAAGGAGAAAGAGGAGTGGAAGGAAGGGGAGAGAAGGGGGGAGAAGGGGAGGAGGGAAGAGGAAAGGAAGGAGGAGAGGAGAGAAGATTCCTTTGGAGGATCATGAAGGTCAAAAGGCTCTCTAGTCTGCCAATCTCACCTTTCCCTAATCTCCAATGTTGAGCATTCCCTCTACCACCATTCCCTCTACCACCTAAAATCCAAGATTGCTAAGGTTGGAAGGGCCCTTAGAGATCACCGAGTTTAACCTCTTCCTCTCAAAGCTGAACAAACTGAGTTCTACAGAAGGCACTGATTACCAAAGGCCCCCTGATGAGTCTCCACAGGAGAACTGAGCTTCGAAGCCAGGGCTCTCGACTCCTCACCTGGGCTCCTTCTCCTGTCCCTTTGGGCCCTCTTTGTCACCCATCTTCCCCCCAGCATGGGAGGGGGTGCTGCTGCCTCTGCCTCCTCAAACATGAGATTTATGGGGGTCAGCAGGCCGGCAGCACGAGGATGGGGTCTGAGGGCCCCTCCTCAAGTTTCCCAGGCACATTCTCCTCTACAGCTGCCGGGCGTAACTTTAACCAACATCAAGAGAACAGAGCGGCTTCACTGAATTAACATGGCTCACATACCAGCTGGTCAGCTTTCCCTTTGAAACCCATCCCCAGCTGGGCTGGGCCGGGCCGGGCCGGCTGATTGGCAGCCCACAGGACACAGTCTTTCCATACCATCTCCCCACCTCCAAAAAAGAAAGAAAGAAAAAAAGAAATCCCAGGAGAGGAGATAAGAGGTCAGAGATGCCTCCTGGAATCTCCCTTCTAAGAGAGCTCTCACACATGGTGGGCCATGCCCCCAATAATAATAGATAACATTCTTATAGTTCTTTAAGGTTTGTGAAATGCCTTAAACCCATTTGATCCTCATAACAACCCTGGGAGGTAGGGGCTATTATTATCATTCCTATTTTGTAGATGAGGAAATGGAAGCAGAGTAAAGTGACTTGCCCAGGGTCACACAGCTAGTAAGGATTTGAGACAGGATCCAAATTCAAGTTTTCCTGACCCCAGGTCCCAAGTTCTTTTTTTTTTTTAATTTTTTTTTTAATTTACCTTTAGTTTACAAGATTCAGTTCCACAATCCCTTGAGTTTCAGATTTTCTCCCCTTCCTTCCCCCCCCCTCCCATGGTGGCATGCATTCATGTATAGGATCTGCAAATACTTTCACATTGTACAATAGTCTGG
>CM053583.1:54649504-54696240 GCA_028627135.1 Pseudochirops cupreus | reverse complement strand
GTTGGTCATCACACATACGATGTGTCTGTGATTGTGTATAAATTTTTCCTGGTTCTGCTCTTCTCACTTAGCATCAGTTTGTATAAGCCTCTCCAGGTAACTATGAAGTCCCTCTCCTCCCCATTTCTTATAGCACAATAGTATTCCATTACATTCATATACCATAACTTGTTCAGCTATTCCCCAACTGAATGGGCAACCCTTATATGTCCAGTTTTTTGTGACCACAAAGAGAGCTGCAATAAATATTTTTGTACATATGGGTCCTTTTCCCACTTCTGTGATCTCTTTGGGATATAACCCCAACAGTGGTATTGCTGGGTCAAAGGGTATGCAATGATTTATAGCCCTTTGGGCATAGTTCCAGATTGCTCTCCAGAATGGTTCAGGTCCCAAGTTCTTATCCCCTGCACCACATAGCTACCCATATAACACAAGAGGCCTGCCTACAGTGGGGAAGGAAGTATATGATGAAGTTACAGAAACAGAATCACATTCATAGAATTTCGGGGTTGGAAGGCACTTCGGTGACCATCTAGTCATGTGCTCAACTGAACAAACACTCATAAAGAACCTACTGTGTGCAAAGCACTATGCCCAGGGCTGAGGCAGATAAAAAGTTTGGATACAACACCGTCCTTGCCCTCCTGGAACATAGTAGTTTAATAAGGTGACGAGACGAAAACGACACACATGGAAGTCTGTGTGGGTAAATGTCATTTGGTGGGTGGATTTTTGTAAGAGGCCAGTGTGGATGACCATTTCCTTGTCCAAGACAAGAAATGATTACAAGAAAGCTGTTGGCCACTCAAGACAGATAGAAGGACAGGCCTGATCTCTTCGGAGTATACAATGACCACCAGGCCCTGGATCCCACCTTGGGATTTAGGGGATGGGAACAGATTTTAATTCCAAGTTGTCACAAGATTGGTTGTCTGGGGAAGCCAGAAGAAACTCTGAAGTGACTTAGAAGGCCCCCGTTCCCAAAGCTCTCTGAAAGCCTGGCAGAGTTGGCTTATGGATATTCAAACAGAAGTTTTTAAAGTTCAGGAGATAGCTCCAAGGCTGGGAAATCCTGCTGAGGCCCAAAAGAGGAATCAGGCGGCCTGGGTTGGTTCTTGACACAGCTCTGTTCTGCTGTCTCAGAAGTCTTCATTTCCCAAAAGGGATTACAGAAACTGTCTAGTCCAAACCTCTCTCTAAAGAGGATGAAACTGAGACCCATGAAGGTGACCTGACCAAGATCAGGAAGCTAATAATTAGCCAAGATTGGACCCTAGGCCCACTAGTCCTCAAATTCCAAGCTTTTTCACACTAGCCCACAAATCTCTCTAATGTGGAGTAATTAAAAAGAAGGCTAGAAGGGGGGTCAAGAACTGGATCTCACTACATGACCCTCATTACTTCCCTTCTAGGGCTCTCTCAGTTTTCCCCTCTGTCAAATGGACATGTTAATGTCTGCTGTTCCTAGAATGGGGCTTGAGGATCATCTAATCCAACCCCCTCACTTTACAAATGGGGAAAATTATGCACCAAGAGGGGCATTGCTTGCCCAAAGTCACAAAGGCAAAGCCAGTTTAGGAACAAAGTCTCCCAACTTCATGTCAAGGGCTTTCTTCACTATGGATGAGGGGAATCAAATGAGATGATCACTAAGAAAGTTCTCTGGAAAATACAAAGTGG
Source organism: Pseudochirops cupreus (assembly GCA_028627135.1). Taxonomy (NCBI): domain Eukaryota; kingdom Metazoa; phylum Chordata; class Mammalia; order Diprotodontia; family Pseudocheiridae; genus Pseudochirops; species Pseudochirops cupreus. The sequence continues at coordinate 54,694,557 of CM053583.1, read as the reverse complement.
GATGCATCAATGATATACAGAATACATGATATTTCAGCCTCCCCATCAAAAAGACCAAGGTTCAAGTCTCACAAGCCACTGACCACCTCAATGCCCTAGACATCTTTTTTTTTTGCTTTTTGGAGGGGGGCAGGGCAATTGGGGTTAAGTGACTTGCCCAAGGTCACATGACTAGTAAGTGTTAAGTGTATGAGGGAGAATTTGAACTCAGGTCCTCCTGACTCCAGGGCCTGTGCTCTATTCACTGTGCCATCTACTCGCGCGCCCCCCCCCCCCCCATCTTTCAAAGACAGAAACAGAAGCCCAAGAGATCTGCAAGGGCATATGGAGAGAGTTTCCACACTGGGAGAGCTCCCTACACCAGACATGTGAAACACACAGTCAGTCTAACACTCCCAGGTACGCATGAACCTGATCAAAATGTAACTGGAAAATATTGAACAAAACAAACAAAAATACAATAAAACATGGATAATTTTACTTTTTAAACTAAGGTGATATGGGGCCCACAGGGATCCTTATAAATGGATTAGTGGTTGCTGGTTCTATCTGAGATTGACACTGTTGTCCTACACCAATGAATCAAGTCAACATCTTGTAAAAACATTTAGGAGTAAAATGCCATAGAGATGAGAAGTAATAAACACGATTGTTGTAACTGTTGTAATCAGGTGATCTCAAGTGCTAAAAAGGCACCTGGTCCAATGGAATTGGAATAAGAACCTCCCAATTCCCTCAACAACCACTGACAAGTGGTCAGTCAGCCAGCCACCTCTTTTTGAATATCTCCAGGAAAAAGGAACTCAAGAGATAGCTCATGGCGCTCCTGGACAGCGCTGATTACTGGGCAGTTTGTACTTGGAGCCCAAGCCTGCCTCTCCATCCACTGGTTCTAGCTCTGCTCTCAGGGACCAAAGCACAAAGAAATGTAAACTTCTTCTGCCCATGAAAATTTTCTCATGAGGATGAAACCCTTTGATGAGAGACTGAGAAAAAGGCTGTGGTGAGCATGAGGGATAAGGCCAGGCTTACTGTCTAGATGAAGGGCAGAGTTCCAGGAGTCAAAAGGTATAGGAGAGGGAGGGGAAGAAAGGAAGAAAGATAGAGAGAAGTAGGGAGTGAGGGAGAGAAAGAGAGAGAGAGAAGGAGAGGGGAAGAAAAAGAGAAAGAGAGGAGAGAGGGAAAGAGAGAGAGAGAAGGAGAGAGGGATAAAAAGAGAAGGATGAAGGGAAGGAAAGGAAAGGAAAGAGAGAGAGAGACAGAAGGAGGGAAGAAAGGCGAGAGAGAGAGAGAGAGAGAGAGAGAGAGAGAGAGAGAGAGAGAGAAAGTGAGAGAGAGAGAGAACCAAAATGTTAGCACTTCTAATTCCATCAAGAAGACCAAACTCTCAGCTTTCCATAAATGCCATCAGTGTCCCTCTGCGCCACTCAGAGACCTCAGATATAAGCTAATGTTGGCTTTAATCAAAACTGAATGGTCTGGGGCCCTGGCCCACTCTCTACCAAGCTCCGGAAGCTTGCAGCTTATCTACAAATCCAACTTCCTTCCTGGTTAAGAAGCAGGGCTCTTGACAAGGAATGGTGTCATGATCCAAATGGTGATCCAGGGGGAGTCAGGATACCCACACTGGACCCCTGACTCTGTCTCTGGCATCAATTTCAGTGACCTTGGGCAAGACATGTTCCCAGGGATAAAATGGGGGATTTGTACTCTGAAGATCCCCACTCCACATTCTGTGATTCAAAGTGAACAAGGCAAAATTTATTCTCTGCATCTGACCAGGCAGAAAAGATTTGGACAAGCAAAATCTCCCCCAAATAAATCAGAACCCAACTTGCTGTCTACAGATCTGGCGTTCTTTCACTATATACTATCCTTCCTTCCTTCCTCTGGGTTTGAATCCTGCTTCTGTCATTGACTATTTGTGTGGCCTAGAGCAAGCCACCTGCCCTCTCACGGCTTTAGGTCACTACAGAATCACAGAATTTGGAGTTGGAGGGGACCTCTGAGGTAGAGTCTAAGCCCCCTATTTTGCAGATGAAGAAACTTAAGCCCAGAGAAGTTCTATGACTCAATCAATGTTATAGGATAGTATCTGAAGCAGGAATAGAACCCCAAAACCTGCTCAGATCTATTCAGACTTACAAATTCAAATCTATAAAAATCCAATTCTAAAAATCCTACTATCTACTATACAAAGAGCTGTCAACCTCCAGAGAGTGCTTAAAATATCACCGGGAAACGTTTAACACAATAAATAAATAAATACTATTCAACATAGATAATCTTAATTTATGGCTTTCTAAGTCAATATGCATAGATAGGCAGGGATCAGTTTCTATCTGCATTTGACTCGGCTGTGACCAGGCCCTGCAGCTTCCCATCTGTAAAAGGGTGGGAGGGAAAAAGATTGTAGACTACATTAAAGTCTTTTTCTCCTTCTAAAACCTGATGATCTGCTATCTGACACTACATGGAAGGAGGGGACGGGTGCTTTGTGCCACTAGGACTGACCAGCACTTCTCTCCAAGGCAGGTGCACACACACTAGTCAGGAGGACTCAGCCCTCCAAATTATAAGCCCACCATCACCACCACCAATGAGGATTCTCCTGCAGAAATTCCCCTTCACAGTGGGGACACGCAAACACACATACACACCATCCAGTGGCTGACTTTCAAGACAGGTTTTAGGGAAATGTTTCAACTCAAAACTAGAAAGAACATCATTGATGATAGTATATTCTGCTTCGTCAGCTGAAAGGAAAGTCAGGATGCAGTAACACCGTTAGTAATAGATAGCGGCAGGACCACAGACTCTTTCAGAGCTGGAAGAGATTTCAGATCTCCAGCCTCTGTCAGAGCAGAGTCCAAGCGCAGCTGTGCCCCCTTGCTTCAGACAATCCGAAGGAGACTGAAGGAGAGGAAGACCCACTGGCTCTCCAAGTAGCCCTGTGGGCTAGCTCATGTTGCTTGGAGGTTTTGCTGACATCGGCCTCCATCTTCCCCTTGGAAACTTGCAGCTGTTACTCTTTGCTCTATCCTCTGGGGCCAAGAAGAAGGAGTCTAACTCCTTTTCCATAGAATGGATTTTCAAATATTCGAAAGACAGCTTTCATGGCCCTTCTGCCTGGATAGACAGAAGGGGTGGTTGGGGAAGAGGAAATCAGAGAGGTGGGCGAAGGCCATTCCGTGTTTCCATTAAGGTCTAGCACAGGGGTGTTTATTAAGTTTGGTAAATGACTAAATGAGGTAGCTGACTTTTTCATTTACAAAATGTTTTATATACATTAGGGAGGCAGCAAGGAGGAGTATATGAAGTGGAACTAGCTGAAAGCTAGGAAGACTTTCCTTGAGTTCTGCCTATGACACGTTCTTTCTGAGCAACCCTGGGCCAATCACTTAACATCTCAGCACTCTAGGCAACTCTCTGACACTTGAAGCTGCAGAAAAGGTACTGACCTCCCCAGGCGGAGGGGCTTTACTCACTCGGGGGTTCCCCTATCAATGAAATCCCAGGGTCAGTCCCTGTCTCTTACATACTGTCTTCATTTTGAAGACTGAAAGAAGGAATCAGTCAAAAAACCAGAGAATTCAGGGGAGTGAGTACATGAATGAATCAAAGAATGAGAGAATGCAAGGGAGTGAGTGAATGATTAGACTCTTTCTAATCTAAAGTCTCAGAAAGCGGGGAGAATATATCTCCCTTGGTCCCAGCCTGAGCAGAGAAACACAAGCAGAAGTCCAAACAAGAGACAAGAGCAGGAAGCAGGAAGGTTGGAGGCAGTGTCATGGTGCCCAGAACACCCCCAGCCCCAATTCCCAGCAGTATCTCCCAGAATCACTTGGGGGCCAAGAACTAAGAGCTTATACCCCAAGACAGCATGTGCTGGAAACACAAACAACTCTGTTGCTCTTGGAACACCTCTTGGAAACCAGGATGCCACGGACAGAAGTGTTTAGCAACTCAGCTTCGCCAAGAGGAAAACTGTCTTGAAACCCCATACCTGTTTACGCTGCTATTCTCAAAGCTAATAACTCCAGTAAAAGGTTCTTTCTGAACTATGAACTATGGCCATTAATGGTTGGAGATGCATTTTAACATCCACAACCATGGAATATGTCTGAAGTTCACAATATGAATGCTAACCAGCAGGGGTGCAGTCTCAACCAACATTTCTTTTTTTTGCTGGCATACATTCAAGGCCTTCCAAAATCTGGCCCCAACTTAACGTGTTCTGCCTTATTTGTCTCCATTATCTTCTAGGTGAAACCTTTCCTGGTCTCTCCAATTACCTGAGCCCTTCCTCCCAAACCACCTTGTGTTAAAACAACTTTGTATTTGTGAGTATTTATTTGCTTTCTATTTTTGCTTGCGTATTTAAGTATAATGCTTAACTATGTACTTGGTGTCTCCCCCATCCGAATGTAAGTTCCTTCTCTGTACTGTACACATGTCCTCTGCGTGGCGCTTAGGAAAGTCTGCTTGGTTGTTGCCTTCCATTAGGCTTTTATATTCTAGCCAAACGGATCGTGAAGCTGTTCTCTGACAAGCCATCTCAGGTTTCTGGGCACTGACTTGGACTGCACTCACTGCTCTTCTAGGCCTTTTCACATTTTTCTCTTCCTCTGAGGGCTCCCACCTCCCCCATCTCCTATTCCAGGAGAAAGAGATCTCTCCTTCCTCGGTTTTCCATTGCATTCTACTTAGCATAACATTGCAGCATCCTTATTAGATTGTATGTATATATGTATGTATGTATGTATGTATGTACCTACCACATAGATTAGATGTACCTTACCACATCTCTCCAGCCAGACTGGCTTAGATGACAAAACAGGAAAATGACAAATGCTGGAGAGGATGTGGAAAAATTGAAACACTAATGCATTGTTGGTGGAGCTGTGAAGTGATACAACCATTCTGGAGAGCAATCTGGAACTATGCCCAAAGGGCTATAAACAATTGCATACCCTTTGACCTAGTAACACCACTTCTGGGGTTGTATCCCAAAGAGATCATAGAAATGGGAGGAAGACCCATATGTACAAAAATATTTATTGCAGCTCTCTTTGTACTGGCAAAACCTGGAAATTAAGGGGATGCCCATCAATTCAGAATGGCTAAATAAGTTGTGGTATATAAATGTAATGGAATACTATTGTGCTATAAGAAATGGGGAGGACGCGGTCTTCAAATTCACCTGGAAAGGCCTATACAAACTGATGCTAAGTGAGAAGAGCAGAACCAGGAAAAATTTGTACACAATCACAAACACATCGTATGTGTGACAACCAACTTTGATAAACTGGACTCTTCTCCGCAACGCACAGTTACAAGACAACTCTACAAGTCTTAGGATGGAAGGAGATGTCTACATTCAGAGAAAGATCTAGAAAGAACAGAGTTTAAATGGAGACTGAAGCAATTTACATGCTCTCTTTCTTTTTCATGTTTGGTCTTGTTTCTTTTTTCCCATTGTTCACTCCATCGGTTACAACCCTTCTATACAACCAGACTAATGTCCAATGTGAAAGTATTTGCAGATCCTACACTTGATGGCATGCTGTCATGGGTGGGGGGAGGAGAGGAGAGAAAATTTGAAACTCAAGATATTATGGAACTGAATCTTATAAACTAAAAGTAAATAAACAAATCAATTTAAAAAAAAGATTCAAAGTACTTTGAGGGTAGTGAATTGATTTTGTTTCACTTTTGTACATGCATATTCGAGGCCTTAACAAGTAGTTGGCTCAAACATTAATTGAATTAGTTATGAACTAAGTATAATATAGTAATTACAAAATAATTATTCAATCAATGAATTAAACTTTGAATTGAATCCAGGGATGAGCTCCTTCATTATCCTCACTCACTTCCCTAAAGCACTCTTCATTTTTCCAGGGCTCTCCTACAAGCACCATCTCACCCTATGAAGTGGGTGAGGGGTGGGGATAAGGTATCATCATCTCCATTTTATAGATGAGTCCTCTAAGGTTCAAAAAAGTCACACAACTTAAGGTTACAAAGAGAGAGTCAGAGGCAGGATTGCAACCTTGGTCTACGGCCTCTAAGACCAACCAATGGTCTTTCCACCATCACAAACTGCCTGCAAGATAACAGGACCCACTGATCCCAGAGTCTCTAAGGCAATGGTTCTTAACCCTTCTGACTTGTGGATCCTTTGGGAGTATGTTGAAGCCCAGGGAATACCTCTCAGGGGACACAAAGTAAAGATACAAATGTTTTCATTATCAGGCAGAATGCAAGCAGAGTCAAAGGTCTCATACAATTCAGAGCTGAAAGGGACATTCTGGATCATCTCCTCCAGCTCTCTCCTTTAAAAGAGGGGGAAACTGAGTCTCAGAGCTCACTCCTTTTAGAGACGGGGAAACTTGAGACTCAGAGAGAAGAATGGTTTAGCTCATGGTCAGCCAAGAAGTAAATAACATAGCCATGATCATCAGGAAAAATAGGAGTTCTTTAAAAAGAAAGATGGTGAGGGGCAGGGGAGGCAAGGTTCCCTAGAGGAGATGGAACCTGAGCTGGGCATGGAAGTATGAGCAGTATAGGTAATACAGGAGGAGGGAAAGCTCAAGAGCCAATGGGACGATGAAACCTCAAAGGGGCCTTCATGGGCATTTAGTTTAGCTTGAACCACAACGGAAATCCCCCTCTACAGCATCCATGACAGGTCATCCTACCTCCCCTCCAGTGTCTAACAATTAGGAACTTTTCCCTTAGAGCCAGTAAAACTGCCTCCCTGGAAGTCACGTCCCCCCCCCCCCCCCCCACTTCCCGCCTCTCACCCACTCCTAGCCGCTAAGCCGAGCAAGCCTGATGGCTTTTCCATGTGACAACCCTTCAGCCCTTTGGAGGCGTCTATCACTGCCCAGGCTGGCCACAGCACAATAATAGCAGCTGTCATTTACAGAGCACTTCCCATTTTACCAAAGGCTTATCCTGGACCGTCTCATATGATCCTCCAAGAAACCCTGTGACAGAGCCACTCTAGCTATTAGCACCCCCATTCTGCAGATGAGGATACTGAGGTTCAGAGAGGTTAAGACACTTGACTTGCTTGAGGTCACGTGGCTAGGATGTATCTGAGGTGGAATTTGATTTCCGGGACAGAGCTCTTCCATTATGCCACAATGTATCCCCATAATGCCTAAGGGAGAACAGGATTACTACAGTAAGGTTTTATGGATTCCGAGCTGGAAGACCCAGGATGAAATGCCACTTCCGTTGCTTACTAGGCTGACTTTGGGCAAGATAATAATTCCAGCAAAAGGCTCTTTTTCTGAACTATGAACTATGGCCATTAACAGATGGGAATGCATAGCATGTAAGTCTGAAGTTCACAACATGAGTGTTGACCAGCAGGGGTGCAGTCTCAACTGACTTTTTTTGAAGGGGTGGCATACATTTAAAGCCTTCCAAAATCTGGCCTCAGCTTCCCTGTTCTGCCTTATTTCTCTCCATTATCTTCTATGTGAAGCCTTTGCTGGTCTCTCCAATTGTCCGAGCCCCTCCTCCCAAACCACCCTATATTTAACAACTTTGCATTTGTGAGTATTTATTTGCTTTCTATTTTTGCTTATGTATTTAAGTATAATGCTTAACTATGTACTTGGTGTCTGGGTCTCGGTTTCCTTATCTGTAAAATAACACAATTAGACTTTAAGTTTCCTTCCAGTTTTAAGCTTTGGTGTGTTCCTCTGAGCCTATGAGAAAGGAAGGTTAAAGGCTAGAAACAAGCTCTGGTAAGCCCTGAATGCCGGGCATCTACCCTCTCCCCGTAGCAAAGCCATCTCCTAAACTGGGGAGCGGGGGGGGGGGGGGGGGCTGGTTCCCTAAGGACTGGAGCAGGAACCCCTTTAGGCAGAAGCCAGGCCCAGTAGCATGACGAACACCAAGAGTCCCCTGCAACATTTAGAGGGGGCTGAAAGGGGGCATTGTTTCCAGCTCTGTAGCCTCCCCACTCCCACCCCATGAGTGCTTGCTTCTCCTTGAGAGTTTCCTTTCTCTGGCCCGAATCCCAGGCTCCCATTCAGGAGCCCAAGCCACCGCAGCCCCCCACACCCAAGCCCCAGCCCCCATTGGCCCTAGATGGGATGCTGACTCGTACAGGAACTATACATCCCCTACCCCAAAGGCAGCAGGGCACACTCCCGGAGTCCCCCTGCTCCACCCCCATCAAAACAAAGATACAAGCCTGAGGGTGAAGGGGAGGGGAAAACCCTCTCCCTCCAGCCTGGGCCACCCCTGGGAAGCCCTTAAAGATTCCTCTCCTCAGAAGGCAGAGAATAGGAAGAAAGTTGTTCCAGGCCCCCTCCCCGCTGAGGGGACCTCCTTCCCTCTCCGACCTGCCCTGCCCCCCAGCCCCTCACAGGCATCTCTAGTACCTTTACAGAGCATGGCCCCTCAATACCACTAATCCCCAGGCACTTAATGAACTACAAGCTTTCCCTTTCACTTGGACAAAAGTTTCTTTCCTTTCCCGGGGCTAATCGCAGGCAAACTGTCCCCAGTCTCCACCATGAGGTCTCTTAAAATCCTATTCCCTCAGTCGTCCCTCCTCCCACCAACTGGGGGGTGAGGTAGGATGGAGGGAGGGAGGGTGGAGCAAAGAAAATGTACTTAATTTAGATGGATGGGTGAATGGATGGGTGGATGGACGGATGGATGCATGGATGGATGGCCACAGGCTGTTGTAAATAGAGTAGAAAAACTCTGGATTTGGCACCAAGAGATCTGGGTTTGATTCCAGGATCCTCTACTTACTAGCCATATTTGCTCAGGTACAATCTTTCTACTTAAGAAGTTTGTTTAATAAGTATTTATTAAGGATGGCTATAGGCCAAGCATGTGTACGTGTCAGAGACCAGAACAAAATAATCCTTGCCCTCAAGGAAATTACATTCTATCAGGAGAAAATGATATGCATGTTAAGAAAATGATATGCACATTAAAAATACACTCCTGTTTCCAGGGAAGAACACCAGCAGCTGGAGGGCAGACTAGGCAAAAGCACAGAGACAGGACATGGAATGTCATGTATGCAGATGCAAGTAAGCCAGCCTGGCTGGATCAGAGTGTGGGAAGGAAAGTCATACGAAAGAGAGTGGTAAGGTCTTGAGTTCAAATCTCACCTTGGACCTTCACACCTTGCCCATACCTTGGGCAAGTCACTTCTCATCTGTGGCCTTCAATTCCCCATCCCACCCCACCCCCGCCATAAAACGAGATGGCTGGGCTAGGCGTCTCTGGGGTCACTTCTAGCTCTGATCCTATTATTTTAAGCCTAGAAAGAGAGGCTGGAATCAAACTGGGAGGAGTTTTTGTGCCAAATCTATGGGTTGGTATTTCCTCCTAGAGGCAAAGGGAGACTCTAGGCTTCTCCAGCAAGGCAGTGACATGACCAGATCTGTGCCTTAGGGATGTCACTCTGGCAGCTGGGTAGAGGATGGCTTGGAGGGAAGATGCAGGGAGTCCAAGAAGGAAGTTACTGCAATCATCCATGTGAGACAGGATGAGGCCCTGATTGGGTGATGGCCATGGGTACAACGAGAAAGGAAAAGATGGGAGATGCATCCTGCTACGGCCAGCTCCACCATCACATTTTCCGTGTGAGCATTTACACCTCAGAAATCCACAAATTCAGCCTCGACGTATTGTTTTGTTGGTTGTCTAGACTTGGGAAAGCCAAGAAGAAAATGCTAATGATGGGATAGTTGTTAAACATTTACCAGCGTACCCTGAGAGAAACTCATCAAGATTTAGCAATTGACTGGGTGGAGAGGAGGGGCAGAAGGGAGAGCTGAGGAGGGCTCCAAGTTGGTGAGCCTGGGCAAAGCCAGAAGGATGAGGGGGTAATCAACAGGAATAGGGACGTCAGGAAGGGGAGCGGGGAGAAAATGAATTCTCCCTAGGACATAATGAGTTTGAGATATAGATGGAACATCTTTCTCCCTGCTTTCACATCTGTAAAATGCCTTCCACATCCCTTCTTGGACTTGAAGAAGATCCCTAGGAGGGAGCGGATGCAGCTAAGTGCTCCCACCGATGAGACTCCATGGGTGCTGAGCCCCTGGGCTTCACCAAGAGCTCCTTGGAGAAGAGGTCCTAGGTAGAGGCCAGAAGGGAACAGAACCAGGCCCAGGTCCATTCTCCTTGGACAAATACAAACATAAACTAGAGACACACATACCACACACGGATACATTTTATATGTGTGCGCGCACACACGCAGACACAGAGAGAGAAAACGCAGACACATGTAGCACACACACAGATATACCGAAGGTATGAGACAATTGTTAAACATTTACCAGCTTAAAGTATAATGTACAGATACATTCTATACATAAGTATCACATACACACAGGTACATACATGCATCACATAAGGATACTATATCTTTATATGCCACAAAAGGAAACATGCACCATACATGGACACACAGAGACAACATGGAACGCTGTACACATGCAGATGCATGAAATGCACATGTAACTAGAACATGCTATACCCATGCAGAACAGATTATCAAGACACCTCATTCCTAAGGCAACCCATTCCACTTGACCCACGTTCCTTGTGGCTGTGGCTCTTTGCAAGATCCTCCCATATCCCCCAACTGCTCCTAGTTCTGTCTTCTGGGACTAGTCAGAAGGTTAATGCCTCTTCTCATATCAGCCCTTCTGCCTTTCTTGAGAAACATTTCTAACTCCTTTAACTTACCCTCCTATGGCCTCATTTTCAGTCATCTCACCCTGCTGATGACTCTCCTTTGGATATGCTCTAGTTTACATCCTTCCTAAAATATAGCACCCACAGAGGGACATGAACCTCTAGAGATGATCGGACCAGAGCAGAGCCCATAGTTACAGGCCTCATGATTTCCTCCCTCTGGATGGTCTAACATGGCATCTGCTCTTTTGGTTGCCAAGTTACACTGCTGATTCACACTGACTCACCTTCATTAAAAGAGGCCCTTTTCCAGGGCTAGTGGGCATCATCCCTCTCACCCCATTGACTTGGCAGTGGCCAGTACCCCAAATGGGCATGGCAATATGGTATACACGGTTTGTTTTCCATGATAAATCTGACTTCAGAGCTGGCTAACTACTCCTTTGCAAATGGCATAACTAGAGACAGCCTGACCCCCGCCTGGGAAGGAATTCCAGAATTATTCACACATGTTCTCCATGAAATTCACTCTATGAGGGTATGGAGATGAACTCTCAGACTTTGCATGCTTTTCCCAGCTTGACAACCACCGACATCTTCTCCTTCCTCTAGAATGAGATGAGTTCTAGAAGTGAAGTCCTTGAAAGGCTGGATTGTTGGAAAGCCCCTCTATGTCAGCCAGTCACCAAGCAACCAATCAGAATCATTTCTGTTTGGATGGCATTTTACACTTTCCAAAGCACTCTCCAAGCTACCCCATGAGAAGGGCCATTGTACCTATTTTAATACTATTGTTTTGTAAGAAATGATGAAAAGGATGAAGGGAAACCTGGGAAAACGTATATGAACGGATGAAGAGTAGAGTAAGCAGAACCAGGAGAACAATGCCATGTATAAAAACGAACATCGTTAAAAGGCTTGAGAACTCTTATCAACACAATAACCAACTAGACCCTACAGATCGCCCAAGTTTGAGATCTGAGTTATTCTTGACACCCCTCTCTGCCTTCCACATCTAGTATCCACATTCCAGCACTTGCATTTCAGCAATATCCCTCCAACCAAGCCCCTTCTCACTATAACCCCCTTCCATTAGGCCTTTATCACCTCTCACCTAGACTACTGAAATGGCCTCATAGGTCTACTTCCCTTCTTTTCTAGTCAGTGGGTCACAAAGTTGACAAAATTATCTTCTACCATAATGCACAGGCATGACCATGTCCCTCTCCTGCTCAAAAGCCTTCAGAAGGGCAGTTAAGTGGCACAGTGAATAGAGCACTGGTCTTAGAGTCAGGAGAACCTGAGTTCAAATCTGGCCTAGACATCTGACACTTACTAGCTATGTGTCCCTGGGCAAGTCGCTTAACCCTGACTGCTGCAACAACAACAACAACAGCAACAAAAGCCTTCAGGAATCCTCTCTGCCTGGAGGATGAAATACAAATTCCTCAGTCTGGCACTCAAGCCCCTCCATAATCTGACCCCAACCTACCCAGCCTTATTTCATTCTGCTCCCTGCTTCTGGTATTCTTCTGCAGCCAAAGAAGACTGCTAATGGCTCCCCTGTCTTGTCTTGCCTACTCCTGACTCCATGCATTTATACCAAGTATGTGGCACACTTTTTTCTTTCCTATACCTTTGGTAATCCTTTTCTTCCTCAGATGTCCAGTTGGGATGCCACCTTCTCCAAGAAGCCATTCCTGATCTCCTCAGTTTACAGTGATCTCAAATTTTCTAGAGTATTTTGTTTGGATCCCCTTACCCCATTCTACCCTCCCAACAAGAAATATTGCTTATTTGTGTGTATGTTGTATGCCCTGCCATGGACTGAGCCCCCAACTGTTTGGACAAGATGATCTTTGAGAGCAGAAGTTATTTCATTTCTGCCTTCATATCCCTGGCAACTAGCACATGCCTGGCATATAGACACTTGGAAAAGCTGGAGAATTGGAGCTCCTCTACTCGGGAACAGTGTAGGGAAGGGAAGCTGTAAGTAGGATTTTAAGTCCCAAGGACAAGATATGCCCTCTGCCTCCGTATCTGACTTCTCAAACCAAAACATCACTTTCTTAAGTGTTGTCTTGCCCTGTTAGAATGTAAGCACTTGAGAGCAGATTGGCTTTGCTTTTTGCACCTGTAACCTCAGCTTTTAGCACAGGGCTTAGCAAATAGTAAGTACTTAATAAATGTAATTTCATTCACCCATTCATTCTCCTCCTTTCCCTTGATCTCCCTGCAGGCTGTAGAAAGCACATGCTCCAGATGCTCCCTAAGGCTGAGGTACTGTGAGCTCTGTGGAGCCTTTATTTAGGAGGGGAGAGTGGGGGAGTTTGAAGGAGACCCTCAGAGAGCAGCAGATTGGTCATGATGCTACACTCAGCTCACTCCAAAAAGTCTTCCCTCGCCACATGAAGGCCACAGTGATTTTTACCACCCTGCAGAAGAACACCTGGCTGGCCCAACGCCCACCCAGGCTGTATCCGGAATCTTGGGAATATTCCCAGTCTCTGGGGAGGTGGGTGCCTAATAGGGCGCCCAGTGCAGGGAAACACTCAAGTCCAGCCCACTTCGGGATTGTGCAATCACTCTAGGCCGTCAGGTGGTGACTCATTGTAACAGCGTTTCCAGGCATTCAGTGTCTTTCATCAGCAGCCACCCGCTCTCCTCGGATGTTAGATCACAGCCAGGGCCCTCCCTGCAACTCAGAACCTTTCAAAAATAGGCTGGAAGTTGGCTATCTCTACAAGGAGAGGGACTGGGGGAAGGCGGAGCAAAGCATACCCACCAAGCTGCTCATATCCACACACAGACGGAAGACGATTCCCCGAGGGCCAGCACATTGGTACCACTGGGCTGCAAACTGGGGGCATCCCAAAGCCACGCTTAGGATCTTAGGATATTTGGCTGAAAAGGACCCCAGAGACTATCGAGTTCTAGCCCAGATCTTTCCTTTTACAGATCGGAAACGGGCCCAGAGAAAGGAACTGACAGTCAAGGTCCCATAAGCTAGTTCTAACCCTACAAAAGGCTGCCTCTGACTTCTACCTGGAATCCCTAAAGCGAGAGATTCTGTTGCTCCCTTGACAACAGGGATAGAAGAGGCCAAGCAAGACTTAGGGTTGGTCAGATTTTCCCAAACCCGCATCACTGCATTCCAAGATGACAGTCTCCAACTTGTAGCCCTTCCCTGTCCCTATCCCCGTCTCACGTGTGTTGCCACAGTTATCCCACCAGTACAGATCACAGGATTTGAAGTAAGGAGATCCAGGTTCAAAGCCTGGCTCTGGCATTTACTAGCCATGTGACCCTCTCAAAGCCTCTATTTGTATCTCAGGCACTTGGCACAATGCCTCACACCTAGTAAGTGACTGATTAAAATTATCTGTCTATCTAAAAAGTCTAGACAGGTTAGAACGTTTGCACTGAATCGAACAAGATGAAATTTAATAGGGGATAAATGTAAAGTCTTACATGGGTTCAAAAAATCAACAAATAAAAATGGAGAAGAGATGTCAAGACAACAATTCAAAAAAAATATTTTAGAGAACTGTGAGGTCTATATGAATCCACAGTGAATACGACACACCAGAAAGTGGATGACATTTGAGGCAGCAATGAGAAAAGTAGCATGTTGGAATAATTATGTAGACAGACTTGCTATACTCTGCCCTGGTCAGACAACATCTGGAATATTTTTATTCAGTTTTGGGTACCACATTTTAGGAAGGAGACAGATAAACTGGTCAGAGGTCTAGAGAAAGGTATCAAGACCATGTCTGATGATGCTCAACTGAAGGAACTAGGAACATTTAGCCTGGAGAAAAAAAGACTTTAGGTAGGATGGGAAATCATAGGTATCTTCATGTATGTGAAGGGCTGTTGTATGAAAGCGGGCATTGACTTGATCTGCTTGAACAAGGGAGCTACAAAGAAGCAAATTTATTTATTTTAGCTTTTATTTAGTATTTTGTTTTTCCGCACTTGCATGTAAAAACACTTTCTAACATTCACTTTTAAAGCTTTGAGTTCCAAACTCTCCCCCTTCCTCCCTCCCTATCCCTCTTCATTAAGAAGGCAAGCAATTCAATATAGGTTATACATGTGTAGTCAAGCAAAACATTTCCATAATAGTCATGTTGTGAAAGAAAACATAGGACAAAAGAAGCTCAAAAAAAATAAAGTAAAAAAAAGTATGCTTCAATCTGTATTCAGACACCATCAGTTTAAAGAAGCAAATTTAAGTTTGCTGCACAGAAAACCTTTCTCTAACAATTAGCATTTTGCAGAAATGGGATGGGCTACCCCCTGGGGTAATGAGCATAGTCCTCCCATTTCTGTTTCCCCCCTTTCTACTCACTAGAAGTCTTCAAGCAGAGTCCAATCATTACTTTTTTTTCCCCTGCTTTTTGGAGTTAGGAAGACAGGGTAATTGAGGTTAAGTGACTTACCCAAGGTCACACAGCTAGGAAGTATTAAGTGTCTGAGGTCAGATTTGAACTCAGGTCTCCCTGACTCCAGGGCTGGCACTCTATTCACTGTACCTCTCAGTCAATCATTACTTTTCAGGTAAATGTAGAGGGAGTTTTTATTCATTTAGACATTGTAATAGGAGGACCCTTAAGTTGCTCCCAGTTCTGTGAGATTCCAATAATTCTACTCCTCCTCCTACCCTGAGCCCTGGGAATCCACGGTTAAATGTTCTACAGGTAATGTGTTCTACAGTAACACCAACAACAAGCAACATATTGATGAAAATTTAGGGTCACACAATCCTTCACATTCACTATCCCACTTAAGTCCCTTAACAACACTGAGGGGTAGAGTGTGTGTTATCATACCCAATACACAGATATGGAAACTGAAGTCAAGAGAGAAGAAATAATAGAATTAGAACAGAAGACCTTGATTTCCCATCCCAAATCTAGCCCTCACTCCACACTTCTGTCTGTCTCTGAAGCCTGGTGGTGTTCCTGGAATCATCAAACTAAGGACAGAAAGCTTTAAAAAGCAACTTTCCCTGAATTAGAAGATGCATGAGAAAGGTCGATTCAGCTCTGCCAGTAGCAGATCTGTAACTTCCCTTCTGCCAGCGGGATGGGGGAGAGGGGAATGTGAAGAGACAAAGAGAGACCGGAGAAAGGTGTGGGAAGAGATACAAGGAAAGGTCTTCAGAGCAATTCCTTCACCCCTCAAGTGCCTAACCAACCAGCTGTTGGCAGAGATGTAACTGCTTAATGCATGATCGGTCTGCAATTATCCTTTGCAAAGTTTTCAAAGGGAATTAGGGGAAATATTTAGATTCAACCAAATTAGCCTTTCAATGTGAGGCAGAAGAGAGCCTCTTAGAGTGCACCTGTTTCCCCGCCCTCAAGTCTCTAGAAGAAGGGATATGACTTGGGCACTAGGAGGAAGGAGGACCTCCAAGACCCGACTCATCAAACAGCCAAGTCAGAAGAGGCTTGGAACTTAGCCTATAGGGGGCGGGACAGCAAGAGGCCGCCACATTCTGATCCTAGCTACTTATACTGTCACAGGACATACAGCCAGGAGGCGCCTCAGTCCAACCCTCTTATTCTACAAATGAGGAAACAAAGGCACAGACAGGTGTCTTGATTTACCCAAGAAAACAAAGGGAGTTAAGTGCCAGGCCCGGGACTCAAACCCAGGTCCTTGAAATCCAAATGAAGTACACTTTCCCCTCCATTATACCTGAGGGCTGCCAGGATGTGCCATCATAACCCTGGAAATGGGATAGAAATTTGGGCTGTGAGGATAGTGATGATAATGATGGGAACACCCTACCTGCTTGGTATCAGGGAGGAGGGAAATCTAGCCTGTACCTTATTACTGAGAGAGCACTAGAGGGAGTCCAAAGAACCTGGTTTAAACGCAGCTAAGACGCTTATGAGGCTCTGTGCATATCCCTTAACCAATTTTTCTGGGCCTCAATTTTTCATCTGCAAAATGGGTAAATTGGACGTGATGCTCTTCCTCTAAGGCCCCTTTTAGCTCTAAATCTGTGACCCCATGATGACAGAAGCAGAATGGTAGACAGAGTTCCAGATTTGAAGTAAGGCAGCCCTGGGTTCAAAGCCTGCCTCAGATACTTGGACAAGCCTGGACAAGTCACATCTTCTCTTGGCCTCCCGTGGTCCAGTTCCATCTGTAAAATGAGCAGGCTGGGCTGGGTGGCCCTGTTCTAAATTTATGATCTTATGATTAAGTATAAATTTGGAGCTTCCTTAAGTGAAGGAGACTGAGCCCGGTACTGCAGAATGACCAGTAAGGTCAGGTCTGGGCACCTGTACATATCAAGGTGGTACAGAGAAGTGTAAAAAGAATAATCTTCACTGTAAGGGAGCTGATGTTGTGAGGTTCTCTAGCCTGACAAGAGTCATGGGCCAAGCCAGATCCCAGGAACAAAAACTGCACGGGACAGCTGGGAACATTTAGGCACACCTAATCTGGGACTGGCGAGTTTTCTCGTGTCCACTTCTAACGGCCTTCCGTGGGTATGTTATTATAAGGACTCTCTTTCCTTGTGGAGCAAGGTACTCATACACATGTGGCCTGGAGCGTGTAGGGACAGGAAAAGAGGGAGCAGATGTCAGAGAGGAGCATTTGGATGAGTTGCCAGGAGCAGAAGGGGGAAAGGTCATTTGGGATCAGAGCTGCAGGGCTCTAAGCCCAGGGCATCGAGCAGGCATGGAAGCCTTGGGAGACAAGGAAGTCCTTAAACCCTAGTCTGTCAGCCTAGCGATGAGAGAAAGGTCAGAAAGAAGTAAGAGGCCCAGGTCTGAAAAGCAGCAGGGAGAAACTGGGAGTCAGGAAGCGAGGCCTCCACACAGAATCTGTCCCCTGTATACAGTAGGCACTATGTACAAAGCGAGGTTCAGACAATGAAGTGAGTGGTCCTGGGCCACACTGTCCATCTGTAGTGGAGCCAGGGCCAAAATGGGGAAGATCCAGCCAGAGTCTAGTACCCACCACTTAGGCCATTGGATTACCCAACAGAGCTCCCTATGATGGATGCTACTTCCCAGAGAGGAATTTCTAAGCGGACACTTTGTGTAAATAACATTGCTTGCTTTAAACAAGTTCTTCGGCACAGCCCTCGCCAACCCTCCCTTCCCCACTCCAGCCTATAGATCACACAGTGACCAATGCAATAAAATACCAGAACTGGAAAGAGTCCTAGAGGTCACCTCGTCCCAACACTGTCATTTAACAAAGGAGGAAGGTGAAGCCTGGAGAAAGGAAGTGATTCACTCAAGGCCAGAGAGTCAGGCCTCAGAGCAAGGTCTCCTTACTCCCAGCTGTGGCTCAAAGAGCTCAGTGTAGTGGATCTCAAACCTGAGAATCTCCCTTTAAATCCTGCTGATGCCATTTCTACTTGGGTAAATGTGCATTCAGTCCTTCTACCTCTGTAAGCCTCCGGTTTTTTCATCTGTAAAATAAGGGGGTTGGATTAGATGACCTCTAAGGTCCCCTAGGTAGCACTAGGACTAAAGACAGGAGGACCTGAGTTCAAATCCACCCTCAGACACCTACTGGCTGTATGACCCTGGGCAAGTCACTTAACCATATTTCCTCAGTTTCCTCATCTGTAAAATGAGCTAGAGAAGGAAATGGCAAACCGCTCCAGTACCTTTGCCAAGAAAACCCCAAATGGGGTCACAGAGAGTTGAGCACAACTGAAATAAATGAACAAGAGGTCCCTTCCTTTTCTAGTGCCAGTCCCAGAGCAGGGGCTTCATAGATGCCTGCTGACTTGATTTTCAAAGATCATAGGCATGCTTAATTCCCTTCCTAAAATGAAAACAAATTTCAGAAAGTTTAGAAAAGAGAGAGCCCCAGACTCAAACCCCAGGCTGAGAATGGCTCTTCAGAAACACTAGGTTTATAGGACACACTTAGGAAATTGGCATTCAAGGCTTTGCAGAGAGTCTAATCCCACAGCATTCATCTAGCTATCGCTACCAGTCTCCCAACAATCACGCTCATGGCAAAGCAGCCTCCTTCAGGAAGCCTTCCCTGAAAGCACAGTTTGGCAAAAAGTAGTGAAGAGACTTTGAGTCAGGACACCTGTGTGCCAGGCCTCACCTCAATATTTCTAAGCATATAACCTCCAAGTTAAGTCTCTGATTGCCAGTTTCCTCACCTCTAAAATGAACAGAATAATAATTCCATGCCTTATCTCCTCAGTATATTGTGAGAAAAGCAATTTGTAAACCTTAGAATGCTCTGGAAACAGGAGTTCTCTATCCCACTTCCCCGAGCTCTCGCCCTACCCTGTAACCCTTGACCAGAAGCAGATCTGTCCTGTCCTCCCATGGGTCAGCCCCTGAGCTCCTGAGCCCAGGGACCCCTGAAGCACTTTGCTGCAACCCCAGCAGCCGGTCTCAAAGTCAGAGGACCTGGATTTGAATCCTCATCCAGCGACCTGTAACCCAGCTAGCAAAAGTCCTCTACCTCCTGGGGGCTCCAATGAGTTGACCTCTATGTGTCCCCCAGCTCGAGATGCTTCATCTCTGATTCCTATGATCGCTCCATCACACAAACATCAACACTCACGGAAGAGAGCCAGTGATGAGGACCTAAGGCAATGAAGGAAGCCCCGCTGGGTCACAGCACACCATTCCCCAATGTGCAGGGATCCCAACCCCTTTTCATGTCATGGACCCCCCGGCAATCCAGGGACTCTCTTCTTCTCAGAATAACGTTTATTGCCCACATTCATAACTGAAGGAAATGCTCTATTTCACTTAGAGCAGTGGTTCTCAACCTTCCTAATGCTGCGACCCTTTCATACAGTTCCTCATGTTGTGGTGACCCCCAACCATAAAATTATTTTCGTTGCTACTTCATAACCGTAATTTTGCTACTGTTAGGAATCGTAATGTAAATATCTGATGTGCAGGATGTATTTTCATTGTTACAAATTGAACATAACCCACAGGTTGAAAACCGCTGACTTAGAGGTTAGGAGAAATAAAGTCGTAATTTTGTTTCCTTCATCCCTGAAATCAATCCAAAGACCTCAGATTAAGAACCACCCCCATCATGGGGCGGCTAGGTGGTGCAGTGAGTAGAGCACTGGCCCAGAGTCAGGAGGACCTGAGTTCAAATCCGGCCTCAGACGCTTAACACTTACTAGCCCTGTGACCTTGGGCAAGTCACTTAACCCCAATTGCCCTGCCTTCCCCTCTCCAAAAGGAAAAGAAAAGAACCCCCCCATCATAATGTAACTCAAAAATATTGAGATGACTGGGCACTTCCTCTGTACTCCGTCCCCTGACTCCCCCATACCTAGCCCAGAGCACCTGTACGTTTTCTTGTTGTTGTCGAGTAGTTCAGTGGTATCTGACTCCTCATGACCCCATCCATGAGGTTTTCTTGGCAAAGATACTGTAGATATTGGTTTGTCATTTCCCTCTCCAGTGAATTAAGGCAGACGGAGGTTAAGTGACTTGCCCAGGGTCACACAGCTATTAAGTGTCCGAAGCCAAATTTGCACTCACGTCTCCCTGACTCCACACCCAATGCTCTATGCATTGAGCCACCTGTAGCTGCCTCCTATACACAGCAGGTTCTAGCTAACTGACCGTTCATGAAGCTGATTTTTTTTTCCTGAGGATCATGAAGGGGCAGGACCAGTCAGTCAATAAGCATTTACTAATCACCTGCTATGGACCAGAGACAGCACTAAGTGCCTGAGGCCTCCCAGCAAGCCTCTGGTCTGCTTCATCACACACACACATCTCTCAGCTGATTCACCTCCAAGTGCATCTGTCAGGGCCTCTTTCATCTAAAGCCCACAACCATCCAAAGCCTTTCTCATCCCACTGGGTGCAGAGCTGACGCGCCATCCAGAAAAAGGAACTGGGCATTCGAGGCCTGGGAGAGGCTTTAAACTTAGAAACTGGCCTAAGAGCCTGAAGTTTCCTGGCAGCTCCATTAAGGTCACCACGTTCCAGGTGTCACCTGGCAGAGGCCCCATGTCGTCACCCGGGAGGAGCCAAGACCACGTGCTTCTGGAGCGCTGGGCAGCTCGGCCAGATGGGTGAGCCAGAGAAGAGGCAGGGGCTCAGCTAGGACCAACTAGCTGAGGGGGTTCCTTTTATTTCTGGAGAGGGCAGATGGTTGAAGCAAGGCATTTACCCAGAATTCACCAAATCTCAGCAGGACCCCCACATCCCAGGCAACTAAAAATCCCAGCTGGGAAATGCAGAAAGTGACCACCGATGTACCCCAAACCCTCCTGCCTCCCCCATCTCCCTAATTTGGAGAGGAAGAAACTGGGGCCCAGATAAGAGAAAGGAGATTCCCAGGATCACACAGGCAATAAGAAGCTGAGTCAGAATTTGAACCCAGGTCCTCTGACTATCAGTACAGGGCACTTTCCATTCATTGCCTGATCCGGCCTTGTGACCAAGCTTGGAAATGTGCTTAGTAAAGGAAAATTTTTCAGCTCCTTCAGGGTAGGGGCTGAGTGGTATTTATCATTGCACCTCCAGCACTGAGAAGAGGTGCTTATTACACACAGTTGGTGCTTAGCAAATGTTTAGACAATAAAAGAAGAAACCTAGGAGGTCTAGAACTGGACCAGCTAGCTGAGAGACAATCTGACCTAACACCTGCATTTGACAATGGGAGAACCTGAGGCCTGGCAATCCTACATCACTTGCCCAAGGTCACAAAGCCAGGAAGTGCCTGAGTGCTCAGTCTTCTCGATTCCAAATCTAACTCTCCATCCACAGCACCACACAACGCAGAAGGGGTCTCAGGCTCTATCATCAAGGTCAGCTCAGAAAACTGAAAATGACAGAAAGACTGTTCTCCAAAATCACTCAGTGAGTGGGTGGCAACCAAGCCTAGGACCCAGCCAGCTTACACTGGGCAAGAGACCTATGGAGTGGTTTTGGGATGGGCAGAAGGAAGACTCATACTGCTGGCCTCAGACTCAAGGGTCTTCTCCGCTCTCTGCCTTCACACTCATGCAAATTTTTAATGACTGCCCCATCCAATTTAAAAACAGATGCATGTAAGGCTCTGGCAATAGCCTATGACCCATACCTTTCTCCCAATAAAACAACAGTCTGTGTGTGCACACACATGCACATGTACATATGAGTATATGTGTGTGCATGTGCCTGTGTGTGGTGCATATGAGTGTGTGTGAATATGAGTGTTGTATGTTGAGTGCATATGTGTACACATGCCCGCGTGTGTGTATGAGTGTGTATGTGTGTGCATAGGACTGTGTGTGCATGTGCATGTGCATGTGTTGTGTGCATGTATACATCCATGTGACTGCATATGCTGCATGCATATGAGTGTGTATTGTGTGCATGTGTGTGCATGTGACCATGTGTGTGTGCATGGTGTGCGTGTGTACATGCATATGAATGTGTATGTTGCATGCATATGAGTATGTGCATATGAATGTGTATTGTGTACATGTGTGTGCACACATGTGTGTGTATGTGTGTGTGCATGAGGCCATGTGTATGTGCATGTGTGCGTGTGTGTGTGCACTCACACAAAGAGCAGGCTCCCTATTTAATCACCCACTCCCCACACCAGTGCCTGCAGACACACTCCCAAATAAGCTCTGTCAGGCAGGCAGGAAGGCAATCAGGGAGGGAGGGAAAGAAAGAAGGAGGGAGAGAACAGTGCTGGACCTACATGGCACATTCCTGCAAGTCCTGGCCGCCCAGTCCGAGCAGAGCTGGCCCCAGAATTCTTGACATTCTCTTTCCAGCAGCTGCACGATGGGGTGGTTCTTCCCTTCCTCCCTCCCTGAGCTGATGCTCTGCAGCAAGAGGAAATGGCTCCTGGGCCAATATAGGGCCACAGGGCTATTTTTAGGGGTGGTGGGTGGAAAAAGAGAGACAGAGATTGGGGTGCAGCGAGAGAGCAAGATACAGAGAGAAAGAGAGAGAGAGAGAGAGAGAGAGAGAGAGAGAGAGAGAGAGAGAGATTGAGAGAGAGAGACCTGGAAAGGAAAATGGTGGTAGGGTATTAGTGAAAGCAAGAAAGGCAGATGAAAACAGAAGAAGACAAAGAGAAGACACTGAAAGATAAAAGCAACTAGAGACAGAATGATGGTGAGAGACAAGAAACAGAGAAAGCGAGGGAAAGATTATAAGAGAGAGATGGGGGACAAGGAGGAGGCCATTTCAGACTGAAGGGCTTCACAGGAGCATTGGCTTTTAAAGGATGGGGAAGAACCCTTAAACTGGAAAACAACAAAGTGGGCATTGCAGACTTGAGGGCCAGCACCAGCAAAGACACAGAGGGAGAGAGGGCCAGACTCTTCTGGGGACTTCACTGCTGTGAGGAGCGGTCCCATAAAAGGGTTCTCTTCCTCCTCCCAGGTCTCAGACCACTTTAACCAGGGCTCTCCTTTGCCCTTATGCCATTATCCCTGCTATCACAGGACTAAGCTAGAGGAGAGTGTGGAAATCATCCTCAGGGGCTCTAAACCTGGGGTCCAGAACATTTTTTAATAATTCCCAATGGATTTCAAGTGTAATTGGTTTCCTCTGTTAAGCCATTGTATTTCATCTTGTTCATTTAAAAATACTAGTCTGAGAAGAGTGATAAGCTTTACCAGACTGTGAAAGGGGCCCAGGACACACAAAAAGTTAAGAACCTCTGATCTAAGCCAACCCATTCATCTTAGAAATGAGGGAGAACTTTTTCAAGGACATACAGGTAATAAGTATCTGAACTTGGATCTGAATCCAGGTACTCTTAGTCTGTGATCCTAACTCCAAGTCTCCCAAGAACGAGGTCTGGGATGTATCTGTCTTTGTATCCTCAGCACTGAGGACAGCATATTGCACATAGTAGGCAGGCAGGCAGGCAGGAAGGAAGGAAGGAAGGAAGGAGGGGAAGGAAGGAGGGAAGAAGGGAAGGAGGAAGAGAAGAATAGAAGTGATGTTTTAATAGAATTCCAACCACAGTAACAATATTGTCAAGGAAAGATTTCTAGGCTGTGGGATCTCCCCAAAAGAGCCTTCCATCTCTTCCACTCTACCCTTTACACTCTCATCCTCACCCTCTCCCCACATCCTGGTGAACGTGTCTGAGTCAGGGAGATCCTCTCTATGGCTGAACAGCAGGTCCCAAAGAAGGGGCCTGAGGTGGCTGGTATTGTCATCAACAAATTCTCTCTGGACACGAGGACAGCAAGGAAGGCAGCTGGGAGCCAGAAGGAGAGAGGGAAGCCAGGACTGAGGAAATACCTAGTGTTTGCTTAGGCTCCATGCCACCAATGAATTCCAGATGTTGGCTCCAGCTATCACATTCTGCTGGGTGCCGGCAGAAACCAACCAAAGTCTCTGGTCAGGCCAGGCTGTGAATCAGGCTGCCAGAGAAGCCCCAGATTCCATCCCCTGATGGCATCTGCTGGAAAGGGAGTGCCTCCCCCCACAGCACTGAACCTCTGAGTGTTAGCTTGGCATTCAAGGCCTCCCTACATCTAGCACCAACCCACCTTTCCAGCTTTGTCACCTACTACTCCCCCCCTCATACATCCTATGTTTCAATCAAAATATGCAACTTACTACCCCCTCAGTACTGTCCATCTCCATACTTTGGCTCCCTGTGTCCCCTCAGATGTCCCATCAACCCTATCTTTTGACCTGTTGGAACTCAGCTTTTATGGCACCTCTTCCCAATCCCACCCCCAAAGTGGAAGTCTGAAGGAAAAGAGTAGAGAAAACCCTTAGCAATCAAGTCTCTCTCCCTCAACTAGGGCCCAGAAAGGAGAATGAACTTGCCCAGGGTCACACAGCTAAGCAGCAGAGTCAGGATGAGAACCCAAGCTCTCTGACTTCAACAGTGCCACGGCCTCCTCCTAAGGAGCACTTACCAGTGCCTCTCTCCTGGGCCTTCATATATCCTATCTAGCACCCCAATTACCTCTGTCCCCATCTTAGGAAGCTCTGAGCTCCCTGACAGCAAGTTGGGGCCCTTTTAGCCTCCTCCACAGGGCATGTGTAGATCAGACATCTGTACACATCAGGAACTCTATGAGCATCTGGTGACTAAATGAATGAACAGAGTGCCCCTAGACAAAGATACCTCACATACACAACAGGACTCCTACCTCACAGATTCTCAGAGTATCTCAGAGTTGGAAGGAACCCTCGAGACCATCTGATCCAGGGGTTCTTAACCTCTTGGGTCATGGATACCTTTGGCAGGTCTAGGGAAGCCAAAAGACCCCTTCCCAGCATTACGTTTTTTAAATGCACAGGATAAATACAGAAGATTGCAAAGGAGACCAATTGTATTGAATTACAGTGGTCAACATATATACATACATGCATACACATGGACATACATATACACACAAAGACATATATATATATATATATATATATATATATATATATATATATATATATTCGTGCATATGTATATAAATAAAAGTTCAAGGACTCCAAGTTAAGGATCCCTAATATAATTCAGGTGCACGGTGGATAGAACACTGAGCCTGGAGTCAGGAAGACTCGTCTCCCTGAGTTCAAATCTGGCCTCAGAGACTTACTTGCTCCGTGACTCTAGACAGGTCATTTAACCCTATTCATCTCAGTTTCCTCATTTGTAAAATGAGCTGGAGAAGGAAATGGGAAATCACTTCAGTCTCTTTGCCAAGAGGACTCCAAATGGGGTCATAAAGAATCAGATGTGACTGAATAAAGACTGAACAAAATCGACATCCCAGTGATGGAGAATTCAGGGTCTCCAGAGGCAGCACATGCTACTTGGAGATAATTCTAATTTTTAGGAAGTTCTTCCTTACACTGAGCCCAAATCTGTCCGCTCTGCAGCAAACATGCCTGTTTTCGGTTTAGCATTCTAAGGCAAAAGGTCAAACACAGGACCTCTCATACAGTAGGTGCCTAATAAATGCTTGCTGATTGGACAGAGCCTTCTCTACGACAGTTCTTCAAACATCCTATGCCAAGTCACTTCTCCAGTTAATAAAGGTCCCCGGGGCACAAAAGTGATTTTTAGAAGAAAGGTCCTTCAGTCCCCTCACCACATGGGTCACCCACCAGCCTGTATTGTTCTTATTAAATTGTGGCATCTGGTACAACATTCTGGATGGTACTTTCACCCGGGAAAGGGCCAGAAAACAGGAGTATCTTCTCGATTCCTTGGACACTGGGTCTTACTTCAGCCAAGGATGCTGTTAATTGCGGATGCCACTGTAGCACTGCTAACCCATCTGGAGCTCGAAGGTCATTAACACTCCCATACCAGAGGTCCTCAAACTAATCTGTGTCACAGTCACCACTATCCCTCACGGTGGTCTGATGAGCATTATTCTCAGAATAATGTTTTTAAATGCCAGGAGTAAAATATAAAGGGGACCAATTATATTGAAATATAGTTATCAAAATATTTTTTTAAAACACACAAAAAGTTCTCCCACTCTTAGTTAAGAACTCCTAATCTAAATTACTCTCACACAAACTACCATCTACCCTGCTCAGCATCGTGTACCATGGAAAGCAGGCAGCATGGTACAGACTTCAGAGTCTGAGGACTTGACTCAGCTATTTACTGCCTGTGTGACCCTGGGAAAGTCACTTACCTCTCAGTGCCTAAGCTTCCTCTTCTGCAAAAAAGGTGGGGTTGGACTGTATAGTCTGAGATACCATCTAGCTCTAGACCTTTGACTCTATAATTGAGTTCATCCCTATGAAATCTCATCATCAAACATTACCTGTGTTAGGAGGGTTGAAGAAGTTTCAGAGGGTCCAGATAAAGTTTCAAAACCCTAAATATCTTGATGTGACCAGGTTTTTGTAACTCAAGCTAATAGTTCTCTACCCTTGGGGAATGGGGGAGGAATCACACCAGCTCGAGAACACACACACACACACACACACACACACACACACACACACACCACTCGGCCTCTCAGAGCCTATGGTCCCTTCTTCTCTCCTATTACATTGTCCACAATCATTGACATTGCTCTGGTCCCTAAGGACAAGCAGATCCTCCTCCTTGCTAAGGATAGAACCACCTCTTAGCCCCTGGATCCCACCTTTTCCCATCTCTGCTGGGAGCTTGCCCTTGGATCAGCCTCATTCCCCCATTCTCCTCTCTTCCCCTTCATTCTTGTCTTCAATTTCCCTAGCTGCTCCTGGCTCTGCTCTGTGCAGACAGACCCAAATCTCTTTTAAAAACCTTCTTTAAAAACCCTTGACTTGACCTACCCCTCAAGTTCTCATCCTGTATCTCCCCTTCCTTTCACAGCCAAATTTCTAGAAAGTTGTCTACACTCTGGCTTCCCTTTTCCCACCTCCCACTCACTTCTTGACTTCTTATCTGTCTTCTAAGGCTACCTCTCAACTGCAGTTGTTCTCTGATGACTCCCAGGAAACTCTTAATTGCTCCATTCTACGGCCTTTCTTCCCTGTCACTGGCCTCTCTACAGTGCTGATCTCCTACCTTCTGGATACCCTCTCTTGTCTGGCATTTGTGACTCTGAGTTCTCTATCTTAGAAGTGTTTATTGTTTCATGAGCCACTTCACCTCCTACACACGAGCTCTGTCACCACAGCTGTCCTGATCTTGCGTCTCTACTCTTTCTCAATGACCTCCAGACAAAGGTCCAGTGGTCATCTCTTGGCAGATGGCACCCTAATCCATAGAGCCAGCCTACCTCTCTCTGCAGTCAAACATACAATGGGCATCTGCCCGCCTGGATGTCCCATTAGAATCTCAAATGCATCATGTCCAAAACAGAACTCATCTTCCGGTTAGCTTCCTAAACTGCTCCTCCCCCAAACGCCCCCTATTTTTTGTGCTGATGATGCCAAGCATCCTCCCAGTCAGCCCCATTAATCAACTTTGGGGCATCTCTAACTTTCTCCTCTCCTTTACCCCTAACCCCCAAATCCAATCAGATGCCAAATTTTATCAATCTCTCCCACATATACATATAAATTCCTTGAGAGAAGGGATTGGTTTTTTCATATCTTTATAGTCCCAGTGCCTAGCACATAGGAGGGGCTTAAGAAATGTTTGAATTGAATGTTTAACCCCAATACTTAATACAGTGCTATGCTGTTAGTAGATGCTGAATAAATGTTTGTAGCAGTATGCTGAAAATAAGAGGCCCAGACCTTGTCTTCAGAGAATTCCCCATCTTGGGGAAACAAAGAAGGAAGAGACCCAGGCTCTGAACTCAGAGACCTCACGGTCTGGGGAAGACAGAAGGATTAACAAACATTTACAGAACAATTGTCATATATTGTTTGTCTTCTCAGTGGGTGGGAGAGGGAGAGGATTTGGAACTCAAAATTGAAAAAGAAAAGAATGCTAAAAATAAATAATACATTTTAAAATAGAATAAAAAAAAAACACAAAACATTTACAGAGCGTCGGTTATACCCTTTGGGAAAGATAAGGGGAGTGGGAGAGCCAGACCTAGGTCTGTCTCAATGTGCCGCTAACTGCATAACCTTGGAAATGTCACATCCCTCATCTGGGCATCCATCTCCACCCCTGTAAAGTGAGGGAGTTGGTCTAGATGGCCTCTAAGGCCCTTTCTCCTGGCTCTCTTTGATTCTTTAAAGAAGTCAAGGCTGTGCCTTTGGGCAGGGAGGGGGTCTGCCTATGACTGCTGAAGAGCCTGTAATCCCCCTTTTCATCTCTGTTTGAAACATCCCCCAACAATGCCATGTGGTCACCCACCCCCTCCAGTCGGAGTGTCCTTGGAATATCCCCAATGAAATGTACACTGCGAAAATCAACCTGCATCCCCCATCCCTGGGCCAGGTAGAATGCCAAGAGGAGGAGGTCTGAGCAGCCTCTTTGCTAGCATTTGTAACTTCTAGCTTGTCACTGGTGGAAGCCTAAGCCGGAGTTGGGGTGTTCTTGTGAGAAGGAAGAGATGGGCCTCTACCCATCCCCTCCCCACCCCACCCCGCCCCTCCCCTCCCCAGCCCAGCCCAGTCCAGCCCGATCCTCCACGGACCAGCAACCTTGGCCTGTGTGTCTGTTTTGAGTAGGAGAGGGAGGAGAAATCAATCACCCTTCTAACCACTGACAAATATTCAGGGCAGCTGGATATTTCAGGATGGGAGTCGTTCCCCCTCAGCCTGAGAAAATCACAGTTATATAAACACACACTCAGGCTGACTGACCCAGTCACACCACCCACAATGCACTTGGACACACAATCAACAACCGAGTAATAAGTATTTATTAATCACCTGTTGTATGCCAGGGTCTGCGCCAGGCTGTGGAGATCCAGGGATGAAGAAAGCAGCAACCTCTAACCACAGCCAAGTTACCATTCTACACCAGAGTGACCTTCCCCCAAACCTTTCCTTGTCACCCTCCTGAAGAAAGATCACAAGCTTTTCCAAAATGGAGTCAAACCAAACAAAGTCAATATTGATCAATGCCAAGAGGAAAGGGCAGAGGGCAGGGGGCAGGCGCCAGGGCCAGGGCAGCACAGGAGGGGGGGGGGTGTCCTATACAAGGTCCAGAGATGAGTGCGATGCTATGGGGTAGGAGGAGCAAGAGAAAGGGGGACTGTGAACCCCTGTTCACACAGGGGACAGAAGAGAGATAAACTGGCACATTGCCTGGATGAAGATAACTGTGAGTGTGTATGTTTGTGTGTATGTACACACACACACCACTGACTTGACTAAATGTATATTCCTGCATGTCTCTGGGTGGGTTTATATGTGTGCCCATATGACTACACATGTACAGATGTCGGGTTGTGCCTATAAATGTGTGTTGACTGTCAGCATACACGTGTGCCACTGTGAATTCATGTGTGTGCGTGGTTTGGGGTGCATGTAGATACATAGGACACTGTATAAGCGTACATGTGTTCAGAACTGGGATGGTGAATGTGGCAATGTAAAAACTCGTGAGAATGCATCTTATACACATGTTGGTACTGGCGTAAACACCCTTGTTCACACATGCTATTGGGAACAGGGAAGAGAGAGATAATAGGATTGGCTTTTGGAGGGTCTATAGATCCCTGTGCTTGGAGGCCTGAGATTCTTAACGTGGCGTCCATAAATTTGTTTTTTTAAAAATATTTTGATACCTATAACTCAATATAATTGGTTTCCTTTGTAATTCTATGTACATTGCATTAAAAAAACCATTATTCTGAAAAAGAATCCATAGGCTTCAACAGACTGCCAAAGCATTCTATAACATAAAAAAAAGTTAAAAACTGTCCCTAAGGTAAGACCCTATATACAGTAGGTATTTAATAAATGCTCATTGCTTTGATTTGGTCAAAGGCCATAGAACTGGGCCTAATTCTGAGCCCTGCCGCCTTCCCCAGGAGTGTGTTTTTAACTCCTCTCCCAGAAAATGAGGCATCTCATAAAAAGGATTGTTTACCAAATGAAACGGGCCAAAGGTTTTATGCCTCTGACTCCCCACCCAAGTAATATGAGAGAGAAATTAGTTTGGAAATTGGACGGAAACTTCTTTTTTGCTTGCTCGGCTCAGCCCTGGCCTGCTCTGATTCATTAAGAGGAAACTGAGGCCCAGAGTCAGGTTTTGAACCCAGCTCCCTAGATTCCAAATTTAGCCTTCTTTGCAATTTTGCAAACATCCTTGAGCTGCCTCCTGGGCCACGGATAATGCTGGAATTCTGAAAACATCTCAGAGATAAGCAAGTGGAGAGTATACTTGACCTGTGGTTAGGAAGACCCAGGTGGGGTCAAATCTTGCCTCCGACACTTCTTAGCCATGTGAGTATGGGTGAGTCCCAGCTTCATCAGTTTCCTCATCAATAAAATGGGTATCATAATACCTATAATATTACCCCCACAGGGTTCTGAAGCTCAAGTGTACATAAAGCATTTTTACAAAACTTACATAATATATATGTATATATACATATATGTACACACAGAAACATTTACACATATGATTATACTTCTCAGGAAACAGTGGTAATGTTTTTAACCCTGCTCACAGTCTTGCTCAGTCACATCTTGCATAGATTATAGCACTGATTAAGACTTGGAAGGAATCTTAAGGACCATCATTTGACAGACGAGAAAGTGAAGCCCAGAAAAGTCCAGTGACTTGACCAAGGTCACAAAGTCAATGACAGCATCAGGATTAGAACTGTGGTCTTGGAAGTCCAAGTTCCAAGTTCAGCCTGTTTGTAGGGCATCACCCATTTTGTATCTATATTTCTGGCCCGATCTGCCTCGTTATAGGAACACAGCCAGAGCCAGCAGCTCAATGCCAGGGACCAAAGGCTCCAGGACTCTACCCAGACCAGTCTGAGAACCAGGGATCCAAGGCTGGACACAGAGCTGGGTATAGGAGGGATTCCATTCACATAGCACTGAAAGAACAACATGTTTATGTCCTTGGGAAACACCCCTCTTCATTTCCTCAAAATCCAGAGCCTGATATTCAAGGACTGCTAATATGTAACCTTTCTATATCTTTTCAACCCTTTCCTCCAGGGTCTTTTCCAGACACACAGGAATACTGACTTTTCCCTGATTTGAGTCAGCCCTCTTCTAACATAAGCCGCATCCTAAGCCTAGGAGACACTCTTTCCTCTCCTGTTGAAATTCCTCTCTTCCTTCAATACTGGTATTCATTCCCTGCTACAGAAAATCTTTCCTAATTCCACATAGAACTGATCTCATCCACCTCACACTGCCCTAGAGCAGAAGAAGGGGTCCAAGACCCTCATCAACTCTCACGTGGCTGGGCTGCTGACTCTAAGTACTAACAAACCCTTCCAAAGAGATATCTCCCTCTACTATGCCCCTGATTTCCCTCCCAGGGAATAAGGCTTTTAGAGAAAACAGGAAAACTAGAAGAAACTCATCTTGAAAAAGGGCCAAGGGAATACTGTATCATTGTCTTTAAATTCAAGAGACCTCTTTGTCTGTAAGATATACTAGTCTGTTGGGGTCTAGTTGTTATATCCAGGGGCCTGGATTCAAGCCCTGCCTCTAACGTTAATTTGCTGTGTAACCTTGGCCTGGACAACTAGGTGGGGTAGTGGATAGAGTGCCCTCCCTAGAATTAAGGAGAAACTGAGTTCAAATCTGAAGTCAGATACTTACTGGCTGTGTGACCCTGGGCAAGTCACTTAACCCTGTTTGCCTCAGTTTCCTCATCTGCAAAATGAGCTGAAGAAGGAAATGGCAAATCTCCAGTATCTTTGCTAAGAAAACCCTAAATGGGGTCATGGAGAGCCACACTGAACTGAAACAAACCAGCGGCAACAAACCTTGGCCAGTTCATTTCCCTACTCAGAGCTTCATCCCAGCCTCAGTTAGCTCTTCTGGAAAATGAGAGACTTGGCTTGGGTGATTCCTAAAAGCCCTTTCAGCTCTAGAACTGATGCTTTTGATCCTCTGAATCACTTCCTTTTTATAAGTCTTCACTCTCTGCTCTAAAAAATGAAGGGTAGGACTCGGTCTCTAATAACAGCAGTAATTGCTCATATTTCTATAGCAGTTTACAAAATACATTCCTTATAAGCACCCTGTAAAGTGCAGAATACCAGGATTATTATCCCCATTTTATAGGAAGAAACCAGGACTCATAGAGGCTGAGGGAGTTGGCCATGGTCACAGAAGAATAGGTGCTGGAGCTGGGATTCGAACCCAGTCGCCTCCTCGCCATTTTCTTTCCTCTACACTGGGCTCCCTCTCATCTCACTAAGGCCCCAGCTCTGCAACATTATGACTCGAAGCTTTGCCAGCCCAGAAACTTCGCTCCCCCCATGTCGAGATGCTGGGCCATGGGCCGAGGAGTTCACTGGAACACACTAATGCAAACCACATTGTCCCACTGTACAGCTCTGGGTTTTTTCCACCCACAATTCGAAGCCCTCAGAACCGGCAGCGGGAGCCTTTGCGAGAGCAAACAGATGTTTGCTGGTGGCTGCTGCTCTGGGCGCCTTGTGCAGATCATAAAAGAGGAGAAGAGGGATGATCCTTCTCATGTAAAATGCTCCCCCACGTGCCTCACGTCAAATGGCGCTGACGGCAGAACAAGCTGTGAAAAACCTGAAACACCAAAAAGCAGCTCCCTTGGCCTGGCTGGGAAGAGGGGTCTGGGTGGAAAGAAAGGCATCTAGTCTAACGCCCCTCACTTGCCAGGCAAGGAAAGGGAAGCCCGGCTAGAGCGGGGAAGGGGCTGGCCCAAGGTCACCCAGCCAGCTGGAAACTGAGCCAGGGGCAGAAGCCAGCTTTCCTGAGTCGCCACCCAGGGCTGCTGCCACGAGCAGGATGAGCGTCTGTATCTAAACTGATGAGGCCTGAGGAGAAGCAAGAGCATCAGGTGTCTGGAGGGCCTGCAGAGGTCAGCTGAGGAGGAGGCTGGTGTGCTGCCTCTGGCCTATGGAGGCTCTCGGCCCTGACACATGAGGGGAGAGGGCTGGATCTCTCTGGTTCCTCCTTTATAAAATACAGAATGTAGAGCAAACAATCTCTAAAGCCCATTTTCAGCTCGAAATTCTATGGTCCTCATATTCTATAAACCCATGCAGCCCCTGGACCCAATGACCTGCAGATCCAGAAAGGAGAAAGCAAGGTAAATGACGGACAATAAAACCTCAGAAACCTTCACTGGGTTGCTGAATAAACTGGCATTCAGTGCCCTCCACAATACAGCACCATGCTACCTTTCCAGGCTTGTCCGAAACTACTCCCCACCAGAACTCTGTGCTCTGATTGGCTTAATTATACTATTATCCACTACAGAAATATCACACACACACGTGTATACACACACACACACACACACACACACACACACACACACGCACACACACACACAAACACACAGACCCCATTCTCTGCCTTTCAAATGCCTGCCTGCCTTTCCAGGTGTAATTAAGTACTATCTCCTCCATGAGGACTTCCCTGACCTCCTCTCTATAAGTGATCAATCCCTCCTTCATTTTCTGAGTCAATTTTGTATGGAACCTTTTCTCTACAATATAATTATTTGTATGCACCTTTTATCCCCTCATTTCATTCCCTTCCCCTCCCCCCAACACTGGAAGCTCATTGAGGGTAAGAACCATCTCATCCATCTCTAGAACCAATGGATATAAGTTATAGATTTGGGCATTGCTGGGAGGAGATTCCTAACTGGAGCTGTCCAACAAAGGAAGGGTCTACTTTGTAGGGTGGGGTAAGGGAATAAACTCTCCGTCACTGAAAATGTTCAAGGAAAGGATGAATGGACCGCCTAGCCAGGTAGAGCAGTGGCTACAGCGCTGGATAGACCTAGGGTTAGGAAGACAGCAGCTCAAACCTAGCCTCAGACACTTACTCTGTCTCTATTTCCCCATCTGTACAATGGGGATAATAAGAGCACTTACTTCCCAGGGTTGTTGTTAGGATCAAATGAGGTATACAGAATGTAAAGCACTTCACAAACCGGATAGAGATATACAAAAGCTAGCTGTTAATTGCTATTATCATTCTTGCTCTGGGAGGAAATTGGAACAGATCCTCTCAGAGGTTTCTGTGAACCAATCTCTTCCAACACCAAAGAAAAGAACTCTATAGACCAAGAGAACAGTATCACTGGAAGAGATCGTGGAGATCAACACATCTAACTCCTTCATTGCAGAGATGAGGAAATAGCCTGGGAGAGAAGCGACTTCCCCAGAGCCACACAGCTATCAATTGCTGGAATCCCTTAATATTCTGATGTAGGAGTCCAACAAGAGAGACTGTGAGCCTCACCTTCCAACAGACAGTAACAGCTCCCTCAACTAGAGCATGCCAATCTTTCCAAAGTGCTTCCCCCAACAACCTTGGGAGATAAGTAGTGAAAGTATTAATGTTCCCATTTTCCAGATAAGGACACTGAGGCCAAGGAGAGGAAAAGTGATGTATTTAAGGTCACACAGTCATTGAGCATTCCAGACGGAATCCAAACCCAGGTGTACTCATTCCCAGTCCTATGTTTAGGGTTAGAAACACCAAAAGCCAAGCCCTCCACAAGGACCTCACCTGCAGCATCCCTAACAAGGGATGCCATTCAGTCTCTGCTTGAAGACCTCTAGGCATGGGACCTCACCACTTACCAAGCAGCCCTCAATTAGATTCTGCCCACGGGACCCAAGCCAAAGGAGGATCACATATTTGCCTCAGGTTCAAGGGAATCAAACACACCTAAATGCATACACACGGGCTCACACATAAGAGGCCTCCTAGCACCCAGAGAGAGAGAAAATACCCAAATGCCCTTCTAGCCTAACCCCCTCTTCTTTCTTCAGATGGAAAAGCTGAGGCAGAGAGAGGCAAAGGACTTTCACACACATATCAAATGGCAGAGTCAGCACTTGAACCCAACTCCTGGGACTCTAAACTCAATGCTATTTCCATTCTACTCCCTAGTTTTTTAAATTGTTTGTCCTTGTCTTTCCTTGCCATTTTTCAGTGCTCTCGGTTACTCTGAGATATTCTCTGCACAGGGTCTGAGAAATCCAGCAATGACCATCTCACCTTATATCCAACATTGACCATGCCCTTCCCTATGGCCACACTCCCCATGGAAAAATGCCTTCCATCTACCCACATTCCTCCAGCCTGATGGTTGATACTGAGCACTGGCCTGAGAATACCCCTTCCCCTGCCACCATGTTGTATGGGTCTAGTCATCTCCAGTCTTTTTCCCCTACTATCCTTCTACCCACCAAGCCCCCTACACTCACCTCAGGTCTGGTTTTGCCCTCTCTCTCTCCTATGCCCACCACTGCCCGCCCTTTCTCAGGGGACGATCACACTCACCCATCACTATGAGCGTGTAGTTGACACTCAGGCTGCCGAAGCCATTGGTAGCCTTGCATACATAGGTACCAGCATCCCCTCGTTCCACTTCTTTGATCTTCAACCCCTGGGGGAGGACCCGAAAACGGGCCCAGCCACTGTGGATGGTGCGCCCGTCCTTAGTCCACATGGTAAGGGGTGGTGGGTCCCCTTCCACAGGACACAGGAGTTTGATGGTCCTCCCCAGCCTTGCCGACTGCCTGGGGGCCACTCGGTCGGAGATCCTTGGAGGGCCTGCAGGACAAGAAGGAATAGAACTGAGCTGGGTTCCCTTACAGCAGTCTGATGATTCACCCCTCCGCCCTTTATACTAGTACTGGCCTATGAGTTGGGAGACCTCAGATGGATTCCCAGTGTTTGACACCTATTATCAGTACAACCACAGAAAAGCTGACTCACTTGTTGAACCTCATAGAATCACAGGACCCTAGAGACTATTTAAGACAACTCCCTCGTTTTATAGATGAACTGAGGCCCAGAAAAAGAATGTGATCTGCCCAAAGTCACACAGGTAATAAATGGCAAAGCTAAGATTCGAACCTGGGTCTCCAGATTCTAGGACCCATGCTTCCCCACCACCAAAGGCTCCTCAGTCTTTAATAAGAATTTACTTTGTGCCCAAAGAACAATATTCACAATCGCAACAGCATTATCAAACAAACACAACAATAACTTTGCAACATGACTCTCAGCAATACAAAGACTAGTCATGATTCTGCTCCTGAGAGAAGGGAGAGGCTCAAGGTGCAGAAAGATATCTCAATTTTCAAACAGCACCGAGGGGGGGATTTGTTTTGCTTCACTATGCATGTTAGTTATAAGGAGTTTTAAAATCCCTTTTCCCAATCAATTATTTCATCAATTAATATCTTTTAAAGAACCTACTATGTGCTAAGTGCTGGGAGGGGAGAAGAAGACAGAGCATAATCCAAAGAAAAGGGCATGAAAAGCATGAAAGATTTTTACAAACCAACAGGAAAGAGAGAATGACAGGAGTCACAGACAAACAAGATGGCTTTGAAAGGTACATGTTGAAATTATCATATACTTAAAAAGACTAGCAAGGGGTCTTAGGAGAGATGGGCAATTTCCCATACAATCTACTTTCTTCTCTCTTCCTCATAGGGAAATGCTCACTTTAATTCAGAATAAAAATTAAAAAGGAAAGAAAAAAGAGTTTGCTTCCCTGTCCAGCACTATGATTTCTCCTTCTCTTCAGGCGCACACACACACACACACACACACACACACACACACACTCATTCACTCACTCACACCCACCTCCAAGCCCCAGGGAAACCATGTTCCTTCCTAGCTCTTCCATGACTGCTCCTCAGATACCCTGAAGCCCAAATGAGTAACAGGACAGGCCCTTAAAAACAAGGAGTCCTAATTCCTTCATGCATTTCTAGGTACAGCAGTTCTAAAGGTCAGTCTGTGATCACCTCGGAGGTGGGAGAATGGCAGAGGGAAAAAGAGCAGTTGCTGGGGATGAAGAATTTGCAAGATAGCACATTTCTTTACCAAACAGCCCAGGATCATCCTTCCGTATGCTGATTCCACTCCTTGCTGACCTAGCCTCCCTTCCCTTTCCCTGCCCCCTCACCCCCACTCCAGGGACACACAGATAAATCTCAGGCCAATTCAACCTTGGATCCTCGACAGAGGATTCCTTGCATGTCCCCCACCCCAGCTAGCTAGGGCTGGGCCTTCCCAGGGCCCAGAGCTGAAAGAAGCCAGTTCCTCCTTCTGTTCTAACCTCCCCTCTCTCTCTCCCCATGGAGCTAGATGTGGGATTCAAAAGGACCAGAAGGTTTTTAAAGGATAGGATAGGTGCTGGCCTAGGGAAGTTGCCCTAGCCTGGGAGGCAGGACACATGAGGTCTAGCTTCAGGCCTGCCACTAACAGCTGTAGAATACACATACACACATATACACATATATGTACAAACATATACATACATGTATGTGTGTTGTCTATGTATACGTATGTGTACATATATGTGTGCGTGTGCACACATACATATCTCTGTACCAGACCTCAGTTTTATATATATATGTAAAATATCTATTTTTTAAATTTTATTTCAGTAAATATTTCCCAATCACGTTTCAAAATTTTTTTCAAATTCATTTTTGTAAAAGTTTTGAGTTCCAAATTCTCTCCCCTACCCCTTCAGAAGACAAGCAATATAATGATTACACATGAGGCTGGACCTCAGCTTTCCATTCTGTCAAATGGAGACAGCCCCTCCCCCATTTCTCTTAAAGAGCTGCTGTGAGCATGACGATCAGTGAGGAGGAAAATGCTTTGAAAGGATGCCACCTTGTTCCTCCTGTTTCTCACCAGCCATGGAGCTGAGTACACAAGGCCTGGTCCAGCCGAAGCCCTGGCTCTCCCCTGAACCTTTCCCATTCCATCCCTAGCCCACATCGATTCCTCCCCTTCTCTGAGTCCCCACTACCCACTCATAACCTGATGGGGACAATGACAGAAGCAGCCACAGTAAGAAGGCTTTAATTTCTACAAGGACAGCTGGGTGGTACAGAGGACAGAGCTCTAGACCTGGAGTCAGGAACATCTGAACTCAGATCCAACCTCAGATATTCACTGTGTAATCTTGGACAAATCACCTAACGCTACCTCAGTTTCCTCATCAGTAAAATGCACTGGAGAATAAAATGGCAAACCTCTCCAAAATCTTTACCAAGAAAATCCCAAATGGGGTCATGAATGAACAACAAAAAGATCTACAAAAGGCTGTTCTTATAAGAGATTTTATAAATGCCTTGGGAGCAAGTCCTGGCTGATTAGCTTGGGCAAGGATATTATCATTGTACAGATGAGGAAACTAATGCATAAGAGTTTAGTGATTTGCCCAAGGTCACACAGCTAAAAGTTGTTAAGAGGCAGGATTAGAACCCAGATGTCTCCTGATCAAAAAGTCCAGTGTTCCTTTCCACTACAGCATGCTATCTGGTAATAATAATAACATTTATATACTGCCTACTATATACCAGACACTTTACAAACATTATCTCGTTAGATTCTCACACAACTCTGCAAGTAGGTGCTATTATTATCCCTATTTGACAGATGAGGAAACTGAGGCAAACAGAGTTAAGTGACTTGCCCAGAGTCACACAGTTGGTGTCTGAGGCTAGAGTCAACCTCAGATCTTTCTAACTCAAGCCCAGGGGTCCATCTACTGTGCCACCTAGATGCCCATCTACTATCTGGGGCCATTTTTAGCGCCAAACAAAAGGGCTTTGTATTCAGGAGACACTTCATAAATGTTTACTGAATTTGACTAAATTTTCAAAGTCTGGTATTTGAATCTTGTCTTCTTCCTTCATTTTTTTTGTGTCAGTATCTTGTCTCCTCTACAAGGCTGTGAGCTTGCCAGGATCAAGTGACCTCGACCTCCTCAACAGAGGCCTGCTGCACATAGTAGGCTCAGAAATAAAGCCTCCCCTGATTCTCCCAGCCAGTTCCAGGAATCCTTGCTCGAGTTACCCCAAGTCACTGATATCTCAGCATCCATCACATTCTAATTTACAAGCCTGTTACTGGCAGACCTGAGTAGCTCAGAATCTGGAAAGCAACACAGTTCTAGAACAGAAACCAAGATAGTAAGGAATCTCTTTGCAATACCCAGATATCCCCTCGGAGGAGGCAAGGAGGTAAGTGATGTTATTGTTGGTGAAATGTAAGCTCCCTGAGGCCAAGACTGCCTTGCCTGCTTCTATTTGCAAGTCCAGCACTTGGCACCATGCCTGTATCAGGGTAAAACCTTAATAAATGTTTTGTCTGTCTATGTATCTTCCAGAAGAATGAGGAACCAAAACTCCTGTTACATAATCTCAATGTTTTATATTGAGTGCTATTTTCTCAATAACTGTCATAATAAAACCTGAGCTGTGAGCTGTGTGTCTTGGACTTACCCTTGGTTCTTCCTTGTTCCTTGCCTCCTACAACCAATCATCAGGGTCTTGTCCCTTCCATGCCTACACCTCTCAGACTAATTCCTTTCTCTCTTCCCTCTCCTGCCATACCATCTTTATCATCACCTGACTGGACAGTAGCCTTCCAAAAGGTTTTTCTGCCTCTAGTCTTGTCCTTCACCAGTCCTGTTAGAATAGTCTTCCTTAGGCAAGTTGTACAAAATAGAGGTTTGCAGTTTTGTGGACAATCTCTTTTTCTGTTCTCCTACATACATGGAAATTTTCATTTTGTTTGGTGTTTGTTAAGTTTGGTATAAAAATTTTAATTTTTTTTTTAAAGAAAGATCTTTCTTAAATCACAGATCTAATCGGGTCATTCTCCTCCTCAAGAATCTTAAATGATTCCTTATTGCTTCCCAAGAAAAGTTCAAACTCCTTACCTGGCCTTTAAGGCTGTCCACAACCCCGTAAAACATGGGGACACAAAAATACACACACAAATGTATACAAATTGTGTCTCTGTATACATTTGTGTCTCTGCATCTCTCTATGTGTCTAGCCATTTCTTTGCGGTGTTTTGTGTCTGAATGGGCATCTTCCTATGCCTTGTTCATGGCTTCCTATACTGTGAATTGGTCTCTTGGTCTCTGGGTGCATGTGAGTGTACACATACTTCCTTTTGTGAAAACACATCATGGGGTACCTGGACAACATTAGAGCGTTCACCATCGCTTTATTTGTTTAAATATTTCAGCTCACTTACACCCAGACAAATGTGCTGAGCTATTTGCATCTAAAAGGAAGACAGAGGGCCTGGACCCAGGCTGCCCTGCCTGGGAAGGGGCAGCCTCACACCTGTCTTCCCCAAACAGCTGGGTCAGTATCCGTTCCCATCAGCGATCCCAGTGGCGGCAGGCTCCTGGGAGGGGCTGAGAGAGATCCTTCTTCGATTCTCCTTCTACGAGGATTCCAGCCATCCTCCTACTCCCCCCATTCCCCAGAAATTATTCCTCCCCCATGCACAACACCCCTGGATGCCGGCCAACCAAGCATTTCAGGAGGAGGGGAATGCTTAAGGGAAGCAGAATGAAGAGGAGGCGAAGGGAAGGGATGGGCTTGAAAGAATCCCCTGGGGGAAGGAGACTTGATAAGACAGGGGCTCCTAGGCCCATTTCCCTCTTGGAGCTCCTGGGATAGGAGTATTAGGGTACAAGAACCAGGAGTCCTTGGGTCAGACTGAAAAGTTCATGCACTCCCCAAGCTCTGGCCCGTATTAAAACTTGATTTACAGTCCTTCCGGAAACCCACTAGATACTCTCTGTTTTGATAGCAATTGGAGCCTTGGCTAGAGATTTAGCAACACCTCAGAGGGAAGGGAGGGTCAGTTCACACCACATTCCTGCCTTCCCATGGGCGAAGGCTTTTCAACAGGCAGCTGGCGGAGGGCAAAGAGCCGTGGCCTGGGAGGCAGGAGACATCAGTTCTAATATCAGCTCTGCTCTTGAGTCTCTGTGGGACCTTAAGCAAGAACTCAGTTATCAAGCCTCTGTTTCCCAACCTGTACAATGGGGGCAGTTGCCTGATGACTCTTCTAAGATCTCCTCCAGCCCTGCCATCCTATATTCTAAGACTTAAATGCTCTATGAGTCTAATCTAATGACCCCTGGAAAAGGGACCACTGTTCTCCCAAGTCTAGCCCCTGGGCACGTACCACCCATTCCACACCAGAGAAATCATCAACAGGGACTTTATTCCTACTCACTCCCCAAAAAACCACACTCCAAAACAATTACAAAGAAGAAATTACTGGGGAGGCCAGGGGCCATGGACAGCCTTTTGGATTGGAAAGAAATGTATATGCCCACACACTGTATTGTAAAGTTTATAAAGAAATTTTAAAGAAGTTTTAAGAGTCCCAAGGGCTGTATATATTTTGCTGTTTAATAACAGACACGTCCACATCCCGTGAAGAAAAGATTTCTTTGAGAAGGCCCACACTGGCAGAAAGGCAGCCCAGCTTCTCATCTGGCTCCCTGATAAAAATTAGTCTGTCAGAGCTGGGAGGGCCCCTGAGAACACAGAAGGTCAGAACCAGGAGTTGTGCAGCTAGAGAAACGAGTCCAGTCCTCACATTTTACAGAGAGGGAAACTGAGACCCAGGGAAAGGACTCAATTAAAATGACCCAGCCAGGTAATGGTGACTCAGTTAGTGGTGCAAAGTAGAAGGATGGTGATATTCAAATCACACTTAAAGGTGTGAAAAGCAGTTTATCTATGTTATCTCATTCGAGCCTCACCACAATCCTGGGAGGGAGATGCTGTGATTAACCCAGTTTTACAGATGAATAAACTGGGAACACACCTAGGGTCAGTATTTGAACTCAGGTTCTCTAAGGTCTCTGCTTTACCCACTAAACCAACCATCACTCCATCTCACCAAGGGCAGAGATTTGGCCAGGCTCATGTAACAATCAAGTCTTGAAATTTTACTGTTAGGGTCAAAAACCACTTGAAAGATCATGTAGTCCAACCTCCTCCTTTTATGGAGGGGGAACTGAAAGTACCTTGCCTAAGGGTAGGGAACAGAACCACAGAGCCTGGCTGAGACCAGGGGAGAACGGTGGGTCCTCCTTCCAGAACAAAGTGGTAACAAAGATGTCTATTTCCTTCGGCTCTGGTCAAATGCTTATAACTAGGAGGTGGCAGTAAAATTCCCTCAATGGATATCTGACATCTCAAAGCTGTGACTAACTTTCTACGTGATAGCAGAAAAACTCCCTCTCTCTTCTCTGAGCCCCAGTTTTCCTATTAATAAAATAAAGGTTCATGACATTGAGAAAGTCATTCAATGTCGGTGGGCCTCAGTTTCCTCATCTGTAAATTGGGGATAATAATAGCATCTGCCATATATAACCAATATCGAACTGCTTGCCTTTTTGATGAGGGGGGTTGGGGAAGAAGGGAGGAAGAGAGAGAATTTAGAACTCAAAGTTTTAAAAACGAATGTTAAAAATTGTTTTTACGTGTAACTGGGGAAAAAATTAAAATAACATACTAAAATAAAAAAATAATAGCATGTGCCCCCTGGGACTGTTGTGAGGACTGAAGGGGGACTAGATGGGTTCTGGGATGGCTTCCAGTTCAGAATCTCAGGTGCTGTGATGCTCAGAACGATCCCGCCTTCTCCCTGCCCAATCCAAGTGCTTCTCATCATCAGTCTCTGTAAACGCCCTCGTATTAGATTAAAGCTCAGTTTAACATCTTCATGAAGACTTTCACAGCCACCAAAAGAATGTTTTTGTTGCCTCTCAATTTTAAAATCAGGAAATGGGAGCGAACCCCTCTCATCCCCAGGCGCCCAGTCCTACAAGGGACCTCCATCCCCACCCCCCTCCACCCTACACGGGGAGCTGGGAAGGAGGAGGGAGGCTCTGTGCCCTGAGGGGCCCCTAGAATGGCTGGGGAGAACAGAGTCATGTAAAAGAAGAATCCTCCGGCATCTATCACAATCTGCTTAGAGCCAATGTGGTCTTCATCGGGTAAAGGAAGAGAGAGAGAGTGGACGTCTTTCAACTAAAACATGCTCCATGAAGCCTTCCCTGATCCCAGCCCTGCCCTCAGCCCATCCGCAGACAATATGGAAGGGATCTTTGCCTTCTATCCAAATGTCCATTACAATCCTCTCGGGCCCTAAACTAGAAGCCCCCTGAGGGCAAGCACCACAGGATCTGGTTCTCTTCTGTACATGTTCCAACCAATGCCCATATACGGTTCAGCACACCACAGGTGCTGATTCTGAGTTTACAAGGGCTTAAGCTTTCTTCCAGCAACCCTAAGGGGGAAGGGGTTCCAGCTGTTACCCATCCCCACCCCCCAGGTAGAAAGAGGAAAGGAAGGAGAGAGCGAGGGGTACTAGGGGTGCTCCTCAGTCAGAGAGCTCACTAGAGGCAGTCAGAGCTTGGACTTGAACTCAGCCTACTGACCTCTGGGCCAGTGCTCATGAATGGAGTTGAAAGGACCGAATGAAGAAACATGACAGGGCCCACCCAATCGCCTCTT
Source organism: Pseudochirops cupreus (assembly GCA_028627135.1). Taxonomy (NCBI): domain Eukaryota; kingdom Metazoa; phylum Chordata; class Mammalia; order Diprotodontia; family Pseudocheiridae; genus Pseudochirops; species Pseudochirops cupreus. The sequence continues at coordinate 54,651,008 of CM053583.1, read as the reverse complement.
TCCTTCCCACAGCTCCTGGTTCCCATATAACAGGCACGAGTGTGTAAACACAGATTCTCGCCCATCACCCCTCTACCCCCTGCAGCCCAAGAAGCCATGTGTAACCCACTTTTGGCACACCCTGGTTTAATAAATAATTAGCTACTTTCCTCAGAGACATACACTGTCCGCCAGGCTCCCCGACAGGAAATTCTAAGTGTCATTGTTTACGTCTGCAGGGAAGGAGAGAAACCACCACAGTGAAGGGCTGACAGGGAGCCAGGCCTTGAACCCGCCTGGGTAATATTTGTAAATAACTGACTTACTGGAGCGTGCGTGGGCCCACAATGGAGGCCTTTTTCACATGAGATGATCGAGGCAAGGGCTTTGGAACTGGAAGGGGTTTGACAAACATGGTAGCTATCATTCCTCCCAGCATCCTCTCCCAGGGCCCATCCACAGAGCATCACAGCAGGAAGGGCCCACAGAGGCCATCTAACTTTACAGACAGGGAAACTGAGGCCCAGAAAGAGGAAAAAAACTTGTTCCACATCACATAGCTTTGGCCATGGGTTTTCACCTGTACTAGATAAACCATGCCAGATAAAAACTGGATCGTATGGAAAAATCAAATGATCATTAGCCATTCTTGATCTCTCCAAGGGACTTTGGAGGCATCTAGGCCAACCCTCCCACTTCAAAAGGGGGAAACTCAGTTTCGGAAAGGGGAAGTGATTTGCTCAAAGCCACACAGGTAAGCAAACAGTAATAAGGGGATTTTCTAGTGGAAGAACAACAAGGAAGTTTTCTGTCCTTTTCTTCGATTCAGGAACGTGTGGTATGGTGAGTAAGTGACAAGAAGAACGGCTCTGCAGTCAGAGGATCTGGATCCAAATACCACCTGTGTGACCAGACTTCTGGTCTCTGCGCCTCAGCCTCCTCACTGTCAAATGAAAGAACTGGACTGATCATGGGGCTCTTGATGGCTTTTGGGTCTTGGATGCCTTCAGCGATCCGGTAGGGCCTACGGACTCCATTTCAGAATAATGTTTTTAAATGCATGAAATACACAGAAACACAAAGAAAACTAACCGAGTTGAAATACAGTTTTAGAAAGTTTTTAGCCCCAGTTCGCAGGCCCTGGGTTAAGAACCCCCGGGCTGCGCGTCCTCACCTTATGGTTTCTCTCCGCCTCTAGATCCTACGACCCCAGCGCCTGTGGGGCAGTGGAAGGGACTTTGCATCGACAAGCAGGGGTCCCAGGCTCTGCCGCCGCCTTGCTTGGTGACTCTGAGCAAGTGGCGCCTTTTCTGCCTAGGAAATCTTGTACGTCTCCCTGTCTCCCTATTGTGGTCTCCCAGGAACATCGGTGAGTTACTTTAGACTGGTCAAGGTCCCGCTCATATATCTGTAATTGGGCCGTCCTCCTGTTCTCTTCTCATTTGAATCTAATCCCATACTTGGAAGGAAGGAAAGAAGGAAAAAAGGAAGGAAGGGAGGGAGGGAGGGAGGAAGGAAGGGAGGG
>CM053583.1:54630533-54649004 GCA_028627135.1 Pseudochirops cupreus | reverse complement strand
GGAAGAAAGGGAGGGAGGAAGGAAGGAAGGGAGGGAGGGAGGAAGGAAGGAAGGAAGGAGGGGGGAGGGAGGGAGGAAGAAAGACAAAATCCTGGTAATAAATAGGCACGGTCAAGCAAAATAAATCCTCACACCAGCCACGTCCAAGCGTGTGTGGGTGACACAATTTTTAAAGGAGTCTGGGCCTAACTTTTAGGACACCTGAACAAGGAAGGGAAATTTCTAAAAGAACAGAGATCACAGATCATATTAACAACCCCAGAAAGGCAGAAGATATCAGTAACTACCAACTCACACGCTTACTCAATCACCTCTGTAATATCATTATTAAAAAGATCCATGCATATATTGAGAGTGGTTTTAATAAGAATATAACCAAGGGAGCAGGCTGTGTTTTACTTACGATTCTCTTCAGCACACCAAATCCGCAGTCACACAAGTGACTGAGAGGTGTAGAAAAATGTGCCTGTTTATTGATAACTCCCACAAAAACTCCAAAACTACAACAATAACAAAGCCCACCATGACTTAATGGCTATCTTCCAACAGGGTATCTGCCCTGCATAACATTATTGCTAACAACATTTCCATAATGCTTTAACACCATAAAACTTCCCTTAAATATGGCTGACTACAGAGAACTTTTTTCATTGACTCTGCTTATCAATGTCAAATGAGCAGGGTTTTGCCACCGTCTTGGAGCATGTTCTGAACAGATTCCAAATGGAAGGAAGATTTCTTATGGATGGCAAAGTTCTCCAGATGCTCCCATTTGCATCTGACATTTTACTAATTGCATTAAACCCAAAAATACTAAAGAGACTTCTCAACAGGATTTACTGTCATTCAGAAGAAATAAATTTAGCAATCTACACAGGAAAAACAAAATGGATGAATAATGAGTATTGGTTATATGATGACATACAGTTGGGTGGACAGTCAATCCACTGAGTTAGTACATCAGTCTTACACTCAGAAGATGGATGGGCAGAGAAAAGGAGGAGGAAGAGAGTAAGCAAAATAACATCTGAGGAATTAGCAGTGAATTAAACAATCTCAAATTGTTCTCTACTGCCTAAACATCTTTTTAACACTAATATTCTCCCAGAGATGCTATTTGGCTCTAAGTCACGGAGCAGCACAATCTGGAAAGCATCAAAATTGTATGAGGCCCAAAGGGCAATGGAAGGACACATGGTATAGATAAGTAGACTACAACATGTTAACAAAAATTACTTGTACTCAAAAAGTGACATAAAAGATTTAATAAGGACAGATTACGACTGGAAAATGAGATGGGTCATTCATGCATCAAGATCGAGGGATAACAGATGGACCTGGACTGCTGAGCCCTTGGTGGATATGCATGAAATACTAGAAGACTTCTAGACAGATCTTCTATAAAAGACTTATGAAAGGAAAAGAACAAGAATCACACAATACAAAGGTGGAGAAGGCTTGCAACCTACAATGATGGGGAAAAGGTCCATCAACAGAGTAATAAAAATACTAAGCATTTCATTATGCAGTTGTTATGGGCCAAGCACTGGGGTAGGTAGGTACTGGGTACACAAAAGACAAAGCAGAAACGGTCCCTGACCTCAAGAAGCTTATAATCTATAAGGGAAGATGGAATCTATACATACAAGTAGACACAAAATGTGCACAGAACAAATACTTGGTCATTTCAAGGGAAGCTTCCATTCCCCCTTATGCAGCAGCTGTGGAGAATCAAAAAATGGTCTTCTATAGGAAGTGGCATTTAAATTGATTCACACACACACACACACACACACACACACACACACACACACACACACATATACACATCCTTAGCCAATGGGTTTCCTGTGGGAGGCACCACTGGCCCCTGGAGTCTAGGATGCTGGGTGTGAATTGGCCCATCCCATGCAACCAGAGCCTAGGACCCAACCCAGAGTTACCAGGAGCTCAGCCCAAGAGTTCTCACTTTGCCTCAGCTGAGGAGCCTAGGTGGATTAAGGTCTTGCCAGTCTAGCTGCCAATTTCTTACCCTTTCCTGAAACCAAACCCTAATCCCTCCTGAACAGAGAATCCATCTGGAGGCTCACCTCTGACCAGCTTACCCTTCATCCCACTTAATAAGAGGGAAAACAGAAGTAAAAATCAATTCTTCTGAAGCTCAGGCCAGCTACACAGTTCCCTAAGCTAACAATTTCCTTCTAGTTGGTCTGCTTGCAAATGGCCAATTCACCTAACATCTAATGTCCAAATGCATCCATCTCACGACTCCCTCCACCGATGAAAACCTCAACATCACTATGCCTTTGCAGGTCCTCATGATTTGCTGTTGTCAAAAAAATAAAACACAGCAAGCTCAGTTGCGACAAGGAGTCTTTCTGAGTTAAGCTACTGTGATGGTGTGGAAAACACTTGGAAATGGAGGCTTGAATCCTGGATCTGACGCTTAGGGTCACAGCATCATAGGTATAGAACTGGACAAAACCTTGGAGGTCATCTAGTTGGGGCAGTGCAGTATCACAGAAAGATAACTGAACTCAGTAAGTGGAGAAGAGTTCCGATCCTACCTCCACCCTCTACATTTATGTGAGATGCACAAATTTAGAGATATCTCGCTCCAAATGTTCATGCCCGACCTGTGGTAGAGCCTTCCAAGCTTGTATTGGTCTGATTGGCCACAGTGAGACACACTGTACACTGACCCCAACAGAGACGCCATTTTGCTCCTCTTCAAGAACAAAGGACAACAACCAACTGATCTGTATGTAAGGCTGACCTTAGCAAAGTCACTTCACTAGCTGCCTAAAGTCCCTTCCAGATGGAGATGTTCGCTTTGTGTGAGAAGAGAGGGAAGTTACAGAGGTTCAGTACCTTAACCAGTGTTCTTCTGATCAAGTAAGTGGTGGGAAAGGGTTTCAGCCCAGGGCCTCTAACTCCAACTCTGGTGCTTAGTCTACCAGGCAAGTCTCCTTCTCTTCCCCCCTTTTCAGTACATCTCAGTTTCCTCATCTGTAAAACAAGATTAATGATCCCTGCATGACCTGCTCCATAGGATGGCTGCAGTGAAAGGCTGACCTTCAAAAAGCCACAAAAATGGGATTTATGGCTAATAATAGCAAAGTTGGTCCCTCAATATGACACACGGTCCATCTTTGGAGTCCAGACTTTGAGCCTCTCTGACCTGCGAAGACATGCCAGAGGGTATCTGCTCTCCTGGTACAACAGTCAAAAGTTCAGGATTACCTCCAAAAAGCATCAGAGGAAGACTTTTTCTTTTTTCCTTTTTTTGAGGGGGTAATAAATTAATAAGTTATCTATATGTGTGTATATGTATGTATATATACATATATGTATATGCGTATATACACACACAGAGACAGGGATGTTTTTGACAAAGAGGACAGAAGTACAAGATAGTCAATGTTGGAGGGGTTGTGGAATGACAGTCACACTAGCACAGTACAAGTAAAGCTGTATGGATCCAACCATTCTAGAAAATGATTTGGAATAATTTTGGCAACGTCACTCTACTATATATACCAGTGGTTCTCAACCTGTGGGTTATGTTCAATTTAAATACATCCTGTATATCAGATATTTACATTACGATTCATAACAGTAGCAAAATTACAGTTATGAAGTAGCAACGAAAATAATTTTATGGTTGGGGGTCACCACAACATGAGGAACTGTATTAAAGGGTCACGGCATTAGGAAGGGTGAGAACCACTGCTATATACCATTTTACCAATCAACACCACTGTTAGTCATATACCCCAAGAAAGCCAAAGTTGTTGCAAAGAGGCAACAAGGACCAAAATTTTTATAGCACCCCTTTTTGTAATACCAAAGAATTGTGAGCAAGGTACCCAAGGAGGGGAAATGGATAGCTGGACTATTTGTGGTTTTATTAATATAATGGAAGATTATTTTGTTAAAAGAAAGGAAGAAGAGTAAGAATTCTGAGATCCTTGAAAAGACCTGCATTTTTAATATTTACAAAATGTTACAAAGGATAACATTATGAACATCAGAGCCCTGATCAACTCTCCTATCAACTGTGGCTTGAGAAGACAGATGGTGAAAAGCTCCAGACCATGCCTGGCAGAAGGAAAGAGGGGTAGAGACATTTGTTAATTGACTGTTTGAAGCACACCTCTCTCTCTCTCTTCCTCTCTCTCTCTCCCTCTCTCCCTCTCCCTCTCTCTCTTTCTCTCTCTCTCCCTCTCTCCCTCTCCATCTCTCCCTCTCTCCCTCTCCATCTCTCCCTCTCCCTCTCTCTCTCCCTCTCCCTCTTTCTCCCTCTCTCTCTTTCTCCCTCTCTCTCTTTCTCCCTCTCTCTCTTCCCTCTCTCCCTCTCTCTCTCTCCCTCTCTCTCTCCCCCCCCTCCTCTCCTCTCCAGAGAAAGTGGCAGGCTAGAGGTTTGTGATGAGGTGTATGTTACTGGAGAAGGCCCATGTATTGATTGGTTTTGCTCAACTGTACTTTGAGATGAGGGAGAGTTCTGAGATGGGACGAGGGTCATTATTGAGAAATGCCCTCAACACACGTACACACACACACACACAACCAATAAGACTTTCTTTAATGACCTGTTTACTCATGTCTGTGCACTTAAATGCATACACCCCACTCAAATACCTTCAAAGATTCTACCGCAGCCGAGAGGAATAAAGTCCAAACCATGTAGCACAACATTCAAGGCTTTCTCCAGTGAGGCCCCAATTTAACTTTTCCCAAACCATGCTCTCCCTTCTAGCCAACAGGGCTAGGCCCCCAGCTACCCCTAGCATGGGCCTGCTTCATTCCTACTTCAGAAGCTTTGCTCACAGGGTTCCCACTGCCTGGATTGCCCTTCCCCCCTCGAAGTCTTGCCCACCCTTCGTGACTTGGTTCTAAGTACCACCTCTCCATCCCAGATAGCGCTTCCTTCCAGTAAAACTTTGGCCAACTAGATTCTAACCCATCCTCTTCAAGTCCAGCTTGATGCCGCCTCTCCCACGAAGCCTTCCTTCATCCCTCTGCCCATAACAATTATTCTCCTCCCACCTCCCGGCCTCCCCATGTCTTTGCCTAGCACAGTGTTTACACTTCTGTGGCATAGCATGGCTATTGCACTGGGTCTCAACCCTCACTGCCCTTTAAACTCTTTAAGAATAAGGAATAGCCATCTCCTACAGGGTATTCCCAAAGCCTCAGTACAGTGCTAAGCTTAGAAGTGCACTAAAAGTTTTGGGACACACTGCTGAAATGCCGCAGTCTCCCCCAGAGGTCTCTGCAGCCTGTTCTTCAGTATGCCCTCTCCTTGCCTGGTCTCACTCTCTATCACTCCCCAGCATTTAAGTGCTGTGTCCCCCAGACTGTAAGCTGCCTGAGGGCAGGTCCAAGGCTCCTCTCTTCTAGTTCCTACACAACACCCAGAGCTCTTAACCTCGGGCCCCTCTGTAGAGGGGGCACTAAGGAAACAGGTGGGCAGCTTGGTGTAAAGGAAAGAGTCAGAGGCTCTCTGTTGGAATCCTGACTGCTACTCCCTACCTGTGAGACATCAAGGAAAATCACTTCCCCTGCCCAGGCCTCCATTGTCTTATTTGTGAGATGAGGTAGTGGGAGGTGAGGGCTGGATGAGTTGACCTCTCCAGTCCCTTAAGTGGCAGGTCTGTGATCCCATGACCTGGCAAAACCTTCCCTCCCAGCCAAGGAGGGTTTCTGCTTGGCCACTTGGGCCACTAAAGCAGAAACAGGCAGCTCTTGACCCTGTGCTCTCCCTCTCTCCCCTCCAACGCAGCCACTTAAGACTTGGAGAGGAGCCAGACCTCTCCTTCCCCTCTGCCCTGTGGATTCAGCCCGGACAGCGAAAGGCCGCCTGCTTCCGAGAAGAGAGCAGAAGGGTGAGGACACTAGGGTCACAATGGGATTTTTCCACATTAGTCTCTCACCTCTAAGCAGGCAACCCCCATTCTGGCTGCCTGGGTGAAGGAGTGTGAAGGTGGGGCCTGGCCCTCCTTGCTCTGCCTGAAATTAAGTGGGTCACAAAGTGACCTCTCCACTGACAGCTGTCACATCTAACACAAAATGGCACTGGGGGTACCCCTCAAGAGAAGAGGCCTAGGGCAGCTGCCCCAGTCTATCCCTGGTTCTGCCTTCTTGAGGACTTTCCCCAGCCCCTGTTTTCTCAGACACATCCTCCTTGGGGTTCTAGAAACAGTGACTGTTGCAGGCCACAGACCTGAAGCTTTTGTCTAGCTTGGCAGGACTGGTCAAGAATACTCACTCCACCCTCCCACATACCCTCAAATACAACCTTCTTTCTCTGAGTCCAGCATTACTCTCCTCTCTAGACTCTTCCTGGAACAAAGCAAGCCATGATAAGGTCCCTAAGCCCCCGGCTCTTCCTGTGACTGCATCTAGCAAGGAAAGAGGAATCCCAAGATAAACCAGGCTGACATCACAAGGGATTTACTGGGGTAGAGATGGGGGTGGGGTGAGGGGCACACAGTTCTACCCAACACATAGCACTTCATGAATCACTTCCCACTGGTATCTGTGAACTTCAGGAAGTGAGGAAAGCACCTTTCCCAAGCCCACCTCAGATCTTCCTGGCATTCCTGGGGGCATTGGGGCATTGTCTCAGGCCACATTGCCCCCAGCCCCGCCATGACTACTCACCCAGGCTCCCCAGGGCCCAGCCAAGCAGGAGTCAGGGCCAGAGCCCTAGCCAGGGTGGGAGAGGCCAGGCTGGCAGCGTGGGATAGGGTCTGTCTGTCTGTAACCAGAGCCCCACATTCCAGGGCAGCTGTTTGGGAAAGGGGAAACCATTGAGGGACCATGGTTCCTTTTACTGCTGCAGCCAAGGGGCCAGGAGAGAGGAGAGAGAGGCTCCACAATAGCCACAATCACACTCAGGCGCAGGCAGAGAGAGGCCCATGGAAACGTGGAGTACAGAGACGGAGACACATACTATATACGGAAGAAATGCAGAGATGAACCAACGCAGAGACACTCAGACACATGCAGATACGTGCAGGGACTCACACATACATGCAGGTATGTGGATACTGAGAAATTCACACACAGAGAGAGGTGGGGGATCATGCCAACGCCCCCGCCCCTCCCACGAACACATGCACACATGTACAAATACATACGTGCACATATACAAACATACATGTAAACAAATGTGAGCGCATAATGCATATACACATACACTCATACATGTGTGCCCATACATATAAACATATACACATGTACAACAATGCATGTATACACACATACACATATACTCTCCAATTCCCAGAGATGATTATGGAACAAAGTTTTTGTGCTAGAGTGGAGCAGAGTCCCAGAACCACTACCACCTCTGCAAATCCTTCCTCACCTGCCAGTCACAGTGCCTGAAATAATCACCATTAGAGAGCCTTTTGTATGGCACATCGCCTGCACTGGCCAGATGGCCTCGGGGGTCCCTCCCAGCTTCAACGTTCCTGGTCCTCCTAAGTCCCAAAGTCCCTTCTGACATTCCACATCTTCTAGAGATTCCTTCCAGCTCCAACAAGCTGAGTCCGTGAGCTTCATTTGGGGGAGGGGAGAATCAGGAGAAAGGCGTAGTTTCTCTTTTCCAAACCAGACAATCAGACCCCCGGAGAGCAAGCAACAGAGATCCCTGTCCCCCGCGCCCCCCCCCCCCACCACCAATTGGGCCTCTAGGTGCTGGGGAAATCCCAGGATTATAAAACCATAGATTCAGGACTAGAAGGGATCTTTGAGTTCAACCCTGTCATTTTACAGTTGAAGAAACTGAGACTCCCAAGTAGGAGCTCTTTCCTACTTCCCACATGCAGGCAGGGACTGCTTGCGGGAGTCACACCAAGGCACACTCCCCCAGCGAGGGTCCCCAGAATTCCTAGGCCTGTCAGAGGGCACCATGTAACACCTCCCTTTGAGATATGGGGCACAGTGAGGCCCAGGTGTTTACATTCATTTGCTCGGCAAATATTTACTGGATGCCTATCAAGGCCGCTGGTGCAATCCAACCACCCCCGGACAAGGGGGCAGGGCTGGCCTTCTGGCCACTGGACTCTGACTCCCTGTCCTCTGGATTCTGTGATCAGGGCCAGGATAACAATTCAGCAATTCCCCTCTCCTGTGCTCTCTGCCTGCCCACTCCCAAATCTGAGGAATCCTCATCTTGGCCTCCTCACATTCTAAGAGAATTTATTCATCAGCATATCGATCCCAAGGGGGAAGGCATCCTGGGCACTAGAGGTTTTCCTTCCTAATCTCTGGACACTCTAGATATCTGTGGCTCGAATCTCTGAGACATCTGGTCCCTTAACCACTAAGCACTGTCAAGATGAATAATCTGACCGTCCCTTGATGACAGGACCAGCACCCTGGGCTTTTGCTGTCCCATTCCAACACACCAGCACCAGCATCCCTCCTCGCTACCTTATACCAAAATGGCGGCTCCAGGATCCAATGCCTCTCCTCCATCATCCTGCACTGTGTCCTCACAGCACTTTGTGCTGTCTCTAGAACTTTATTTTGCAAGTAAAAAGAATGCATTATGATATATCATCAGTGAGATTAGGGCTTAGTTGGGAGCCAAGGTCAGGGTAGAGTTAGAATCTAAAGGCCTCATTCAATGTCTAGCCCACCCCCTCAACCTGCCCAGAAAACTGGGTGTCCCCACATTGGGCTAAGCCCAGTGGTCTCTCCTCACCCGCCAACCACAGAATCTCCTGATGCTGGCAGCCACCCGTCTGCAGAGCAGAGCCGTCGGCCAGGATTCCCATGCTGATGCCTAGTCTCTCTGGGTCTGTTTGTGCCACAGCAACAGTACCTATATCATCTATCAGACCTGTGTGCTGACTCCATGTGAGGACCTGGGGGGTCGAATGAGAGTCAGGGGCTTCCCTGAGAGCCTTCAAACTGGGATCCACCAGGGGGGCGGACTTAAAGACGGTTAGGGTTTATCAGTGACCCTCACACAGCACTTTCAGAAGGATGGCCCAGCTCCAGATAAGAAGCCAATTCCTAATAAGTACCAGATGTATTAAAACAACGCGCCCACCTCGCTGGTGTTTTATATGACATGCTGCATTGACATGACAGACGTGAGCTCCAGCAGAGTGAGCCTGGCTCACTTTTCCCTTGGGGTCAGGGTTAGGGAAGGAAAGAGCAGGGTGGGAGAAGTGAGTACTGGCCAGAGCTTAACTATCAACCTGTTGAGACTCCAAACAAATCCCTTCCTATCTTTGGGCCTCAGTTTCCCCATATGGAAAATAAGAGGATTAGAGGTTTAACATTTTACAGTCTATGTTCTAAGATCCCTCCTGGCTTTGACATTCTATAATCTAAGTCCCTCCCAGCTCAAACTGTTCTAAGGTCTGTCTCAGCTCAGAAATCCTCCCCACCTCTAACATTCTATACTCTTAAGATTCCTCACTTCTGACATCCCATGTTCTAAGAACCCTCTCACATCTGACATCCTATGTTCGAAGGCCCCTCCCTGTAAAGTCCTAGGTTCACAGTCTAGCTCTGATACTTCTGAGTCTCTGTCTCTCCTACGGGAATAAAAACACATGTACCACCTACACTTCCCTCGGGGCTCCTATCAGAAAGTACTTTGTAACTTATAAAGCTCTCCAGAAATGGGAACTTCTCTCCCACTTGTCGTTGGTCCTTGGTTCTGCAAGAGGACAATGCCACCAGAGTGGCTGAAGCCCAGCAAAGAAAAGAGAACTCACTGAGGAAGGGAGCTGAGAAAAAGCTTCCTGTAGGACCTGAGATTCCAGCTAAATTTTGCAGAACAGGAAGGATTTGAGCTTCTGAGCTGGGGGACAGTGCAGGTAAAGACACAAGAGGCAAGTGTGAGCCAGGCAGTTACAGCCCGCCAAAAGATGGCTTGGGGGCCATGCTGGGAAGCCACGGGAATGAAGTTAGGGAGGGAAGGCAGGTCTAGATTGGGGAAGGCCTTGAATGCTTCCTCTTGTGGGGAGAGGTAGAGGACATTGACATGCTGAACATCCACCGTCCCACACCAGCATGGGGCATATGCCCCTTTCTTAAGCTCCTGAGACTCGCCCTCAGGTCTCATCTCCCTGGTCCTGGGAAGAGCAGTCCCAAATCCCAGACCTGAGCAGGGCAGGGCTTTTTCCTTGAATCTGGAAAAGGTCTGAGAGCGGGGACCTTAGTGCATACATATGGGGAAACTGGCAAGCAGCGGGCAAGGGAAGAGCCGGAACCCAGGTCTTCTGATGACAAAGCCAGTGCTTTTTCTATAAATCTCAGATGAGAGGAAGTCCCCACTCTCTATGCTTCCAACCCCAGAGGAGATCAAGCACCTATCCTTGCTGGCCTTGGGTATCCTGTTGGGGATGCTTGATGAGGGAGGCTGAGAGGGATGTCCAAAGCTTGTGCCTGGAGCTGATACAAACCAGACATATGTGTGTATGTGTGTGTGCTTGGTGGGGGGAGTGGGGGGGAAGGGAGAGAGGGAGGGAGGGAGGAGGCTGGGTTTCCCCCAGCAGCCAAAAGAGAACCTGGGGGAGAGAAGCACCAGGTCTTGAAGGCATCTAAAGGTTCCCATTAGACCTCAATTGTCACCAGCTCCACTTCTACCCCCACCCAAAAAAAACACTCAGAAATCTCCTTTAAAACCCAGCAGCCCCAGCCGTGGCCAGGCAGAGGGTAAGCCTGGTCCCAGGACCCTGTGATTCTACCTGTACTTTTCCTAGATTCACTGGGGCCTTGGAGTATTCTAGGCTCCAAGGCTGGGGGACTGGGGTGGGGCAGGGAAGAGGAAGAGACAGAGTAAAAGGAGGAGGAGGGGAAGGAGGAAGAGGAGGAGGAGGAAGAAGAGGAGGAAAAGGAGGAGGAGGAAGAGGAGGAGGAGGAGGAAGAGGAGGAGGAGGAAGAGGAGGAGGAGGAGAACAAGACTCCAGACCCACTTCTATCGCTCGATAGCCATGACCCTGACCAACTCCATTTCCTCTTCTCTGGGGCTCAGTTTCCTCTACTGGGGAACAAAAAAGAAAGAGAGAAAGGGGGTTCGGGAGCAAACACTGAAGTGACCGCCATGTGCCAGGCACTGTGCTAAGCCCTTCAGAAAGAGCAAAAGACCTCATCTGACTCTCACGACAACCTTAGCAAGCAGATGCTACTATCTCCCCCATTATACAGTTGGAGAAAGTGAGGCAGACAGGGGCAAAATGGTTTGCCCAATTACATAGATAGTGTCTGCATCTGGATTTGAACTCAGGTCTCTCTGACCCTCGGTTTATGGACACTATCTGCCTCACAGGAGTGTGGTGCCATGGAAATCTTAGTTCTTTTGTTGTTGAGCTTTTAGTTGTACCCAACTCTTCATGCCCCCTTTTGGGGTTCTCTTGGCAAAGAAACTGGAGTGTTTCACCATTTCCTTCTCCAGCTCTTTCTAAAGATGAGGAAACGGAGGCAAACAGTAGAATGACTTGCCCAGGGTCACACAGCCAGTAAGTATCTGCAGTTGGATTTGAATTCAGGCCCTCCTGATTCCAAGGACAGCACTCCATTCACTGCACTACTTATCTGCCCAAGAAATTTTAGAGTCATAGAGAAATATATGTTATTATTATTATTACAAGGAAGGGACTCGAAGCAGTTGGACGGGGTATCCCCCATTCCAAAACTCAGTGCACACACACACACACACACACGCATGCACATACACACACATGCACACACACGCATATATACACACATGCATGCATGCGCACGCACGCACACATACACACAGAGTAACCATTCCATAGCATCATAAAATCCCAGCACTACGCATCACTATCAGACAGAGGCTGCCTTCAGAGTCCAAGGACCTGAAATCAAATCCTGCTACTGTCACTTACCCCTTGTTGGAACTTGGGCAAATCCGTTCCCCCTTCTAGGCCTCAATTCCCTCATCTGTCAAAGGCCTCTTCGGCACCTTCTAGGCCTGACTCTATGATTGTAACCCAATGTTCTGATTTTACAGAGTAGGAAACTGAGGCCCAGAGACAAAACCAAGCAGCGTCAAGGATGCGAGGCACTGGAGAGAGAGTACTATGTTTTCTTTTAGTGAAATAAAATAAAATAGAATAAAATAAAACAGAGCAGACACACAAAGGGAGAATCTGTGACCAGTGCAGGTTGAGTGGGAAAGCTCAGGGCTAGAGCCAATGTCATATGCCACTTCCTACAAATGAGGAACGGAAGGGAGAGAGCTGGGGTTAATTACAGAGAAGGGCCACCCACAGAGGCCGGCACACAAGGTTACTGTCTGCCCGGGAATCCTGATGCACCCGGGGAAGCCTCCCGGAACAAGCGAGGAAATCCACCTTTCAGTATCAGCCCTCAAGGAGGGGCGCCCAGCGGACCATGCCCAGCAGACCGTGCCCAGCAGACTGTGCCCAGCTCACTTTAATCTGCCACTTCCACAAGCAAAAGAGACTCTGGGAACGCACTAGCATGTACGTGTGCAGGGCTGCGGTGATATGCGGGAATTCCTACAAGGGCGTATGTCTGTGTAACTCTATGTGAGCCTGCGTGCGTGACACAGACAAGAGAGACACAGATGATGTGCACAGGCAAAAAGACAGCCCAATTTTGAGTTGGGGGATGTGGTTTTTCCTACCACTTCTGACACCAATTCTCTGTGTGACCCTGGACAAGTCACTTTATCCCGGCTGGCCTCGAGGTTTCAAAATAAATAAATACACACATATAAAAGAGAAAGGTCATGGAAACTCAGACAGAAAGCCCAGCACAGCCTGAGGCCCGGAGGCCCCTGCTGATTCTGGGGTTTCTCCCTCTCTCTCAAACACCCTCATCATTTCAGCCGGGAGGTTCATTTTCCCCTATTTTTAGAAAGTGAAGGAGCTGGGATCTCAATATTTCTAAAGTCGACCACAGCCTCTATATTTAGAGGCAGAGAAAGGGAAGCATTGTTTGTCAAAGGGGGTGGGGAGGGAGTGGAGAGGGACGGCCTGAGGGCGGGGACAAAGGGGGGCCCCTTAAAGCCCTCCTCTCCCCGTGACTGCTCCCCCCCAGAGCCTGCAGGGACTGACCAGCTCCTTCAATTAGTCTCCTGTCCTCACTGTGGGGCCCCAGGATGGATTACAAGATAATTGCATATTCTCTCTGTCTCTCTCTGTCTCATTCTCTCTCTCTCTCTCTGTCTGTCTGTCTCTCTGTCTGTCTCTGTCTCTGTCTCTCCCTCTCCCTCCCTCTCCCTCTCTCTCTCTTTCTCCTGTGAAAGAAAGCAGGAGGCCTTATTCTCAACAGTTTTAGAAATTTGACTTTGGAAACTATTGAAAAAGGGGCAGAAGGGAGGGACTACCAGGGTACCAGGGGAAGAATTGGCTTCTTCCAGACTGATGATAAAAATTATTTAACACCTGCACCTTTACTGACTGTTTTCCCATCCATTATTCTGTGTGATCCCCACAACTGTCTCAGCAGGGTAAGAATTATCCACCTGCGCATTTCACAGATGATAAAAGTGAGGCTCAGGAAAGGCCAGCACCTTTGTCCATGGTGACAGAAATGGTGAGAGACAAAAAATGACCTCAGATTCAGGGTATTCAGAATCTCAATGGTGAGGGGTTATCTAGCAAAAAGGAAAAAAAAATGGATGGTCTCCATACCTTGGGTCTGCACTTTGTCCAGCCCCAACCCTGACACTTCTAATTTAATCCAAACACCCACAGTGAAATCATTTTGTCAAATGGGAACAATACCTCCCCTGCCTACCTCACTGAGTCACTGTACAGAGCCATTTCATGTACATGAAACAGGGATAGGGTCTGGAGGGCACTCCCAGATGAGAAAATGCCCTCCACCAAGGCAGGTCTTAACCCTTCTCTGTGCAGGATAGTCAAAGAGAGCTGGCTAGAGCCCTGAAGGGCAGAGTCACTTGCCCATGGCCAGTCAGCAGCAGAGTTGGACCTGCTGACCTCCTACTATGATCACTTAGAAGGCCCTTCCTTCTCCCTCTTATCTACTCGTTAAAACAAAACAAAACAAACACCACACACACACACACACACACACACACACACACACACACCCCACACACCCCACACACCGCTCTGCTCCTTGGCCCTGTCAGGTTTGGGCTGTGAACTCACTCACACTCAGTGAATGAAGTCTGTTTTCCTTTCCCATTTGGCTTATCACAAATCAGCACAGACAGGGCCCCGGGGGGGCTGGGACATGGACAAGATGCTCCTTCAGCACAAGCAGAATAAAACATAGAGGAGAATCCATCCTCTACCTGAGAAGGAGGGACCTCTCCTCCCCCTGTGCCGCAGGCCTGACCTGACCTCCCCTTTAACCTCAGCTAATGACCAAAGCACTAACTCACCTTTAGCACCCAATTCTCCATTTCTCCACCCACTTTTCCACACCTACACACACCCCAGCACTTAAACCATTTGGCAGCTGACCCCTTCTTCCACCGCCCTATGGCCTTCCTACCCCCAACACACAAGTAGCGGTTTTCTCAGAGGCTTCTAAGAGAAACCTGTGTGCTTATCCCTCAGGGAACTCACAGTCAGAGAAAAGGGAAGGAGGCCTGTGAAGATGGCAAAATAAGACCCTGGCCCTGCTGCCAATCTAGGCTCTGTGACCTGAAGCAAGCCATTTCCCTCTGGGCCTCAATTTGCTCAGCTATAAAATGGGACATTGACTGCCCACCTTCTAAGGTTGTTGAAAGGAATGTATGTTATAAATACTCCAAGGCATTACAGAAATGTGAACAATTATCATCAGCATTATGATTATTCAGAGGAAGAAATGACTTCAGCTCTTGAAATGGCACAAGATGCCAAGTGGAAGGTAGGGAAAAGCTGCTTGTTGGAGCCTGGGTCCTGTCCCCAAATGCCCCAGTGAGGCAGGACCTGAGGCCTAAGCATGAAGGTGGAAGGCTGCTGAAAGATGGGGGGCAGTGAGGTAGTCAGCTCCCCTGGAGGAAGAGAGGGAACCTGGAGAGCCGGGGGAAGGGGGTGAACAAGAGGAAGAGTATTTCCATTTACTGAGAGCTGGGCCCATCCCTGATGAAAGGGACAGCTACTCCTGCTTAACTGGGGTCAGGAGGAAGAAAAAGGCCCAGAACCCCTTGGGGCAACAGCACCAGAAGCCCTGCTCATTATAAGGAAAGAGGGGAGGTGGACAACATCAGTATTTGGGGCTTGGTGCTGGTTAGGTTTGCCTAGAAATGTGTCTAAAACTGAATTCGGCCCCTTCTCCCCCAAATCAGCCATACCCTTAACTTCTCTATTTCTGGAAAACATCACCTCTTAATCTCCAATAACCCAGGTTCCAAATGCCCCAGTCATCTCATCTCTGTTGATCCAAGGGCAAAAACAGGGAAGGATCAGGAAAGGATTCAGCAGGAGCAGACACTTGAGTTGAATCTTGAAATGTGGAGATGAAGGAGGAGCACATTCCAGGTATGAGGGCCATGGAAGAGTGACAAACGATGTTTAAAAAAAAGATAAGGTCTCATCTCACACCTATCAGATTGAATAAAATGGCAGAAAAGGAAAAATGACAAATGTTGAAGAGGATGTGGGAAAATAGGAACACTAATGCAGTGTTGGTGGAGTTGTGAAATGATCCAACCATTTTGGAGAGCAATTTGGAACTGTGCCCAAAGGGTTATAAATCTGTGCATGCCCTTTGACCAAGCAATCCCACTACAGGGTCTGTATCCTGAAAAGATGAAAGGAAAAGGATCAAAGGAACACCAATATTTACAGCAGCTCTTTCTGTGGTGGCCAAGTATTGCAAATCGAGGGGATGCCCATCAGCTGGGGAATGGCTGAACAAGTTATGGTATTATCGTTGTGATGGAACACTATTGTGCTACAAGAAATGAGGAGCAGGATGCTCTCAGGATGAATTGATGCCAAGTGAAGAGCAGAACCAGGAGAACATTGGACACAGTAACAGCCATATTATACAATGTTCAACTTTGATAGACTTCGATATTCTCCAACAATGATTCAAGACAATTCCAGAAGACTCGCGATGAAAAATGCCATCCACCTCCAGAGAAAGAATGATTCTGAATGCAGACTGAAGCATACTTTTTTTTGCTTTATTGTTCTTGTGTTTCTTGGTCTGTGCTTTCCTTTGCAATATGGCTAATATGGAAATGTTTTGCTTAACTGCACATGTATAATCTACATCAAATGGCTTGCCTTCACAAGGAAGGGAGAATGAAGGGAGGGAAGGAGAGAATATGGAACTCTGAATTTTTTCTTAAAGTGTTCAAAAAAATTATTTACATGTTTGAGAAAATTAATTAAATGAAAAAGAAAGAAAGAAAAGAGAATCCACAAAACAGATAAAAAGAAATTATTTCTACCCAGTAAATAAGGCAATTCATTGCAGTGGTCTCAGGGCCCTGATCTATCTCTGGCTTTGGCATAGAAGGGTTAACGGGAAGAGGAGAAAAAAGAGGAGGAGGCCTGGCTGTCCTTGAGCAGGAGTTTCCCTCAGTCTCTGTGGGACACCTGTAAAAACACCAGAATGGGAAGGAATGAGGGGGGAGGAAAGGACAACAGCCAGCTTCTCTCCAGGACGGAGGCCTGGCCTCACATGACATCCATCGGTCTTCTCTATTTTCTCCTCCCAGGGGCCCTATTCTGAGAGGCGCCAAAAGGGTTCTGTGATCCAAAGTACCCTGGTGACTATCTCACCCCAATAAGCTCCTTCAGGGAATCCCCCAGGGCCACTTCAGCCATCCATCTTTCTAGCCTCCTTAAAAGCAGGAAAAGTGGCCCCATCCAGGGAGAACTAACCGGCTCCTGAAGCCCTGACCCAGAGATAAGCTAGAAGCAGCAAGGTGCCCTAGGAAAGGGCCAGGATTTGAATCCTGCCTCTAGCCTTTACTACATGTGGGAAGTTACCTTCTCTTTCCACGCCTCACTTTCCTCCTCTGCTAAAATGGGGGGAGGGGTATAGAGCTATATTGGGGTTCTGAACTTTTTATATGTCTAGTGAGACCTTTGGACCCCATCTTAGAATCACATTTTTAAGTATGCAAAAAAAAAAATACATAAGATTAAAAAGAAAACTAAAGATACTGAAGTATAGTTAAAATATTTTTAAGTTCATGGGCAGCAGGTTAAGATCCCCTGGATGAGACGCCTTGAAGCCCTTTGCAGTTCAGTTGCCTCATCTACAGAATGAAGGGATTGGACTAGATGACCAGTCAGGTCCCTCCCAGCTCTGAATCTGTAAGCTTCAGATCCTTTACATCATCTGTGATGCAGCCAAATTGGCCTTGCCAATCCTCACACCACATGCTCTATCTCCTGTGTGACCCTGAGCAAGTGACTTAACTTCTCTGGGTCTCAGTTCTTCATCTGAAAAATGAGCTGTATTCCAGATAGAACCCTATAATGCTGGGAGCCTATGACCTCTAGTGTCTGAGTGTCCACCATGACTAGAATGCATTCACTCCCTCCTACCTCCATCCCATGGACTCCCTTGTTTCCTCCAAAGCTCAGCTTAAATACTGCTTCCCACATGAAGCCTTTCCTAATCACTCACCCCTCCCCCAATTTCTAGTGCCCTTCTCCCTCCCAAAACTGCCCTTCTAAACATCCTGTATATATTCTGTATACCTCCACATCTAAATGCTAGACAAAAAAGCTAACACTCTAGACTGCACTAAGAGAAGTATAGGAATAGGGACAAACATTGGACCTGGGGTTTCATTGAGATAGGGAACGGTCAGGTAAGAAAACTTCCTCTACCAATGTAAACTGGCACCTTCTCTGCAATTTTTAATCTTAAGAGAGTTACCTGGAACAAAGCCATCAAACGGAGAGCCCATTGATCATTTAATCCATAATACTTCTAAGTATAACCTGAATCAGATTAAGAGGTATCTTGATTTTAATGTGTTGAAAAAAAAACACATTAAACATATTTAACACATTTTAACATGACAAAAAGAGAAAAAGAAATCTACAAACATGATTTTCTAAGTCATTATGAAGCCCACAATAATCTTTTTTGCTGTTGTTTTAGGGTTTGGAGGGAGTTTTTTTTGTTTTATTTTGTTTTTTGTTTTTGTTTTTTTTGAAAGGGGAAGGAAAGGCAATTCTGGTTAAGTGACTTGCCCAAGGTCACACAGCTAGTAAGTGTGTCAAGTGTCTTAGGTCGGGTTTCAACTCAGGTTCTCCTGATTTTTTTTTTCCTTGAAGTATATATTATATTGAAGTTCCAAATGGATAATTGATCTCAATATTTTTTTTAAAAAGGAAGAAAACAGAAGGAGGTACAGCTAGGAAGAGATTTTATAATCAAAGAAGGCATAGAGAGCATCATAAAAAAATAAAAATTTCAATGCAATAATTTCTCCAGTAAATTGTATTTTCTCTACTTTCTGAGGCCGACTAAGAAGAACGAATTCTGGAATTTCTTTTCCTTTTTTTTTTT
>CM053583.1:54504371-54630033 GCA_028627135.1 Pseudochirops cupreus | reverse complement strand
TTTTTTTTTTAAATCTCTGTGGGGTTCTGCTTCCAGAAGGGAAAGCTCTGTCCCAAATCGCTGGGGTCCTCCCGGCTGTCGTAGCTCTCAGGAAGATGCTGGGACTCTTCCTATTTACTTCCAGCTGACTGGATAATGAAGACTCCAAGACCAAGGCCCAAGACAGCAATCGGGATCCAGGCCACTCAACGCGAGAGCACTGGCCTGAGAACAATCGCTTAGTCCCCCTGCTGTCTGCAGGCCGCAGGCGGCAAGCTGCAACGCAGAGGAGAGTGCAAAACTTCTGCCTTTCGCTTTTCCACTCTGGAGGCCTTTCGGCTGGACTGCTTAACTCTCCTAGATTCGCAATCTCCACTGAGCTAGTTCTGAACGCTGCTCGCAGCTGCCGCTAATCCGCTCATCCGAGGCTCCTCTGCTCCTCCCGTCCAGCCGCCCCCGGGGCACAGCTGCGGCTTCAGGCCAGGCTGGTTTTGGTTGGCAGTGCTGATATGGTTCCTCGTAGCCGAACTGACTTGAGTGGGAAGTATCTTTGTGTGCGTTTTGGAGTTCTAGGATTGGTTTAGAGTCCTATTTTATGGGTATTTGGGGGTGGCTATGTGAGAGCTGTGATATGTTGCTGCTGCTACGCCGCCATCTTGCCTCCGCCTCAGGTTCTCCTGATTGTAGGGCTGGTGCTCTATTCACTGTGCCACTTAGCCGCCCCACCATGGCAATCTTTATGTTTGGTTTAGTGGTCCCAATTTCTACTTGAGTTTGACACCACTGACCTAGAACACGGAGAATGAGGTAGGTAGGGGCTAGTCCAGGGTCACACACCAATGTGTCTTCAGCAACGGCACCTGAGACCAGGTTTTCCTGGTTCCGAGCCCAGCTCTCTATTCACTATGTGTTCTATGGCTGCCCCTTAGCAAGCAGTGTCCAGAAGAAGAGAGAGGACAGTTCCACTCTCCTCTGCCCTCATCGGACCACATATCAAGGATGATGGTCAGTTTGGTTCAGTTCAGAGTACCACATCTGAGGAAGGACACAGACAATCTAAAGTGTGTCCAAGGGAAGACAGCAAGGGATGCCCACCAACTGGAGAATGACTGAACGAGCTGTGGTATATGAATATAATGGAATACTATTGTGCTATAAGAAATGATGAGCAGGCAGACCAGAAAAACTTGGAAAGACTTACATGAACTGTTGCTGAGTGAAGTGAGCAGAACCAGGAAAACATCATACACATTAACAGCCATATTGTGCAATGACTGACTTTGGTAGACTTAGCTCTTCTCAGCAATGGAAGGACCTAAAACAACTCCAAAAGGCTCATGATGGAAAATGCCATCCACATGCAGAGAATGAAATATGAAGTCTGAATGCAGATCAAAGCAGACTGTTTACTCTCTTTTTTTGTTTTGTTTTGTTTTTTCTTTCTCTTGGTTCCTCCATTCATTCTAATTCTTCTATACAACATGACTAATGTGAAAACATGCTTAATATGAATGTATATGTAGAGAGAATATACAATTGCACACTGTCTTGGGGAGGGAGGTGGAGAAAATTTAAAACTTATGGAAGTGAATGTTGAAAACTAAAAACAAATAATTTTTAAAAAGAAGAAGATGACAAGGATAGCGGGGGAAAAAAAACCAATAGATAACACCAAATGAAGATGGAAAGAAGGAACAAAATACAATTAACCTTATTTGAAGGGTTAACTTGGAAAAGAAAAAGTGTTATTCTGAGAGACTGGCACTGATGGAGCCCTGAAGTCAAAACTAAAGCAAAGGATGGAAAGTATAGAGAGACAAAAAGACAGCCTGATCATAAGCAGCGAAAACAATTCAAGCTGTCCAAAAAGGGAATGGACTGCTTCTGGGGACAGTTCACTCCCCTCATCCAGTTGGCTAGATGACCACTAGCAGGAAGAATATTATAAAAGAGATACCTGCTGATCATGCTCTACCATGCACACTGAACACTGTGCCTGAGGTTCCACCATTAAAGTTCCATTCTCTTAGATTCTAATAAAGGCCCCTAACAGACAGATAGTCTAACAAAAGGGACATCTAACCCAAGAATGGGCCATTCACTTTGAACTAGAGTGATTGGAAAGGGTACAATTCAGCAAACATTTATTAAGCACCTGTAACAGCAATCAATTTGGCAGATACTTAGCACTTAGTAACTTGGGGCTAAGTATGGAAGGTGTGAACTCTGTCCCACTGTTGAGAGGGCATGAACTCCCCTGTTGATGTGGAAGAAGGGGATTGGCTGAGACAGGAGGCCAGTATGTGTATATAAGAAAGAATTCTAGAGACAGAGACACAGAATTGGAATGTTGCTCCTGGTGAAGGAAGAATTGTGGAGACTGAAGCCAGCTGAGAGAGAGAGAGAGAGAGAGAGAGGGAGAGGGAGAGGGAGGGAAGGAGGGAGAGAGAGAGACAGAGACAGTTTCTCTCCCAACATCTGGAAGATGAGAACTGAGTTGGAGTTTTCTTGAGAGAGAGAGAGTGTGTTTCTCTCCCAGCATCTGGAAGCTGAATGAGAACTGAGATGGAGTTTTCCTGAGACCAGAATCTGGTGCAGGCCACTTGGAAGGCTGAGAGGGCTTGCTTGGAAGGCCAATATTCCTTCTGAGTCCTAGGGCCAGCTGAATTGCTGGAGGACTGAAGAAGCATGACCAGAAAAAGACTTTGTTTGTTCGTGGCCTGGCAGATCCTTGAGTTCCAGGCAAGAGAAATGGTAAAGGGTTTGAGTTGTGCTGGACCCTGTGAACTTCAGTGTGTGCCAGGAACTGCCCTGAGGACTGGACAAGGACCCAAGGATTGGATGAGGACCTGGGAGCTGTCCGCTTCTGAATCCAGGTGACTGTTTGATGGATTCAGGAGGGAGCTAGAACCATGGAAGGGGATCCAGGGAATCAGAGAGACCACCAGAGTCAAGATGAAGAAAAAGCCTCCCCTTGGATGAAACTGAGGTTTGCTGGACACCAAGGGGTGGAGGGTTTATGTAGTTTTCTAATGACTGTGCTAGTGATTAATGATAGTTAGTAATCAGGAATCTAGATTAGTGACTGATTGAGTCTGATTAAGTTAATGATTTGCCCCATGAGTGGAAGACTGATTATTGTATTGTGAATTGATTGAATGATTAAGTATTGATTACTGTATTGTGAATTGATTGAATGTTTTGTTCCAAATATTGTGGCCACTGTAGTGAAAACTGTGTGGCTATTCTAATGTTAAGCTGTTATGAACACTATATTGTGATTTTCTGTGATAGGATGTAATGTTGTGAATATTATATTGTGACTTGAAATGAATGTTTGCCTTGATTTGTAATGGAATAAACAGAGTGTTCACTATACTGTATAATCTGAACCTCAAAAGCTGTTTACAGTAGCATTCTTTTGGGAATCTGCTGGTGCACGGCATTACAGCACTTACAGTATACAAGACATGATGCTGGTCTCTGAGGATACAATGACAAAAAAACAAGCTCCCAAAGAACACAAATAAAGAACTATATAAAACGATAGCATTTACCTAGTACATTAAGGTTTGCAATACATTTTACATACATGCTTTATCCCATTTGAGTCTCACAACCATCCTATAAAGTAGATCCTATTATTATTCCCATTTTACAGAGGAATAAACTAAAGGTGAAAGAAATTAGCCAATTTGTCCAAGATCACACAGCTAGTAAGCACCTTGAGACAGGATTTGAACTCAGGTCCTTTCTGACTCCAAGTCCTTAAGCAGGCAGGGAATCTTGAAAGCAACTTAGTAGTTTGGCAGTGAATAATACGTGAGGAAAGATATTAAATAAGGCTGAAAAGGTAAGTTCTAGGCACAGCGGGTAGGGACATAAATGCCAGGCTGAGGAGTCCATTACGTTATTCTGTAGGCAATAGGAAGATGCTGAATGGGTTTGGGATTTCTGAACGGGGAAGTGACATGGTCAGGCTTGCACAATTAGGAAGATTATCTTGGAAATTGTGGGGAGGGTAGATTAGAGTGGGAAAAGTGTAGAGGCATGAAGACCAATTAGGACACGATTGTAAAAATCCAAACGAGAAGAGATGGAGGGCTAAAACAGACTGGTTAACCTGGGATTGAAAAACAGGGTGCAAAATGTCATAGACAGAAAAGCATCTTCCAAATGGAATGATTACAGAAGGTGGCACTCAGTGCCACGTGAAACTCGTAGAAAAACTGGCACAAAAATATTGCAGAAAAGACAAAGATAGTAAAACATCCTTTGCAGATCATAACACGCTAAAAATATGATCAGTCCAGAGAGCATAAACAAAAGACACAGACCCAAATGAAGGCTTAAAAATGAAGTCATGAAAGATGAGTAGGCTGGAGAACAAATCGTAGAAACAATGAATAATTATGGGAAAGGAAATCATAATGATGAAGAACACATCGGCTAAAGTATAAACAGCTAAAGCATAAACAGCTAAAGCAATCCTTGCGGGGGGGGGGGGAGGGGGAATTAGATACTTAAAATTTTACATTAATAAAAATATATATATATATATGTGTGTATATATATATATAGGACAGCTAGGTGGCACGGTCAACAGAACACCAGCCCCGGAGTCAGGAGGACCTGAGTTCAAATCCGGCCTCTTAACGCTTACTAGCTGTATAACCTTGGGCAAGTCACTTAACCCCAACTACTCTGTCATCCCCCCTCTAAAAACCAAAAATAAAATAATTTTAAAAATTAAAAAAGATATGGCTAGGGTACGAGAGCTAGAGAAGAGACAAAAATGATGGTTTTCCAACAAAAATAAGGAAGGTTGCAAGTGACAGATGGGGTAACTACTGTTTGTCACGCAGGGGTGACAGCGAGACTCCTCCACTGTCTGAGTGACTTGGGGCTAGGGTTTTAGAGTGAAATTGGGACTTGTGGTCCCCCACCTGTGGTCCCTGACCACAGATGGGATCACCGACTATAAAAAGAGAAGTGGGGACCCCTGAAAAAAATCACAGGGGACATCCCCACACCTAACGGTTGGGAGCCACAGAGCAGTGAAAAGAAAGAAGGACTTATAGTCAGAAAACCCAGCTCTTTGAATCTTGGCTCAGCTGGCATTGCTGTGTGACCTTGGACAAGTAGATTTCCTTCTCTGGGCCTCCATTTCCTCAGCTTTAAAAACAAGAAGAACAACAAAAGAGACGGAATTGGACTGAAATGATTTCAAGAGTCCCTTTCAGCTCTCACCCCAACTTTGGAGCTCTTCCAGCTTGGCTGAAGTTTCCAGGGCTTGTGCTCAAAAAGAGCCTGGGGGAGGAACAGCACTACTCATTAATAATAAGTTTTCCATACATTATCTCATTTGGTTCTCACAACAACCTTGGGGAGTCCAGACAAATATCCCCATTTTATAGAGGAGGAAATTAAGTCTCAAAGAAGCTTGCTTATACAACTAAGGAGACTCAGAGGCAAGATTCAAACCCAGGCCTCTCCTTATTCCAAATTAAGCTACATCAAAGGACCTTTTGCCCCAGAGGAAATTATCCACCAAGCAGGAGCCTGAAAGAATGGGAAATGGGGGTGGGGGTGTCCCCAGGCAGGGGCTAGATATGGTATGGGGGAAGACAGGGAAGAGGAATACAGTGGGAGGACTCAGGTTACCAGAGGGCAAGTCTCCTGTAAGTTCTCAGAATTCCCTCTGATGATATAAAATGGGGGGGAGGGGGAACCACACTGGCCTAAATGATCTCTTCCAGCTCTTAATCTACAATTCCAAGGCACGTTGAAGGAAGAAAGAGGTACCAAAGACCACATTCCTTGAGTCACTCAGATACCGAGGGATGCCTATCACTGGCTGGGGGTGAGGGATTTTCCAAAACCCTTCCCTATCCCACTACTGTAGCCTACAAAGAAGTGTCTCGGGACTTCCTGGCTCAAAAGGCCCAGCCAGGCAGGCAGGGGGACAGGGGGCAGGGAGGCAGGCGTCTGTCCGACTTCTCTCACACCTCCCTCTTATCTCCAACTAGTCCAGGCCCTCAGGCTAAAACAAGGGGAGCAAGGCCAGACTCATTACCCTTTCACAGGCCTGGCCTGCCCCCCTGCCCCCACTCTGAAACAGTCCTGAGCTGTCCAGCTAAAGGGCTGAAATCCCCGCTCTGTCTGCTCACACAGGGAAACACAGAGGCGATGAACACACCTCATAAAAATATTCCTACATACAACAAGTCAGATTTTCTAGTTTGGGGTCCAAGCCTACGATTTTCCTGTTGCAGGAAATTCCAGGTAAGAAAACCCCTCTACCAATGTAGACTGGCAACCAGTTCAGCAACTTAGTCTTGGTGAATTGCCCGGGCACAGAGAGGGTGAGCGCCCGGCCCTGGGACCTGCGGCCAGATGGGGCAGAAGCCAGGACTTGAGGCTTTCTCCCAGATTCTAGACTGTGCCCTGTGGGCATGGGAAGAGATCTAGACAGAGTCAGATAGCAGCCCAAGGACACAGTCATGGATACGCAGATGTCCTCCCAAGGACGCGGCTGCCCAGACCTACAAGGACACCTCAGACAAACAGACACAGAACATCAAGCCGCACCACACCCAGGGCCTAGTTTGCATTCACACCCAGAGCCAAAAAGGTTCTCCCATCTCCAGGCTTCCAGTCAAGTTCTGGGTGCTCCCCTGCTTCCCCCGGGGTTTTGTTTTGTAAAACAAGACAGTGCTTGTAATACAAGCAGAGAGGAGCCCCTCCCCTAGCCAGGGCCTGCCCCTGGAGACTGAGGAAAGATGAGGAGGCAGCGCTGGGCAAGGAGGGCCCAGCCCTGGGTCCCCTGAAAGCTCACATTGCACCCCCTGCCTTCCGAAACACATGCCCCACCTTGGAAGGAACCCTGGTGGGGAGAGGGGGTGTCAGTGGGGGAGGGTCCCAAGCAGAGCCCTGTCCTCAGGGAGCTGCCAGCCTGGGGGAGCCAGGGACCCCTCTTCCCCTTTCTCTTGCTTTCCCTCCCACCTCCTTTCAGACACAGGGCAGTCCCCAGAGAGACTCTGGTTAATAGCTAACTCAGACTCTGTCTCCCCACACAGGAATCCCATCCTAAGGTCCCTAACTGCCCTGGGAGGCCCAGCAGCAGCAGCAAGCTCCTCAAAACCTCGTGCCTGTCACCTCCAGGCTGGGGCCAGACATTCAGCCATTTCCCTGAAGGAGCAGAGGGTGGGACCGGGTAAGAGAGGAAATGTTTGTTTGTCTGTTTGTTTTGGGGGGAGCTACACCTTCCTCACAAGGCACTACCTCAGACTCCCAACACTTTCCCCGGCAGGCCCCCAGACACAGAACGCCTCTCACCTCCGCCTCCTTATTTCCACCTTCATCACTTTCCTTCCGCCCTTTCTTTCTACAGGAATCCCTTCCCTATCCCACTTAATTCCAGTGCCTTCCCTCTGGGGATTATTTCAAATTTATCCTGTCCATAGTTTGTCTATACACGGACATGTCGCCGTCTCCTCCTTCAGACTCAGGGGCATCTAGATGGTGCAGCGGACAGAAGGCCTGGAGTCAGGAAGACGGGAGGATTCAAATCCAACCTCAGACACTTACTGGCTGTGTGACCTTGGGTAAGTCCCTTACCTTCTCTCTACGCCTCAGTTTCCTCAAATGTAAAATGGGGGAAATAATAGCCCCTACCTCCCAGGGTTGTTGTAAGGATCAAATGAGGTACTGGTAATACACTCAGCACAGAGCCTGGCACAAAACAGGTACTGAAAAATGCTTATTTCCTGACTGCCTGAAGAAGGTCACAAAATACCAAGGGATCATGGAGCTTTTAGAGTTAGTTCATCTAGTCCATTTTACAGGTGAGAAAACTGAGGCCCAGAAAGGAGGTGACTTAAGATCAAAGAAAATTTTAAATGTAAAAAATGTTTTTATTAAAATTTTAATATTGTGCTTGGAAAGCTGAAAGGAACCTAGCTAGCCCAGCAGAGGAGGAAGCTGAACCCTGAAAGACAAAGTGACTGCCCAGGACCACAGAGCTTGTGAGCATCTAAGGACTGTAACTGAGATCTGCCGCTCCATCCACAGCAAGGCCCCGTCTGCCTCACAGAGCCAAGTAATACAGCCAGGACTGGGATTTGAATCTGGGCTCTCAGACTCCAAACTCCTCAGGGCTGCCCCTATACGATGCATATTCTGTCAAAGCTAAATAAATGACTGTATCACCTAAAATGCAGGCAAAAAGGGAAGAGAAAACTGTGTCAGGGTGTCTGGAAAATCTGGGGAGGATTCGGGAGGCAGAGGCAGGGGAAAGGGCATTGCAGGCAGGAGGAAGAGCCCCAGGCCAAGGCTCCGTTTAGCACCTGAACATACACTGTCATGTATTGTTTCCTAATTGTCCCGTGTGTGTATAAAGCTTGTCTCTACAACTAGACTTTGAGCTGCCCCAGGGCAGGGGAACCCAGCCAGGGGAAGGCGCTGGGTACATAAGTGATGAAGGAAGGAATGAAGGAACCAATCTCCTTCTTCCCTCTCTCCCTTCTGCCCTCCCTCTTACCACGGGGCTGGGCACACAACCCAGGAAGCTCTCCTTACGTGTGACTTGAATGTGATTTTCAAGACTGGGGAGCCAGCCCAGGAACAAGGAACTCCAGTGTTTCTAACCATCCACGTCTTCCCAGACCATCTTCCCTTACTCAGGTCCTTAGACCCCCAAAAATCCTCCCAAAAGGAAGGGGGGACAGGCCCCACCTACCTGGGCTCTTCTTGACATGAAGAGGTGCCAAGATGGAGAGATACAGGGAGTGAAGGATCTGGTAGGCCTAGCTCTGATAGGCCTAACGACTCATAACCAATAGGCCTAACCAATAAGAAGTAATTATGACTACGAGGACAAGTAATAACAATAAATACTTACTGTTCCTTTCAATGCCAGGAATGCTCTCCCTCCTCGTTTCCTTTAAGACTCTGCTGAAATCCCACCTTCCACAAGAGGCATTTCCCAGGCATTATGCCCCCACCTTCCTCCCATCAATGCTAGTGCCTTCTCTGATACTATCTGCTATTTACACTCTGTGTGTGTATACTGCATATACAGAGAAAGAGGGAGAGAGGAAGAGGAAGAGAGAAAAAGAGGGAGAAGGAGAGAGAGAGAGAAGAAGAGAGGGGAAGAGAGGAAGGGAGAGGGAGAGAAAGAGGGAGGAAGAGAAAGGGAAAGAGAGAGAAAGAAAGAGGGAGAGGGAGAAAGGGAAAGAAAGAGAGAAAGGGAGAAAGAGAGAGACAGAAAGAATGCATGTAGTTGCTTACATGTCATCTTCCCCATTAGATCTCGAACTCCTTGAGAACAAGGACCATATTTTTACCTTCTTATCCTCAGCATTTGGCACATGCTTAGTATACAGTAAGTACTTAATAAATGCTTGTTCCCTTGCTCTCATGTTTACAAAGTTGCTTTCAAGTTTACCAAGCTGACAATAGCTGTGAGGGAGACTGGGCTGTTATCTCTTTCTCCTGATGCAAAAGCTGGAGCTGACATGCACAAAAGCATCCCCAGGGTCACAGAGGCTCCCAGGGCTGAGGCTCTAAGCCAAACCTCCTGCCCCCAAGTCCCCAAATCCCACCACATCAGGACGCCTGCCCAGCTAAAACACCCACTCCCAAAGGCCTGGGAAGTTCGCAAAGTGTGCTGGTTTTTTCCTCATGCTCTCCAGAGAAGAGATGAGACTTGCATCAGAAGCAGAAGCCAAGCCAGTCTGCTGACTCTCACCCTGGTGTTCTTTCCCCTACATGGGCTGGGAGGGCTGCCTGTCTCTCTGGCCAGTGAAAACCCGGGGGCCATTCATCACACTCCTCAAGAGAAATCATGGATATTTTCAGGAAAGTACATGGTGTTACCCCCCTTTCATAGGAAAGGAAACAGGACAGTAAAAGACAAAGCCAAGATTTGAACCCAGATCTTGAGACGTACAAACCTAACACTCTTTTTGCTAGTATACTAGCAGCTTCTCCTGGTGATCTTTTCAGGCAAGAAGATGCAAGATGATCTCAGCACCTAAAACTGAACTCAAGTCCCAAGGCTCAGCATTCATCCCAACCTCCCCAGGCAGAAGCAAGGTGGACAGAAGAGGTGGGATCCCAAGGCTCTCCCTGCTGGGCCAGTTCTTGAGGATATGTCCAGATCATCAGAGCTAGGAGTGATCATGGAAACCAACTGGGATAACCTTCTTATTTTCCAGATGGGGAAATAGGCCAAGAATGTCTTTCCCCTACACAGGTTGTCTCTCTAAGCCATCTCTAAAATCATTAAAGTCTCATTAAAGTTATGGGGGCAAACTATTGATATCATAGTGCTAGTGTCAGAAAAACTGAGGCCATGGCTAATGCAAGGGTATCCCTGGCTCTCCTCTTTTCCTCCTCCCCCCAAATCTCCTTCAGCTCCAGGGATTCATGGCTGGTGCTCTCAGCCCCCTATCCCAAGTTCTCCCAGCTCCAGTCACAGAGGCTGGGGACAAGAAGTGTCTTCAGAGAGTTCACACACTGGTCTGAGAGCCATGCCAGCATCAGCCCAGCATTCCAGTATTTCCAACCGTCTGGGTAGGGAGAGGATGGGAAGAAGCTACCTGTAAGCAACGTTACCTTGACGCTGAACAAATTCTCTCCCCAAAAAAGTGAGAAACCTCCCAGCTCTGACATCTTTGTTCACGTGACAGACAGGACATGGGAACGGGAAATGACAGTGCTTGAGAGATAGGAGCTAGAGCACTGGGACCACAGTCTGAACCGAGATTGGGGTATGGGATCCAGAGCCAAAATGAGACAATTATCCCACAAGAGAAGTCAGAGGGTGAACTTTAGGGCCAAGGGTTTGCTAGAAGGTCCAAGTCAGGGTTGAGGTCAAGGTTAAAGTTGAGATGAGAGCTTGAGCTAGGCGCAGGGGCCTCAAGGCCACAAAGGGCCACATTTGAGGACCTAGGGGGCCACATGTGGCCTCAAGGCCACAGGTTCCCCATGCCTGATGGGTCTGGGTCTGGATCTGGGTCTGGAAGAGGGTCGGGCCAGCTTAGGGTTGGCAGCAGGTGGGCAGAAGATAGCAGGGTAAGAATTAGGAAGAACTAAGACATTTCATTTTCTTCTCTTCCACGTTCTGCCAGACCAGTTAGAGGGAGGCAGATTTCAGCACAGTTCATTGTAATGAAGAGCTTTCTAAGTACGGGAGCTATCAGCCCACAGCAGGCTGACTCTGGAGATCCTGAACTTCCTAACAAGAGACATTTTCAAGTGGAGGCTGGCAAAGGCTCCTTCAGGAATGTCGCTAAGGGGATTCCTGCCCTGGGCGGGGGCTATTCTGAGGTCTCCTCTAGATCTGAGAACATGGGATTTTGGCTGGGGTTGTGTGGCTTGAGCTAAAACTCAACCCCACAGCCTGAGAGAGGGGCCTCCCTTCCTGGCAAGCCTGTGTGTGTGTGTGTGTGTGTGTGTGTGTGTGTGTGTGTGTGTGTGTGTGTGTGTGTCTCTGTCTTCCCCCCACCAGCCCTATGAGTACCTGATGACAGGGAAGCCCCCGCAGCACAGGGATATTATCTGAATGAATCTGTCATCAAAGCCTCGTCGTACATCTCACTCTGTGTAGCCCCAGATTCCCACCTTGGGGGGACCCAGTGGGGAGTGTCCTAGGGGCTTCCACTGTCTCCAGCTACAGCCAAGCCCAGGCTGAGTGGATGGGCGGCCCTGGGAGAAACAAAGACCTTTCTCAGACCTCGCAGCCCATGTTTCCAGCGGTTCATACCTCTGGTAAAGTAGTCGTTTATCTGCCGGGTTGAGAAGGGGGGGGAAGTTGCTTTCAGAGCCAAGCACAAGCCCCCCGCCCACTGCCCCCCCAACTGACCTCAAAAAGAGGGAATTGGGTTTCCCGAAAGCAGTGTCTGTCAGAGTTCTGACGCCTGCCTTCCTCCCAAGCAGGCCTCACCAGCCAGCCAGGCCGATTATCTCGGGCTTGGCTCTGTTTTCTGTCTCCCTAGAAAAACATGCCTCATCTCTCTGGTTTTCTATTTAAAAACAGGCTGCAGGGGGTGGGAGTGCAGGGCTTCCAGATCAACAGGTTGGAACTATTAACATGGGGGGTGGGAGTGGGAAGGGGGGCAGGGAAGGGTCCTGTAGCCCCTCTGTCAACATCTGGACCAGGGCAGCCTTCATCCAGAAGTTATTTGCGTATCAGCAGGAGGCTGGTTTGTTTATTTGCTCTAAGCTTTGAAAGGGAAAAACTGAACTGCTTCCCATCCCAGAGCCTGTTCTCTCTCTGCCTGCCAGGCTGAGACTAAATGATATCTACATGAATCCACCAGGGGTGTCCACGCACATACACAAACCTCCACCATAGGGGGGTGCCCTGGGCCCTGACCCTCTGTCAGTAAGCTCCTAGCTGCTGGGATGGCTGAAGGGACAGACTGCAACGAGCTATCCACACTCCATCCTCCAGTGGGTCGCCAGGGATAAGAGCTACCACTGGGATTAAATCATTGATCGTTGCCCCAGGCCATGATATGTGCTAACATTCTCAAGCCTGCCCAAATGCTGAAAAAAAAAGCCTCTCCCAGATCATAACATTATAGATTCCGAGCTTAGACATTATCTGGTTCAAATCTTTCATTTTACAGATGAGGAAACTGAGGCAAGGTTAAGTGGTTTACCGAAGGCGATAGTGTATGGCAGAGATGGGATGTGACTCTGATCCAATCAGCAACAATCTCGACTCTTTGATTTCTCCTACCTCTCCCTGCTGAACTTGAAAAAGTTGTCTTACCAACACACACACACACACGCACGCACGCACGCACGCGCACACACACACACACACACTTCTATTTTACTAAATAGGAACTCTCAAAAACCACCAATGACCTCAGAGTCACCGTATCCAAAGGCCTTTTTCTATTCCAGGCCTTATCCTCCTTGACTTGTACTTACCAACATTCCCTGCAGTCCTGACCCAAGGGTCAGACCCTGTCCCTCCAGAAAGGCCCAGGCAGAGATGAGGGTATGGGCTAGAGTCTATGTTCTGTAATCACTCAGAGTGAACTTCAGGGTCTCCCATCAGAAAGAACCACAAAATCCTACTGTGTTTGGGAACGGCACTCACTCAAGTCAGACCAACAGCAGCACTCTTCAGGACCCTATCAACACACAGCCCTAGTTGCTATGGAATCACTTAAAGATTCAAGGAAACGTGGCAAGCCAAACACCTGATCTTTGCATTTGAGGCCCCAGAGTCAGGTACTAGCCACCCCTTTTCCCCATGCTCTGCCCACATCTTCTACATCTTTCAAAGTCCAGGTTAAGGGCCATATGCTCTAGAGGGCCTCCCCTGAATATGGGTCTGGGATTTAGTGCCAAAGGGACCTTAGAGAGATGGCTAGGGGGTGCAGTGGGCCTAGAGTCAGGAAGACTCATCTTCTTGAGTTCAAATCCAGCCTCAGACATTATCTGTGCAACCCTGAACAATTCACTCCACCTTGTTTACCTCAGTTTCCCCATCTGTAAAATGAGCTGGAGAAGGAAATGGCAAATCACTCCAGTATCTCTGCCAAGAAAACTCGAAATGGGGTCATGGAAAGTCAGGCATGATTGAAAGAGGATTTCCACAATAAACCACAGGACCTGAGAGGTCATTTCATTTTACCAGTCCAGCCCAAAATACTTTCTTCCATCTTTCAGTGTCTAACTGAACTCATGTTCCCTCTTGAAGAATCAGAATCACAGGATTTAGAGCTAGCAGGATCCCTGAAAGGTGACCCGGTATAACTCACTCATTCTACAAAGGAAAAAACTGAATTCTAGAGAGGGGAAGGAGCAGATCAAAGACTACAGGCAACCAGGATTCAAACCCAGATTGTCTGGCTTCAAATCCAATGCCATTTTGAATACAAGGAATATCTCTACCAAAGCTTTCTTCTCCCTCAGGTCTTTCTAGGCTTAGAGATTTGTCCTCCTCAAAACCAGGCAACAGGGATTGTGGGAAGCCTGGCTGTCAACCTTCCAACTCAGAATTAGCCAGGCGCAAGGGCCCACGCGCCATTCTTTCTACCCACCGAGACATGCTCTTACTCTATTTCTGTTCCCTGCTGGGTCCATGTCAGAATTCTGCCCTGAACCTTTAAGAGAAAATTATTCCTTTTCTCATCCCCCACTGAAAAACAAATAAATCTCAGAGCCCTCCAAATATTTCCCAGAAACCTTCAAGGGCTCCAGAAAGTTCATGGAAAGTCTAAGAGGTTAGAAATGAGATTTGAGTTCCAATTGCTAACTCCGTGTTTCCCAAGTGGTAGGAAGAAGCCTGCTTGAGTCAATTTCCCTTATCAAATAATCAGTTTAGATCAGGAGTGGGCAACCTGCAGCCTCAAGGTCACATGTGGCCCTCTAGGTCATCAAGAGCAGCCCTTTGACTAAATCCAAACTTCACAGAACAAATACCCTTAATAAAATAATCTGGGCCAGGCGGCTAGGTGGTACAGTGAATAAAGCACGGGCACAGGAGTCAGAAGGACCTGAGTTCAAATCTTAACTTATTTACTTACTTAACTAGCTTACTTAACACTTACTAACCCTGTGACCTTGGGCAAGTCATTTAACCCCAACTGCCCTGCCTTCCCCCCTCCAAAAAGCAAAAAAACCCAAAAAAACAAAACATACTGTCAAAGCTAAAGAAAACCAGAAATATCATCTAGGCTTCTTTTGACAGAGCAGGGAAACTAAGGCACAGAGACTTGGCTCAAGGTTCTAGAATGAGTTGTTTCCATTTATACTCCGATATGAGACCCCTCTGTGATCTCCCCAAAGTGGGTATTCCCTCCACTGATACAGATGTCAAACCATCTGCCTTTTCCCTGTAACATCCCCTATTTTTGCCTTGTTAGGGGCCTTCCTGGACTTCTCTTTCCCAAATGAAGAACAGGAATGAACCCACATCTTAACTGTTTGCCTACCTCCTCATCCCCAAACCAATTCATCCTGACTTTTCCTATTTCTGTCAATGGTACCAGTGACCCAGGCTTAGAACCACTGGGTCTTCCTAACTCTTTCAGCTCCTTTCCAATATCTCTACAGCAGCAGTTCTCAACCTGTGGGTCATGACCCCTTTGGGGGTCGAATGATCCTTTCACAGGAATCACCTAAGACCATTGGAAAACACATATTTCCGATGGTCTTAGGAACCAAGACACTGCTCCTCTATCTATCTCCAGGCGGGTCTGCCCACATGCAGATACTTCCACATACGAGTATTAAAGAATCGAGGCATTAGGAAGGTTGAGAACCACTGCTCTATAGAGACCAAAACTAGGGCATAGGATCTGGGCCTCCAGAACCCAGCCCTCCTAACTTCTGGTACTGGATACCTTGGGTTACTTTCCCTTTGGCCTGGGAGGGAGCCAGCATCTTCCCTGTTGGCTAAACAACCCTAGAGACCTAGCAATGACAGGAAGTGGGAGTGTGGAAACAAAGCTGGCTAGTCAACTCAGGCCTATGGCTTTAGGCAAGTCTTATCCCTTTTCTGGATGTCAGTGTCCCCCTCTATAAAATGATGGTCCCTTCCAGATTAACTGTTCTATGAAATATGAAGTCCCAGCCAGGACAGCCATCCAGCTAGGAGCAGAAGTCAATGTGCCTTCCTGCCCCACTCTCCTGCTGCCCCACCCTGTTCCAAGCTCAGGACTCCCTGTTCTCTGTTAGTCCCAAGGCTATGGTATCCCCAAGGCCCTAAGTCCCTTCCTTTGTGGAGGTCACTTCAGAGGGGCAAATGCCATGGAGAGATGGGATGGGGTGAAGTCTCTGAACTGAAGACTAGGGGTTCTGCAAATCTAGGTTGGGGCAAAAGACTAAGTCCACCCTTTCCCGCCTCTCCCCTCTGCTTTTAAAAATCACTAGTGCAGGGGTGGAAACCTGAAGCAGGCCTCGAGGCTACATGTGGCCCTCTAGGTCCTTAAGTGAGGCCCTCTGAGTCCAAACTTCACAGAACAAATCCCTTTCATAAAAGGATTTGTTCTGTAAAATTTGGACTTAGTCAAAAGGCCGTACCCATGGACCTAGAAAGCCTCCCCACCCCTGCACTAATGATACAGACTGATTGTGGAGATGAGGAGACTAGTATAATAAGATCCACCCTAGATCCTAATTATTAGGGGAAAGTCACTATAAAACAGAGAGCACCGCTGCTACTCAGAGCAGAGGTCTGGAGGAGAGAAGGGTAGGGTGGGGAGAGAGGATACACAGGAAGGGCACGTGGAGACATGGGGGAGCTAGACAGAAAGAACAAGGTTTCAGGGAAAGGAGAGCTACAAGTTTGTAGAATATATTTCTTTCCCTCTGGGCTGAAAAAAATCTTAATCCTACTCTCTTCAAAATCTCTTTTCTTTTGGAAAATGCCGACTCAAAGATTTTTGCAAATCCCAAAGGAATCTGTCCCCATGACTCAGTGGCTCCCCAAACACCAGGGCTTGCCCCTCAAGGGAAACTGAATCCCTGGCCTGTCCAGCCCAAGCTGGCATCATCTGGGGAGTCTCCAACCTGGGATCCAGGAGGACCTGGGGAAGACTCAGTCATTCAGACACCTTCCCTGGCCACCTTTTAAAGCAAGCTGGGGTCCTCAATTTTTTTTTAAGTTTGATATGATTGGTTTCTTTTGCCATCCTGTCAATCCATCAGTCAGTCAAAAAGTATTAAGCTCTTCCTATGTGTCAGGAATGGAGCTAAGTGCTGGGAGTACAAGCACAAAGAAAAGGAAAGACAGTCCCTGCCCACAAGGAGTTTATGTTCTAATAGAGAATAAAAGGAAATGAAAGGCGAGGTGGGGAGGTGGGGAGGTGCCCGGCAAGGGGGCAAGATGTCCAAGTGTAGCCATGTGAAAAATGAAGAGGACTGATCTGTACACCTCAGAAGAGCCCTAGTCAGAGGGAGTGGCCCCAGGGGCAAAGGGGACTCTGCATTTTAAAAATCCTCTATATTTTATTTGGATTTTAAAACATTATTCTGAGAAGGGGCCCACGGACTTCACGAGACTGGCCAAAGGGGTCCATGCCACCAAAAGAGGTTAATAACCCTTGCTGTAGAGAGAAAACGCAAAATAAAACCTCCAAGAAGCCTGCCAGGGTACCAGAACCTAATGGGGGCCTTCCATTGGCTCCTTCCGAGCTTCCCTAAGAACAATGCCCAAGGAGGTCTGAGAGACAGGTGGAGTTCTCCATGTGATCTCTAGTCCCCAGGATTGTACACATGTCCAAAGCCCCTGATAGAGCATTTAAGATGTCCCAGAGCCCAACACAAAACTAACAGCTATGGATAAGATGCCCAACATGGCAGCTTGGAACAGAAGCAAGAGCCTTGGCCCACAACTCAGGAGAACTAGGTTCGAATCCTGTCTCAGTCACACAATTGCTGTATGATGGTGAGGAGCTTGTCCCCCGTTCCCCTCAAGACTTAAGTCTCCTCCTCTTTAAAATGAGAGAGTCACCAATTATCACAATAATCAACTAGGATTTCCAGTGACTAATGATGAAACAGGCTACCTACCTTCTCACAGAGCGCTGGCAGTCTCATACAGACTGTGACACCATTTTTTTGGATATGGCTGATGCAAGAATTCATTTTGTTTAACTATACGTGTTTCTAACAGGGGTTTTGTTTTTCTTTCTTTGTCAAATGGGAAAGGGGGTAGATGTGAGAGAGAAAAGCCAGATCTGGGGGTGGGGGGGCCAGGAAGTCATTAAAATAAATAAATAAAATGAAAGCTGGACTAGGAGATCTCAAAAAGGTCCAGCATCCCTGATGTTCTCTTGAGCCGATGTGTGCCTAAGGCCCAGTGTCTAGCCCTGTGTGGGAGTCTGGTTCCTTCCTGCCTTCAGGGGGCTCACACTCACATGAGTATCAAAGGCCTCGCTCCAATCTGAAGGGGCTGAAGGAGTTCGAGGCTCAGAACTTGGGCATCCCATCCCAAAGAAGGAATTTCTAGAGATGGCGGCCTAAAGAACAGCCAAGATGCAGATGGAAAGAGGAGTAAAGGTGCTCTGGGCAGGTTAAAGGATGTCAAGTCTTCACAATGAACCGCCTTAGGCTCACCTGGGAATGGAGTCAAAGGGAAAAAATGCCCCCCTCTGTTTCCCAAGGGCTTGGTTTGGGACATGTGTGTATGTGTGTGCATGCGCACATGCACACACACACACACACACACACACACACACACACACACACACACACACACACACACACCCCAGCTCTAGTTATGGCTACAAGGACCAGCACAGGCAAGGTTTTCCAAGGTTGATTAGACCAAGCTGAGGCTGACACTGACTTTCACAAGCTCCTTATCTGAAGGGGATGCAGACAAGGACAGGCTGGCCGTCTCCTGCCCTCCCACCCCCACCCCAGCCCCCAGCCCAGGCCCCACACTGTTACTGTTTCCTGCCCTTTCCAAGGACAATTAGCTCCAATGTCTATACACATACACATACACACACACACACACAATTTCACGAATGCTCACAAACACATAAAGATGTAGATACACCCAACCAGATGTGTGCATACTTACACACACATACATAACCAGGTATAAATACAACTAGATACACACACACACACACACACACACACACACACACACACAATTACTCAGAAATGTACTCATATGATCCCTTATGAATAAGCATGCATGCAGACCAGCCTGGAACCGTACACTCACACATAATACACATACACACACTATTGAGAATCCAGAAGGCAGGTTTCCACGCCTCTAGACTTGCTTGGACATGCCATCCCAGCCGGGGGTAGGTCCCCTTTTCAAATAAAATTCAACCTCCTCTTTAACCATTTGTGAGCAGCACTAAGCCAGGGAGCCAGTGCACAGTAGGTGGGGATTGGGCCTCTATGGCTCCTGCTGACACTAGAGGGTCAGCCTTCTTCAGGGACACCCACCTCCATTTACAGGTAGCAGTTTTCTGACTCAGGGCCACACAAGGAGGGAGGTAAGCTCAGGTACAGGTGATGGACACTGAAAGTTCTCAATCTTCATCTCCCAAATCCTTAGACTCAGAGTATGATACAGGAAGAAAAGCACTAGTCTATAAGTCAAGAGACCTGGGTACTGCTGGGTACCACTGACTCACCACGTGGTCCTGGGTACCACTGGATACCACTGACTCATCACATGGCCCTGGGCACCACTGGTTACCACTGACTTGCCACGTGGCCTTGGACAATACTTTTCCCTCTCTCAGCTTCCTATGTGAGGAAGCACCAAGTCCCATCATGAGCTATCCCTCTCTCCAGCTACACCCACCCTGAGCAGGTCTTGCTTCCTTAGACTACCCATCTCCCCCAAAAGGTGGGTCAATGAGGGAAGTCCTACTGTGCTTTGTTGTAGTCAGACCACATCTGAGTGCCAATTAGTCCAGCTCTAGAGTCCACTTTCTATGATGGAAAAAAGAAGAAAGACTAGGACAGCAAGAGGATTGAAAACCATGCCATGTAAGGATCCGTTGGGGAAAGTGGGGGATGGAGAGTCTGGAGAAGAGAAAGTCGGTCACTGGGAGGCCCCAATAGCTGCCTTCAAGTACGAGAAGAGCTTTCCAGAAAACAAGAAAGACCCATTCTGTTGGTCCCAGAGGGAAGAATTAAGAGGAGGGAGGAAGTCCCAGGGAACCCCATTTCATTGAGTAAATGATGCAGAAATGGAAAGGACCCATTGCCTTGGGAGATGGTGAGTTTCAGCGTTTGTGAAGGAGCAGCTGGATAAGAGCTTAGAGGACACCTCTGCACAGATGGACGAGATGACCTCTGGGGTCCTATTCAACTCAACTCAATCATTCCAGCAACAAGCATTTATCAAGCCCTGATTCTGTGCCAGGCATTGTGTAGGCTGGGCACCAGCATACAAAGACAAAAACGATACAGTTCCTACTCTCAAGGGGCTTATATTCTTATTAAGGAAAACAACATAGAGACGTGAGTAAAAACAAAAAATGCACAAAGTAAATATAAGGCAATTTCAGGAGAGGAGAAAGCACCAGTATGTAGCTGGGGGGGGGAAGAAAGATTTTGTAAGGGGTGACCCTCTCCATTGAACCATCCAGCTGCTTTCCCTGGTTGAAGCCGGCTTGGGAAGGAGCTTTAAATACCAAACAGAGAAATTTTTATGTGATTCTAGTGGCAAAAAGTTGCTTCTTAAGCAGGGGAATGAAAAGATCAGACCTGTGTTTTAGGAGCATCCATTGGCTCATATGTAGAAGCCAGATTGGAAAGGGGAGAGGCTGGAGGCAGGAGACCAATGAGAAGACTCTTTGTCGAATCCAGAGATCTCTCAAATACACTGTGTAATGCCTTTGTATGTTCCCCTTCCCATCACAGTCAATCAAATAAGAACTGAGCACACATTGGGAAAGGGATCTGAGGGATTTAAGGAAGTAGAAGCCTCTAATTGAGCAGGGACTCCCTCTCCTGAGAAATGCCCAGCTCAGGGAAGCCGGAATAGGTAAATCAGAGAGAAAAGATCCAAGTACTAACTTCAAGGAATTCCTGATCTGAGGGAAGCTGAGACCCTGCCATTCAGGCAGCTCAAATAGATTTATCAGCTCTTAAGGCCCTACTCTGGAGCCATGTTAGGCCTTGAGGATACAAAGATGGAAAATAAATAACCAACCCAGTGACTGATGGCAAGGAGCCTCCAGTGAGATAGTATACACCAGAGATGTCAAACTCAATGCACCCTGGCCAGCAAAACTCCCAAGTACAGCCCAAACCAGATGTAATGGGAGAAATGTCTTGCAAAATAAATAAAAATATAATTCAACATAGATAATGTTCATTTGTGGTTTTCTAAGTCACTATGGGACCCGCAGGGATCTGTTTCCATTTGAATTTGAGATTAGTGCTGTCTACTGCAGACAACAGAGTGGAAAAAAAATCTGAACAGCAAAGACAAAGGAAGTCTTCATGGAAGAAGTGATATCAGAGTTAAGCCTTGAAGGAAACCAAGGATTCTGAAAGGTAGAAATGAGATGAAGAAACAATGAAATGTCAGCTTCAGGGAATAGATTGTAGCCTAGCTTGGCTGAAGGCAAGAGGTATAAAATAAGGCTAGAAAGCTGGATAGATGGAAATAAAACTGTGTAAGGCCTTAAATGCCAGGGTAAGGAATCTGTATTTTATCCTAGAGACAATGGGGAGTCATTAGACGTGTTTGAGCAGTAGAGGAACATGATCAGATCTATGCCTTAGGAAGTTGAGAGGGGAAGAGATCAGAAGTAAGGGCAACAATCAGATAGTAAGGGATGATAAGTAAGAGTCTGAATTAGCATGAACAGGTAAGTGGAGAAAATGGAAGGAAGGAAAGGACAGATTTCTAATGTGGTAGAGGCAAATTACATAAGACTAGGTAACTGATGGGATATTGGAATGAAGGTTGAAAATGGAGGAGAGCCCAGGAGAACTCCCAACATGATGAACTGAGAGAACCATGGGACTCTCAACAAAAACAGAAATGTCTAGAAGAAGGGGCAGGTTTGGAAGAGAAGCCAATGCTTTCCATTTTAGACATATCAAATCTGAGATGCTTCTGGGACCATTCAGTCTGGGAGAACTCCAGCCCTCAGATGATTATATATGACTGAGTTTATGAGAGAGATAAAGAATGGATAACATAGACTTGGAGGTCAGCATCACAGAGAGGCTACTTGAACTCAAAAGGACTGATGAGGGGCGGCTAGGTGGAGCAGTGAATAGAGTGTTGGGCCTGGAGTCAGGAAGATCGGAGTTCAAATGTGACCTCAGACATTTCACACTTACTAGCTGTGTGACCTTGGGCAAGTCACTTAACCCCAACTGCTCTGCCTTCCCCCCTCAAAAAAAAAAAAAAGAAGACTGATGAGACTACCAAGGAAGACAGAATAAAGAGAGGAGAAGAGAGAAACCTCAGAGAATATCTATAGTAGTACCATACGAGGGCAGAGGAGGGGTGACAATTCAGTGAAGCAGACAGAGAAGTAATTGTCAGGTTTACAAACAAGACAGGACTATATCAGAAGGCGAGAGGAGGCCATAGCATCCAGGAAGACAAAGGAGAACTGAAAAAAGTCCTCGAATTTAACGGTTACTAGATCACTAGTAACCTTGGAGACAGAAATTTCAATCAAGCAGTGGGTTTGGAAGACAGAATGAAGCGATTAAGTGGAACCCCAGGGAGTGTACGTGATTCTTTGTAGGAATGTTAGAGAGAAAGAGGGATAGGACCACCATTTGAGAACATGACAGGGTCAAGGGAAGGGTCTTTTGGCTTTGTGAGGAAAGAGTAGACCTCAACATGCTTTGAAGTGGCAGAAAAAGAGCCATAGATAAGCAAGAGGTTGAAGAGGAAAGATGGGGGGAAATGAAGGAGGATGAAGGGAAGGGGCAGAGGAGCTGACCTTAATCCTCAAAGGCTAAAGTAAACAGGGGGATGTGCCAACACAAAGGGGGGTTAGGGTAAAGGGTAGAGGAGAAGAGTGGGCTCATGGAGGATGGCCCCTATTTCCTTCTGAAAGAACTGGGGGAAAGAAGACTTGAACAGAGATGAGGTAGTGTGGCATAGCCCCTGGTGGGGCAGGATGGCAAGTCAATCGAAGATAATAAAAATGTTGCACTCCCCTCCCAACCCCCACCCTGCCACACTCTGCCCAAAGCAGGGAGGGAGTAGCTGAGATTAGGTAACATGAATTTACAGCAGACGCAGTTGGCAAGATGGTAGGATTTCTTCCAGCCACTCAGGTGGGAGGAGAAGCTCCAGAGTTGTAGGTTGGCAAAGCTGGCACATTAGGCAGAAGGCAGTATATGTCATTGAACTGGTCAACTACAGAATCCAAACAAGAGAACCAAGTGAGGATTGGGGTGACAGACCAGTGCAACAGGGAGGCATGGAGGGACTTGAGACTGGGGTGAGGACCACGACCAGACTTAAAGAGGCCAATGGAGGAAAAGACAGGAGATTACACAAAGAGGCAGATTTTTGAAGTTCAAATTACTAGACAATTATTTGTGAAAGGAAGATTTAAGATACAAACATCCCTGTCGGTAGCTGAGGCAGAATAAGACTCAAGATCTTAGGAGTTTGGGGTATATATGATGTTGTTCATCCTTTGGTTTTGAAGAGGACCAATGATGTCACAGATTGAGGTCTTGACTTTGGAATTGGATTCGAATTGGATTTAAGTGAGGCAGAGTTGCACAGCCCCTCTCTCTCTCTTCCTCACTTGTCAGCCTCCCTCTCTCTTCCTGGACTTCCAATGAAGTCCAGTAATAAGACACAAGTCAGGACAAGTGGGGATGGGCCAGGAGACTGTGAATGACCTTGGCATCTTCAATGTCTCAACAAGCTCTAAGGCCTCCACAGTGCCTGCTTCAGTCATCCTCATGGCCAATGGAACAAATTGTTCTCATCTGCCCATTCAACTGAAGGGTCTTCACATGCTTGGGGCAGTCATACCCCTAACCCACCAGCAGGTTTGAGGCCTGTAAATTACCCTCCCCCTGGTTTAGCCTGTGTGCAATATAAAAGGTCTCAAGGACAAGCATTGGATTAGAGAGAAGGATTATGATCCAGGCTCTGAAATCCTTGAGAAAGGAAGGAGAGTAACCTAGAGTCAGAAAGTTCACCATGTGAGGCTGCAGGGAGTAGGGTAGAGTCAGAAGAGACAGAGAGGAGCAGACCTGGGCCTTCACTCAGGGAAGATCTCCTAGGTGGGGGAAATACAACTAGGACCCCAAAGGGCCTGTGGATCAGTTAGCCTTGGGGAGAGCAATCTCAGAGATCAGAGGGAGAACAGAGAGAGACTCAGAGAAGAGAGGACACATGGCGGGGCAGGGGTGAGGAAGAATAGTCTCCTACTTTCCATTTATCATCCCCATTTGCTTCTCATAATATGCCGAATGAGGGAGGAAGAGGAGGAAATGAAGATGGAAAATATCTGCAACCTAGATCTAGGGATCCCAACTTCCATTTTGGCCTCTTTGTGCTCTACCATAATGTTTCTCCAGAGTGAGGTCCAGGAAGGAGAGCAAGAGAGAGTGTGTAAGAGCATGGGATGGAGAGAAAGAAGGAGAAAAATAAGGAGAGAGAGAGAAAGACAGAAAGAGAGACAGAGAGAGAGAGAAGAGAGACAGAGAGAGAGAGAGACAGAGAAACAAAGAGACAGAGAAAGAGATAGAGAGACAGAGAGAAACAGAGAGAGAGAAGGAGAACATGCTCTGGGCTTCTTTTTTTCTCAAGATGCAAAGCCATGGGGAAACATTTGACCATAAAACCCTTTGGTGCATAGCTGTGCGTGCCCAGTGCAGATTCAGTCAGGAAGGGCTTCAGGGCTCCCAAATGACCCCTGAGTCACTCCAGTGCCAAAGCCAAGTTCAGAACCTTTGGGAGGGGGAGAATGAAAGGGGGCAAGTAAGGAGTAAATGCCAGCTCTCCTAACCTAAGCAGGAACATCTTTGCTCCCAAAGAAGCATTTGGGGTAGATACTAGTCCATCCAACCTAAAGGTTGCTTCAATCACTTAAAACTGAGGAAACACATTCAATTCTCTTTCTCTACAACAGACTTTATTGGTTGTGCATGGGGGAAGAAGGCAGAGAAGAATAGAAATATTGGGAGGGAGACTGAGAGGGGAGGAAAGAGACAAGAAAGGAGAAGGCAGAAAATAGGTGGCAGGAGAGGGAAAGAGGGAAATGGGGATAATAGAGAGGAAGGGGAAAGGGAAAGAGCAGAGGAAGTGAAGAAGGGCCAAAGGGGAAACAAGATAAAGAATGGAAAAGTGAAAAGAGTTTAAAAAAATGGAGAAGGAACAGGAACCAGAGAAGAAGAGCATTGAAGGAGGATGATGAAGATGGAGAGACAAGAACAGGGGGAAAGAGAGACAGGGAAGAGGAGAAAGTTGGAAAAGAGAAGGGGGAAGAG
This sequence comes from Pseudochirops cupreus, assembly GCA_028627135.1. NCBI lineage: Eukaryota > Metazoa > Chordata > Mammalia > Diprotodontia > Pseudocheiridae > Pseudochirops > Pseudochirops cupreus. The sequence goes on along the minus strand of CM053583.1, from coordinate 54,605,103 downwards.
TGAAAGAAAGGAACAAAAAGGGGCTGGAACAAAATGGCAGGAAAAACTGCAGAGAAGGGGGGGGAAGATCCATTTAATCTGATAAATATCTATTAGCTTCTTAATAAGTGAAGAAGTGAGGAAAAACAGAGAAGTCAGAGCAGAAAAGAGTAAGGAAGATAAAGTATTTTGCAAACCTTCAAGTGATATATAAATGTGAATCATTTTTATTATCATGAGGACAGAAATGGGGTGATGAGGGGAGACACTTGCTGGATACAAGTTGGCAAGAAATATACAGAATGGATGGAGATGGGGGAGAGAATTTGGAACTGAAAAAAAAAACATAAAATATTTGCTTTAAAAAGAGAGAAAAAACCACGAGGAGACAATAAGAGAGAAGAGCGGATTCAGAAGACAAGAGGAGAGAAGAAGGGAGGGATGGAGAGAATAGAGATGAGGTAGGAAAAAAGGAGAGAAATGGAGGTGAAAGAAAAAAATCAGAGAAGAGACATGGAAGGAGAAAAAGAGGAGACAGGGAATCAGGAGGAAGAGGGAGAGGAAGAGGAAAGCCGCTTGGCAGAGGAGAGAAAGGAGCCAAGGTGGAATGATGCTGTCAAGAGGCAGGTAAGAGGTGAAGGAGGATGAGGAAGAGGAGGGGCAGGAGTTGGGAGCCTTCCAGCTGGGGCAATGAAGGCTTAACATCCTCCTCATTGGAGACCTCACAGCGAACAAGGAGGGAAACATGGGGGGAGGGGCTCAGAGGGGGGAGGAGGTGCAGACAACAGCTGGCAGGAATAGAGGGCCAAGTCATTCATTCCCCACTAAGCAAAGGCAGCGTCTGACGGCTTCTGCACAAAGCACATTTTTTAAAGATTAAATGACAGAAAACGTGTTCCTTGGCCCAACGGAGAATTTCATGGCACCACTACTAAGGCTAGCCAGCCAGCCGGAGTCTCAACAAGGTCCTGAGATGCCCCACGCGAGGCTAGAGAGGCTGCCGAGGCTGGCTCTGGCTCACATGGGAGAAGATGGTCCTTGAAATCTGTCTGGGACTCAGGGGAGAGTCCCTCAGCCCTTCCAGAAGACCCAAAGACACTCGGTTCTTGGGAGACGGGCTGGGCTTGGGCCTGTTCCCTTCCTCCCATAAAACAGGTGTGCCTTCTCTCCTATAACATGTGAAAACCTTCCCTCACAAAGGGATAAAATCAGGGCGTGGGGGGAATTACTCACATTACAAGGGCATTCTTTGAGTTAGGATCTTCATTACTGTTATTATTATTATTAACTCACACTTTTACATCACTTGAAGGGTTTACAAAGTGCTTTTGGGGTGGGGTAGAGCTAATGTCAATAATCCATGTTTAACAGATGGGGAAACCAAGGTTCAAAGTAGGGAAAGAACTGACCTCAGTTAAACAGCTGATCTGAGCCAAGATGCCCAAGGCGCATCCCTGACTATTCACAGAAATAACCGGCAGTGACCCGAGAGTGACATCCAAAAGGAAGAGAATCAGTGGACAAGGACTACTCTATTCACACAAAAAGTGTCCAGGAACACAAACTCTGCTGTGTGCACCAAAGTTCATCCCTCCAGCACCTGCCAGACGGAGACTCTCTTGTAGGTCTCTGAAGTTTCTTAGATTCAGAGGTGTGAGAGTAAATGTTTAACAATCAGCCCTCCAAGAAAAAAAAGCACACCCAAGGCATGCTTTTAAGTTTAATGAGCATTATCAACATCTTCTCCATCACCTTCTTAAGTCTAGAGCCAGGGTGGGGATGCTGCAGCCTTGAGGCCACATGTGGCCCTCTAGGTCCTCGGGTGTGGCCCTTGGACTGAGTTCGAGTTTTACAGGACAAAATCCTTTTATGAAGGGGATTTGTTTGGTGAAGTTTGGGTTCGGCCAAAGGGTCTCACTTGAGGACCTAGAGGGCCACAGGTTCCCCACCCATCACCCCTGGGACTCTAGACAATCGACCTAACAGTAAAACAAGCCCTGGTTTGTAGCAATGAGATGTTAAGTGTCTTGCTGAGGATCACATGATCAGTAAAGACCGGAGGCAGGATTTGAACTCAGATCTTCCTGGCTTTGGGGCTGGATCTCTGCTCCAGGATGCCTCATGCAATGTATAATAATATTGCATAGTATCATTATCTGTGGTTAGGCCTTATTTCCCCCATTAGATTGCAAGCTTCATGATGGCAGGAATGGCTAGGATCATAGATTAGAGCTGGGAGGTGGGGGGACCAAGAGGCCATCTAGTTCATCCCCATTCTACAGATGAGACAACTGAGGCCTGAAACGTTATCACTCCAGCAGGAAAAAGCAGAGAAATAATTTGAACCACGGTCCTGATTCTAAAGCTGCTATACTAGACAGGCTTCCACCTAACCTTAAATGGCTCCCCCAAACTCTATCTCCCCCAGCAGCAAGCACTCAGCAGGCATTTAATCAGTTTGTTGATCTACTATAGAGGCGATGCCCACCACCCTGTATGTACTTGGCCAGAGGCCATCTGAGGTCTATTCCCAGCCCAGGATTCTGAGTCTGTTAGGGCCAGAGGAGGGCATTCTAGACCCCAGGAGAAGAGCTAGAGATGGGGGGGGGAGGGGAAAGGGCTGGGGGTGACCAGAGGAGGAAAGGAGCTGGGGGCAGGAATAAGAACGACCTGGGAGTCCCCTCTGGCCCCACCCCTCCCCTCCACACTCAGGCCCTTGAAAACACCACTCCCTGCTGCAATCGACTAATCTTTCCTCATCTCACTAAAACAACACAGACTGTCTGTCTCCAGGGATGCCTGTCACCGGATACAGGGGCGGAATCCATCATTCCCAAAGCTCGGAAACGTAGCTCACACATGTCAGGCGCCCGGCTTTTGTTTTCTCTCTCTAGACTTCTTTTTCTTTCTCCTACAAAACGCAGAGCCATGAAGCCCAGGGACCAGACCCTTTCTCCTTAGCTACTGGATTTCTCCAGATGGCCCAGAGAACGAGTCAACTGACCTGACAATCAGTGGTCTCGAGGAAGCTTGGCCCTGAACAGGAGACCTTGCCTAGACTTCCTGAGTGAGATGGCCCAACATTTTCCTCCTGGGAGCTGAGTTCCGCCAAGATCTGAAAAAAAATCTCCTGCCTAACCAATGCTAGTCCATTCACCCAGACAGCCCTCCCCACTCGGGGCATTTCTGGGAACAATATTTCTAAGAACGTTGAACTATCATAATTAGGGGATGAGAGATAAAGGACATCTGATCAGGGGTCAAGAGGCCTGGGTTCCAGCCCCAGCTCTGACATTTAGGGTGATGCTGGGCCAGACCCTTTGAAACCCTGTTTCCTTATACCTAAAATGTGGATGACCACCTCAGGTCTAGCTCCCTATCTTCAGCATCAGGGCAGGCCTACTTATCCCATCCCTACCAGCCTCACTGGTGAGACTCTTTTTGCTCATGCTCATACCCCCGTCCTTCTGCCAAAACTCTCTCCTCACCTTCCTCCTCTCACTTATACAAAGTCATGCCTATTAATCAATCAGGAAACATTTATCAAGTGTTAACTGTGCCAAGCACTGTGCTAGAAGCTGTGTAGGCAAAGACAAAAGTCAAACAGGACTTGCCCTCCAGAGGTTTCCATTCTATTGTGCCGAGGGGTTTGGAATGATCTGTGAAATATATGCAAGGTCCCCGCCTCCTCCAGGAAGCCTTCTCTGCCTTCTCTGCTAGACCCTAAAGGCCTCTCCCTTCTCCCAGTCCCCACTGCTCCGGCTCTCTGAATCACTAGGACTCTCTCTTCCACGCGCTGATTTTTCCTCTCCAATAAGACGGAGGACTTCCAGAGGCTAGGCCTTTGGCTCCCATTGCAATACGGCCAAGTACCATGACTAGATATAAGAAAAGCAGAATCATGGAACAGTCGCTGTCTCAGTACGAGCTCGGGGAGATGAGGACAGCTGTCCAAGGGGGCATCCAGCTAGAAGGTAACAACCAAAACCCTGAGAAAGCACAGAATCTGAAGAGAGGAGGAATTGAATGGGGGTCTCAGAACTTGTTTTTGTTTTTTTAATATTTTGATAAATATATTTCAATATATAGTATATATGATCATACAATATATAACATCATATATAATATATAGTATAATTATATAGTATACAATATAATATATTCTATAATATAATTATATAATCTATATAATATATAACCAGGATAGGTCCCTTTCCTGGTAATCCTATGTATTTTATTCTCTTTAAAACTTCTTTTTTTAGATAAAGGGCTCTAATTGGGGGAAGAGAAGGGGAGCCTATAATGCAAATAAAGGTTAGGAACCACTGATCTGGCCCAACTGTAATTTCACCCGAGGGGATGCAGAAATCACAAGTGACCTGCCCAGGAGCACACCCAGCTAAGAAGGATAGCATCAGGATTCAAGCCTGGAGCTCCAATCTTGTACTCTCTTCCCCTCTGGCGCATGACAAAGGATGCCAGGCTGGCCCAGGCAGTGCCCTTCAGTGGGAAGGGCTGGCCTGAAGCTCAAACTCAGGGTAAGAGAAGGGTTATTATTTACCTATTGCCTAGGTAGATTAAATCAAAGAGGTGTCTGCTGTTGCCTGGGGCCTCTCTCCTAAATCTCTTCGCTTGGCTGCTTGGGGTTTTTCCCAGTAATCCTTAAACCTCCACTCTAATTGCATCCAATCTTTACAGCAATTCTCAGGTTTTGTCTTGTAAACGACTCCCCCCCACCCCCCAAGCTGTCACTCAACCATGAGGAAGAAGAGATTTTTAGGGGCTGAGGCGCAGGTGGGACATGGAATTGTCACTGGGCAGGGAAAGGTTAAAGGCCTTGTTCTCGAGAAGGGGGAGGGCCTGCCCTGTGCCAGGGACACCTGGGAAGTTCATTAGACTGCTGCTTCCTTTTCAGCTAAAAAAAAAAAAATTTAAGTCAGGAAGAGATTTCCACACACTTCATTCCTCACAGCAACATTCTGGGTCTAGCTAAGGGGAGTTTATGAAGTGGAAAGGACCTTGGCCTGGTAACCAAGAGACCCGAGTTCTAATCCCAGCTCTATCACTGACATTCTGTGACAGTGGTCAAGTCCCTTCCCCTCCCTGGGACTCATTTTCCCCATCTGTAAAGTGATGGGGCTAATGTCCTGTCAAGTTCTAAAATCCCACCCCCAACCCCTCCATGAGGGTCACAGAGAGGAAGTTTCACAGAGGAAAGGGGAAGGAGAAGAGAAATATTTATGTATACAGCTGCTACTTTGTGCTAGGCACTGCTAAGCACTTTACAAATAGCATTTCATTTGATCCTTACAATAACCCTAAGAGGTAGGAGCTATTTTTATCCTCAATTTACAGCTGGAGAAACTGAGACAAATAGAGGTCAAACAGCTATTAAGTGTGTGAAGTAGGGTTTGACCTCAGATCTTCCTGACTCCAGGCCCGGCGCTCTATCAACTGCTACCTAGTCACCAACAGAAGACAGATCACTGCCAACCAGAATAGACAAAGAAGGTCTCCCAGAGAAGATAAGGTGTGGGGAGGTTTAAAAGAAGCCATTAGAAATGACTTGAGAGCCAGGTACTAGGATAAGTCATAGGCCAGCCTTCAAATCCCAGCTCACCATGGGTGGGACTTTGGATGGTCCTTTCCCGGGCCTCAGATGCCCCATCTGTAAAGTGTGGCAGCTGACCCGGAATAACCTAGAGCGGGCATCCCTCCCTTTCTATGTTCTGTGTTCTAATGTCCTTCTCAGCTCAGACTTCCTATATCTTAAGTAAAGCCTCTTCTGGTTCTGCCATTCATTAAAGTAAGAAGTTCTAGGTTCTAAAGACTCTTCCAGCTCTGACACTCTAGGTTCTGATTTCCCTTCCAGCTCTCACATTCAAACATTCTATATTCTGAGGATGCTTCCAGCTCTGACATTCTGGGCTCTGTGTTCTAAGGCCCCTTCTGGCTCTGACACTCTGTGTTCTGTGATATGACATTATTCAAAATCATATGCAATGGATAAAAGAATGAACAAGTGTGGAAAAGGGGTAGGGACCAGGCCTGTGCCTTCACTGGCATATGGAATTCCTAGTAAGGAATGCACTGTCCCAAGGGAAGCTGGTATTTTCTCTGAAACTTCCAATTAGGGCCCTAAGAGGAACCTGACTTGCCCAAGATCACACAGCCAGTATGAGTCAGAGGAGAGCCCAGATCTTCCTGGATCCAAGGTCAGCTACCTGCCTACCAGGCCCCCATGCTGCAGCCGTGTGAAAGATCACTGTTCCTGTACTCTGACCCACGGTTCCCCAGCCCCCTAGATGATCCTTCTAGGCCTCAGAGCAGGATAGCTTCCCCGTCCCAGTCCTCAGGTAGCAGGAGTTACACGGTGGTGATAAAACACCTCTGTCCGACACTAATTGAAGAGAAAAACATGGAAGGAGAAGGAGGTGGGCAGAGGGGAGAGGTATAAGGTTCACTTTTCAACATCTCATTTGTAACAGGGGCTGATGGAGGCAACAGCTGGGGAAGGGTGTCTGGCTGCCATCAGCCGGACCAAGAGGCCCTCCCCAACAGGACATGTGCTCACTTTCTCACCTGAAAGGAAGAGCAATCCAGGATGCTGGGCTCTTCCCACCTTCCTCATAAACCTTCACCAGCATCAACCTCACCCCCAAGCCAGAAATCAGAAAACAGAGCAAAGCCAAAAGAGACCTCAGAAAAAAAAATTTTTTCCTCTTTTTCTTTTTTTTGGAGGGGGAAGGTGAGGTAATCAGGGTTAAGTGACTTGCCCAAGCTCACACTGAAAAATCTTGATCAATCTCCCCTTTTAAGGAAGAGGGAAATAAAGTCCCAGTTTTGCCAAAGATCACAAAGCAAATTAGTAAAAAGCAGCAGGGCTTAGAACCCAGGTTTCTTGATTCCCAGTTCTGGGTTGCATTACATTATGCTACCCCAATTCCTGTGCAAGTTTTCCTGGTTATAAGAAGAGGAGCAAACCCACCCAGCATTCCTCACACTAAGTCCCAGGGTAGAGCAAGTTATGTACGGTTTGCAGAAGGAACCAGCAACCTCAAATGCGGTGGTCCCAGAACAGAGTCTCTGTGTGCTTGGACGTGACAAGGCACAGACAGGAGGGAAGGAGGAAGGTCGAGATCCTGGCCTCTGAGGACTAGGAAAGCAGGAGCAGCCGCAGGCCCTGGCCTTGGGGAGCTCTGCTTAGATGAAGACAAAGCACAGGACCAGAAAGCAAAGCAAGAAAACATGAGGTCAAGAGCTGGGGGAGGGGAAGCTAAGCTAGAGACTGAGAAGGGCAAAGTAAAGTGTAAGAAAAGACCTCCTAGAAAGCCTGCTCATTTACCTGCTTGGATATTTCCCAGAAAATCTGATCTTAAGCAAATCACTGGGTTGTAGTGGGTTTTAGTCTCCTCATCTGTAAAATGGTGTAATGGTACTACATATACTTCACAAGATGACTGGGAAGAAAGAACTCCATAAACCTGAAACTGTTCAGTGAGTTCTTCTAAGCTTCCTGAAGAGGATAGGAGGGGAGCTGAGGCTTCAGAAGGAGGCAGCTTTGGAGACCGGAAGATGGTGGCATGAACCCAGCTTTTACATATAATCAAAGAGACCCAGCTGTGTAGAAAAGAAAGCCTTGCATTCAGGAGGAAGAAGAGATGAGGTTAGAGGAGGAAGATTCTAGATTTCCCATTCGCTTTTACAGAAGAGAGAACCAAAGCCCAGAGATGGTGAGGCCAAACAAGAGATTGCACTAGGATTTGAACCCAGATTCTCCAGCTCCAAAGATGAGACCCCTCCTGCTGAGCATCAGGCTGCTGAAAGACACACACCCTCAAGTGCCAGGCTGTGGGAGCCGAGACAAAAGGGGGAAAAGGTGATGTTTGTAGAATTACATCCCTCAATGCCTCCATCAATCATATTTTCCTTGTCCCCAGAACCACATTTCCCTGAAATGTGGTTCCTTCCATGGAACCATGTACACAATTAAATTTCTCCTCAGGTCAAGAGTCCACGAGTCCAGACAGGGGTGCCATACCTGACCTTCCAACACATCCCTCCTCCTTCTCCACTCCTGAGAGTCTGCTCACCCCCTTGCAACCAGGTACACAAGTTCTTTTGGTTAGAATCATCTTGGGTGCCTACACTGACCAACCCGGCTGCAGTCCTAGGTCCCTCCCATCTCCCCCGTCAATCCTAAGTCCTGGATTTTTATGAGCCAGAAAAGGTGGCATGTAACAATGACCAATTAGAGCTGTCCAAATGGACTTCCTCTATGGGGAAGAGAAGGGATGTATTAAGCACCTACTGTCTACAGAAAATCTCTCTCCACTTTGGACCAAGCTGGATACGTTCCATAACAGTATAGTAGACACCTTTGCCTCCCTCTTTTTATGTCTTGTCTGAGATAATCAAAGGCCAGGATGACGCAGGTTCAAGTCCTGGCTCTGACACATCTTGGCTGTGTGACCCTGGGCAAGTTACTTAACCTGCCTCTTAGTGGGCAATTGTCTAAAACTCTCAAGTTGTAGAGAAGGTGGCAACCTGCATTGGTAAAGGGAATTTCTTCATCTGAGAATTCATTATACCAATGAAATCACAGGGTTAATTCCTACCCCAAACTATCAGAGCATCATAAAATAAGGCTATCTGTTGTAACTGCTCTCTAAGAATGATTTTTTGTTGGAGAAGAGCCTGTAAGTTCTACTAAATCAAATCCTTCGCGTGGGATGGACAGCTCCTAGAGCTGGTCCATCAGTACGTGTCTTGGCTAGACAATGCAAAGATCTGGGCCCAGGATTGAAGAGGTAGAGGAGGAAGAGGAGGAAAAGAGTGGGTAATATCCCCTTTCAGAAAGTACTTGGTCCTTTTAATGCCCCCAAGCTCCTCCCTACAACACAGACACACCTTTTCAAACCCAATATTCTCCCAGTGATGACAGAGGGACAAGCCCGCATGCACCACTATTGCCCATATCACGTCCAGGGATCTGGCCCCCAGGATAATAAGTGGGCATCTTCACCTCATACATCCCAAGGAGGATTTATGTAAGTACATGGGCCAGTCTCACAGATGAGAAGATATGGATGGGTCTCAGACTTCCCCTACTCACATCAAAGTCATCAACATATACACTATGGACTCCCCAAAAGCAGGGACCTGGTCTGCCCTTATCTACTTCTCTTTTGCCATTTACTTATAAAGACATATTGCCAAAAAAAAAAGACAGGTTGCACTAAATCAAATTATATAACATGGGAAATTGAAGCAGTTGTAGGAAAAGTTATTAAGACATGAGTACATGAACAAAGAATATGAAGAACCCATAGAAGTATGGGAAGATCTATATGAGCAGATGCTAAGGAGTTTGTATCTAATCTTGTAGGTAATAAAGAACCATGTATGTTTTTTGGTTTTTTTGTGCTTTTTGGAGGGGGGAAGGCAGGGCAATTGAGGTAAGCAGAATCAGGAAAATAATATACACAGGGGACCAAAATATATAAATGGAAAGAATTTTTTAAAATGAAACTGAATGTCATGTAATTATAATAATCATGCTTAGCTCTGGAAATAATAAGGAAACACACTTCATTCCCCCCACCTCTTTGCAGAAGAAAGGGCCTATGGTACAGAAAATTGCAAATACTGCCAGACATAGTAGATGTGTTGGTTGCTGGTGCTAAATAAACTATTTTTAAAACTTTTTTTAAACTTTAATAATAAGGATGAGTCACTATGTAGGGAGAAAAGACATATTTGGAAATGAAGGTGACACAAAAAACAAGACATAACCATTTTCTTAATTACCTGATTTCATATGTATAAGTGATGTATGGCTTGCCTTCTCAATGGGTGGGGAAGGGGCTGAAGGGAGGGAGAAATTTTGGAATGAAATTTTTTTTTAAACCTGTTAAAAATATTTTTTTAAGACAGATGACCAAGAAAGCTTCTATCTTCCCTCCCAGTATGATCAAAAGAATACTCTATCTGAAATGATGGAAACCTGTCTTGTAAATCAGAGGATGTTGTTAAAAATTGTTTTTGCATGCAACTGGGAAATAAGATATACAGGCAATGGGGTATAGAAATACATCTTGCCCTACAAGAAAGCAAGGGGAATGGGAGAAGGGGAAAGATAGGGGGGATATAAGAGAAGGCAGACTGGAGGAAGGGGTAATCAGTATGCTTGCCATCTCTGGGTGGGGAAGGAGGGAGAGATGGGAAGAACATTTGGAACGCAAAATCTTGCAGAAATGAATGTTGAAAACTAAAACTTAATAAATTAATAAAAATAAGTAAGTCAGAAGATGCTGTATCAGTGGAGAAAGGACCCCAATCTGTGGGATTCATCCCATTAGTTCCCTACATCCCTCTTCACCAGTTCAGAGCTTCCCAGGAGCCCTAGCTCCAGACCCTTTCCAAAAACCTTGCCTAACACTTTACATCATCATGACCACAAAACCAGGCAGTCTTCCACCCTGACCCAGAGAACCGACCTTGGCTCAGCTGAGACACCCCACTGAGGGAAGGTTACCCTAACTGTTCCAAACGTCTTTATGGGACAGAGATTATCCTCTTCCTACACATGAGTCAGCTGAGCCTCAGGGAGATGCCATGACATGCCCCACAGAGCTGGAACTAAACTAAGGCCCCTTCCACTTGACCTAACCCAGCAGGGATGGGGCAATAGGTCACAGGCCTTCCCTGCACACTCCATGCTCTCTGAGAGCCCTGACTGACGAGGTTGGTTTGAGGACACAGCCCTGGAGGCAAGAAAACTCTTGGTTTCCTCTTGGACCAGAATCTTACCGGAGAGCAGCTCTGCCAATCAGAGCTCTTTACTAGGAATGAGACCCAGGCTTGAGGTCAGGAAAGCTAGGAAGGGTCCTATCTCTGGGACTTGATAGCTATGGGAACCTAAGTCACGAGGTCTTGGTGGGCCTCAGTTTCCACACATTTAAACCAAAAGAGCTGGACCAGATGGTCTCCAAGCTTCCCACCAGTTCTAAACACTAGGATCCGGTGAACTGCTTCTGCTACTTGCCCTGGCTAATTAAACTAACAGTGCTACAAAGTCTTGCAAGCTCAGGGCAGAGGAAAAAGCTCTGGGCTAAAAACTTCCTCCCAGAACAATGCCCCTGGCTGGGGTTGGCTGGCTTCACTCTCCTTCTGCCACCCCTGCACTACCCCCCCACCCCATGTTGTGCTTTGCTCCGATCTGTTTTTCAGAAATTCCCCAAGAAACAAAACCGAATGGAGCACACAAACCTCCTTCTCCCTCCCAGCCCCCAATGCTGGTCCCTTCCCAGGTCGCTGACTCCCCCCTCTCCCTTCCAGGCCATGGTTCCTCCAGGCCCAGCTCCATAACTGGGGCATTGTTCTCCCCCAGGGCCCGGACTGGAAACACCCTGAACACCCTGACTAGGGGGAAAGGGGAGGAGGGGGCAGTGTTCACAATGTGTCTTGTTTTAAAAACAGTAAATTATGTTAATTCATTTCCTCTGGCCAGGCATGGTGATAAACTGGGGGGGAAGCAGAAAGGATAAGTAAACATCCGTCAATCATTTAGGGGGACAGAAGGGGAGGGGTAGAAAAGCTGGAGCCCCCGTGAACGGCAAGCTCCCTCTGTTTCTCTCACACACACATTCCTCCCTCCTCTGCCAGGGTGTCCGGAGCCGGCAGGCCAAGCCACCTCCCCTGAATGAGGCCCAGGAGAGCAAGCAGGCTGCCCAGCCTCAGGGCTCTCCTGGGCATGTGACCCCCACGACACTGGCCTGGGACTGCAGCCAATCGGAATTTGGTAATTTTCTGCAAGGGAAAAATCATTTTTGCTTAAGCTGCCCCACAACACTGAGACTCAAAATCCCCTCTGGCATCATTCAAAAGTCTATAGACATTGTCCTAAGTAGTGACTTCCCTAACCCCAAATTTATTCAAATTATCTTCAAGGCGGATAGAACCAAATCCCTTGGAAGTCAATGCTGAAAGCTTCTTGGATTTATGGGATCTTCTAAGATAAAATAAAAATTAGATTCTAACACCACTTGGCTATTCTCTAGTCTTCAAAAAAGAAAGTTTGCTCTCTTCTCTCAGGTAAAGAGAGACTTTTGGACTAGGAGTTGGGGGACCTGAGCTCTACCACTAACCCACTGGCTACCCTTGAGTAAATCACATTCTCCTCCTTGGGCCTCAGTTTACCCAACTATGAAATGAAAGAATTAAACTTTGTCACTTCTAAAGCCCCTTCCAGCTCTCACATAATATGCAGATTCTACAAAAGAAGATAACAATCACAGCTCATAGTTAGAAGTCACTTGGCAATTTGCAAAGTGTTTGACATTTTTCTTATTAGATCAAACCTTGAGTTACAGCTGAAGGTCAAAGGGGTCCATGGGGCCTGTCCCTCTGCCCATAGCATCCCTGGTGGGTGAGGAAGGAAGGTAGACATAAAAAATTACCCTACCACCCCTGCCTTCCTGAAGGTACTGCTTCCAAAAACTCTACAAGTTGGGATAATATTAAGCATAATAGTAACTCACTATGTCTGTACCACTTGGGATTTATCAAGGGCTTTCCTCAAAGCAACTCTTGAGAAGCAACTAATTTTTCCATCCAGATCTGTGACTTCAGCGCTTTAGGGAACTCCCTGTGAGGAGGCTCCCTCCTCCAAGGCAGATGGACAACCCTTCTACAACTTGAGGTCTTTTCGAGCTGCCTGGCTAAGGGTCAGACCCAACACAGTCAGTTTGTGTGTCAGAAGCATATCTTGAACTCAGAGCTTCTTAACTTCTGAATGAGCTCCTGGGAGGCAGGTAACACAACTATCACAGTGCCCCCTGGGAAGGCTCAGAATTACCATGGCTTGCTCACAGAGAACTCTCAGAGCCTGGAGCAAAACTCAAGTCTCCCAACCCCAATACTTTTGCTTGCTTTTTCTTACTACAAGAAATTTGAAAAATTCCCTAACAAGAAATTTAACAAGCATTTATTAAAAGGACCTACTATGTACAAGGCCAGGTACTAGGAATACAATGACCAAAAAAAAAACCAAAAAAAAAAACCTGACAGTCCTTGTCTTCTGGGGCTCTACAGTCAAAGAAGTGAGAAACCCCCAAAAATATAATATCTGGTCATCTGAAGCAGAGGAGAGAACTAAAAACTGGAGGAAGGGAGGATTGAGGAAGGCTTCAAAGGGCAAAATGGCACCTGGGCTGATCCTTGAAGGAGGATTCTGAGAAATTACCCAGATTAAGGAAAGTCATCCAGTCAGGGAATAGCTTTGGAGTTTCATTTATCTGGGTACAAGAAGAGAGAGGGTAAGGGTGAAAAAGGAGGTTGGAGCCAATCTGTGGAAGACTTTAAATGCTAGACAGCTGAGCAGGGGAATAACACAGATCCAGCCTCAGAAAGATTATTTTGGCAGATGTATGGAGAATACAATGCAGAGAGAGCCCAAAAAAACTTCCACCTCATTTTAGGAAGAGCTAAGAAGCAAGAGAAAGTTTCTAACTTGAGCCCTAGGCCTGAAAAAGAGATAAGGCAGGGCCTGGAGGCCAGATCAGTCTCTGATGGAACTCAGGCTACCCAGCCACAACCTTCCCAGTGTCCCCACCTGGCTCTAGGAAACACCCCCTCCAACCTACAAACCTAATGGCAAGGCCCCCAAATCCAGCCTCCCATCCCGTCCTGGAGGAATGGGGGAGACCAGACAGGGGGAGGGTCACAGACAAGGAGCTGGATAAGCAAAGAAACCACTTGGTTCAGGAAGGAACTGGTCTTACTAGTAAAACAAGTAATTGCCTCAGAAACCATGACCTGGTTATCAAAAAGGGGAAAGCCAAGGCTGCCTCTGTCTGTCTGTCTGACTGTCTGGGACTAGGAGCAGGAAAGGTCAAGCCCCCAAAAAGCAATATTCACTCAACAAATATTTACTGAAACCCTAATTACTTGCAAGTTTTAATACCAATGGTGCAGGGAGCTTGATTAACTGGAGCTAGAAGTCTGCAATGTCCTCTTCCTTCCTCCTTCACAAGGCAAATCCCTCCTTTCTCCACCATCCCATCCCCAAGAAGGTTTCCTTGGCTCCCCACTCTCTCCCTCCTCCAAACTCTTCCTGCTTCAAATTTCTAACCAGCCTAGCCTGGACCTTCCACATCACTGAGATCAAGGCCATCCAAGAGGAGCTTCTTCATTTCCCTCTTGCCCCACAGTTCATTGCCCTTCCTGCCCTCTGGTCTCAAAAGTAGCTCTTCCCTAGATCCAGACCATCACCAACTCCTCCATTTGTACCCTTCACCTAGAGGCCTGCTGGGGTCAGCGTATCATACAAGAGCCTGCAGTTAAATTTTCAGTGTCAGTATTCCAGAAATTGGCAAAAGACAAAATCAAGACTTGATTTTTTGTTTAAATGTTTGTCTAGACTTAAGAATGTGATAGAAAAAATGTTAATAATGAAACTAAACTTAAAAGTTTGCACTGCTTTGTCAGAGAGCCGGCTGTTAAACATTTACCAGCACACTCACGTATGCACGCACACACAAACACACGCACCCTTGCCTTCATCCCACCAAGTCTCCAGATGGATCTTGGTCCCATTAACTTCTTTCCCAATTTCTTAAAAATATACTTGCTCATCCTCAATTCTTTTTTTAAATTTCTTTTGGAGGCAATCAGGGTTAAGTGACTTGCCCAGGGTCACACAGCTAGTGAATTGAACTCAGGTTCCCCTGACTCCAGAGTCAGTGCTCTATCCTAGCTGCCCCATTCTTCCTCAATTCTGGAAAAAAAAAAAACTTCCCCTTCTACCTTGCCATCCTATTTTGCTCCTCTTCTAGAAAGAACACCCTTGAGTTACCAGCCCTACTCCTCAACATCGCCATCCCCTCCCATCTAACCTCAGTCTTCACCACACTGCTAGAGAAACTCTTCTCTCCAGACAACAAACCCAATGACCTTAGGTCAGTCCTCCTCGCCCTTGATCTCCCTGCATTATTTAATGCTGGTAACACTCTGTTCTCCGAAAATGTACTCTTTCCTACTCAGTTTCCACAACGCTGCTTTTCCTTCTTAGAATCTAAGCTCCATAAGGACAAGACAAACCCTTGAAGGTAGAAAAGAAATACCAAGGACTCAGACAACTGCTAACTTGGAATTCACCACCATCAAGCATGGCAGGAGTAGAGTTTTTCTTTGTCTTCTTAATAAAGACAAAAAGACATTAAAATAAGCAAATTTACAAAGCAGTTGAAGATCACAGATGGGAAGGCCAACCTACTTAAAAGAACAAACTTTTCAGACACTTTTATCAGCATCCATCTGCCACCAAGCAATCGTCAGATTATTATTGCAAATTATTTTTCTCTACACATGAAAGCAAGACCTCTAACAGATAACAGCTTGTTAAATAATACAAGTTAAGTCAGAAATTTGCTTTCTTAGGGCTCAAAGGGACGTGATAGATCAAGCCCAATTCCCTCCTTTCACAGATGAAACTAAAAGGGGAAAAACAGGCAAGTGACTTATCCAAGGTCACAGAGCAAGTCAGCACCTGTCAGAATTAAAAACCATGTCACCTTCTGTCTCCCAGCCTGTCCAGTAGACCAGGTCACAATGGAAAATACTTAAAGAGGGAATTCTTTTTAAAGTCCTGTCACCAAACCTTCTCATTCATTTAACCTAGCCTCTAGGAGAAAAGCTGTGAAAAATATATCTCCTTGCATTGCAGAACCAAGAGACCATGAGTATGAAATGATGTAAAGATGACAGATGTGGTCTATATGTTGATTTTATTAACTTTTTTCTTTTAAATCTTTGTTAGAAAAGAAAGCTCACTGGACAGAGGAAGAAGGAAATATTTGGAAATGAAGGTGATATAAAAACAAAAAACAATTAACCTGACTTTCATGAGTATCCCCAAATAGCAGGGTTTTCCTGCACCACCACCCCCCCCACTAAACCAGAGTAGAAATCATTCCAGTTAAATAGTAGGGTATAATGGGAAAAGCACTGAATTTGGGCTCAGAAGACCTGGATTAAATTCCTGGCTCTTCTCAGGGCCTCAGTTTCCTTATCTGTAAAAGGAGAATGCAGTGGATGCTGTCCAAGGTGCCTCCCAGTTCAAAGTCTGTGATCCTGAAAATACTTGAACCCAACCAACCAAACCCACATTTATTAAGTGATTACTAGAGCCCAAGCAAAGCATGGCACTAATCAACCCAAATCCTTGACCTCCAGGACCTTATATTCCAAGACAGGAATTACTAGAACTTTCGTCACTGGAGCCAGGATTAGTGGGAAACACCAGAGCTGAGATTCAAACCCCAGCCCTAGTAATTTGCCCCTTTCCTCTGGAAGCATGTATGTTTGGGGCGGGAAGGACAAACAGCAATAACACTCTGATCATTTTCCAGGTGAAGAAAGAAAAGCTGGAGAGACCTAGGAGAGGTTAAGTCATTCAACCAGGGGCATACAGTCGGTATATGAAATGAAGCCAGTTTGCCATGCCCCCTCTGCACCTATGGCTCCTCTCCTCATCTTAGAAGCATGGCCAAGGAAGGGAAATGGGCAGTGCAATGTCTGATGCCTAGGGTGGGATTGGGGAGAGGGGGTGGTGTCTCCCTGCCAACAACCAAGTCACAGAGAAATTCCATCACTTGCCCAAGCTTGAGAGGTAGATGAGAGGTTCCTGGTGGGCTCCATTTGCCCATGAGCCTTTTGGGACCCCTGAACAGCTCCAAACATATCTAACACTGACAGAGTCAGAGTCTCAGCCAGTGTGGGGCACTCCCTCATTACTCACTCCTCAGCTGCTTGACAGGATACCCAAGATGGTATAAATCTTTCAGGAAACAAATTTACCAGGCAAGGGAAAAATGAGTTTATCTCTTGCCAAGATGTAAAGTGCTCTGATTTCAACAAGTCCGGCAGGGACAAGGGAAATATGGGGAGAAGAAGACAGCAGGGAGTGAGGTAAGACAGAGAAAGAAGTGGTGGGCGTGAATAAAGAAGGGGTAGAGTCAGAGAAAGAGGAAGGAGGGGAAACAGGCAAGAGGCAGAGAAAGAGACAGAGAGAGATAGAAGGGTGAGACAGAGAAGAAGGGATGAGACAGAAGAGAGAAGGGGGAAGGGAATCGAGAACAGTAAGGGAGGCTGAAGAAAGAGAACAAGAGATGTATGCAGAAGGGGCTAGAAAAAATGTCACAAAGTCCTCAATCACAATACAATCAAAATCCACTCAATCAATCCACTCAATCACAATACAAACAATAACTCTCATCTCCAAAACTTGCCACAGTGAAACCTCAGATGAAGTCTAAACATTTAATGGAAGAAGTAGCCTGGAGTCCTTGGCTAGATTTCATCTTCAAAAACTGGAGTAATTTCTGATGAAATAAGAACACTGTGTTTCCCTGAACAAAGGGGAGACTGTGAGTGAGAACCAGGCTGCTGGGGAAGATCCTGTCCAAAATATGAATGGATAGATGGATGGATGGACAGACAGATGGATGAACAGACATGGAAAGACAAAGTTCAGATGCTGAATGGAAGGGAATTCAAGGGAGTTCTCAGAGGGGCCCCCTGGCCTCCTCAACCAAATTTCTTACATGGAACCCCACTCTATCCCTCCAATATCTCTCCCCGCAGACAGGCTTAGCTAATAACAACCCAATTTTCTTCAACTTTATTCCCTTGTCCAAGAGTTTTGATTTAGAATCAAAATACCTGGATTAAAAGACCTCTCATTCATTACTTGTCTGACCACAAACAAGCCACCAATCTCAGACGGATTCTTCATCTGTAAAATGGAGATAATAGCCCCTCACTGTTCATAGCAATTTTGTGGAAACTAAATAAGAGAAGACAAGTTAAGAGTTTGTAACCATTTTTTAAAATGTTTTAATGGTCCTCTTTTTTTTCTTTTCCTTTTTTGCAGGCCCTCACTTTGACTAAACACCCATTCCTCCCCAAACCTGCCAAAAAAAGAAAAAAAAGAAAGAAAAACTCAAAACAAATAAGTATTGCCAAACAAAACAAATCCACAGTGGCCACAATTTAAAAAAAAAACCAAACAGTTGTCTCTGTATGCTGAGTTCATCATGGTAACGTGCTTCATCATTGGTCCTGGTTGGTCTTTGACACGGTCAGCATTCCAAAGTCTTTCAAAGTTGTTTTTCTTTTCAATGTTATTACTGTGTAGTAGAGTATTCTCATGAATCCAAGAAAGTCCTCTATTCCAATAAAAGGCCCATGTTTTCTCCCGTAGAATTATACTGAACTTTGCAGGATAAGTAATTCCTTCTTTATGCCTTTATCTTTTGCCTTTTGGAATATTTTAATCCAAGATCTTCTCTCTTTCATAGTAAAAACTTCCATATCTTCCATGATCTTGACTATAATTCCTTAGTACTTGAATTGCTTGTTTCTGAAACTTACAGTATTTTTTCTTTGATGTAGGAGCCCTGGATTCTAGCTATAATATTCTCAGGATGTTTACTTGCCGAATTTTTTCCATCTTGACTTTGCTTTCTGGTTCTAATAGATTTGGGCAGCTCTCATTTATGATTTTTTTGTTTTTGTTTTTTAACATAGCATGATTTTCAAGGAGTCCAAGATTCTTAAATTATACCTCTTTGACCAGTTTTCCAGGTCAGTTATTTATTATATCCAATATCTTACATTTTCTACTAATTTTTCAATCTTTTGATTTTGTTCTCAATACTTTTTGCTGTCTAATTTTTATTTGGTCTATTCGAGTTTTCAAAGAATTTGTCACTTGGACAAGATTTATCAATTTTCTCATCTTCCTCATATTCTTCCAGTTCTTTTCCTCAGTCTTTCTTTTCTTTTTAATCTCTTGCTTCATGTCTTCTAGGTATTCGCGTAGCCTTTATAGAAAATCCACTTCTTCCTTTGCATACCTAACTCCTTGCAACTGTTATGGAGTTACTCCCTCCTTCTTTTGGGTGATTCCTAGATCTATACTAATTTGTTATGCTAGTCAATGTTATCTTTTATTTTCTCTCCAGCTTTCGCTCTTGAATTGGAGCTTTATGCCTCCTTCTTTTGGGTGGTTCCTAGATCTATACCAATTTGTTATACTAGTCAGTGTTTTATTTTCTCTCCAGCTTTCATTCTTGAATTGGAGCTTTATGCCAGGGCCAGGCTCCATGACTTGCTGTGTTCTTTAGGTGGAGTGGACTGCTCAATTGTTCTAGACTGTGTTACCTGGGTTCCCTCACTGTCCACATCCCTATGTATGCCTATGCTGAGCATCAGGAATGTTGAGGCACCTTTCCCTGGATCTTTGAGATTTTGAGTGATATATCTTCAGGGTTCTCTATGGCATTCTTTCACTCTAACATTTTCACAGCTGATGTTTCCTAAACATTGCCTCCTGTCCTCCACCCTCACTGGGTCCTGTGCCAGGGTCTTGTGGTGGGGAGGACTGGAAAATGGAGAGTAAAGGCTGAAAGAAGAGGTTTAGAGATCACTGATTACAGCCTCCTCATTTTATAGATAAGAAAACCAAGAGACGGGAAAGTGACCTGCCTGAAGTCTTCTCATTCCAAATAGAGTTCTTCCCATTTTAACAGAGATGGAAGGGGACCAGGCCTCATCCTTACAGCCTAGAAGAGTAGAGTTGGACATTGTTACCTCTCTCCTTCACCCTCTCAGAGCCATTTGTTCTAGGGAGTCTGGGCTATATACTAGAAAGGCCAAAATCAGAGAACCATAGAATGTTAGACCTGGAAAAGACCATTTTACCAATGAGGAAACGAAGGCCCAGAGAGGCTGACGTACCCAGGGTCAAAAACCATGTCAAGAGGTAGGACAAACAATCTCCAGGTCATTGCCACTATATCAGATTTATAAAACAGCTTATATAGCTGTGGACCTCAGAACCTAGCTCATGTCTCACCTCATTGGGAAATCCTTCTCTTTCAGGCCACCTTCCCTTAGTAGACCCTCTCTGGAACTGGTCAGCTGATAAACACATCCTAGCCCGTGTCAGTCAACACACTCAGAGCCACCCCTAGTTTCAGGGTTCATGTCCCACTACACACTTGCACAACTGATGTCCCCTGGAATACTTACTCTTTCTCCCTCCCTCTCTTCAAATTCTCCTCCTTCTTCAACACTCAAGTTTCCACTTCCTCCACCACAAACCCCAGTGAATATTTCTCTTCTTCTGACCTCCCATGGTGCATGTGGTCTGAAGCAAACCTGGGCAGCTGATCACACATGGCTCAGTAATACATGACCTACAATGTTCTCTTCGTGTCTTAGCTGCCCAGTTGGACTGAGGACATCCTGAGTACCAAGACACCCTATCCCCTACACTGAATGCCTGTACAAAAAAATACAGTGATGTAAGGTAATAGAAAGAGCACTAAATTTGTTGTCAGAAGGATCTGGCTTTGTACCCCAGCAGTACTAACGAAAAGGGACTTTGAGCCAGCCAATTCTCCTCCTCTCCATAAAACAAGAAAGTTGGGTTCAATGATCTCTAGGGTTTCTCCCGGCTATAAATCCTATGGTCCTGGGACTCAATAAATATGGGAGATTTTCAGCAAGACTACAGATACAGTAGAAGGAACCCTAGCCTTGGAGTTAGGAGAAATGCTCTCCCAATTCCTGCTCTGTCTCTCTCTACATGGTTATGTGGCTTGTCATGGCTCTGTGCCTCAGTTTCCCCATCTAGGCACTGGGACTCTTTGGTGTCTAAGGCCCCTTCCAACTCCAGTGTTCCAGAATAAAGAAGCTAGGAGAAGAGCCAAGAATTCTGCCCAAGACACAGCTGCAAATTCCAGGATCCCCAGGCCACCCTGACTCCAGCTCCAAGACACTGAGTGCCCTTGGAAAAGCTGCTCAAAAAAACCAGACTTCTGTGTTCATCTGCCGAACAGGAACAGTCACAGAATTACCACAGGTGCTCAACTGTGAGGTGTTCTGGGCCCCCTGGGATGAAAGACCCTGGAAAAACACAACAAGCTAGTATCCCACCCCAACAGCCATAAGTGGATCCCAAATAAGACCACCCTCCAGAGATTCAGAGGAAAAGCTTTCTTACTTAAGAGACACCAGAGTGGGATGGGAAAAAAAGAAAAAACAGCAGAGAGAAAGTTAAGTGACTTCCCCAAGGTCACTCAGCTCCCCATCCCCAGCCCTGGTGTAAGGGGAATGAATTGACACCCCAAATCCTAGTTTTCGTTAAACCCACAAAAACCCCTAAAAGCATCCTCAAGCATAAAAGACAAACTTAGGGAAAGCAACAGAATGGGACAAGTGGTTTATTAAGTTAAACGAAGCTGGGGGAAAAAAAATATTTCCACTGATTATAGCAACACTGGGACTCCGTGTGAAAGGGGAGCATTGAAGGGCAGGACTTTCAAACATACTCCAGATTCTCACTGAGGCCGCCAGCTTAGGGAGCAGAGAAAGCACCATTGATTCTCCGCCTGCGCAATGAATAAAGGAACGGCCTCACATTTATTTTTTCCAGACCAGGCAAAAGAAGACTTTTGTTCAGGGTTTTTTCCCCTCCGCCCCTCTTGGTGACAATGATTTATTTACCGTTTCCAGGAGCCAGGGCCAAAATGGGCCAAGAACATCATCTCAACTCCATTCATTTCCCCAAGCATCAGAAAAGGCTTTCCTCCCCCAACCCAGACTGGACAAACTCCCGTTCAACAAGCCCATCCCCTGAGGCCTTAGAGGGCCCAGTCGCCGAAGCTGCCCTCCTCTTTGGCCACCTCAATCTACTGTCCAGTCTCCAGGCCAAGAGTTTGCTTCCCACCCAAATCTGCCACCTTAGAGGGGAAATTTCCATTCTAACATCACAATCTGGTACCACTTATACGTGAAGACCTGAGTTCAAATCCTGCCTCAGACACTGACTTAGCTTTGTGACCTCAATCTTTGTTTCCTCATATGTAAAATGGACATAATAACAGCACCTACTATCTCACAGGGTTGTTAGGAGGTTCAAAACGGGTGACATTTGTAAAGAACTATGAAAATCTTAAGAGCATTCTCTGTATACGTGCTGGCTATAACTGTTGCTATTAAAAAGCTCATCCAGTCGGTCAGTCCAGTAATATTAGCCACCAAAGATGAGCATCTAAAGCAATACAAGTTCAAATCCGACATGCATTTACTAAGAGGCTTATTGTGTGACAGATCCTTTGGGAAGCAAAATGTAAGCCCCTCCTGGAGGGTTGGGCTATTTCGTTTTAGCCTCTATATCCCCGACAAGGAGAGGGCAATTAATGAAACGCTTGTTGGACTGAATTAAATTGAAGTGGGACTCAATTCTTGCCCTCACAGAATTTACAATCTAAATTTATGGGATTATCATTTTACTGAAAGGTCTGCTCAAAAAAGTCTTACAACTAGGAGAATCATCCTACAATGTTTCATCTTTGTATAGGGGCCATCCTAAGTTCTGGAAGACCATGCCAGTTAAGGGCCAAGTATGGTCAGCCCTACCATTTGAAAACACTGATCACCAAGCAGATGGCCCAAGGAGTGAATTTTTGGATCACAGCATATCAAAGATCATCAGAGAAAGTAGAAGGTTTGGGCAAAGAGAAGGGATGGGGAGAGCCACATAGTTGAAGCCAGAAAACCTGAAGAAACTGCCAATAAAGACAGTGCCATGAAATTTGGGAGATAAATGCTGCTTTCACAACAGGTAAAAAGGTCTATTTTAATCTACTTTAATAGACTAAGACACCCACAGGGGTGGGGAACCTACAGCCTAGAGGCACATATGGCCCTCTAGGTCCTCAAGTTCGGCCCTTTCACTGAATCCATTCCATCAAAGGGTCACACTTGAGGACCTAGAGGGCCACATGTAGCCTTGAGGCCACAGGTTCCCTGCCTTGCTCTATAAAACAAAGTGGTGACCTGAGTCCTTTTCTAAAATTGAGAAGTCACTGGCCATGAGAGGTTGGTGCAAGAGAGACTAAGTGTAATTCAGGGAAAAGAGAAAGCACCTATTTCTGTAGTGAGGGAAACCAGGTATGAACCCTGCCTCTGAGCTCTCTTCCTGGGTGATCCTGGACTGCAGTTTTCTTATCTGTAAACTCTTAATCTAGGATTCTTTATGGTCTATGATCCTTATGACTACAGGTACAACTCAGAGAAAAAATCCTTTTGCCCTTGAATGCAGAAAATCCAGGAAGCCCAAAAGGGTCAGAAACCATTCAACAAGAAAAGTTCACACCTTAGAAGCATTTCCCAGCATGCAGCACACGGAACACCTTCTGTTTTGCCAATATCCTTGCAAAAGCTTTTTGAACTGAATCCCTCCAATCTTCTCTACAAGAATGGAAACTGGAATGGCTCCAAAAAATGAAAAGAAGGTAAATATTGGAGTATTTAAAAGTTAAAGTCACTTTTTTTAAAATTCACAAACTCAGGGAGAATTTAGGGAGGATGACGGTTGATTGTAATGTTTTATTTTTAAATAAAGAAATTCTGAAAGTAACAGCTTTTTCTCTCTCTTCTTCCTCCTCCTTCTCTCTCTCTCTCTCTCTCTCTCTCTCTCAACCCGAAGGAAAACTGACAACAAGCAACACCTATTTTCTTAGTACCTCTTTCCAAGTCTAATGATACTTTGTTGGTTTAAGAACATGTATGACATTCAAAACTTGACCCACTCACAAAATTAACACATTTGGGAAAGAAATATGAAGGCTTAGGAAAAACAAGCCCAAAAAAATTCAAGAAAAGTTGATTCTTTCCCCAATTCTTTCCTTTACCCCCTATTTCTGGGAGAAACACACACAAAAAAGGAAAAAATCCCCCCCCAAAAAACCTTTCCATTCTTTTTCAGGTGGTCCCTTGTCTATGGGGGCCTCTTGAACTTAGTAGAGCTTAGAATTAAGAGATGAATTCTGAGACCAGATATGCCCATAGAGAGGTGGCCTTGAGAGGAAACTGAGTCCCCAGAAGGGTGAGGGAAAAGGAATTTGATAAGACTGCATTCTATTGGCTTTAAACCAGAGTCAAAAGACAGCTAAGGGTAAGAGGGAGTCTCTGGGTCATTCAGAGAGTTGTTATGAATCTTATTCAGAATCTTACTCTCTCCTCCAGTATGGTCAGTCTCATAAAAGGACCACCTGTCTGAAATGAGGAGATATGAGTATAGGCTGAATCCTTTCTCACTGGGCATGACCCTGGGGACAGATCTCTTAAACAATATGAGTTTCAATTTTCTCATCTGTACAATGGGAATAATAATATATCTCCTCCTGTAAAGGCTATCTTGAGAAAAGTGCTTTGTAAAATCTCACTGAACTATAGAAATGCGAGTGATTATTATTATCCTATAAAATTAACCTCAGGAGAAGACCGGCCACTCAGCCTCCCCATTTGCCCACCAACCCTGACCAGTGCCAGCAGCTCAAAGAGAGGAGTGTCTCCTGCCAGGCCCAGTGACACTGAATAACTCCCTCCTGGACAGCGAGGTTTGAATTCCAGCCCTGAAACTCCCACCCATTCCCCTCCCCCCACAGAGGGGCTTCTCTTGAGCTGGGCACTGGACAGGACTTTGGTGGGCTTCCCAACTGGCCCGTAATGAGAGAGGGCACAAGGGACGAGCTGGATCAAAGAAGATGAAAGAGAAATCAAAGTCCAAATCTCAGTGCCAATTCAGGGTGGGGGGTGGGGGGGGAAGGGGGATTAACCCATTCCCTTCCAAAGGAATATCAATTCCCCTACAGCACCCCTTGCCCTGTCTGGGTGGCGCTGATCCCAAACTTGTGGGCAGCCCCCACCCACCGGACTAGTCCCTCCCTGGGCAGGAAGGAGGGGGCAGGGACGTGTGTGGCATTGGGCCGAGCCTGGGCCATCCTGCTGGACCTGCTGCAGCCCGACCCAAACATTGCCATATACGGTCACTCAAGGCGCAGGAAGGGCTTGGAAACCGCCGCTCCAATTGGAGGGGACTCTGAACCACAAGCCAGGAAACGGCGGGGTACGAGAGGAGGCAGAGGGTGAGCTAACACTAATCCATCCCCCTGATCCCAGGAGCACAGAGCCCCAGAAAAAGAGACCGGGGGAACCACGGGGATGCCAGCCAGTGTCCAGCTCTTCTCCCCAGCTATGCCTCCCAGGAGCCTCCAAGCCAAACCTGGTATCCAGTCCTCTGACCCAGCAAATTGCAAACCCCATCTGCTTCCAGGGGACATATACCATTGGGACACACATGGCCAGTTCTCAAGAGAGACTTCTTCCCACCCCTAAAAATACTCCATGTGAACCTTTCTCTACTAGTCCTAGCCAGGGTCACTCAATGATGCCCTTCCCCACACTCCAATACCAGCAGAACCCTGCTATAACACTGGGAACCATAATAACAGCTTCAAATAAGATGTGGCCCCAACCATGCCAACAGGTCAAAACCTAGTATTTCATAGCTCTAGACAGGGCACTGGAAAATCATATTATTACGTGCTTCTGCTCAGATCACAATTACAGAGATAGAGACATGTCTCCCAATTTGTGCAGGGGAACAACTTGCCTTCTCTATGACCATGGCCACCTTTCCAACTTTCTGAAACACATTCTCCAAGACAGGCTATGAAACCAGCACACAGGAGCAGGAAATAGTTTCACTGCTGTCCAATAGACTTAGTCTGTGGGTCTCCATTTCCAATAACAACACTTATCCTCAGCGCTGAGGAACTATTTCCCCCTCCTCTCCTAGGGATAAAATGAAAAAGATGTGTTATGTTAACCTCCACCCTCCTATCTGTGTTTGTGTGGCCCTAGAAGCCAGGACTCAGCGGGTACATTCCCTCGCTCTCTCTCTCTCTGAATATACGTGATATTTTTATCTTTTGGAGAAAGAACTGCAATTTTCATCCATGAGGTCTTCATACAACCCTGGCCAACTTCCGCTATAGTGAGCTTTTCCTTCCCTTGGGCTCCAGAATCACTTGGAACACTCCAGTTCTCCTGTTTCTGCCTCTTTACCAAAGTTTCACCTCTGTAAACCACTCACTGTAACTCAGACACCCACGGCTTCCCTGAATCAGATGAGCGCATGACCCAAAAAGACAGGAGAATTCAGCCCAGAGCAGAGAAACAATATCAGACAAGGAAGATTTAAAAAAAAAAATCTCTATTCTGTGGGCCCCAACCTACAGTGACTTGATGGCTGAACTTCTCCCCCATGCAATCCATCCCCTCCCCCAACAGCCCTTGGGACCAGCTGCAAGAATAATATACATCTATGAGGTCACCTTCTTCCCTCCATTCCCCACAATGGAGGCAGGTCCCATCCAGACTGCAATCCAGACTTCTCAGATGGCCTCCTTGTACGCCTCAATGCTGCTTTCCCCCTCACTCATCTCCCAGACGCCTGGCCTTCGAGGCACTCTGGACTCTGAGAAGGCTAAATCTTAGACCTCTTATTGCCAGAAAGGAAGTGGGTTTTTGCAAACCCATGGGTTTCTAAGATGATACTAGCTGGTCTAAATGAACAGCTAACCAAGTGAAAGGCCAAAAGAGCATTGAATGGCTAGTCCATGCCACTGCTATTTCTTCATCCTCCTGCCTGGGGGGAGGTATTGGGGGGGGGGGGGCTGCCATCCCAACTCACTTAACTGTAGTAGAAAGCCCTCCTCTTCTGCAAGGTGAAGGGAGACCCCCCAAAGTAGGCCACTGCTTCCTCCAGCTTCTTCTCCTTTAGGGGACTAGGCTCCCATTGGTCACCTCCCCCTTCAGGGCTAGGGTTTTATTTTGTCTTTGTTGTTTTTTGTTTTTTTTTTAACTCTTGTCTTGGGGGTAGGTTGGCAGGGTCACCTGCTTATTGAAATCTGAGTGCCTGGCCTGGGGTGACCAGAGCTCAAATATGCAGTGGCTGTTGAGGACTGTCACAGGTCTGTCAGCTGGGACAGTCCATGGATGTGTTTGTTTGGCCCGCTACTGGGAAGACACAAGGGGAGGCCTGGCAGGGAGGGGAAGAGGGGGATAGGGAGGCCCTGCCAGGCAGCCAGGAATGCTATTGTTTGCTTTCAACCATGACACCCAAAATCTGGAAGCTGCTTAACCAAGGCTTCTCCCCTACCCCTCACTAAACAAAGTCATTCCCTAGAACTCACCTGCAGCTATAGACTTCTCTTTAAAAAAAGGAAAGGAAAAAAAAGAAAGGAAAAAGAAAATGTAGTCCAAGAAACAAAAAAAGAAAGAGAAAACTAGTTTGTCTTAATTAATGATGTCACACCCTACAGCCCAGAGCCAGGTGGGAAAATGTGTGTGAGCAAGAACATGGCCTGCTTTTATGCATCAGTGCACAAATCTATATGCCTGCAGTGGGAATGCAGAACCAATCCAAGGAGAGACAGAGAGACAGAAACAGAGAGAAAGGGAGAAATTTCAGACTTTGGGGAAGGAAATCCAGTTTACATACAATGAAATAACTAGGTAAATCACCAGCAAGCAACTGGGAAGAGTCAAAAACTGCCTGCCTCCTGGGAGCTCAGCCTACTACTCACCTCGGGCGGAATCAGACATGGAGAAAATCCCCAAGAAGAGGAAAGCAAACCAAAATTCCATCTCTGAGCTTAGGTCCTCCTCATGTACAAATGTTCTGCAGCCTCAAAACCTGAAAAAAAGAAAGGGGAGTGGGGCAGGGGGAGGTGGAGAGGAGAAGAGAAGAAGAGAGAACTCAACATCTTCCATCCTCCAAGACCCAGGGTGAATCAAACACCACAAAACAAAGACCCAAGCCACGGCTCCCCCCTGACATCCAGATCTCCCCTCCAGAGTTTGCTCTGCCCTAAATCTGGGGTTTCAATGACTATCAATCCCAGGTCCCTAAGAATGGAAGTTTCTCCACTTACAAGGGGGCAGGCAGGCAGGCCCAGGTCTCTCCTCTGGCTGGGCTTTAAAAAAAGAAAGAAAGAAAGAAAGTTGACAAGTTCTCAAGACCAACCAAAAACAAAAGCAAAAAATTAAAAATTAAAAAACCAGCCCCAGAAGCAGTAAGAGATCAAGGAAGTCTTGTGAGAAACCCCAGGAGCAAAACTGAAGAACTAAGTCTTCCCATTCATCTTGGGTCGAAATGTTCTGCCCAGGGAAGTACTATGGAGCCCCCTGCGCAGCCTGGCTGCCGGCTGCATTATCTGAAGGTTGAATTATTCTTAGCAGCCGCTTGCTGCCTAGCCTCGCCTCCCCTCCCCTTAACCACCCCCCCTCCCATTATTTAAAGTTGCACTTGCTGCTGGCTCCTGTCAGAAAGGAAGTTGGGCTCCTGTTTCTCCCAGAGAAACAACAGAAAGAATAGGAAAAGGGAGATTCGGGGGGGGGGGGGGGAATCTTTCTAGGTATCAAAGCCAGACAAAGGGTTTACATTAATTACACTCTGCTCGGCTCCTCTACCTCTCACTCTCTAAACACTGTCTGAATTCCTGGCCCTTGTAAACTCCCAGTTGTAAGCACTCTGTGCCCTGAGGACACACAACACGAAGGCAGCCCGTCCAACAAGCAGAATAATCGCACCCTGCCATTAGCTTACAAATTTGCCCCAGAAGTTCTTGAACGTGGAGAAAGAGACAAGGGGTTAGAGGAAGGGGGAATATTGAGAGGCTTTGCCCCCAGGCCAGGGGCAGACCTAGCCCACGTGGGGGAGAGGGAGTAAAAGGACAGGGTGCTAGAGATGAACACGGTTTCCAATCTTTGAAGGGGAGAGAAGGGGCGAGTTTGAAAAGGTGGGTAAAAAAAATAAAGTACAGTGGAGATCTCTGAGCCTGGGGAGGACAAGGTGGCTCAGTGCGACCCCTAGATCTGTGGGGAAAATGGATTTCCTCAATCCTCAGGAAAGGCTCCCTCCCTCTGCCCCCAACTCTCTCTCTCCCTTTCTCTCTCTCTCTCTCTCTCTCTCTCTCTCTCTCTCTCTCTCTCACACACACACACACACACACACACACACACACACACACACACACACACACACACACACACACACACACACATACACACACTCTCTCTCTCTCTCTCTCTCTCTCTCTCTGGAGACACTCCAGTTTCTTTAAAAAGTTGTTACTGAAAGGATCAGGACCAGCTCCTGAAGAGCAACAGAGCCTGGGGAGAGCCCCTAAAGAGGTCACGGTTACAGACCCCAGACCATACCCTCAAGGAGAACTGCTACCTTTCCAGAAATACTACTCAAGAAACGACCACTGTCCACGGCTGGTTGGTTTGTTTTTTTTTTTTAAACAAGGATTGTGTTATCACTCACACACATCACTCCCCCATCCCACTCCACCCCCCATAACAAAATAGAGTATTTGGGTTGATTACATCCAGGGGAGACGGAGACAGAGACAGATATTTTCAAGTTTCGTATTATGGTTGGGGACTGAAGCTGGGAATCAGAAAATGGCCCGAGGGCAAGAAAGGAGCGCAAAATTGCCCTTTCCACAAATAAAGGGTTCGTTTGCCCAGCACCTCTTCCCTCCTGGCTCAGGGAATCGCTGCCCCACTGGGCTCTCTAGTCTTTCCCGGTTTCCTTGCCTAGAACCACCTGCCATCACCCAAGGCCTGAGCTGCTTAGCTATGTGCAGAGAACCGAGGGTCTCCAATGATTAGGAGGTGAAGCAGTTGAGGAGAGCGCAGAGACCACTGACTGAAACAGAGGTCTGCCTAGAGTATGGAAAAAAGGAACACTTCACCCCTACTGACCAAGGGAGATCTCCCACTAAGAATCAAAAATCCTCACTAAGCAGAGGAATTCTGCGAGTATGGGAAGCCCCCATTCACCAAGGAGAACCTCCGCTTAGGCGCTGAGGGGAGAACCAAGAAACCCTTCCCATTGACAAGAGGCCACCTGCCTGGGCTGGAGAATCCCGGTCCAGAGACTGCCTGGGAGAGTGCAGAATCGAGAAGTCCCACTGATCAGGGGAATGGGACCTGCTTGAGCTAGGAGGGCAGAGAGAGCTCCCACGGACTACAGGAGGGATCGATCTGCCCGGCTGCAGGACTCCAGAGCCGGGGAACCGGGGTGGGGGTGGGGGACTCACCTCAAGCCGCTTGGGACGCCCGCTCCGCTGCTCACAGACTCCCTCCGGGGTGTCCGTCCCCGTTCATTCCTAGGGCTTCCTCCCACCCTTCTCGCTGCAAATCCAGCCTCCTCAGTCTCTCCCTGTGGGGAGCAAGCTCCTCATTGTAGCCTCAGTCCTTCCGCTCTCCCGAGCAGGGCTTAAGGCAGGCGGGGAGAGCGAAGGAGAGAGGACGGCACAGCGGGGGCACTACCTGGCGGCGTACTCGGTCCGCTCGCTTGCAAGCCGGCCTGCCTGCCTTTCCCTCCCGGGGCCCAGGCCAGGGCTGGGGCCGGGTCCGAGGGGGCGGGGGCAGCAGGCGGCGGGAGCCCAGCTCCTCCCCGGCGGGGGGTGGGGACGGGACGGGGCGGGGCTGGGCAGAAGGAGGGCAGGAGCCCCCGGGGCGCGCCCAGAGATACCTGCGGCGGCCGGCCGCGGCGCCCCCGGTCAGACCCAAGGCTCTCTACCGGGCACAGGCACTGCACTGCCCCGGGGTCTCAGCGCCCAGAGGGCGCCGACTAGGTGGAAGAGCTAGCGGTTGGGCGGGTGAGGCTCCCCGGGGCCGCAGGACACGCACGCACGCACCGGCCACCCTGCCCTGCCCTGCCCAGTCGCCGGGCCCCGGCTCCCCCACGCAGCTGGCCCCGGGACGGAGGTGGCGGGGATGCCTGCGCGGAGTCGCGGGGAGGGGGGTGAGGGGTCCGGCAGCGCCTAAGAGGGAGAAGAGGAGGCTTCGGGGCTCCGATCCCTAGGGAGAAGGGGGCAGGCCGGGCCGGGGAGCGCTGCGCAGACGTGGGGAGAAAGTAGGGAAAAGTTGGAGGCACGCAGCCGGCGAGAAGCAACCTTCCCCGCGGGGCTTTGTGGCTCTGGCCGAGCGCGACCCGGCCCCGGCGCCCGCCCTGCCCCGCCCCGCTACAAAACTTTCCACCAATAGGAAGACGCCGCTCCTCCCCTCTTTCTCTCGGACTCTCCCAGTCCTCCCTCCCGCAGGTTAACCCTTATAGAGCAGGGTGGGCAGCGCGGCAGGTCCCCCCAGTGCAGCGCAAAGGCGCAGGTCACCCCCTGCTGCCCGGAGCTGGCCATAGCTCCCTCCCGGCTTCTGTCAGTCAGAGCGCACAGGGGGAGGAGGTGGAGGAGGAAGAGGAAGAGGAAGATGGGGGAAGAAGGGAAGGTTTGGAAAGAACCCTAGCTCTCCGTCAGTTAATCTAAGTACTACCGTTGTGGCTTTGGGAAAGTCCGTTCTCTCTCTAAGCCTCAGTTTCCCTGCCAATGAAATAACAGATTTGGACCAAATGACTTCTGTGGTCCTTTCTAACTCAAAATCTTATGACGGGGTTTAGGATAGGAGGAGAAGAAAGGAAAGGAGGAAATATAGCACTACTATATCTCAAAGCCAGACAAAGGGACGCATATCTCCCAACAATCCAGTAAGGATGGAAAGTTCTGTTGCTTAAGCAGTATTATTAGCATCTCCTTTTTACAGATGAGGAAATGGAGATCCGCGGAGATTACTTCACTTGTTCGTCGTTTCCTAGATAATAAACGTCAGAAGTCGGGTTTAGACTGTCTCTGACCCAAGCCCAGCACTCTTAACTCTACCAAAGATCTCAAAA
Organism: Pseudochirops cupreus; assembly: GCA_028627135.1. Classification (NCBI taxonomy): domain Eukaryota; kingdom Metazoa; phylum Chordata; class Mammalia; order Diprotodontia; family Pseudocheiridae; genus Pseudochirops; species Pseudochirops cupreus. Next base: position 54,573,458 of record CM053583.1, on the reverse strand, counting down.
TATGATCCCAGGTCCTCGAGGTCAAAACTAAATTCATAATAATTCTATGGTGTCATTTGGCTATTAAAATACTCCCTCTTCCAACTACATATCTGTATGAGACCGGATTTCTTAATTCACGTCAACCAAAACACATAGCAACAGATTGACTGTAGAAAAAGTAAATATGAGAATCCAACTGTCTTCTACTTATCAAGACATTAAAGAGATTTGTGAAGTTATAAAAACAATGCCACTCTTCTCATTAGATAGTTTTCCTTTGGAAAATATAATTATTTTTTCATACAAATGGTTATTGATGTTAACGTAACAGGCTTATTTTAAATTAATATTGTGGAAATTTTTCTGTTTTAAGTTTAACGTGGCAAACTCTTCAAAGATATAATCCACATAAATAAAAGCCCCTTCAGGTCCTCAATAATTGAGTGTAAAGGGTCCTGAGATCAAATAAAAAGGGGAGCTGCATTATACCATACGGTCTTTATGGGGGAGAAGCCTGATTTGAGACTTTTCACTCAGCCTCAGTGATTGACCCCAGGGGTTTTCCTCCACCGCATCCCCCAATCCTGAATCCCTCCTTCCAGATTTCAATCTCCCAGGGCCTCCCTCTCTCCACATACCTGCCAAGCACATGAGGGTTCCTGTATAGGGTGGTAGGATAGGAGTATCGGTGACCTGGGAATCAGGACACCTGAATTGCAATCTTGGTTCTGACAAATAGTAGCTGAGGGACTGGCTAAATTCCTTCTCCTTTCTGTACTTAGATTTACTTCTCTGTAAGGAGACAATTATATCTGCTTTACTTCCCCTGGTTCTTTTGAAATAATGCTTAAAGAGTAATATTAATGGAGCTATTATTATGATGAAGCCCTAGCCTGGGACTACAACGATATTTATGCAAATCACACGTAAATGACCTATTTTATGCAAATATTCCTGCTGCAAACCCCTCCCCCCATGTCCTGATGTCTAAGAAGAGCCTTGTGGGATACCCAGACTGATAGAGAGAAGAATGTACAGGGAGGAGTTTAAGACAGGAGGTAAAAACTGAGGTATGATGGAAGGGACGCTGAAACGGGAGTCAGAAGAGTTGCCTTCGTGTCTCTGCATGACTTTGGGGAAAGGGGAAGGGAAGAAGCATTTATTAAGTATGTATCATATACCAGGCATTGTGCTAAGCACATTGCATTACAAATATCTCATTCGATGCTCACAACAACCCTAGATGAGTGCAGTTACTATCCCCATCTAATAATAGAAAATATTGAGACAATTAGAGGTTATGTGACTTGCTAGGAAGTGTCTGAGGCCATATTTGAATCCAGGCCCAGCACTCTAATCCGATACATAATTCATCTACCTTTGGCACATCACTCAGGGTCCTTGGGCCTCAGTTTCTTCATCTGTAAAATGAGGGTGTTGACATAGATGGCCTCTGAAGTGGCTTCCCAGCACTATGAACCTCTGTGTTTCTAATCATTGGACTGGCAAGGATTTTGTGCTAAAAATCCCTGAGACTCAAATGCATAGAGTCAGCCAATAATTACCACATAGCCACTCCATTCCAAACAAACAATTTACCAGCCCCTCAACAGGGGCAGTGTGGTATAATGGGAAAAAAACAGGATTTATAATCAGAGGTCCTACTTTGAATTGCTGGATATTTAACCTCTTTGATCTTTAGTTTCTTCACTTAAAATAGAGTAGGGAAACCATGTTGAATTACAGGATCACTTAAAGTCTCTTTCCATTCTAAAATCCTATAAATATGTCCCATAATTCTTGACCGTAAAGTTTCTCTAGCATGAATGGTTCCCCCTCTCTTCCCATCCAGAACTCAGCACAAGTCATTGTTCAATTGCTTTTCAGTCATATTTAACTCCTTGTGACCCCATTTGAGGGTTTTCTTGGCAAAGATGCTGGAATGGTTTGCCATCTCCTTCTCCAGCTCATTTGACAGATGAGGAAACTAAGGCAAACAGGCTTGAGTGACTTGTTCAGGGTCACCCAGCTAGGGAGTATCTGAGACCAGATTTGAATGAAGGAAGTTAGTCTTCCTGACTCCAAGCCTGGCACTCTATCCATTATGCCACCAAGCTACCCAGATTGTAACCTAAGGTTCCTTGTAAATGGTGGTTACTATTATTCTTTTTTTTAACCTTGGATTCTTTTTTTTTTTTTGCTTTTTTTTAAGGGGGGAAGGTAGGGCAGTTGGGGTTAAGTGATTTGCCCAAGGTCACACGGCTAGTTCTGTGTTAAGTTTCTGAGGTCAGATTTGAACTCAGGTCCTCCTGACTCTAGGGCCAGTGCTCTATTCACTGCGCCACCTAGCCACCCCAGTTACTATTATTCTTATCCTTCAAAATCCAGTTTTGTACTTTAGTCATTGGTAAATAATACAACCACAACCCCACACCAACAACTAGACTATAAGCACACTGAGGGCAGGGATTCTGATTTCTCTTTGTTGTAAGTATATTAGATTTGTAACTAGAAGGAATTTCAAGAGTAATCTTGTTGAAAACTCCCCTTTTCTCCCCAGTCCCCAGACCTAAGACTGACCTTGTAAAGAAGCCTTCCCAGGTGGGAAAGGGACAGTCTCTCAAAGAATGATACATAGAATGTGCACACCACAGGTATTTAATCAGTTTTTTTATTCAATTGTGATTCGTACGAGTAACTGTCATTCACCCAGAGTGTGCCTTTGGATGAGTCACCTCAGCCTCTCCTAGCTTCTAGAAAGCCTCCATTTCCAGCAATCCATTAATAAGCATGAATAATTCTCTGTACTGCTCCCTGTGCTAGGGACACAAAGACAAAAACCCACCTGGACAGCAGTGAGGAAAGTGTTCTGTGGACCTTAAATCCCTGGGCAAATGGATCAGAGGTCACTGCCATTACAATTGCCATGACCTTCCTGCAGTTGACTTTTCCTTCCCAAACCTCACTCACTCCCCCGACACTAGCTCACACTCACATCCAAGACTGAACAAATACATCTGAGCAAGAGGAAGACGAAACAAGCCAGCTTCAGAGAAGCCCCTTGTATCAGCAACAGCAACCGTCCTTTGGGATGGGGAGTCAGACTCCATGAGACCTCACTTCTGGTGGCCCTCCTTTCTATGGAGAGGGAGAGAGATTGGGAAACCCAGCTAAAGAAAGAGATTGGGCAGAGATGAGACACAATTAGGAGGCTTCTATAAGGGGAGAAGATCCCAGTATCCATTCATTCATTCTGGAAACAGCATGAAATTAACTAATTAATCTGAACTGCTTAAAGAAGAAGAAGAAACCAACCAGCAAATTTGAACTTGTCCAGAGTTTGGCATTTACATCTGCTGCTCTGCATTGCTTTCAATGTCATGACCAAAGGGAGGTCAGTTCTTATTTTATAATCTCCTTTCATCCCTGTGCCTCCCCAAAGCCAAGTCTGATCTCCTTCCAATGTGGTCACCTCATAATGTTATTTATTATAGGGCTGTATATCTGTAGGAGGCTCTTCCCCTACCAAGCTGTGAGCTCCCTGAGGGCAGAGAGTTGGTCTTCTATGAACTGTGTCCCCTTTAGAACTGGTTGCAGAGCTCTCAGGACAGTAGGGACTTCATAAAAGATTCTCGAATTGAACTGAATTGAATCAAAGATCTTGGAGGGTATGAGAGCACCTGTCCCCTTTCCAGATTCAAAATTCTACGATGAGCGTTTGGACTCAGGTGCTAGCTCCACCATTTATCCTCCTCCTCCTCCTCCTCCTCCTCCTCCTCCTCCTCCTCCTCCTCATCATCATCATCATTATCATCACATCAACTTGGTCAAGTAATCTTATCTCTATGAGCTTTGGTTTTTTTCTCCCCTAAAATGGAAATATTAATCCCCAACCCTGCTTTCCTCTCATGGTTCTTGTGGGGATTAAATCTGAAGATGGATGTACAAATGTGATAGGAATATGGTCTGTTATTATAATAATAATTAGCATTTACATAGCATAGGCCTTATATTGTTAATTCAATTGATATGCACAACCACCCTGGGAAAGTGGTGCTATTATTATCCCCATTTTACAGAGGAAGTTGGGGCACAGAAAGGTTAAGTGACTTGATCTGGGTCATATAGATAATAAATGTCTAGGGTGGAATTTGAACTTGGGTCTTCAAAGTCTTACACTACAGTATCGTTTTTATATTATCATCCAATGGGGTAAAGTGGAAGGACCACTGGAAGGGAACTCAGGACCCCAGGGTTTTAAGAAGGAAATGAGGTATAAGGAAGGAGCTCCTAGATTGTCAAGCAAAGGGTTAACTCACTACCAGTGTGACCTTGGACAAATCACTCCCTTCTTTGAACCTTTCTCCTCATCTGCACAACTTACAGGGTTATTGTATTAAGACTTTTTAAAAAATATAATCCTATTGTAAGATCCCACATTCAAGAAGTCACTTCCTTGTGGAACCTCAGTTTCCCTATCTGTAAAATAAGAAGATTGGACTCATAGATCTCTGTAACTCTGAGATCACTGTAAGAATCATTTTTTTAAAAAAAGCATTCATTCGTGAAAGTGCATCATTGCTCTAGGGATAGAACTGAGGATAGGGAAGGGACCAGGGATTTCACTGACATAGGGAACTCTCTCAACCAACACAGATCAGTGACTTCTCTGAAATTTACAGTCTTCAAGGGTTGTCTCAAGAACAAGTGACTTGCCCAGGATGACCAAGTCAGTATGTGGATAGGCAGGACTAGACTCTTATATAAAGACAAATGTGTAGAGTCCATCCTAGCTCCCAGAGGGCAGGATCTTCTCTATCTGCCCCCCCTTCCAGACTGTGAGATCCCTGAGGGCAGGGGTCTGGTTCTCTTGGGTCTCCATCCCCCCTCCCTTTCCAGATTATCAGCTCCCTGAAGACAAAAGCAGCCTTTGTTTTTCTTTTGCCTCCCACGAGTCTCAGGCCTCAGATGGCCCAAGGCCTCAGCAAAGACTCACAGAATAAAGCTAGGCAATCTTTGGCCCTTTCCCTTCCACTTTCGCTAAAAAGAACCACCCGCCCAGGAAATGCAGGGGTTTTCCCTGGGCTATTCCAGGCCAACGAAGGCATTACTTCCTGTAGCCTTTGTTCACTTCAGGCAGCTCTCCAGCCAAGCCACTCTGTGCTGCATTTAGCACGTTTCAGGAATTAGCAGCAATTGAACTCGTCTGCCTGGCTTTGCTGTAGATTAAGAGTGTTTTCTGCTCTGGGCTGGGGAAGGCCAAAGTCTTCATCTGCAGAAGACCTGGAGGAATCCAAACTGTCTCCCTCCCCGCTCCCCAGATCTGCCTGAACGTGAGGGGCTCTGGAAGCCTCAGGCACACACCCTTCCCCATTAGACAGTGGTAGAGTGGGAAGAGCCCCGACCTTGGAATCAGGAAACCTAGACTCTAACTTGGGTTCCACAGCTTCCTCATCTGTAAAATGATATCATTAGAATAGACTAGCATTTCTTATAGGCCTGTGTTAGGGAATTGCAAATAAGGTAGCCCTTAATTCTTTGGATGACAGCAGGTTTCTGTAAAAGTGATATCCTGAAGAAAAAGGGGTGTCCTGAAAGCAGCACGAGCATCATTAGGAGAGGGTATATTGAGTGTTTTTGTTATTGTTCAGTCATGCGTGACTCTGTGACTCCATTTGGGGTTTTCTTGGTAGAGATACTGGACTGGTTGGCCATTTCCTTCTCCAGTTCATTTTACAGATCAGGAAACTGAGGCAAACACGCTTAAGTGACTTTCCCAAGGATCTCACAGACAGTAAATGTCTTAGACCAGATCTGAACTCAGGAAGATAAGACTCCCTGTCTCCAGGCCAGGTTCTCTATCCACTGGGCCACCCAGGTGCCCATGGAATGACTTTGTACAGTTTACTTAACCTCTTTACACTTCAGCTTCCTCATCTTCAAAATGAGGGGATCAAAATGGATAGACCCTTCCAGTTCTCAATCTGTGATCCTCTGACCATTTCCCAACGTGTGCTCTGATGTCTGAGATCTTCCTTCCAGAAGGCAAGGTCACCTCCACACCACCATAAGGAAGAGGATGGGTCATAGTGGAAGAGTGAGTACCTATTTCTATGGATCTGTGATATCACTGATGGGACTTTCTCTCTAGGGGTCTGCATCAGTAGCATCAAAAAGAAATAGGGGCTAATAAATTATGCATAAGGATCCCTGCAGCCATATACTGACTTTGAAAACCACATGTTAACATTATGCATATTCTATTGTATTTTTGTTTATTCTGTTAAATATTTCTCAATGCCATTTTGATCTGGTTTGGGTGGCATTCAGGAGTGAGATTCGAACTCAGGTTCTCGTAACTCCGAGGTCAATGCTCTTAACTGACACTGCATTGCTTAGTCGCTTCTTATATCTTCCCATAAAACCTCTTGGGTCTCCACCCCCCCTTTCCCAGACTGTGAGCTTCCTGAGGGCAGGGGTCTGCTCCGCTTAGGTCTAACAAGTGTGCTGAGGGCCTGCCTCAAGACCTCTGGACTTGGATACCAGGGGACCACATGGGCTGTCACTCATCTCTCATTCTCAATAAATGTCTGGCCCACTTTCTTCTCTCTGAGGACACGATTCCTCATTCCCCACATACCACAATCTACTCACTTCTTCCCTCATTACTCTTTGGGTGACCTGCAATTTGAATTCCTAAGAGAACTGTGGTATCCCATGACTCACATCCAGCCTGTCCTCCGAGCTTCCCATCTTAGAGTGCAGTGAGAAGGAAGTTGCTTACCCAGAGAGTTCCTCTGTCATCAAGCCTATCCCCAAACCTTCTCAGCTTACCAGTATCTGCCAAGGCTTGCATTCCACCAGCACAGTCTTTGTGAAGGCAGAGTCACCTCCATCCCACAAGGAAGTACCGGAGGAGGTCTTCAGGTGGAAGGTCTTCAGACTTTGACATTTCTGTAGGTACATGATTTCATCAATGTGTGTGTGTGCACACGTGTGTATGTGTGTCACCACCAGTACAAATGGTAACTCATTTATGCCCTCTCTTCCTGGGCAGTTATGGTCAATGTCTCTCTATTAATCCTCCAAAGATGTCCACCCAATGTGCTAGGGGCCTTCCTCTAGATCTTATCATTACACAGATAGCATTAGTTACTCCTCATTCCTACTACATGACTGGCCTATGACTGGTTCTTTTCCAGTCACACATCAGACATCCTGTGTACCATTTCTCCAACTTATTCACATTGGCTCTGTGCCTCCCCATTACCCCTTGGGTAACCCACAACTTGCATTTGTCAGAGACTGTGGTATTCTATGACTCGCACCATGTAGCATCACCAGCAGCGTTTTAATGTTAAAAAGATGAGTTTTTGTTTCTGAGAGAAGCTCAGGATCATTGAAAGCACTGGTCCAAACATCATTCGGTTCTAGGCTCATTGTTCATGCACAACATTTATCCAGGTAATATCTTAATGGATGTGCTCTAGAGGCTACTGGTCCAAACCTCATTCGGTTCCAGGCTCATTGTTCATGCACAACATTTATCCAAGTAATATCTTGATGGATGTGCTCTAGAGGCTATTCATCCAACTCCCTATCAAAGGATGACAGATGTTCTTCATCCACTTGATTTTTCTTGTGTGGATAGTTAGACTCAACTAGTTTGTGAGATTATTGGTCTCACTCAGCAGTTTCTACAATATTACTAGCTTCGATGCAACCAGTACAATATTACCTGCAAATAGACTCATCTGGAGAACCTCCCAGTCTATAGGACACCGTCTTTGAACGGATTCCACCCTGAACCCTATGTAACATCTTGTAGAACAGAAGTGAATACCTTTGGGCAGCATGCAACTCTCACTTTTATTTCTTTCATGACATCAATGATTAGAGAGTCATCCAAATTGTTTCTCTCATTACATCTTTCAAGGAGCAATTAATTTTGACATCCATGGGAGACATCTCTGATGGAAAGCAGCCGGTAAAGGGGCATTTTGCTGTATTGAATGAAGTGTTTTTTAAAATCAATAAATTATGATCATCATGGCCTCTTCAGTCCATTTTATGCCTATCAAAATGTGCTCTTCTATGGAATATGTGTTTGATGGAGGAAATTGTTTATTATGGTAATTCTTGGCAAATCTTTTCTATTTTTTCATGTAGAGGCAGGGCACTCTAGTGTATAGAGTATAGGACTTGGAATTAGGAAGACCCAGACTCAAATCTCACCTTTGACACATACTAGCTGTGTGGTCATTCATGAGGCAATCATTTCATTTCTATGAGTCTCAGTTTCCTCATCAATAAAATGGTCATGATATACTCGTGGTTCTCTCAAAGAGTTGTTGTGAAATTCAAATAAGATAATGTGCATAAAGTGTTCTGAAAACTCTCAAACACTGTATAAATACCAGTGTTATTATTACAGCTTAAAATATTACCTGTTGATCCTCGAACACAAGGCCTTCTATAACCGCTCCTTCCACCTTCCTCTCCTACCTTTATTTCCTATGCACTGCAGTCAGACTGGGGATTGTTCCCCGGCTGTCCCCCATGCCCATGCCTTCCTCATACCTCATGTCATTGCAGTAGGGTCATAGGAGAGGTATAAAGTGTTATGGATGGAGAGATCATTTCTGGTTTAGAAGAGGGGCAAAATAGGAAGGCTTCCAGGAGATGGTGGCATTTGAGCTGGTCCTTGAAGGATGAAGGCTTTTCACAGGGATAAAGTTAGTGCGCTAGTGCTGGAGGGCAACTCAGGCATACTTTACAGACAGGTAGGTGATTATATGGGCACGTATCTTGATAACCTCTCTCCCCTTTGCTCTGTTTGAAAGTTTCACACCAAATTAACAAATCAGGTGTTCCCTCTGGGACAGCTAGGTGGCAGAATGAATAGAGCACCAAGCCTGGAGTCAGGAAGACTCATTTTCCTGAGTTCAAATCTGGCCTCAGACACTTACTAGCTGTGTGACCCTGGGCAATTCACTTCATCCTGTCTGCCTCAGTTTCCTCACCTGTAAAATGAGCTGGAGAAGGAAATGGCAAACCACTGCAGTATCTTAGCCAAGAAAACCCCAAATGGTGCTGCAAAGAGAAGGACGTGACTGAAACAACAGAACAGTCACAAAACATTATTATTCCCCACTACAACCCCTTCTCCCAGATTCCCCAGATCTGCATAACAGAACTTCTCGGAGCTATCATGGGAAAGAAGGATAGTACTCGTGGGGAGGAGCAACTCAGTACTGTGGGGGGAAATAACCTCATGTAAGTGAAGAAGGAATTGGTACAAGTGAGAGACCTGGGTTTGGAGGCAGGAAATTTCTGTTGAACTGAACTGATCTGGAATTAGAGGAGCCAGGTCTGAATCTCAGCTCTGCTACTTACTATCTCTGGGGGCTTTGCCAAGTCGCTTCCCCTTTCTCATTCTGTTTCCCCACCTGTAAAATGATTATCTTCGGCGTCCTTTCTAGTCAATACTCATTGGCCCTTGAAATAAGAGACCTGGATTCTAACCCTTACTCTTCTACCTTGGACAAGTCACTTCTGTTCAAGCTTCAATTTCTTCTGAATGGGATTTTTAAAAAAAATCTCTAACACCTCTAAAGATCTGATGGTCTGTGTTCTAAGGTCCTTCTCAGTTTGAGACAGTGTGGTGAGTTCAGATTCCCTCTAAGGTGTTCTAAGGTTCCCTCCCAGTTCCAATAAATTTTCTTCGAGTTCTGAAAGTTTGTAATTTTATGCATATAATTCAAAGAAAGGCGGTCTCTGCTCTCCATGTGGGGTGGGGAAGGAGGGGTACTCAAATGCAGTGGTAGATATCAAAATAACAATATTAGGGGCGGCTCTGAGTGCCTCAGAGGCAGGAAAACCTGAATTTAAGTCCTGTCTCCAACAAGGACGTGGGTGATCCAGGCAGGTCACTTGAAATGTCACATGCTCCCCAGGCAACTCGCCCAGACTTTAAGATGCAAAGCCCGTGCAAACCTGCATTCATAGAGGAGTTAGTGCCAGCTCTGAGTAAACAAACACAGGCGTAGCTATTGCGTTAAATGAAGTCCTGTTTTACTAAGAAGATCAATGCTCCCCATACACCCACTGGAGCCCCCATATGATGATTCTAAGCCCCAACACACTTTAGAGATGCCAGCACCAGAACAGACCATCTCTTGGTAGTACAGGGTTTGGTCTAACCTGGTCTAGCCCACCCAGCCTAGGCTTCAAGGAAAGATAAAGCCAGGCTAAAGAGCTGGGAAAAGGTGATAACTCAGTCTTTGGCCTGCCCCTTTCACTGGGCTGTCTCTGCCTGCCAACTGTCTGGAGATAGGCATCTAGCTGGGAACACTAGGGCAGGTGTTATTTGCCACTCACTCTCTACATGACCTGGAGCAAATCACTTAATTGTGAGACCTTGTAGGAAGGGGGAACCACTTTCACAGGAAGGGAGGGACTGGGAAAGCTTCCCAGAGGAGGCAGCAGCCAGCTTGGAAAGAAGGGAAGGATTTCAGTTGATAGAAATGAGGGACAAAGTGAGTTCATTCCAGGTAAGGAGGACCCTGGCAGTGCATCAATTTGACAAAAATGTGGAGTACACAAAAGGGAATCCTGTGAGATGAGAATACACAGTCTGACTCCACCCTGCCTCAACTTACCCTACCAGCCACAGCTCCATTTCTGCTGGATTCAACACAACAGTGACTAGGAATCAGTGGTAGAGAGCAGCAAGTCTTGAGCTGGAAGCCAGGAGACCTTTTCTAAGATCCAGATTCATTCTGTTCCACTCTGCTACAGACCCACGCTTCTAACCTCACCTCCAGGGAACATGCCCAGGAGGGATTTATGCATTCAGCTTTAAGTTAATTTAATTTAATTTTTTAAAATTTGTGTTCAGCTTTGAACTCCAAGGTGACATGTATGCATGCCTCTTGAAGGACCCCACCCCCTATTCCATTGCCTCAGGAATGGTTCATCAACAGATTGACCAGTGACTCCACTCCCCTTTCCAGAAACTTCCCAGACAAAAACTTCCCTTCCTGGCCACCATTCCTCTATACTCATCAATAAGCATTGATTTATTTATAGATACTATGTTCCAGGACCTTAATAAAAGAGTTCATAGAAGCCCCCTAGTCCCCAAGGGTTCATGAGAGAGAGAGAGAGAGAGAGAGAGAGAGAGAGAGAGAGAGAGAGAGAGATGATAGACAGACAGACAGACAGACAGATAGATAGATAGATAGATAGATAGAGATACACTCATACATATGTATATGTGTTTATCTCCTGTCTATGTATATACTATATGTATATATGTGTGTGTGTGACAACTTGGAGCTAATCTCAAGGAGATGCCACTAACATTAAGGGAAAGGCTTCTTGCAGAAGGTAGGATTTGAGCTGAGACTTGAAGGAAATCAGAGAAGCCAGGAGGCAGAGCAGATGAGGAGGGAGAGCTTTCTAGTCAATGAAAATACAAGGTCTTCTCCTATTCAAATGTAAGCTCCTTACAGGCAAGAATTGTGTAGCTTCCGAAGTTCGAGCCCCCAGCACTTAGCACTGTGCTTGGCACACAGTAGGAGCTTAGTAATTTTTTTTCTTTTATCCACTTATTCTTTTTTTTTTTTCACCTTGGGAAAGTGGCTTCACCTATCTGAGTCTTATCTCCAGAATGAGAATAATGATACCTTTCCCACATTCAGAGTTGGTATGAAGATCAAATGACATAGTTTAGACCCAGCACTGAGTAGTAATCAAAAGACAATTGTTGTTATCTCCAAGAGCTCAGAATGCAGGTTGAGAGGAGGTGGCATTCCCCCAAGCCAGTGGAGGGGATGGGGTGGGGAACACTTTGGTTTTGTAGGATTAATAACTCATTTGGACTTTGAAGGATAGCTGAGTGGTGTAGTGATTAGAGCATTAGACCTGGAATCAGGTAGACTTTGAGTTCAAATCCAACCCCAGACTATTGCTAGCTTCCACGGGAAGTCACTTAACCTCTGTCTGCCTCAGTTTCCTCATCTATGAAATGGAGATAATAATAGTATCTACCTTGCAGGACCAAATGAGCTAATATGTACAGTGCTAAGACACTGTATAAATATTAGTTGATATTATTATTGGCTATTATTTGAAGACAGTGCAGAATGAAGATGTTGTTCCTCTCCCCCTTCCATGGAGATGCAGGCAGAGAAAGAAAGGGCAGGAGGGTTCTGCTCTTGAGAAGAAGAAATGGAAGTATGGGAAAGAGGTTTTGGAATGGAAGTCAAAAGATCTGGGTCCTTGTCCAATTTCCACCTCCTAGCTTTGGGACCCTAGTCAAAGTGTTTCTTCCAGAGCCTCATTTTCCCCACCTATAAAGTGGGGGGGGGGGGTCTTGGTTCTCCCAGTGATCTGAGGCTTATCCCCTCTGGTACATTAGGGTGATCTAGAACTCCTAGAGATCCTGGAAGGAAAGCCCAGTTTACTAAATGCTACAAAACTATGAACTATTGAATTAATTATTTGTAGATAGAAATCCCTAGAGAGACACCTGTGGAGTAATAAAGAGAGTGAGTCAGCAAGATCTGGGTTCACGTTTTACCCCTGACACATGCTGGTTGTGTGCCAAAGGTGTGCTGGAGCTCACACCTCTAATCCTCCAGAGAGAACTAATTTGGTCAATTTTCAGTGTGAGCCTGATGCCTCTGAAATCAGCAGACACTGCCAACTGAGGCTTTGTGGACTGTCTAGATTTAATAAGGGGAGGAAGAAAATGTTAATAGTGCAGATTACATTTAAAAGTATATCAGTGAGTACATATGCAGGTTGTTGGAGGGGTTCTCCCTCTTTTGAAGAGTTGATTGTTAAACATTTATCAGAATCAACTCTGGGCAAGTCACTTACATGCTCAGGCAACTTTCTAAGAACCATTAGTTGAAGAAAAGTTGCTCTGGTAGCAGGAGTTCCATCTACCCATGACATCATAGGTCTGTCTAATTAAGTAAAAATAAAGCAAAAATAAACAACAGCAACAGTATCTGTCTGTCTATATCAACATCCGCTCTGGGCAGCCAGATTCTAGACCAGGGGTTCTTAACCTTTGTCGTGAGTCCTGGGACTCTATAGGAGTATGGTGGAATGTATGGACCTTTTCCTCAGAATATTTTTGGATGTGTAAAATAAAATAAGTAGGATTGGGGCAGCTAGGTGGTGCAGTGAGTAGAGCACCAGCCTTGGAGTCAGGAGGACCTGAGTTCAAATCCGGCTGCAGACACTTAACCCTTACTAGCTGTGTGACCTTGGGCAAGTCACTTAACCCCAATTGCCCTGCCCTCCCTTCTCCAAAAAAAAAAAAAAGTAGGATTACAAGGGGAATCAATTCGATTGAAATAAAGATGTGATGGTTTTTCCCTGGGAGATCCCCTTGAAATCTACGTTAACAACTCCTGCTCTAGAAGAATAGGAGGTTGAAGGGGAAGAGAAAGGTGGGGGTGGGCACGAAATAGAAAATAGGAGGAAATATGTTATTGTGGCTGTTTGTCCTTTGTTCTCGAAGAGGACCATGACATCAGGAAGGTGATGCCATGACATGCAAGGGAATTGGATTTAAGTGAGGCAGGGCTGTGCAAAGTCACCAGCCTCACTTTCTCCTCCGGAGCCATCTAGGTCCAGTGGTAAGATATAGATTAGGATGACTGGAAATGGTTCTTATGAGGGAGTACAAGAGGGAAAAGAGACAAGGGGAAGAAATGCTGAATTGGACATTTCTCACTGGATCCCATCTTTCTATATCCTCAGCATCTTCAGAGTGTGGCAGGAGTGGGCTTCCCCCTGGTGGTCAGAGTGCACACAACAGTCCAAGACCTTGGACTGCAGGACTTGGAACAGAAACAGCTGCCTTTTCTAGGGCACTTTACAATTTACCAAGTGCCTGTGCTCATGGCAACCCTTTGGAACATTAGCCCTGTTTTTGAAGAGGAGCAAACCGGGTCTTAAAGAAGGAAAGAGTTTGTCCCTAATCACCCAGCAAGTCAGTGTCAGGGTGGAGGCTTGAATGAAGGATTCCTAAAGGAAAAACCAGGGCTCTTTCCTGTGCACCCCCACTAGCTCACATCCTAATTCATTTGGCAAGATGCTCCTTGGGAAAGTGCTCGGGAAGGAGTGTCGTGCTCTAGCATCCACTATTTTGTGTGACTCATATGCTATTTCCCCTTGACTCAGCCCATTAGGTGAAGTGGCAGGGTGGGGAACTTGGAGTCAGGAACATCTGGGTTTAAATCCCATCTCAGACACCAATCAGCTCTGTGACTCTGGATAAATCACTCAATTTCTCCATGCTTTGGGCTTCTCATCTGTAAAATGAGGTCGTTGGTCTCTCAAGTCATTTCACACTCTAAAGTCAGAATTCCACCCCCACCCCCATCTCCAGGCTTAGGACTTCCTTTGAGACTCCTCTTCAGTGCTCTGAGTAGCTCCCCCATTTATTTCCTCTTTCAAATAATAGCAATTCCCATTTCTATAACACTTTTGCTAGCAATATCATCATCATCATAGTAGCTAGCGCTTGTATAAAGTCTACTATGTGCCCCTTACTTTACAAATATTATCTCATTTGTTCTTTCCAACTGGAATCAGTTACTATTTTTGTCCCCATTTTGCAACTGAGCAAATTGAAGCAGACAGCAATTAAAAGACTTGCTGGGGCTACAGATATTTTGGTGTGTAGAGGGTCTTCCTTCTTATCTCTACACTCACTAACTTACCAAATCATGTGGCGTCAGTATGGGTCTTGGTTTCCTCATTTGGAAATGCAGGAGCTCAGCTAGATGATTAATGTCCTTTTTGGGTTTTAAATCTAGGATCCTAAAATAAAATGCCCATGATCACATGATCAGTTAAGTGTTGGAGCCAAGATTCTAACCCAGATCTGTAGGCATTCAGTCCAAAAAGCTTTCTAATACACCATAGTTGTATCCTGAAGTTTTATAAACAAACACATTTCTCAGTCAGGAACTCTTTAAGTACAAGAATAAGCTACTCTTTCCCCTTTCCCATTTCCTCTTCCCCCTTATCTAGTTCATCGATTCTTTTTAAAATTAAATTTAAATGTTTTTCAATTAACAATATATCTTCCCCACCCTTCCATTAAGAGAAAAAAAGAAAGAGAAAAACTTTGCAGCAAACATGAAGAGTCAAAGAAAACTAATTTCCACATTAGCCCTGTTTAAAAAAAAAAGTCCAAATCTCCACCCTGAGTCCATCGCATTTCTATCAGGAAATAGCATGCTTCAACATGGGTCTTCTGGAATGATTGTATTAATCCCATTTCTTAAATCTTTCAAAGTTATTTGTTTTTGTAATGTTATTATATGCATTGTTCTACAAGGGTCTAGTTACTTCTTTCTGTATCAGTTCATAAACATTTATAATTTGTTACAGTCCAACAACACATTGCATTCATTTACCATAATTTGTTTAGCTATTCCCCAAACGATGCATACTCCCTTAGTTTTCAGCTCTTTGATACCACCGAAAAAGCTGCTAAAAGTACAATTTGTAAATATGATACCTTTTCTTCTTTTGCTTTCTTTGGGGAATAAGCCTAGTAATGGTATCAGTGGGTAAAAGATTATGCACAGTTTGTTGGGCATAATTACATTTGGGGGCATAATCATAAATTGCTTTGTAGAATGGCTGGACTAATTCATTACTCTGGCAACAATACATAAGTGTGCCTTTTTTCCCTTAGCCCCTTCAACATATTTTAGTTTTCTTTTTCTGTCAATTTTGCTAACTTGTTGGGTGCAAGGGGAAAATTAGGAATTGCTTTAATTTGTGTTTCTTTAATTATTAGTGATTTGGAGCATTTTTTTCATATGGTTATTGATAGCTTGGATTTCTTCCTTTGAAAACTATTTTTCATATCCTTTGAGCATTATCAACTAGGGAATGCTTCTTATTCTTACAAATTTGAATTAGTTCTTGGAAATAAGACCCTTATCAGAAAAAAAAAATGGCGCAAGGATTTTTTCCCCAGTTATCTGGGAAATTTGTTTCTGTTTCGCTTCTATTTTTGCTGCACTAGGTGTTTTTGTGCAAATTTTTTTTCAAAAAATACATAATCAAACTGTCCATTTATATAATCAAACTATCCATTACAATATCACAGGATCTGTGATCTTGTTATTATCTCTCCCCCAATACATAAATCTGAAAGGTTAGGACTTTTTTCCCTTTCTCCTCAAATTTGTCTATTATATTCTTTATTTATTATCCTTTTATTTCTAAGTCACATATCCATTTGAACTTTATCTTAGTATGTAATATGATGTGTTTGTCTATACTCAGTTTCTTTGAGACTGCTTTCCAGTTTCCCAGAAGTCTTTATTGAATACTGAGTTTTTACCCCAGTCACTAGGGTAATTTGTTGATTCCTGTCAGACCTCAGGGTCCAAACCATAGATCTGGGAATCTGAAGGCTTAAAATATTAGTTGAGTAGGATTTGGTGCTCTAGAGACAGGTGTGACAGGACATAAGTCCCAAGGAAGGTCCTCAAGGCAGAGATTAATCCGTAGGAGGAAGAAAAAGGGTCTAAGAGGGCAGCTAGATGGCACAGTGAATAGAGCACTGGCCCTGGAGTCAGGAGGACCTGACTTCGAATCCAGCCTCAGACACGTGACACACTTACTAGCCCTGTGACTTTGGGCAAGTCATTTAACCCCAATTGCCCTCCAAAAAGCAACAAAAAGAAGCATGAAAAAGAAAAAGGGTCTAAGATACAAGGATTGTCAATCAACATTTTATTTTAAATAATATTTTATTTTTCCCCAATTACATGTAAAAACAATTTTCAACATCCATTTAAAAAATTTGTTCCTTCAGTTCTCAATTCTTTGCCACCACAAATAGAGTTGCTATAAATATTTTGTACGTGTAAGTCCTTTTCCCTTTTTAAATTATCTCTTCAGGACAGTCTTAGTAGTGATATTGCTAGACCAAAGAGTATGCACAGTTTTATAGTCCTTTGGGAATAGTTCCAAATTGATCTCCAGAATGATTAGATCAGTTAGTTCACAATTCCATCAACAATGCATTAGTGTCCCAATTTTCCCACATCCTCTCTGACATTTATCACTTTCCTGTTCTGTCATATCAGTCAATCTAACAGGTGTGAAGTGGTACCTCAGAGTTGTTGTAATTTGCATTTCTCTAAGGGATAATGATTTAGAGCGTTTTTTTCATATGGCTTTAGAAAGCTTTGATTTCTTCACCTGAAAACTGACTATTTGTATCCTTTGACCATTTATCAATTGTGGAATGACTTGTATTCTTATAAATTTGACTCAGTTCTCTATATATTTGAGAAATGAGGCCTTTATCAGAGATACTTGCTATAAAATTTGTTTCCCAGCTTTCTGCTTTCCTTTTAACTTCGGTTACATTGGTTTTATTTGTGCAAAATATTTTTAATTTAATATAATCAAAATGATACATTTTACATCTCATAATGTTCTCTCTCTCTTGGTCATAAATCCTTCCCATTGGGGAGGCTAGGTAGTGCAGTGCACTGGCCCAGAGTCAGGAGGACCTGAGTTTAAATCCGGCCTCAGACACTTAACACTTATTAGCTGTGTGACCTTGGGCAAGTCACTTAACCTCAACTGCCCTGCCTTCCCCCGCCTCCAAAAGTAAATAAAGGAATAAATTCCTCCCATCTTCATAGATCTGACAGGTAAACTATTCCTTACTCTCGTAATTTGCTTATGGTATCATCCTGTATGTTTTAATTATGTACCCATTTTGAATTGGTCAATATTTAAAATGAATTTAACACCTAATACAATCCAATAACTCTTTATTAAGTAAGTATCTACTGTGTATAAGGCAAGGGATAGCTTGATTCAGTGTTTAGAGCACTGGACTCTGAAACATCAAATCTCTCTTCTGACACGTCTTAATTGTGTGACCCTGAATAAATCACTTCACCTCTCAATAGTCCCGACAGCTTTCTGGGAATAGAATTTGCAGAGTAAGTACTTATCTGCAAGGTTAGAGGGAGTTCTCTTTAATCAATGAAATCATGTCTAATCCTATTGCAAAACTCTGTGCTAAGTGCCAGGGTCACAGAGACAAAATAAAAAACAGTCCTTGCCTTCAAGAAATTTCTATTGTACTGGTTAATAGGAATCCATCCCATTTCTATCATTTCATCTGACTGGATTCCTCCAAGAAGCCTTGAGAGGTAGGGCAGGTCTTTTATGAGCCAGGTAGGGAAACTGAGGTCTTAAAAGAGGAAAAAAACTTACCCAGGGCCTCACAAAGAATTAGTGTCAGAGGAAGGACTGGAATCCAGTTTTCTCTTCTCTAAATTGAATGGTCCCAGTTCCTTCACTAAAAATGACCGGCTGGGGTTCCGGGAGAGGGAGGAGAAAGGAAAAGCTGAAAATTGAGGTCTTTGCTTTCTCCAGATTATCCATGTAGCAGGTGGGTTTAGCTTTGTGAATTCTCCTCTTCCTCACTTCTCCTCTCCTGGGATCCTCAGAGAGTCAATGGTTTGCAGAATGGTTTCTGGGATGCTGTGATAGGTCAGGAAAGACCGCTCCCCATGCCCTGGACATTTGGCCTCCTGCACTCCAACCTCACACTAAGGTTCCCCTCCCCCACTCCCACATCTAGGCCAAGATTAGCCCTGCTCAGTGTATCTATAATCTCATCGGATTAAGGCTGGCCATGTCAGGTTTTGGCTCAGGCTGATGGAAAGACAGACAATCTGACGAGTTTGACCTAATGCAAGGCTCAGGGATGGAGGACATCCAGTCCCTATAAGGTCACGTTCCTCAACTGTGATTGAGAAGCCTTGTGAGAGTGGGGGTCACCATTTAGCAAATGGCTGAATATAGGAAGAAGTCCCATGTCTATGTCACTCCAAAGGCTGATTGCAAAGTACTTTTTCCATAATCACCCTGTGAGGCGGGGCTTGCAGATATTTTTACTCTTCCTTTGCAGATGAGAAATTGAGGCTCAGAAAGCCTCCAGAGAGTTCCTCAGGGTTATATAGAACCTTCCACATCAGGAATAATATCAGCAACATGACATGAGATAGGAGCTAAGTGGTGCGGTAGAAAGAGCCCAGTTTCAGCACTCATTACTTGTGTGACCCTACGAAGTTTCCTCAACTATGTTGTTGTTCCATCATTTCTTCAGCTCTGTCCAACTCATCATGATGCCATTTTGGATTTTCTTGGCAAAGATACCAGATTTGTTTGCCATTTCCTTCTCCAGCTCATTCTACAGTTGAGGAAACTGAGGCAATTGGAAGTTAAGTGACTTGCCCAGGATCCCACAGTTACTACGTGTCTGAGGCCAGTTTTGAACTTAGATGAGTTCCCGACTCCAGGCCTGACACTCTGTGCACTATGGTGTCACCTAACTGTCTTTCACAACGGTCAAATTAGTTAATAATAGTACCCACTTCACAGTGCTGTTAGGAGAAGCAGCTGCTTAGCACAGTACTTGGCACATAAAAGTGCTATACAAAGATTTATCCTCTTCCCTTATAGCAGCGGTTCTCAACCTGTGGATTATGTTCTATTTAAATACATCCTGCATATCAGATATTTACAGTACGATTCATAACAGTAGCAAAATTACAGTTATGAAGTAGCAACGAAAATAATTTTATGGTCGGGGGTCACCACAACATGAGGAACTGTATTAAAGGGTGGCGGCATTAGGAAGGTTGAGAATCCACTGATCGTGGATTTAGAACTGCAGAAGCCCTTAGATGCCATCATTTTACATTTGAGGAAACTGAGGCCCAGAGAGGTCAAGGGATTTGTCTAACATCAACACAAGGAGCAAGTGGCAGAGGTCTGAGCCCAGGTTCTTTGACTCCAAATCCAACACTCTTTCCATTTGACCAAACTACTCAATATAAAGCACACTAGATTTCTGGAATCCTAGGTAGCTTGCCTACTTACTACCTGTACTATTTTGGCCAAATTTAACCTCTCTAGGCCTCAGCTGCCTCGTTTGTAAAATGGAGGCACTGGAGAAGATTGTTTCCAAGGGCTCTTCCAGTTCTAAAGCCCTTAGCTTACACAGATCCCATTAGCACTTTGCGAACTTTCCTAAAAATATCCCTATGAAGTAGATAGGGGAAGAATTACGCGCCTATTTCAGAGGCATGGAAACTGGGGCCCAGGGAGGTAAAGTCTTGCATAGATGCACACAACAGATATTAAAGCCAGAACTAGGACCCAGGTCCATTGGAGCCCCTCACCCCTCTGCCCCCAGTGCAGCCCTCACTTTTCCACACCCACCTGGGAAGTAGGGAGAACAATGAAAATCTAGAAATTTCACAGCCACCTGCAGGGTAAGAATGATTTCTGTCCTTGGAGCTCACAGAGTAAACAGATAATTTCTAATTTGGTCGGGAATTTTCCAATTTTCCCAAAAAGCCAAAATATGGGAATTTTTGTTTTCTATTTTTTTCTTTTGTTTGTCCTCCTGACCTTGTTAAAGATGTGAAAAGGGGTGAGAAAACTAATAAAGTACCATTAATTGCTTTACCATTAGTAGATAACCATCTGTTTTCAGTCGGGAAGGGAGTGGCATTTATGTCATCTTATTTAACTGACGGCTTTAGGGGCAATTAGCACCTCAAAGCATCTGATGGCAAAGAGATAAATCCTGCTTGCATGTACTTTGGATTCCCAAGACTCTTTTTCAAATTATTTTTTTTAATTGACAAAAATCTATTGTCTCTCTTTTTCCCATGAAAAAGCAAGAGAAGAAGGAAGGAAGGAAGGATTGGAGGGAGGGAGGGAGGAAAAGAGAAAGAGAAAGAGAGAGAGAGAGAGAGAGAGAGAGAGAGAGAGAGAGAGAGAGAGAAAGGAAGGAAGGAAGGAAGGAAGGAAGGAAGGAAGGAAGGAAGGAAGGAAGGAAGAGAAAGGAAGAAAGAGAAAGGAAGAAAGGAGAAAGTTAGAAAGAAATAAGTTAAAAAGAAAGATGTAACGTATTCATGATCAAATGAAGCTAATTCTCCTACTGATGCTGTCCAAAAAAATATATTTCCCTTCTGCATCTGAATCTATCACACACCCTCTATCAGCAGGTGGATATAATTTTTATCATCCATCCTCTGGGATAACTATTGGGCAGAGTTCTTAAGTCTTTCAAAGCTGTTTGACAAAACTATTTTCTTAAACTGTGCCCCCACTGTCAATTGGGGAATGGCTGGAACAAATTATGGTATGTAAATTCAACGGAATACTTTGTGCTGTAAGAAATGATAAAGGGGTAGTTACAGAGAAAGTTGGGAAGACTTGTATGAACTGATGTGGACTAAAGTAAACAGATCCAGGAGAACAATTTATACAGTAACAATGTTGTAAAGGTAAAAGACTTTGATAGACTTAAAAACTCTGATCAACATGATAGCCAACCATGATTCCAGGGGACCCATGATAAAACATGTACCCATTTCCTAAGAGAGAGCCAATGCATTCAAAAGGCAGATTGAGACTTTTTTTTTCCCCTTCGGTCTGATCAAGGCAGAGGATGATGGGACTGTCCCTTTCTTTATTACGTCTCTACTAATCCAACCTAAAATTAGATTACCTTGGATTGTCCGACTCAGGCCCAAGGCGGAATAGCGCGATTAGTGACTAGCTGCCTCATAGTATTTAAGGAGCTGAAAGGTGGGGGAAAGTGAAATAATCCTGGAGTTTGAAGTCAAGAGACACTAGCACCAGGTAAGGAGGGCCTGGGCCAGTGGATGACAGACTCATTGAACCTGAGATCTTCTCAAAGAGCATAGAATCTATGATGGGACTAGAAGGGATAAGAGTTGCAGAAATGTGGGCTTGAGTCAGATAAAAAGCAAAATGTCGTAATAGTGAGAGCTGCCCTGTCATGGGATAGGCCAGCTCAGGAAATAGTAAACTCCCCATCACTAGAGTTCTCTAAGCACTGGCTGGATGGCTGCCTGTCAGGGGGACTAGACAGAAGATTACTATAGTTTCAGGAAGTCTGAGGGAGCTAAGCTTTGGGTTACTGCTATCAGAGATAGAGAGCCTGCCGCTTCTGATTCCCCAGACACAGAAAGCCCAAAGGAGAGGGAAGGCGATTTTCCCCGGGGTTAAGAATGAGAGGCTGTGGAGGGTTGGGAGTAGGGAAAGCCTTCTTTTGGGGAGGGAAGAATTACTGGTTAGGTTGTTAGTTATATATTTGGGGTGGAGGGAAGTACTGTCTGTCTGAATTCAGGTGCAGAGGAGGAAATATCCTCTCAAACGAAATCATTTTTGTGAAAATTTAGCACAGTGCTTGGCACATGGTAGGCACTTAATAAATGCTTATTCTCTTCCCCTTTTCCCTCTCCTTCTGCTGATAGTGGGTGCTTCTGAGCAGCTAGCATTGTGAAAAGGACAGTTTTGAAGTAAAGATAGTGAAGATATGGGATTGGGGGATTCAGAGCTAGAAGAAAGCTTAAAGATGAGAAAGTTAGTTCCAGAGAGAATGAAGGATCTGCCCAGTTCCAGTAGACCAGATTTCTCTCATACCCAATAAACTACAACTGTTCTCTTTTACCTCTAGGCTCGAATACAAATTTCTCTGTTTCAGTCTTTAAAGCCTTTCCTAACCTGTCCAGCCTTATTTACTACTCTGAAGGTACTCTTTGCTCCAGCTAAACCAAGCTTCCTAATTGCTAGGGTCCACAATTTAATTTTTTTCAATGAACAAAAATCCATTTTCTCTTGATCCCACCTCTCCCCACTGAGAAAAGATAAAACAGAATAAAATTCCAAAACAAAACCCTCGAGTATGCTTCTCAAGGAGATGTGGAGCTGGAATCTATTTTAAGGCCAGACACACATCCTGCCCCTGTCTCTCCATTTCTCCGCTGTCCTGCGGAAATCATTTGCGGCACAGAACACAGTAGGTTTTCATATCCTGAAACACTGCTGCAACAGTGGCTGGCTTCCATGTCTGGAGCACCCTTCTACAGGCTGGAGCTGGGATCTGCACTGAACTGGAGATAGGAAGAAAGGATAGAGGTTTGGGATTGGGTTTGGTGGCAACACCTAGGATAGCCTCCCTGCTGGTAGGCTGAGAGGTAGGTGAGGGCTACTGAGGGAACTCAGGGTAGGTGTCCATTCATGGATTTGGGTTTTTGTTTGCTTGTTTCTTTGTGGTTGGGTTTTTTTTAAATCATTTTTTGGATTCTGGATGTTCTAGACCAGAAGTGTCAAATATGTGCTCAAAGGCAGCATTGCAATGGCACACGTCATTGGGAAATATTTAACAAAATGAGTAAATATACAATAGAACATAGATAATGTCAATATGTTAATATAGTGACATTAGCACCATTATGTCAACATGAATCATTTGTGCTATTTTAATGACTTTATTATTTATTAATTCTAATAATGAATTGTGTTCATACTTTTCTAAGTCACCATGCTCCCCACAGGGATCCTTATGAATGGTTTAGTGACCCCATTTCTATCAGCTTTGCTACCACCATCCCAGATCAGGGAGGCAGCTGAAGTGGCTTTATCTTCAGCTGTATGATTTTTGTTTTGGAGAGGTTTGAGAGGATCAGAGAAAAATGTATAGCCCTCTATTTTGTCACGTGCCCTGGAACTCCCAGCCTGTGGCATGAAATGGACTTAGAGTCAGTAGCCTGAAGATTCAGATCCTGGCTCTAACATTTACTACTGTCCTGCAGCTGTAAGCAAGTCACCCTCCTTTTGGGACCTTAGGGTCTACCTCTCCAAAATGAGACGAATAACACTGACTCCACTTGCTCCATAGGGTTGTTCTCAGGAGATACATTGGTAAACTTTGAAGTGCTGACCATATGTCCATTACTGTTATTATATTATCTGACCAGCTCTATTTTTCCCAGGCCCGCTGTGTGCAGGATGAGGTCCGCTTGGCACATCTGCCTTCTTCTGGCATTGCCCACCTTTGGGCTGGCTCAGACTTGTGTTGTGGACACCATCCCTGTGAAGGCTGATTTCGACCCCAAGAGAGTAAGTGCCACTCCAGCTTCTGGGGTTCCTCTACAGGCCCATCCCGGCTGCTCCCCCTGCTCCCATGTGACCAGTGACCACCTCTGCTTAGCCAGTAACAGACCCACTGGCACTGAGGTGGTGCAGATGATCCCTAGAACTAGAGTCAGGAAGACCCAAGTTCAAATCCAACCTCAGACTTTTCTTAGCTCTGTAACCCTGGACAAGTCCCTCTGCCTCCATGGCCTCATCTGAAAAACGGGTACATCTACCTCTCAGGGTAGTTGTAAGGATAAAAATAAAATGGCATTTGTAAAGCACTTTGCCGGCCTTAAAGTTCTATAAATGCTGGTTATCATCATTCTTATATTACCCGAACACCCTCAGGGGAGCCCTACCCTAGGACCTCTTGGCAGAGCTGGCTATAAGCACTGAGGAGCCCCACTGAAGGATAGAGAGGCTTGGATAATTCAGAAAGGCAGGAAGCTAAGGCTGGAAGGAACCTAATGGATCACCAAACCCAATTTACAGATGGAGAAACTGAGGCCTAGAGAGGACATGGGATTTTCCCAGCACCACACAGCCATTCAGCGATAGAGGCTTTACTACTGACTCTTAACCCAGGGCTCCTCCCCCTATGCCAGGCTTCAAGCAATAACCAATAACCGTGTCATCTGCCGCCAAGGAAGGAAAAGCCCCTTTGTTTTGTTGCACATTGGGGTGGTTTTTTTGACTTTTAAAAAGTTATTCTGGACTTAACAAACACTAAATAAAACAAGCATTTACCCATACAAAGTAGAACAGAAAAAGAGGACTGTGTAGGAGACTGCCAACACCTCCCATGAGTAGCTCGCTTTTCCTTTTCCGTGTATAGTACATTCAATACGTGACTTTCAAAGCTGTCCAGCTTACCTGCGTTTCCTTCCGGCATTCCATCTGTTCTCTTTCTTTATTTTTTTTAAGATACTTTGTGACTCTCTTGCTTTTCTTTTTTCCTTTTTTTAACCTCCTCTACCTCAACCTCCAAATAGGAAAAAGAAAAAGAAAAAACAAAGCTCTTGTAACACATCCAAATAGTCAAGCAAAACAAAGCTCCCCATTGTCCACATCTGAAAATGCATGTGACGTCCCTGCTCTGTCAGGAGGTGGGGGGCACACTTTAGCACCCATCCTCTGGAATCTCAGTCCTGCCTCCCTCTGGGTTTGTCCTATAAGACAGAAAAACCTCCTCCTCTCTTGAGTCTCAGTTTCTTTTTCCTGTAAGAAAGGTTGGACTGGATGATCTTCTGGTTCCCTTCCAGAGGTCAATACGTCCTGTAATTGCCAGTCACTTAACATTTCTGAGCAGGTTTATCATCGGCAAACCGGAGAGAACATGCGAACTACTTCCCCTATAGCACTGCTAATTGTTATCATTTATAATAATTAGCAAGAGCTGGCTTGGTTTTAAAGCAGGGATTGGGGGACAAAAATTTGAGTCCCCAGTACCATGCTGGAGTGAGACGTCCTGAATAGGAGGCAGATTCATCTAAGGCCAGACAGGAATGATTCTAGTCCTGGCTGACACCTTGCTCCTTTTGCTTTCCAGTATGCAGGGAAGTGGTATGCACTGGCCAAGAAGGATCCAGAAGGCCTCTTCCTTCAGGACAACATCTCTGCAGAGTACACCATTGGCATGGATGGCACCATGACAGCTTCCTCCCAGGGGCGTGTGAAGCTATTTGGGTAAATAAGTGATGGGGAGGAGAAGGAAGGAGTGAAGGCCAAGGGTTCTGGCTTTAACACTCGGCCACCGACATTCTAAACACACTTTCCCTACTCCACAGATACCTAGGAAGTCAGAAGGACCATGAACAACTTTCCCAATCAAAGCCCTAAAATGAGAGTTTGGGAATCTAGCTCTCTCATGAATGCAATGTGCAATCTTGAGCAAATCACTTACAGAATCATTGAATCTCAAAGACCATCTAGTCTAACCTAGCCCTGGAAAGAATCCTTTCTGCAACACCAGGGAGGAGTCACCTAGCCTTGGCTTGAAGACTTCAGTGAGGGCTAGGCAGCCCATTTCACTTTTGGACAGCTCCAATTGTCAGGAAGTTTTTCCTTACATTGAACTTCAATCTCCTACTTTATAACACTCATCTATTATTCTAGTTTTGACCTGTGGGGCTCAGTTCCCTCATATATAAAATGAGAACACTGGACTAGATGATCTCCAAAGCCCTAACACTTTATGGAATTCTGTAGCAGGGAGAAGGGTCATCTAAGTCATTATTTACTTAACTGGGACCCAGTGCCTTGAGTGAGTATAAGCACTCCTGTGTTATAATTCAGAGGATCAAGCTGAGAAAGATCTTAGAACACACAGTACAAAATTTCCGAGCTAGTAGAGTCCCCAGGTCATAGTTTATGGAATGTTAAGTCTAGAAAGGACCTTAGGAATCTGATTCAACCCCTTCACTTTACAGATGGAAAAACTGAGGATTAGCAGGGTCTCATCCAAGAGGACAAGCTTGGGAAGAGCTTGGGAACTCTGTATGCCGATGAAATTACAGAATCAAACCAAATCCCACCCCCATATCGTCTTAAGTCCCGTCCCTCTTCTTACAGGAAGGCTTCTCTAAGTACTCCAGCCCCCGAGGATCATTCCCCTCTTTGAATCCCTATGGCATTTAATTTATTTTATTATAGTATATTGATATATTTTAATATATTATATAATATATTAGTATAATAACCATATATTATTTTGTCTCCATCCCTAACTCCTCCTCCATTACCTGCCAAGACTAGAAGCCTTACCCTCAGGGAGCTCTGCCAATGCTTGTTGGTTGACTGACTACATGGTTCTAGTTGCAGACTTCACCCAAGGTCTCCATTCCTCTTCCCAGGTACTGGGTGATCTGCGCAGACATGGCGGCACAGTATACAGTCCCTGACCCAACTACCCCAGCAAAAATGCACATGACGTACCAGGGGCTGGCCAGCTACCTGTCCAGTGGAGGTAGGTGGAGTTGGAGGGCCTTGCTTAGCCTCAGGAGTGGGGAGGTGACCCTGAACTCAACATCTCTTCCAGGGAGCAGCTAAGCCTCCTCAGAAAAGGACCCCTGTCAATAGACTATGTGACTTGTGCAGATGGTGGTACTGATGGGATGGAAGGGAAAGAGTAAGATCCTTTATTCCTTTCTATAGCAAGATTCAACAAACTCCAAGATCCTCATCATAGGGAGCCCAGAAATTTTAAGGTGGCATTTTATTTAGTGTACAGTCCTCTTCTCCCCAGTCCAATCTTACCTAAGATACAGAAGGGGTGTCTGCCCCTTGCATGAATGTGTTAGCATGATCGTTGTGGGGAAAAGGAATGCCATGCTTCATTCATTCTATAAGCATTTATTAAACACCTGTTGTGAGCTTTGTATTGGGTACTTGGGATACAAAGATGAAAAAAATGCCTGCCCTGAGGGAGCTTATATTCTACTGAGATGGTAGTGGGGAATGACTTGTATAAGAGATAAATCCTCATACAAAGGAAATATAAAGATATTTGGGGAAGGGGAGGATAATCATGAGTAGGGGATCAGGAAATATCTGATGTAGGAAGTGGTACTTGGGTTTAACCTTAACCTTGAAGGAAGTCAGGGATTCTAAGAGATGTAGGGGAGATGAGGGAGAGGGGGAATGCAAGAAGGGAAGGTTGGGGAGAGGGGAATATGGGAGAATGGAAGATAGGAGGAGAGGGAGAGAAGGTGGGGAAGAGGTGGAGAGGGGAGTGTGAGAGAGGAGGAGTGGGAGAGAAGGGATGTGGAGGAAAGGAGGGAGAGTGGGGGAGAAAGGAGAGAGAGAGTAGGTGGAAAGGGACTTGGGGGAGCAGGAAAGAGGGGGAGTAAGGGAGAAAGGAGGTAGGAGAGAAGGGAAGTGGGAGAGAAGGGAGAAGGGAGTGGGGGAGAGGGAGAGTAGGGGAAAAGGGACTTAGAGGCCAAGGGAAGAGAGGGAGTGAGGGAGAAGGGAGGTGGGGATAAGGGGGAATGGGGGAGAGGGAACATGGAGGAGAGGGGAGAGGAGTGTTCCACACATTCAGGACAGCCTGAGAAAAGGCACTGGAGCGGGAGATTGAATGTCGTGTATAAGGGCCAGCAAGTCAGCCAGCTGGATTCGGATATGAAATAGAGCAATGTGGAAAGACAGGCTGGAATCAATTTGTGAAGTGCTTTAAACGCCAAAGAGAGAGGATCTTTATTTTATTCTTGAGGCAATTAGAGAGTCACTGAAACTTCTTGAGCCGGGAGGAGTCGTGATCAGACCTGAGCTGGACAACGCTGACGTTCTGAGGGGAGCAGCTTGTAAAGGCAGCATTAGCTCCACCCCCGGCTCATCATGGGCCTTTGGGGGACTGCTTCTCCAGACGTTACTGCAAATAGTGCTGCCTGAGCCAATGAGTTAGTGACAGCCAGGACCAGAAAGAACTTAGGCATCTCGGCTCCCCATCTAAGGTTTATATGGGTTATGCCTCACTAGCCGGTACCATTCTCTGTTTCAGATGTAGTTCTCCCATGCCTCCTTCCTCCCCTTCCATTCCCCCTATCCCCCACCTTTTCCCTGCTGCAGGGTCCCCTAGGAGCCAGGTCTGAGTCTTCTCTATCTTCTAAGGCACAGATCTTGGCACACTGGGGAAGGGGCTGGTCACTGGACATAGCTGAGCTGCTGCCTGCCTCCGCTAAGTAACTGCCCTTTGTTTCTGGATCCAGGGGATGACTACTGGGTGGTGGACACAGATTACACCCACTACGCACTGACCTATGCCTGCCGGGTTTTGAAGGAGGACGGGACGTGTGCCGACGGCTACTCCATCGTCTTCTCCCGCAGTCCTCGGGGCCTCCCCCCTGCTATCCAGCGCATCATCCGCCAGAAGCAGGAAGAGATCTGCTTGTCTGGACAATTCAAGCCGGTGCTGCAGTCAGGTGCGTATGTCTCTGCCAGTACTGAGAGCAACTAACGGTGTGGAATGGAGTCCCAGGGCTGACCCCCACAGAGGCCAAGGCAAAATGGAAGAGGGAACCTTTTCCCTACACGCATTTCCCCTCCCTCCTGACCTGGGTTCTAGTCCCAGCCCTTTCATTGACTCACTGTACAATTTAGGCGGCTAAGCGGGGCAGCAGAGCGGTGCACAGCAGCCTGACCTGAGTTCAAGTCCTCCCTCAGACACTTAGTACTTACAAGTGTCGTTCAGTTGTTTTTCAGTCTTGACTCTTCATGATCCCATTTGGGGTTTTCTTGGTAAACATACTGGGGTGATTTGCCATTTCCTTCTCCAGCTCATTTGGCAGAAGAGGAAACTGAGGCAAACAGGGTTAAGTGACTTGCCCAGGATCACCCGGCTAGTAAGTATCTGAGGCCGGATTTGAACTCAGGAAGACGAGTTTTCCTGACTGCAGGCCCAGCGCTCTATCCATTGCACAAGTGACTGTACAAATTGCCCAACCCCTCTCAGTGTCTTTTGTACAATGGTTATTATATTAATAGTAGCTATTCCACAGGGTTATCCAGTGAGATAACATAGGCAAAGTGCTATATAAATGTTAGTTATTATTACGCGGGACAAGAATTTTCCCCATTCTGGGCCTCAGTTTCCCTATCTGTAGACTAAAACTCACCTCAAAAAAAAATGAGTTGAGACAGCATGTAACAGTAGAAATAAAAAGTCCAATTTATACAGCATTTTGTGAATCCTAAAGCATTTTCCTGCTGTTAACCCTGTAATGTCAGTAATCCAATTCAACACTCACTTGCTAAGTTCCTTTTATTGTAAGGCACCAGGCTGAGCACTAGGGACAAAAAATGAAAATAATCTGCTTCCCTCGAGGAGATAAGACATGTGAACAGATAGCTAAATTCAAGATAATTCGAGAAGGGGGAAGGCATGAATGAGGTGGGGTTGGAGAAGACTTCACCGAGTGAGTGGTACAGGAGACAGACCAGAAGGAAACTAGGGATTCTTTGGGATGGAGGTAAGGAAGGCTGGTTATTATTATCATCATCTCCATTTCACAGATGGGAAAAGTAAGCACAGAGAGAAGTAATTTGCCCAAAGTCACACAGGTAGTAAGTGACAGAGTCTGGATCTGAACCCAGGATGTGAATTGCTCTAAATCGAATGCACTTTCCACTTCCCATGTCTTCTTTTGAACCTAGAGTCAAGAGTCCTGGGTTCAAAACTTTGCTCCAACAAAAACAGGAGTGTGAGCTTGGACTCTGAGCCTCAGTTTCCTCACCCATACAATGAGAACATTAATATTTGACTATTGATAATATTAATAATAAAGTATCAATAATACTTATTACATAATTACAATAATCATATGTGTGTTCTTTATATAATTTTCAAATTAAATTAGAATTTTAAATTAAATAATATATTAAATGAATAAATTAAATTAATAATAAATAATAAAAATAAAATTTGAAGAATTTCTCAGTTTTGAGGAACAGTGTAAACCTTAAAGCTCTTAGCTGCAGCTAGGTGGCACCATAGTGCACAAAGTGCTACACTTGAGTGGGGAAGACCAGAGATCAAACGTAATCTTGGATACTTAACTAGCTCTATGATCCTGGGCAAGTCACTTAGCCTCTGTCTGCCTCAGTTTCCCCAAGTGTAAAATTAAGATGAAAATAATAGCACGTACCTCCAGCTGAATAGTGCTTGGCACACAGCAGGTACTTAATAAAAGCATATTTCCTTCCTTAATACATAGTATTGTGCAGTACAGTGATAACAGACTCAAACAGAAATGGGGTCATTAAACTGTATAGAAGAATTCCTGCAGGCCACCTTACATCATATTAATATGATCTATTTTTTACTTTATGTTAACATATTAACATTATCTATAGTATATTTTACCTTCATTTGCTTTGATAAATGTTTCCCACTTACATTTTAATCTGGTTCAGGCTGTACTTGGGAGTATTGTAGCTGGCTTTTTGACACCTCTAATGTAGTAGAAACAGGGATAGATTTGGACTTCAGGAGACCTGGGTTGAAATTCAGAATATGTTTACAGGGCACCAAGTGTGAACAGTCTTATTCAGACAGAATTAACAGAAACCTATCCAATTCACATCCATATCTCCAAAACATTAACAATGCCTGCAATGGGCAATCATTCCCCAGAGAGCTGCCAAACTTCAGGACTCACAGTTTAGCCCTTGGGAAGGCTCCAATCAGATGGTCAGGGCTTGTTCCTTCCTTTAGTGCTCTCCTCCAGGGCTCCCATTGCCCCTTTTTGGGTGCCCCCAGGCAGTATCATTGGTGCCACAAACTGGTGTTTGTGGCCATCCTCTGCTGCAGCTGCAGCTGCCCTAGGCTCTGAGCAAATGGCAGCCACCTCTCCAGATTGCTTCCTGTTGCTCAACTCTAACTGCTGATTCTCCTCTGCTCCTGCCCCCATCACTGCCCTCAGTTTTGGGGCAGGGTTTTTGGTGCTGTCTCCCTCTGCTTTCTGTCTTAGTTCTTACCTCACTTGCTCCCTTGGGGCATCCGCGTGTCCCTCACCCCCTCCAGTCCCCTTCTGTGGGAACAGCTCCCAAGTCTGACCTATAGAGGAACAAGCCTCTAAGAGTGGTTTAAAACTCCCACACTCACTTACATTGTTCTTAAGTCTTTCGTATATAGTCCTCAACAACAAGCTGGGAGTTGGGGGAGCGCGGGCGGAGGGCCATAGGAATCACTTCTTGTACCATGTAAATCTGTCTCCAATCCCATATTGGTTTAGGGTGAGTCACTGCTGCCTACCTCCTTCTCCCCCTAGCATTTAAGCAGCTCATCTCCTGCTGGTGTCAGCACCTCCCATTGAGTCTGGGGTAGCACCACCCCCTCCCCATCTTCCCTTTGGCCAGCCAGACTGGGTTATTCAAGATACTTGGGGCTGTTTGCTGGAAACATCTGGAAGAGAGAGGATAGAAAGCCTGCTCCTCCCAGCACAGGTGACTGTAAAGGAAAGATCTGTGACACCTACCAGGGAGTCAATGCAGACGTTTTAACAGAAAACTGATTAAAACACAGCTCAGCCACACACACACACTCCCTGTGCAGTGAGGTGTCTCAGCTGGACTGCCCATGTCACTGTGGCCACAACAATCATTTTTTTGCCATTTCTCACTCTCTCTCTCTCTCTCTCTCTCTCTCTCTCTCTCTCTCTCTCTCTCTCTCTCTCCTCCTCCTCCTCCCTCCCTCCCTCCCTGCTTCCCTCCCTCCACCTCCTTCCTCCCACAGGAGCTTGCTGAGGGCTGCACTGCAGCTTGGTCACCGCCAGAGATATCTGCTGCTAGGGTCTCTAAGCACATTAAACTTCTATTTTCCTGTTTACCCTTGGAGTCATGAATGTGTTCAGAAACAGCATAATGATTTTTGAAAAGGCAGAGAGGGAGCTCGCTCAACACCCACCCAAATGCAGGCCAGCATCTGGCTTCCTAGGAGATGAACGGGGAGGAGGAGGTTTTATGGAGAGAGCTGGCTTCTCAGCCCCCAGGCCTTTGTCCTTCACTCCTCCCTCCCCAGTTCACCTGGCTGGGAAAGGACAGAGGCCAGGGCAGTGCTGAGTGAAGAAGAGACAAACTCAGCCTATGCCTGATGCTCCTTTGATATTATGTGGGTGAGTGTGTCCACACACACACACACACACACACCCCAACCACAAAGACCTTCTCCCTTCATCTTGGGGTCATGCGCCCTCTCTCCTCCAAGGCCAACCTCTCAGCCCTGGGCCTGCCATCCTCATCCCAGCAAGGACATTTCCCACCATTATAAGCCCTCTGCTCTCTGAAGGAGGTGTTTCTCTCCCCGCCCCCCCCCCATCCTCCATAAAGGTCTTCTGAGCTCTGACCCAGGCACACCCAAGAAAATAAGAATGGGTCCCAAAGGGGCCATTAAGGTTCAACTGTCACTGACCTTGGGACATCCTCATTCTGCCCAGGGCTTCAGGTGTTCTCTGCATAGGAGACCTTGGGTAATTCACAGTACAAGTGTGACATTAGAATTACAGACTCATAGCACAAGGGTATCAGAGTAACAGACAAAAGGAAAACCATCCAGAATGCTTTAATGGCTCTGCCAAATGGTGGTCTCATCTGGTTCTGTTGCTCTTTCTCCTGTCAACAGTCAACTATGTAAGACCAACAGAAGACCCAATTTAGGGAACACTACCCCAAAGGTTCAGACCCTCTCTGCTTTTCTCTGTTGCCTGCAGGAAGCCTCAGGGTAGCATAGAGACTGATACCCTCACTAGAGTTGCTGGTAGCAGCGACTGCCTTGTCATGCCCATTGCTCAGTCACTCCTATGATGCTCAAATCCTAGTGCATTGGTTCTCAACCTGTGGGTCGCAACCCCTTTGGGGGTTGAACGACCCTTTCACAGGGGTCACAGGGACGCCTAAGACCATCGGAAAACACGTATTTCCGATGGTCTTAGGAACCAAGACACCGCTCCTCTAGCCGTCTCCAGGTAGGTCCGCCCACATGCAGATACACCCACATACAAGTATTAAAGGGGTCATGGCATTAGGAAGGTTAAGAACCACTGTCCCAGTGTCTTAGGCATTTCCCTCTATGTACCTTTAGTTACAAAAGTAAGAGCATTCTTCCTGATGCTTCCATCAGACTTTCTACCTTATCATGTCAGCATGGGCACACAGAGAGATAATCAGGGTCAGAGGTAAGAGACCCTTAGAGATCACTTATTCTAACTCCTCCCCCCATTTTAGAGTTGGTGAAACTGAGGATCAGAGAGAGAGAAAAGGACTTATTCCCAACTGCACAGCAAGTTAATGTTAGAGCTGGAACTTAACCCAGGGCTTCTGAGCCCAGGGCACTTGCCATTACCTCCTTCTGTCCCACTATCCCCCCAATTTTTCCCTTCCAAACAAGGGACTAAGTACACTCCACTCTATCTCTGTCAGTCTTCCCAACAGTATGGAAACAGAGCAATTGGGGAATCATAAAATTGGTTCAGATATTAAAGGGGGGATTCTGTGGGGATAGCAAAGGATACACTTCAGAACAATAGGGCTCTGTGCCCCAATCCCCAAACGATTCATTTCCCCCTCCCCCCACTTTAATAAGATCAGGAAACAGACTAGGAAAACAATCTGAAGCAATAATGGATGAGGCAGTCAGAGCTGGTTATTTTTATCAGCACTGTTTTATCAGCATGATGGAAGAGAAAGAGCCTTGGATTGGAAGTCAGAAGGCATGGTCATAGCCAAGTCACTTAACCTCTGGAAGCTTTAGTTTTCTTATCTATAAAATAAGGGCACGATATTTTCTGATTTGAAAGGCCATGACCAATCTACCCACCCTGTGGGCAAGTCAATTTAAATTTAGCAAGAATATAATAAAGTTTAGATGGGACATGGTCGCTGACCTCATGGAAGTCACAGTCCAGTAGTGGGATAAAACATAAACATACCTATAATATGCAATCATAGCATCCTTTGCTATTGCTCAGGTTATTTGGCTAATTGGGGTACTCAGGCATGCCCCTCACAACCTGAGCACCCATCCATCTATTCTCTATTACCAGACCATTCAAAAGACAGAAATCCAACAGTAAAAGCATTTAATCAAGACATGAAACAATATAAATAATGATGATGAGAATCTGCTAGTAAGAACATTCTCTATACTCACACAAAATGAGTGCAATCTCCCACACCTCCAGAGGAATGACAATCTAATTCCCTTTTAATCCTTTAATTCCCAAAGGACATAGTAATTTCAAGAACACTACCCTCATTGTAAATGTTTAGGTTATGGTGCTGCCTGCCCTCTAGAAGTCTTCTTGGGAATTTTTAGGGGGCAGGTTGAAGAATACTTTTTTTTAAAAAAGAGGTAATTGGGGTTAAGTGACTTGCCTAGAGTCACACAGCTAGAAAGTATCTGAGGCCAGACTTGAACTCAGGTCCTCCTGACTCCAGGGTTGATGTTCTATCTACTGTGTCATCCAGCTGACTCCAGGTTGAAGAATACTGAAATCCCTTGCGTAGGCTCTGAAATCATCAGGGTCCAGCCATGATTCCTGGGATTTGGACACCATGGATTACCACATGTTCTCTTGTTTTCTCCTCTGACTGCTTCTTACCTCTCCTGTATCACACAACCCTGCTTTTAAAAACAAGTTTTCAAAGTTATATTGTTCCCTTTTATGTTTACATCAGTCATTTCTCCTTAAAATGCCCCCCTTATTGAATCTCCCCTTATAACAAAGCCAACCAGCATAGCCTGTGTACAAGGTCCCCCATCCACAGAGAAGAGAGGAGGGAGGAGCATTTCAAAATCAGTTCTCTGAGACTAACATTGATTTATTGCAATTAATCAGACCTGAACTGCTCTTGAATGCCCTTTTCCTTTCCATTTCTGTAGTCAATGGGTATAGTGCTCCCATGATTCTGCTGACTTTGCTCTGCATGGCTTCATACAAGTTGTTTCACATTTCTCTGGAATTCTTCATATCCATCCATTTCATGGAAGATTAATCTTCCTTTACCATCACATGCCACCATTTGTCCACTCCAGCCATTCCCCAAAAGGGTTCAGATCCTGGCTCTGACACTCCCTGAGGCCCTTCCAGTTGGACAAACCCCTCCATCTCTCGGCTTCAGTTTCCTCATCTGTAAATCAATACAATGATCCTCGTACTGCCCACCTCTTATGACTGTCATAGGGAAAACGTTTTGCCAGTGTTAACAGGGCCACAGAAAGAGAAGTTTGAATGACGGTGATTATTATGATGCTTGTTAGGAAGCAAGTTTCTGGATGCCTTTTCACTGGACCCTCGAGGAAGAAAAGAGCAGGGAGGCCAAGTCTGGTATTGCTGTGTTGCCCCTGCAGTGTGAAGGGACTGTCATCACAGGCCTGGCCCCAAGAGCGTCCCGACTTGATGGCTGATAGAATATTAACTGTGAGACTGACAAAACCCTTTCCTCAAAATTACTTCATGATGTCAACAGTGCAAATATTGTTATCGCTGCTTTACAGATGAGGAAACTGAGGCGCAAGGAGATGTGCCCAAGGGCACAAAAATGTAAGATATTAAAGGTAGGACTCTAGCCTGGCTCCTCCTCAAAGCCTGGGAACCACAAGGTCTCCCCTCGAGGAGCATCAGCCCCAGGATCCCCAGCCTGTGGAGGCTAGGTCTTCAGTGGAGAGCTGTCTCCCTGGATCAGTACTCACCTCATGCACCTACCTCTTTGTAGTAAACAGGGATGGAGAAGGGGCCTGGGCGGCCCCAGTAATCCACAGCACGGAGCCGGTAGAAGCCTGTGACCTTGGCATCGTCTGTATGGGAATGAAAGGAGTTGGGATGCTACGACTGTGAAAATCTCAAGGAAAGAGAGGTTAGGGATGGGGGTGGGAAGTCTTGGGAGGAAAGTGGGGAGCCAAAGGAAGGAGGCCTGGGAAGAGATAACAAGATTAGGCTAGGGATGGTGTGAAGAGAAGGGAAGCAAGCATCCCAGGGCCTTGGGCCTTACCTGGAGCAAAGACTAAAAGGTTGAAAGTCGACTCCTTTCTGTTGATCCCTCTATAAATATGTCCATGTTGGGAGAATTCAACCTCATATGTCCTCAGACACCTGTGGGGGAACGAGGGAGAATAGCTATGGGCCTTGAGACCCTCCAGTTTGAGTCAGGCTTGGAGTCTCAAAGTTGGAAAACACCTAAGACCATTCAGTACATCCCATTTATTCAGTAGTTTTTCACTTATGTCCAACTCTTCATGATGCCATTTCAGGTCTTCTTGGAAAAAATAACTGGAATGGTTTGCCATTTTGTTCTCCAGTCATTTTGCAGATGAGGAAATTGAGGCAAATGGGCTTAAGTGACTTGTCCAGGGTCACACAGCTAGTAAGTGCCTGCAGCTGGATTTGAGCTCTGGAAAATGAATTTTTCTGACTCTAGGTCCCACACTCTATCCATTGCACCATCTAACTGCCCCAGAGTACATCACATACCTGACCAAGAATCCCATCTTGGGACAAGAATGGATCCTGAGAAGCAGACATTCAGTCTCTTCTTAAACACTTCCAGCGAGAGGGACATCTTATATCTTCAGCCCACTCTACTTTTAAACATCTTTAGTTGTTAGAAAGTTTTCCCATTCATCAACCTAATTCAGTAGACATTTTAAAAGGACCTACTCTGTGCAAGGCACTACTCTCAACTCATAAGATATAAATACAAACCAAAAATAGAATCTGTCCTCAAAGAGCTTATGATAGTCTGGGGGGAATATAACATTTAAAAAGATAAAGAAATACAATGAAACTGGGGGAGAGGGGTGAACATTAACAACTAGGAACATCCAAAAAAGGCTTTCTGTAGTAGGTGACACAACCTAAAAGGCACCTGGAAAAAAGCGAAAGTTATTCTAAGGGTTGGCAAGGAGGACACAAATCTCAGGCACGGGCAAAGACATGAAGATGAGAGATGCAATGTCATATACAGGAGACAAAAATACGTCAGTCAGTATGGTTGGAATGACATGTGCATGAAAGGGAAGAATGTATAGATAAATCTGGAAAGACAGGCTCAAGTCGGACTGCCAAGAAATTCACATGCCAAGATAATGACTTTATATTTTATTCTAGAGGTAATAGGGAGCCACAGAAGTCTCCCGAGCAAGGAAGTATCATAGAGCCCAAATTCATTTCTCCACAATTTTTCATTGCTTCTATGAGTTTTGCTTCTTTGGGGGTTTGGGTCAAGATTAGGGTCAGGATTAGGTCGCCTTGAGGCCACAGGTTCCCCACCACTGGTAGTGTATCAAGGTGAGGACTAAGATCAGGGTCAGAATGAAGATCCAGTCCATGATTTCATGGACTAGGGCTGAGAGCCAATTGAAGCCAAAGAGATGTGGATTCAAGTCCCGATTCTGACACTCAGTAGAGTGCCAAGTCATAGAACTGTTCAATAGACTGACTGGGCGAGTGCATTTCAGACTTTAGACTCACTTCTGGAAGGCTCATAGAATCACAGAGCTGAAAGGTACCTTAGGGATTGTTTGGCTTGAACATCCTCCCAATCTCCTCACTCTGAGACACTCTACAGACGAGCATTTAAAGCCCTTTGAAATCTGGTTGCAACCTCCCTCTTCAGTCTAATTTCTCTTTACTTCCCCTCACATACTCTCATTCCAGTCAGATTGGCCTATCTGAATTTCCCTATACATGACGTCCTGAAAAACTCCTTCTCATGTCTGATTCACCTTTTGCAGCTCAGTTTTCACTTCCAATATCAATCCTCTCCCCAGGTCAACTTCCTTCCCCTCTCAAAATGACTAAATGTTGCTGCAGTGACTGCCCTTTCGATAGGACAGAAGGGGGCAGTGTCGTATAATCGAAGGTGTCTTGGGTTTGGCAATCCAAGGACTGACTTTTGGTCTCTGAGCCAGTATAAAAGGGAGAAAAAAGGTTCCTGGGGCCCTTGGGCCAGAGGGAACTCAGGATGGAGGGTGGCCAGTTCTGTCGGGTTGGAGGGACCAGGACGAGGCTAACTTACTGAACTGGAGAACGGAAGGGAAGCTGGGGAAGGAAATGGCAATGGTGATTCATTGTGGGTATACAGAGAAACAGTGTATGAGGCTAGATGGAGGCAGGGCTCACAGTTCTCGATACTTAATATCTGCCCCTTTTCTTCCCTGGGGCTCTGATTCCCCATGTCAAGCCAAACAATCGCTAAGGTACCTTTCAGTTCTGAGATTCTACCCGTCTAAAGTCTGAAATACACTCGCCCCATCAGTGTATTGGACAATCCTATGACTTGGCACTCTACTGAGTGTCAGAATCGGGACCTGAATCTATGTCTCTCTGGCTTCAAATCCAAATCTCTCTCCATGGATGCCTCTAAATAAGAGAGTCCTAGATCAGAAGCCAAGAGACAGGAGTTTGGGTCAGGGCTGTGATGGTAAGTGTTTTAGCAATGGGCTCTCTTAAAAAAAAATGAAGCACAACATACTTCAACATTTAATTTGCATTAATTATTAATTATTTTCTTTCTTTCCTAAATCTAGATAATCAACAATACAATGAAATCAAGGCATGTTTGTAGCATTTGCCAATCTCCAACGTATAAATGCTCACGCTGAAAATTTAACAATCAGCTCTTGGTATTGGTTTGAGCTGGCTCCAGCACACCCCTGATTGGGTCTGTCTCAACATTTTTTGGCTACGTGACCCTGGGCTACTACTTGCTTCTAAGCCTCAGTTTTCTCATCTTTAAAATAGGGATAATGGTATTGGTTGAGACTCCTCACTTCACACGGCTGTTGTGAGGAAATCACTTTGTGAACTGCAAATTTGCTACAGAAATAGCAGTGGGGATAATACTCTTGACTTTGCTACCAACCAACTGTGTGATCTTGGCCAAGCCCCTTCCCTTTCTGTGACTCAGTTTCCTCCTTTGTAAAAAGAGAGCATTGAAAGATGTGATCTCTAAGGTCCCTCCTACCTCTGACATTCTATGATTCCATGACAAAAGATAAAAATAGAAATCAGTGCATGTATCCTCCCAGAGAACATTCTCTTTGAGCTATATCCCCACCCCCAACTAAAGAGTGTGTCTGTAGCATCACAGTAAATCAGTAGCACTCAGATTTAATTTCCTCATCAGTAAAATTAAGGTATTTGAACTCCAAGACTGTCACGGTCCCCTCCCAGCTCTGAGATCTCACATTCCTAAGGGGCCCCATATGACCACATATACATACTTTGAGTTCACGCAGCTATCATCCCAGAGCACAGTGATCTGCCCTCTTGTGAGAGGCAAGATTCGGACGCCATTCACCTATCCAGGAGTAAGGTGAGAGAGAAACCAGCATTAGTGTGAATGGAGCCAGTTCACCACCAGTAAGTCCCTGTCCCCTGGAGAGACCACTGCATTTGGAGTCTGAAGAATTGAGAGACTTTAGATCTCCCTGCCTAGAGGGTAGATACCTCCCTGTTGCTGACAGAAATGCCTAGATGTCCCCTTTTCTTAAAAACCTCGCTTGAACTTGGCTACTTTGATCAATACAATGATCTCAGACAATTCCAAATGATTCAGGGATGAAAAAAAATGCTCTTCACTTCCAGAGAGAGAACTGATGAACTCTGGGTGCAGACTGAAATATAATTTTTCACTTTCTTTATTCTTGTTTTTTAAAAAAAAGGTTAATATGGAAATATGTTTTGCGTGATTTCATATGCACAATTGATTTTGCTTACCTTCTCAGGGTGGGAAGCAGGGAGAGAATTTGGAAATCAAAATTTAGGGTAAAAAAAAATGCTAAAAATAAATAAATAATAAATTTAAAAAAATAAACCTTAATTAATCCTACCATCTTTTCAAGCTATCACCCTATATTTTTTCCCATTTCATGGCCAACTTCTTAGTTATAATGTCTCCTTCCTCATCATTACCCACTCTCCTCAACCCTTTGAAATCTGCCTTCTGACCCCACCATTCAACTGAAACCATTCTTTGCAAGGACTTCTATGACCCCAGTTGCTAAGCCCATTGCTGTTTTCTCAATCTTCATGCTTCTTCACATTTCCTCTGCTTTCAACACTGTTCACCTCCCTCTTCCCTCTTAGATAGACTCTCTTTGGCTTCCATGATGCTGCTTTCTTCTCCTTCTCTTCCTCCCTACGTGTTGATGGTTCCTTGTCAGTCTACCTCACTGGTCCATCAACCATTTTTTAGCCTTGACAAATGGGTTTTTCCAAGGCTCCATCCCAGACCCTCTTATTAACTCTCTCTTAGCATTATCTCCCTTGATCAATGACGGAGATGATCAATGATCATCTGTACTTAGATGATACCCAAATCTCCATTTCTAGCCCCATCTCTTGCCAGAACTCCAGGCCCTTGGCTTGAGTTGTTTGCTGGACATCTCCACATGGATGCCCCATTAGAATTTCAATATAAATATGTCCAAAATGAAAGCTTTCTCATTTCTCCTTAAACCTGCCCTCCTCTTTAGACTTCACTACTAAAAAGGACCCTCCATTCCAAAAAGGCCTGCTTCCTCCCTTATCCTCTTATTCTTTCTCACTTGGCTTCTTCTCACTATGGGGCCTTTTTTCACATTGCTCCCTAGGAACCCCAAAATGCTTAGGGGTTTAACAGGCCACCTTTTCTGAGGTGGCTGGACTTTTAAGAGAGTTGCCTGGTCATTTCAATTTCTTGTAGCTGAACTGGAACTTGAATCCAGGTCCTCAGACTCTTATATTTGCTGTACAGAGTGAGCTATGATCAGACCCTCATGGTTGCCTAGAAGAGGTCTTAGGTAGGGCTTTGTGCCTTTGTCTTTGGGCAGGGAACCCCTGTGATATACCTGGTTTGGGGGCAGGTGTGGCCTCGAACACACATGAAGGAGAAGGATTGAAGGTATTGGAAGCTCCTTCTTTAGCGTCAACTGGCCATTTTCAGGAAATGGAAATGGGCCTGTGGCTACAGCATCCTATAGAAATACAACAGGACATCAGGAGCTGGTTATAGGAATTAAACAGCCCCCTCACACAGAACTGGATGGCATTTTCAACTACTTGGAAGCATGGAACAGGATTGTGGATGTCAGAAGTGGGAGGGTCCTTAGAAAATATGCAACCCCTCCTTTCATTTTATAGAGGGGGAAACTGAAACCCAGAGAAAGGAGACTAGAATCCATATCTCTTGGCTCTAATTCTATGGCTCATTTCACTGAGTAAGGACAAGTGTAAATCCTTCATCTCTCTGACCATATCCCCCCAGACCTGGGGCCATCCTGACCCCACTTCTCTCTTGGACCTTCACGTCCCTCACTCTATCCCTGAACATCTCATGTCCTTCCTGCCATCCCTCACCCATGAACCTTTGCCCTGTCTTTCCCAATATGGTTCTGGCCCCTTCTCCTCTCTTTTGTCATTCCTTATTCCCATGCTGTTGCCTCATCCCTTCTCAGCATCCAGTCCTGTTTCCTCCATGCCCCCCCCACCCACCCAATCTCTCTGGCTATACCTCAGTCTCTCTCATCTGCTGAAACTGCTTTATGGTGGGGAAGACAGGTGAGCCAAGTTTCTTCCACTCAAGGTAAGGGCTGGTGAGATTATTGTCCATATAGTAGGTCATGTAGACAAGGTCTGGAGAGAGGCAGAGAAATGGATCCCAGAAGATTCAGTAAGAGGAGAGGCTGAATTGGGGAGAAGGTGAGTCGCAAGTGGAGACTGGAAACACAGTAGGGCAGCAAGATGAAGGGGTGAGGCCAAGGGGGTTCTAAGAATTCTAGCAAGGGCATGGTCCCTGCTTTTGAGTATCTGAATGGGGAAGAGAGCTCAGACTAGCTCTGTGTGGCCTTGGAGGGCAGAGGCAGTGGGGTAGAAGATGCAAAAAGGCAGATTCCAATTGGTGGTAAGGAAAAACTTCCCACAATTCAAG
Source organism: Pseudochirops cupreus (assembly GCA_028627135.1). Classification (NCBI taxonomy): domain Eukaryota; kingdom Metazoa; phylum Chordata; class Mammalia; order Diprotodontia; family Pseudocheiridae; genus Pseudochirops; species Pseudochirops cupreus. The sequence goes on along the minus strand of CM053583.1, from coordinate 54,531,029 downwards.
CTTTCCACAAGTAGATGAACTGCCTCCAGAGGTGGCCTCCCATCAATGAGCTTCCAGATGGCTGTGCGAATGTCCTCCCATTAGGAATGGTGCTGAGAGTCTTGCTCCAGGTTTGGGCTGGAGTAGATGCCTTCTTTGAGGAAGGTGAATAGACTTCTGGTCCTGAAGTCAGAAAGACTCATCTTCCTGAATTCAAATCCAGCCTCAGACATTTATTAGCTGTGTGACCCTGGGCAAGTCACTTAATCCTGTGCGCCTCCATCTCCTCATGTGTAAAATGAGTTAGAGAAGGAATGGCAAACCACTCCAGTATCTTTGCCAAGAAAACCTCAAATGAGGTCACAGAGAATCAGACATGATTGAAACAGCCAGACAACAAAATGATTTTATACCTCAAATTGCTGTGGGCAGTCCAGGGTGGGGTAGGGTAGTAGGGGAGAAAGATTGAGGGAGGGAGGGGGAGAGGGAAAGAGAGGGAGAGAGGGAGGGAAGGAGGGAAGGAGTGAGAGAGAGAAAGAGAGAGAGAAAGGAGAGAGAGGAGGGGGGGGGAGAGAGAGAGAGAGATAGAGAGAGAGAGAGAGAGAGAGAGAGAGAGAGAGGGGGGAGAGAGAGAGAGAGACAGAGAGAGAGAGAGAGAGAGAGAGAGATGAGAGAGAGACAGAGAGACAGAGAGAGAGAGAGAGACAGAGAGAGAGAGAGAGAGAGCGCTCACTGGAGGATGAAGCAATGAGAGGCAGACTTCTTCAAACTGGTGAGACATGGAGAAGGCCTTGAAGGATGGTAGGAGTTAAAGAAGAGAACAGGCTTATGGAAGAAGCAGTGATGAGGCTGGTTGAGCTGCAGGAGAAGGTTTGTAGAGTAGTCAGGGTGTGGTGGGATGGAGTTACAGGCTCATAGACTAGAGCTGCAGACAGAACTCCCATAAAACTATAAGACTGAAGCTAGGAGGGCCTTGAATAATCCTAGGCATTGTTCTCACGTCCACAGTTCTTTACATTTTACAAAGTGTTTTTGTACCACAGACCTGTAAAGTCGGCAGTAAAAGGATTATCCCCACCTAAAGAACCGAAGGCCCAAAGACAGCAGATGACTTGCCCACTGTCACGTGACAAAGAAATGTCACCACTGGGACTGGAGCCCAGCCCAGGATCTGTCTGATGCACCACAGAGCTTATTTAGGTGGCAGACAAAGGCACCCTGACTTTATTCTATATGCGAAGTTTCTTGAACAGTTAGAGAGTGAAGGACAAAAGTGGGGTTTGAAGCTCCCCAAATCCCCTCTGGCCCCAGGCTCTCACCTGTCGCTGGTGGGACATTGCTGAGCCGGATGGTGATGGTACTGAGGTTGGCAGATGTCCGATTGTCATCACTGGCATAGACCAGGACTGTGACCTGCCAGCTGTCTGATGAAGAGGGCTCCTCAGGCTCGTGGGAGGAGGCTAGTACTCCCATCGTGTGATTGCTGTCCACCAACAGTCCATCACAGTGAGCCTCTGTCCACAGCTGGTTTTCTCCTGTAAATACAGGAGACCAAACCAACACCTGTGTGTTAAATACTGGCTTGGTTCCTGCTTCAATGCATGGGAGAGGCTACATTATCAATGGGGTATGAAGGGAGGGGCCCCAGGAAAGCCATTCCTCCCATCGTTTCTTTCACCTTCGGAATCTCATTCCTTTAGGCTAAGCAAGGTCCTTGCAGGATCCTCTTTCACCCCCTACCCTCACTTCAGGGAGAGTATATTCAGTTCCCCTCAGAGATAAAGAGGGAAAGAGAGAGACAAGGAAAAATGAAAAAAGATGGAGGGGGAACAGAGTGTGGAGAAAAATAAATAAAGAATGTATGTGGTAGATAGAAACAGAGACAGAGAGGAAGAAAGACAAAGGCAAGAGGAAAAGGAGAGAGAATTGAGAGGCAGAGAAGTGAGGAAGACAAGAGTAGGGGAAGAAGGAAAAAGAAAAAGACATAAGGAGAGAGGGAGACAGAAAGAAAAAGAAACAAAGAAAGGGGAGAAAGAGAGAAGGCAAGGAGCAGAAGAGATAAAGGGGAAGAGGCGGGGGAGAGGGGAAGGAGGGAATCAGAGTTGAGGAAGAGACAGATATGAAAAGGAGGGCATGAGAGAACGGGAAAAGACCAAGAAAAAGAAAAGCCTGAAGGGGAGATGATGGAGAGAGAGAGAAAGGAGCGAGGTTGGCTGAGGGGCAGAGGGACACCAGAGGGAAGCAGACAGATGAGGAGAGAGCAGAGGCCAGGGCTGCGGAGCCTCCTGCCCAGGATCTGCAGGGTTCAATGGACCTTACCCAGCAGGGCCAGCAGCCCCATGGCAGTGAGCACTGGCTTTCGGACTAGGTGTACATGTGGAGGCTTTGTGTTGTTCATCTGGAAGCGGGCAGTCAGTGTCCTCTGGGTAAAGTGGTGTGGGTGGTAACTCAGGAAGGCATTATCATTGCTCAGCAGGGAATAGTTCAGGGTATTGTTGGTCTCTGACAGCAGCAGAGTCTGATGCTGGGCTATGACCTAGAAGGAAGGGAAGCCTGGAACAGATAGAACTCCCCCTCACCACAGCACTGGGTGCCCCACCAGTAGGTGATTCTATCTCCCTTCTCAAGCCCCAGAGAATCACAAAGAATCTGAGCTGGAAAAGACTTCAGAGAGCTCTTAATCTAGCTCCTGCATTTTAAAAGTGGGGGAAACTGAGGCTCAGAGAGGGAGGCAGGGGAAATTTCTCCAAGGTCACATTAGCTAGTGTCAGAACCAGGACAGATCCCAGACCTCCTGACTCTTAGGCCAGAACTTTTTCCAGTTTCTTTCTTTCTCTATTACCTCTTTGCCAGTCTCACTTCTCTGTCTCTTTGTTATATCTTGCCCCCCCCTTCTCATTCTTACTTCTCTCTCTCTCTCTCTCTCTCTCTTTCTCTTGCTCTTGCTCTCGCTCTCTCCCTCCCTCCCTCCTTCCCTCCTCTGCCCTCTGTCTCCACTTTTCCTCTCCTCTCCCTCTCTTTCCCCTTCAACCTATGAGCAGCCAAGTGGCTCAGTGGTCCAGTGGTTAGAGTGCTGGGCTTGGAGTCAAGAAGAGAAGCTCAAATCTGGTGTCAGACACTTGCTACTTGTGTGTCCCAAGTCACTTCACTCTTCCTGCCTAGGTTTCCTCAACTGTGAAATAGAGATCATAACAGCACCTATTTCCCAGGATTGTTGTGAGGATCAAATTGGGTATCTGTAAAACACTTAGCACAGTGCCTGGAACATGGTAGATGCTTAAAAAATTCTTGATTCCTTTTTTCTCTCTCCTTTTCCCTCTCCCCCTCCTCTCCATCTCTCCCCCAACTCTGCTTCTCTTCCAGTCCCTCCCACCTTCTTTGTACTTTTCCCTTGGATTTTGTAGCACCCAGTGCTGGCCATATTGTAGTGAACAAGGATGTACATCCTTGAAATGCTTCAGACAAGTGTCTTGGTTCAACAAAGGCAGAGCCTGGAAGGCAGAGGGGAACTTACCTTCACAACCATCGATGCGTAGGTCACATCTGCTCTCCAGATCTGGGGCTGGGACCAGCCCACCAGTGGGTCGGCCTCATCATTATAAATGGGGACATGGGTGAAATTGGGGAAAAGGCTCTGGATCTGCTGGACAACTTTCTTTTCCTGCTCTAGGATGTAGATAGAGCTGCCTCCACCCTGCAAGAATCCCAGGTTAGGCTATCAGGCCACAGAGGCATTCACCAGGAGGTTGGTTGCTCCTCATCCCCCTTATTCACTTCACCAGACACTATCTAGTCCCTCCTCTGTTCAAGGAGTTGTTCCCAGTGGCCATTTCTGCCCTCAAGGAACTTACAGTCTATGACAGAAGAAAGACATGTGTAGCATCCTTTGGACTACCAAGGAGATATGGACGCCTGCTAAACCAGAGAGAGAAATCACCTGGTGATTCCATCCTGATTCTCCAGGAACTATCCCTACTTGGTGGCTGACCTGGCCCAGACTCTGACAAGTCAGCCCCTCCCATCCTAAAGTAAGCTTGGGGAAACATCACTTAGGCTAGAGAGTGCCAGCACATTGGCAGGTGTGAAGGGGTGGCCAACTCAACGAGCAGCTGTACTGGGAACCAAGGGAAATACCCATAGGAACTTCAAGGAAGTCTGCCAGCCAGGAAATTCTTAGTGCCAGATTCCAGGATGGGGGCTGTGTGATTAAACCATGATCAGGAAACATGGAACAGGCATGGTTGCACCATTTCAGGCTGCTGAGACCAGAGATGGTTTCACACACACACACACACACACACACACACACACACACACACACACACTCTCTTCTCTTTCTCTTCCATTCTCTTAAATGAGGTAATACTGGGAAAAGCAAAAGCCTGGCACATCACGGAGTTTAATAAATGCTCATTCCCTTCCTCTTCTTTCTCTGCCTCCTTAGAGTCATGTGCCTGTTCCCTGAGAGTTTCTTTAGCTTTTCTGCTTTTTCTCTTTTTTTCTCTTAGGTTTTGATGTATGATCAATGTGTTGACCATTGCGTTGTTAACCTGTGCGGATCACTGGCAGAGAGAGATGATGGGGGAATGCCCAGGGTGGGAAAGAAGCAGATTTCACAACTTGGTAAGCTTACCAGGTCAGTTCTTCCTGAGGACTCAGACTGAACAAATGGGTCATCTGTATGTGTAGGCATGTGTGTGTGTGTGTGTGTGTATGTGTGTGTGTATAAACAACTTCTAAGTGCAGAGGGAAAACTTGGTCAAATAAGTCAGCAAATGTTAGCTGGTGTGTGTGTGTGTGTGTGTGTGTGTGTGTGTGTGTGTGTGTGTGTGTGTGTGTGTGTGTGTATGGGTAGGTGTGTGTGTGTGTGTGAGTGTGTGGGTGGGTGTGTGGGTGGTGTAAGCTGTCATGAGCTAGGGAGCTATCTTTGAGAGAGGTCGAAGTTTGGTCACTTCCCTTCCTATTGTTTTCTTCTGGCTTGTTAGAAAGGAAAACCATTCCTCCAAAGGAAGATTGTAGAGAGCAGCTCAGAAGTAGCCATTAGAGTGTAAGCTCCTGGAGGGCAGGAACTTTTGTTGCCTTCCTTTGAATCCCCAGCACCTACTGCAGTGTCTGCTACATAGCAGAAGATTAATAAATACTTCTTGTCTTGTTCAAGTAGTAGCCCCACCCATACAAGACTTAGGGTAAGAGGGAGTAACAGCTCTGCTCACTGTCCCACCACCACAAATATAAAATGTACATAATAAGACCAAAGGAGACATTCAGGCAAAGCGTTATGATTAATTTGATATGAAGTCATTTTAAGCTGGAGAGATCTGAAAGGACTTCATTGAAAGGGTGTCTTACCTGAGCTGGACCTTGAAGGGAATAACTTTAAAAGATAAAGATGTGTGAGGGTGGACAGCTTATTACCATGTAAACAAAGGCACAATGGAAGGCAAGGATCTAATTCATACTAAAGTGTAAAAGGTTGATAGAAATCTCATGGTTTCTTTAGGTCCTCAGTTCAGAACCCTGAGGAATCCATCTAAGACCCACTTACCTTCCTGTGTAAAGAGATATAATCCAGGCGCACACCTTTCTCACCCGTGAAAAAGTTTGTCCCATTGTAGCAGTGACTGAGCAGGTTCCAGCAAATGGGGGACTTGGGGAATGGATGAAAGGAGTCGCCTGGACCTCCAAACTTCAGCCCCAAGTTGGCTCTCCTCAGGCCTTCTGAGCAGGCATCATAATAGTTCAGAAAGCCTACATCCAAAAACTGCATTTTCACTCATCTATTTATTCATTTACTGCTGCTATTCAGCCATTTTCAGTGCTGTCTGACTCTGCATGACCCCATTTGGGGGTTACTTGGCAAAGATACTGGAGTGGTTTGCCATTTGTTTTTCCAGTTCATTTTACAGATGAGGAAACTGAGGCAAACAGGATTAAGTGATTTGTCAGGGTCACACAACTAGTGATTATATGAGGCCAGATTTGAACTCAGGAAGGTGAGTCTTCCTGATTCCAGGCCCAGCACTCTATCCACTGAGCCACCTAGCTCCCCAGCTTATTCAGTTACTGATCATTTATTCACTCACTCACTAACATTCCCTCATCCACTATCCATTTACTCTTTTATTAACTTATTCATTCAACCATTAATTTATTCACTTATTCATTAATCCATTTACTTATTCAATCATGTAAACACTGTGCTCAGCAAACATTGACTGATGACAGTTTGGTCTATACACGATGTTGTGAGTAAATTATTATCCTTACCCCTTGTCCATGAAGCCTCTCCAGGCTTTTCCATTCCACACTGATCACTTCCTTCTCGGCCCTTCCATAGACCTTATGGTCTGTAGCACCCTCTCTAGCCCCCAATCATCCACTGATCTGTACTTTTCTCTCATTATCATTTCATGACTGTATGTCTTGTATCTCCCCCCATGTCCCTACCCTTCCACCCCCATCCTCACCAGCAGATACCAAAGGCAGAGAATGATGGTAAAAGCATGCTGGATTTGGAGTCATAAGACTCTTCAGCTGAGCTACTAAACTGTATGACTCTGGGCAAGTCACTTAACCCTGGAACCTCAGCTTCTTGTTGTCAGCCGTGTCTGACTCTTCGCGACCCCATTTGGGTTTTTCTTGGCAGAGATACTGGAGTAGTTTGCTGTTTCCTTCTCCAGCTCATTTTACAGATCAAGAAACTGAGGCAGACAGAAGTTCAGTGACTTTCCCAGGGTCACACAGCTAGTATGTGTCTGAGGCACTTTATCTACTGTGCCACCTAGCTGCCTCAATTTGCCCTTCTGAAAAATGGGAATAATAAGCCTGAAGACCTCCATGGGCCATTGTAAGAATGTAATAATACAATGCATGTAAAAAGGCTTTCTAAGTCATTATGTCAGCTCCCTCACAACGTCTAGCAAAAAGCTAAGCATACCACAGAGTCAAAGAACAAGAGTTAGAGACCATCCCATCTATTCTAGTCTTCTCATTTTATAGAGGGGGAAACTGAGTCCAGAGAAGGTAAGGGGCTTGCCCAAGGTCATACAGTGAATCAGAGGCAGAGTGGGAATAAAACCCAAGTCTCCTGAACTGAGAACATTTATAATTAAACTCAATGCATTTGCACAGAAGGTCCCCATCACTGTGCTCATCCTCTTCCAGTTATTCCTCCGCCATCTGAGAAAATGCTTGCATACCTTGGATCGTCATGGACACATTGTCAAAGTCGTGATGATCCGGCTCATTCCAAGTTTCAAAATTCCATCTGGAGACATGGTTTAACCCATACTTCTCTGCAAAAGAGACCATGAGGGATGTCAAGGCTACTGTCAGCTCAGGCTTCACAGAGAGGAACTGATGATGAACATTTCAGCCCACACACTGCCACCCCCAGTGATTCTAAGTGATTCTACAATGCCTCCAAATACTATGCTAACTTCACAACCGTTTTCCCTGGAGAGTGCTGGTGTGTCATTCCCCAGCTTCTGAGAGCGAGCAAATCTAAATTAATCACCATCTGTTTGCATGTGAAAATTGAATGACTATCAAAGCAAGTTTTAAATATTTCTTAAATGTCCCTGGAGATCCTCTATCCTGAAACACTGAAAAACAAAGAATGTCAGAGCTGGGAAAGATCTTAGAACCTAGAACTTGGAATGTCAGAGCTCAGAGGGGCCTTAGAACATGGAATGTCAGAGGAGAGAAAAGATCTTAAGAGACCGTCTAGTTCAAGCCCCTCAAATTCCAGAGGAGGAAACAGACACAGGGAAGAGAACAGACCTGCCCAAAGCCATTTTGTTAGCTTGAGTTACTGGGGCACCTGGAAGGAATTCTGCTAACTTCTTTCAAAGAGTCGTAAGTTTTTCTCCCGACATCCTGGGTTCAGATGGATCTTTCTTGCCCCACGTTCTGATTTGACTCACTTGACTGTTCCCAACCTGACTTGTCTCTTGGCATTGGTATTTTAAAATCAACAAGTAAACTAATCCCAACCTTAGTGCCATGGCCTCTACCTTCCCATGTCAGGTGCCAAAAGGCAGCTTCCTCCCCCATCCATGTGAGAGCAGGCAGGCAGGCTGCACGTGCAGAATGTTGTCAAAGCTGCTATTGGTGCAGCAAGGGGAGAGGATGGCTGCTTTTGTTTCACCATCTTTCCTTGTTACAAGGGATGGTTCCCCAGGGAGTCTGGGGTAGAAACAGTTGAGTGGAAAGACAAAAGCATCAATAAAACATGAACAATCCATTCCTACTGAACTTCGTCCTTTTCCCAGCACTTTCCCTTCTAATATCTCACCAGGTCTCCATCATACAATCCCTATCTTTAAGGCTCTGAAGGGCTGCCATGCAGGAGAGGGGTTTGGCTTGCATCTTCTTAGTGAGAAGAGAACCCTGCTTTTGGAGTTCAAGGACCTGGGATCAAATCCTGCCTTTGGTACCTACTTCCTATGTGAGCTGGACAAGTCCCTTCAAACCTTGAGCCCCAGCTTCCTCATCTGTAAAATAATGAGGCTGGATTCAATGACCTTTGGGGTCTGCAGCTACAGTCATATATGGACTTGCTTTGTTATGGCGTGGGAGGGGAGACCTAGGAGAATTAGGGGATGTTGTAGCAGCAGATTTAGATTCAATGGAAGAAAAAGTTGCTAACAATTAGACCAGTCTACATCTTCTCTACCTCCTGTTTCCCAGCTTCTTCTTTTTTTTTAATTTTTAGTTATTTAATTTCTTGACATCTAAATACTTTTTCCTTCCATTCTTTTTTTGGATTTCTGTTACTGTTATCTTTCTTTTTTATTTTTTTGTCTTTATTAATTTGTTTGTTTACTTTTTGTTTACAAGATTCAGTTCCACAATCCCTTGAGTTTCAAATTTTCTCCCCTCCCCCCTCCCCCATGGCAGCATCCAATCAAATATAGGATCTGTAAATACTTTCACACTGGACATTAGTCAGGTTGTAAAGAAGGATTGTAGCCAATGGAATGAACAATGGGGAGTTCCCAAGCTTCTTCCAAGTATCAGCTAAAGTTCTACAAGAAGCCCTTCCTGATCCCCCTCAATGCTAGGGTCTTCCTCTCAGATCATCTCCAATTTAACCTGCATATATTTTGTTTGCATATAGTTGTTTTCATGCTGTTTCCTCCAACAGTAAGTTCCTTGAGGACAGGGGCTATCTTTTTTTTTTTTGCATCTTTTTTTTGCCCTTTTTTTTTGTATCTCCAGAGTTTAGCACAGTGTCTAGAACATTCTAGGTGGTTAATAAATGCTAATTAACTGAATGACTGGCTGGCATGGGATACCTTTGGCGATACTGAGTTTTTCATCACTCAAGGTCTCCAAGAAGAGGCTAGATGACTAGAGAAGTTTGTCAAAGAGATTCTCAATAAGTATGGGATTGGATCAGGAGAGGAAATAATCATGTCAGGTGACAGGAGAGGGATAGAGGGGTAGACTCAGGGACAGGCAGAACGGGAAAGGAAAAGAGAAAGAAAAAAGGAGAGGAGAGAGAAAGGAACAGGAAGCAAAGGAGAGATGGGGAGAAACAAGGAGGGAAGGAAAGATAAAGAAGAAAAAGGTGAGGAAAGGACAGAGAAAATGGCAGGAGAAAGAAAGGGGAAGGTAGGAGAAAGAAGCAGGAATATACAGAGGAAAAGTATGAAAAAGAATATCGTATGGTAGAGTTTTTTGTCTGTTTTCTTTCACAACGTGTCTAATAAGGAAACATGTTTTGTGTATAACCATCAATTGCTTGTCTTCTCAATGATGGGGGAGAGTGGGAGAGAATGTGGAACACAAACTTGTAGAAAACAAAGCTTAAAAATGATTTTTATACGTAATTGGGGAAAAAGTAAAGTAGTTAAGTTTTTTTTTTAAAAAAGAGTATAAGGCACCCACACTGAGGCCTTTCAAGACTTACCAATATATCTCTTAGCCAGGAGGGTGACCAGATTCCTCCATTCATACACCTGCTTCTTGTCCTCAAAATCAGTAAAGTATCCAGATGGGCTCCCCATCAACTCAAACCCTTGAATACATAAAAATACTTTTCAGTCTCCTTAAGAAAACTTTCCCAAATGGTAACAAGTGGCTGACCCTCAGGGCCAGTGTAGGCAGGCAGTGCCCAGTAGGGTCTCAGTCTACACTTGATGGATGGTTGACTTCATTCCTTCATTCATATGAGCTTAGAAACTGGAGAGATCAGTAAGGGGATGGAAGACTCCCAGAATTCCTAGACTAAAGGTAGTCAAGGTTTAGGGAGGCAAACAGGAGGGACCAGGGCAGGAAGAATGGTGTAGCAAAAGTCCAGAGATGTGGATGAACCTAGTATGTTCAGGGGACAATAAGGAGCCTCAATGGGCTGGAACAGAGGGTCTGTGTAAGGGAAGCCATAGAAAGTAAGGTCAGCAAAGGAGGATGGAGCTAGATTGTAGAGGGCCTTGAATGTCAGAACAAGGAGTTTGGATTTAATCTTGAAAGCAAGGAGAAGTCACTGAAAATATTTGAGAGGTGAGTGATACCATTCCATAGTGGAGGGGAAAGAGCCAGAACTAGGTTTAAATCTCCCCTTTGGGTCCTAATTCTCTATTACTGGGACTAAAGAATTCGCTAGAATTCTTTAATTTTGGAATTCTTTTAGAATTCATCATAAATCTAAAAACAATGCTTCCTGATCCATTTACCTGGAATGAGTTGGTTCTCCTGGAGAAGATCCAAAAATCTATCCAAGTTGGTAAAGCTGTAGCGAAGGTCCCCATCAGTGACACTACAGAGATAGTCTCAGGGTTAGAGAGGCTTAGAGAAAGAAAGATTATAGCATTTTCAGACAAATGGGGTGCCATTCAACATCAGAAGGCCTTGGCTAGGGCAGAGATGCTATTAGAAGGAGTTCTGGACTTAAAATAATAAGAAACAAATTGAAGTCTTTGATACATATTAACTGTGTGATCTTGGACAAGGCACTTTATTTACCCGAGCTGCTCTTTCCCCATACAAAATGAGGAAAATGAATGAGAAAGCATTTATTGACTGATTGCTAGGTGAGGAATTAGCTACCTCCTAGGGTGATTATGGAAAAAGCACTCTGTGTACCATAAAGTCCTACAGAAATATAAGGTAGAGGCCAGTGTTAGCACAGTGTCTGACACATAGTAGAACCGTAATAAATGCTTGCTTGCTTAACTTGATTTATTGCTATGTGGGATTGGATCGAGTACTGGATTTGGAGTCAAAGGACTTAGGTTTGAATCCCAGCCCAGTCACTTAAGTCAGAGGGAGAAAAATGGATCACAGCATTTAGAGCTAAAAGAGACCCCAGAGAGCAACTGGTTCAACCCACCTAATTTTGTTTGTAAGGTTTATTGATTTTTTTCTTTGCATATGGTTATTTTCAGATATTACTACTCTCCTCATCCATAAGTCTTTCCCCTCAAACACTTCCTTTGTTCCTAACTTCCCTATTACTACTGAAGGCATCACCATCCTTCCAGTGCCCCCAGGCTCATAACCTAGGAATCACCCTGGACTCCTCTTTCTCCTTCTTTCTCTCTCTCTCTCTCTCTCTCTCTCTCTCTCTCTCTCTCTCTCTCTCTCACACACACACACACACACACACACACACACACACACACACAAAATCCAATCTATTGCCAAGAATGGCTCTTAGTCTTATACATTTGTATTGGTTCTTTATATGTCTTGGATATGAAACCTTTCATAGGGAAACTTGCAAAGATTTTTTTCTTCCAGTTAACTCTTTCCCTTGTAACTTGTAATTTCACTCATTTTATTTTTGCAGAAACTAAAATGGATGTATTTCCAAAAATAATTTAATTGAAATTTGAGTTTAAAGTCCAGATGTCCCCTCCACTTGGGTAGCTCCTGCTGGCCAATTTACAGAAAAGAATGGCTTAGTCAATCTTCATATAAGGTTGATACCCATGCATATTACAGACCACTGGATGAAAGTGTGGTATAGTGGAAAAAATGGTAGACTTTGGGTCAAGATACACATTCTAGCTGTGTAACCCTGGGCAAGTCACTTCCCCCAATGGGATCTCATCTCTAAAAAAAGGGAATAGGCCTCAAAGGTCCCTTACTGCTCTCATATCTCTAGTCTATTATTCTAAGTCCCCCATAGTTTCCTATTCATTGTTGGTGCCAAACCATGCCACCTGCCCTCTGACTAGTCTCCTCATCAGAATTCAGACTCTGCCACAGGGACCCTGAACTTTGATAGGTGGACTTTCACCTTGCCTGCCCAGAATCAGGCTACCATGTCACTTCCCAGACATTTCCAAACCCTGCTTCCATGTGTGCGTCTTTCCTTCCTTCCTAGCTCCTCTTTATGTGTTGTCTTCAGCCATTAGAATATGAGCTCCAGTACTACCTCACACCTATCATATTAGCTAATATGACAAAACAGGAAAATGATAAATGTTAGAGAAGATGTGGAAAACTTGGAACACTAATGCATTGTTGGTGAAGTTGTGAACTGATCCAACCATTCTGGAGAACAATTTGGAACTATGCCCAAAGGGCTATTAAACTATGCATATCTTTTGATCCAGCAATACCACTTCTAGATCTATATCCAAGAAGATAATAAAAACAGGGAAAGGACCCACACATACAAAAATATTTATAGCAGCTCTTTTTGTGTTAGCAAAGAATTGGAAATGGAGGGGATGCCCATCAATTGGGGAATAGCTGGACAAGTTATGGCATATGAATGCAATGGAATACTATTATTCCATAAGAAATGATGAGCAAGTGGATTTCAGAAAAACCTGGAAAGACTTCATGAAATGATGCTGAGTGAAGTGAGCAGAAACAAAAGAACATTGTACACAGCAACAGCAACATTGTGTGACGACCAACTTTGACAGACTTAGCTCCTCTCAGCAATGCAATGATCTAAGACAATTCCAAAACACTAAAGACAGAAAATTCTATCTACATCCAGAGAAAGAACTATGGAGTCTGAATGAAGATTGAAGCATACTATTTTCTCTTTTTTTTCTTTCTCATGGCTATTCCCTTTGGTTTCTGATTCTTCTTTACAACATGACTAATTTGGAAATGTTTAATATGACTGTACAAGTATAGCCTATATCAGATCACACACTGTCTTGGGAAGGGAGGAGAGAAGAGAGGGGGAAAAAGCTAGATGCTGGGCCTGAAGTCAGGAAGTCTTATTTTCCTGAATTCAAATCCAGTCTCAGAACCCGCTAGCTGGATGATCCTGGACAAGCCACTTAACCCTGTTTGCCTCAGTTTCCTCATCTATAAAATGAGCTGGAGAAAGAAATGGCAAACCACTCCAATATTTTTGCCAAGAAAACCTCAAATAAAGTCACAGAGTCAGAAATGACAGAAAAGGATTGAACAGTAGCAAACAATATTGGAAGATATAGCTCCAGAAGCTGATCTAGTAGACTAAGATCAAGCATAGAGAAAGGCCAGTGGTGATGCCCTGGGGCACTGTTATTGGAGCCATTACAGGATCTCTGAAATCTACCTCAGGATGAGTCATTCTACCCCTCCTCCACGGAATCAGTTAGGTTAAAAAGTCTGGGGTCATTGACATTCCTACATTCCCTCCAGAGATGGGTCCCCTCCAATCCATTCCTTACAATAATAACTCACATTTCTATAGTACTAACAGGTATAAGTATTCTTTCCCTGCAATAAGTCTGTTAGCTAGGTAAACCAAGTACTATTATTGCCATGTTATAGATGAAGAACTTGAGGATCAGTCTCAACTTACCCAAGCTTACTTACCCAAAGTTATATAGCTAGTAATTTTTGGAGTTCTGGCACAAATTGGGGTGTCTGTGATTCAAGATATGGTTGATATGCTAAATTTTAGTACTATTATTTTTTTAAATTTTTTACATTTTTATTTAAAGTTTTGAGTTCCAAATTCTATCCCTCCTTCTCTCTCCCTCCCCACTCCCTGAAAGAGTAAGCAATCAGATATAGGCTATACATGTGCAATTATGTGAAACATTCCATATTAGTCATTTTGTACTAGAAGACTCAAAAGGAAAAAAAATGAAAGAAAGTGAAAAATAGCTTCACTCTGTATTCAAACAATGTCAGTTCTTTCTCTGGAGGCAGAGAAATTCTGGCAGTATGATTCATCATTAGTCCTTTGGGATTGTCTTGGATCATTGTATTGCTGAGAATAGCTAAGTCATTCACAGTTCTTCATCCAACAAAATTGCTGTTACTGTGTACAATTTTCTTCCGGTTCTGTTCACTTCACCATGCATCAGTTCATGTAAGTCTTTCCAGGATTTTCTGAGATCATCCTGCTTGTCCTTTACAATGATATACCACAGTTTATTTAGCCATTCCCCAATTGATGAGCATCCTTTTGATGTCCAATTCTTAGCCACCACAAAAAGAACTGCTACGAAGATTTTTATTCAAATAGGTCCTTTTCCCTTTTTTGGCCATCTTTGGGATATAGAACTGGCAGTGATATTGCTGGATCAAAGGGCATGCACAGTTTTGTAGCTCTTTGGCATTAGTACTATTATTATTAGCAATAATAATATGTAAATTTCCTGGGAAGGGTAATTAATTAAACAACTAATGAAAATCCAGAAAAGAGAGTTATTGACACCAAAGTCCTTGACACAATCAAATGATTTATCTTCAGAAATGGATATGGTTTTATCAATGGAAATGGCATTAAAGAAGATGCATTAAAAGAAAGAAAAAAGAAAAAAGAAAGCATCTGAAAAATCTGAGCAGGAGAAATGTCTTTTGTTTGCTTCCCAAACTTTGATGGCTCAGGCAGAATTTCATATCAAAAAGAAGAGGGAAAAAAAAGACCGTGTTTGGGTTTTCTAAAAACAAGATAATTTTTCTCTCCAATGTCTCAGGTGCTTGTTAATAAAGACTTACTGCAAAAATTCCTCTTCAAAAAAAAAAGATGCATTGTTACTTCTCTACCCTAAGGTTCAGGGGGCCTTTCTATCTGACTGCTAAAAACTTTGATATTCGTTATTTCCCCCTATTAGAATATAACACAATTTTCTGTTTGTATTCCCCATGATTAGCACAGTTTTTTTTTTAAGTAGTAAACACTTACATTCTCATTCATTCATTCTAGCTACTTGTAACTTCAATCTGAGTAAATTTAGCTACCTTGTATCCTAGAGGAACTTTTGACAGAGGAAGGAGGCAGAGGGAATTTAGAGTACTTTACAGCGGCTTAGGAGAAGATAAGACTCAGAGGAATGTGGAATGAGCTGCTGTATTTAAAAAAAAATTTAAAAAGGAGGTTTTCCTAAGATGACAGAAAATTTTTTTCCCAAAACTCAACCATAAACAAAATAGAATCATGCTAGTAGATAGGAGGCCATTTAGTCTGACCCATATTTAAGCAGTTATGCCCTCGATAAAGAATTAAGAGATCATCTGATCTCCATTTGAAGATGAGGAACTACTACTCTGGGTACTCCATTATACTCTGAGGTACCTGTTTATCACTGAGTAAGGGTTTTTTTTCTCTCTCTCTTTTACATGGAGTTTAAAGCTGTCTCTATGACTTCTCACTGTGATCACAGTCACAGGGTAAGAAATAAGGGAGAGATAATCTCCTGCTAGGGGAGGAGGGGCGGGGAGATTGGGGAAGGCAGCCTAGAGGAGGTGACATTTAAGCTGAGCCTTATAGGATATGTAAGATTTCAAGGAAGAAAAAAGGACAAAGGAGTGTGTGATTAAATTACAAAGATGAGGTGGGAGATGGAGATGTGTTTGAGTGAGTAGCCCATTTAGCTAAAGTGGAGGGTACGGTACATGAAGAAGAGTGCTAGGAGAATGGACTAGAAAGACAGAACAGGGCTAAACTATGGAGGAGTCAGGAAGGCACCCAATGGAACAGTAGATAGACCACCAGGCCTGGATTCAGGAAGACTCATCTTCATGAGTTCAAATCTGGCCTCAGACACTTAATAGCTGTGTGACCCTGGGTGAGTTACTTAACCTTGTTTGCTTCAGTTTCTTTATCTATAAAATGAGTTAGAGAAGGAAATGGCAAACCACTTCAGTATCTTTGCTAAGAAAACCCCAAATGGGGTCATGGAGAGTCAAACATGACTAAAAGCAACTGAACAAATGGAGTCAGGAAGACCTGTGTGCAAATCTCTCCTAGCTGTGTGATCCTGGGCAAGTGACTTAATTACTCTGGGTCTAGTTTTCTCATCCATAAAACAAAGACAAAGACTAGCTCTGAGATAGGAGCTTTGTACATCTTAAAGGACTGTAGAACGACAAATTTCATTATTAGTACCAGCAGCAGTGACACACTGGCAGTTTTGAGCAATGTACTAGGAAAGGAACAGAGTGTACAGAATAGATTGGATGGGGAGAGAGAACAGGCAAAGAGGTTTTAGGTAGGACATGGTCACAGCAGTCCACAGGAGAGGTAGTGGTGGACAGGAAAATGGACAGGGATCATATCTGCAGTAGAAGGTCAATAAAAAGTTGCTGAATGAATACGCAAGCAGTTTCCACATATTCCCTAGGATTACCAAAGGTTCTCAAAGGCTGCTGAAAATGCAATAAAACTTAACCTGCATTTGGGGTAAAAATTAAATTCTCATTGGTCAAACTCCAAAGGTCAACACTCAGCACTGTACTGCCATACCATTCCCTTCCTCCACTCTGCCATCTGCAGTCAGACTGGGTTTCCCACCCCCAACCCCCAGAAACATTTTTCTCTCCTCAGGATCCAGACAGAAATGAGTGACTGTGTCTTATAGAAGGGTCAGGACCAGAACTGAGAGGAATCTTAATGTGGGGTAGAACTCAGAATTCTGGTACCTGTAGCAAGTTCAGTTTGAAAGGGGTAGCTCATGGTTATGCTAGCAAAGGGGATAATCTGTCTGTTATACAGTCCAGCCCTAGCCTTTGTGACCAGCATTCCACAAATCGTGAGAGCAGAGGGGGAAAGGTAGGGAAAAACTGGATCCTGAGGAAGAAAAGGGACTCTCAGGAGTGGTACCATATGACCTGGGGATCATAGAGGACAAAGAGAAGCCAGAAGCCAGGGTCACAGGACAGAGGACTGACTGTGTGGGAAGGAAACACATCCCCTTTATATCAGCGTCCTGGGACAAAGCCCTACTCACCTTCCCTTAGTTATAGTTCTCCTTAGTAGCCAGTTAGCTCAACCTTCTCATTTTATGAACAAGAAGATTGAGGCCCAAGTCACACAGAAAATCACTGGCAGAGTAAAAAAAAAACTCACATCTCCTGTTTCTCAAATACTTTTCCTCCTTGGCATTAAAGCATAAAACTAAGAATAAATAGCAGGAAAACTGACTTAAGCTTAATTTAAGGAGGACGTTTCTCACAATTAACTGTTCTAGAATGGAATGGATTATCTCATGAGGGAGTGAGCTCCCTCTCCAGCTCTGTGATAATGAGAGTTATACTATCTAACATTGAGATAGTGCTCTAAGGTTTGCCAAGCACTTCACAAACATAATCTCATTTGATAATGGCCTTCTTGCTATTGGTCACGTAGAACATGTCATCTCTGGTCGCCATGCCTTTGTTCTGACCACCTTCTGATCCCTTCTGATCCTCTCCTCACCCTCTACAACCCATCAGCACCAGTCTACTAGCAGTTCCTTGGACCTGACTCTCCATCTCTCATCTCTGTTCCCTTGCACCAGCTTGTTTCCCATTCAATAACAATTACAAAGATAATTTGATCATAATTCTTGATTCCAGAATTGGGTAGAGGACAGGAGTGAGGGAGATAGGAAGGGGAGCAGGATAAATGGGTTTTAGGGGTAAGCTGGCTGATGAAGCCATGGAAGAGATGGCCTCACAGCAGATCAGGAAGCTGAGGTTTATGGGGATTTTCAAGTGACTTGCCCAAGGTCATATTATTTGTCAGGTTCAAGGATGAGATCTGAACCTAGGTCTCTGTGAACTCCATGTTATTGGGTCCTTAGAAGAACAAGTGGGATGGCCAATTCTCTGCTTTGTAATCCTAGAACAGAAACCAGCAGACTCCTAGAACACAAAAAAGTCCTGTTCGTTCTTTCTCTGTCCAAATCATTACAAGGCTTAGAGCTGGGAAGAACCTTAGAGACCGTCTGGTCCAACCCCCTCATTTTAGAGAGGAAGAATGTGTGTTTTATATGCGTATGTGCGTATATGTACACATGTGTGTACTGCACATACATGTGTGCATACGTGTGCAGATTTTTATATATGAATACATTGTGTTACATGTGTGTTTTATCAGTGTGTTATGTATCCATGTATATGCATGTATATCTGTGTCTATAGTCTATGTATGCATATGCATGCATATGGGTCTATTACTATACAGAAATATGTAAGTGCACATGCATCTGTGTGTATGTATCTACCTGTATATGCATGTGCATGTATTTGTATGCATATATAGGTCTATGTATATATGTATGTAAGTGTATGTGTGTCTGTGTCTATATTGCATATGAGTATGTGCATGTATATCCTTGTGTTTCCATGCCTCTATGTGTACATATATGAAGGCGTGTGTGTGGTACGAGTATGGTGTGTGTGTGTGTGTGTGTGTGAGACAAACAGCTGAGGCAGGATTGAAAACGCCAGGTCCTCTCAATCCAGATCCATAACTACCGTGCAGATCCCCCTCCCCCAGCTGCCTTTACTGGGGGAGGGGAAGAAGGAGGCTTCGTTCATCAGCCTCATACAGAGTCCAGGGTAGCCTGCTGCTTCTAGGGGCTGCTCCTGCATAATAATGAAGAGCCTATTCTCCTGTCTGTTTCTGAGAGTGTCTTTCGGCCAGGCAGCTTGTTAACGACCAAGCGTGGGAGAGAGAGCGTGCGCCTGTGTGCACAGGGCCTGCGCAGGCGTGTGGGTGAGAAAGATGGAGAGGGAGAGCCAGAGCCGGGCCCGTTGGCCCCCTGAACAGAGGTGAGTTTTGTCATCCAACTGCACAGTCCTTTGTTGGTGGTGTTATTTTAACCAAGAGTAAAGGCCAGGCTAGGCCATGATGCCTCTGTGCCAACTTTCACTGGCAACGGAAAAAATTATTTCCCTTTTCCACAAGGTTGAGCGGAATGATTCATCTCCTGCTCCTTTCAGCCCCACCTGCTACTCTTTCTTGGGGAAGGCAAGTCAAATCCGGGCATTTTAGCACCATAATGAGGACCTTGAGCAGGAAATGCCATGCTCATCCTCTGCAAATCCCCTCTTGGATCCTGAGCAAAAGATGTTTAGCCAATATCAGGAACTATTCTTCCTTTACAGCCACCAAGGGACCCTGAGGAAGGACAGAGTGGAAGGAGCTCTCCACGGGACAGACAGCCCAATTGTCTCTCCACTAGGCACAGCTCTCCAGGCAATGAACATGAACATGGCTACAGTTCCCAAGCTAGAGGCTGGCCCTACCAGACCCTGGGCAATCAGCTCTGGCTTCCTCCAGATTTCCCCATCGCTGAGCTGTGGAAGAGCCTAGGGGCTGTTTTTACTTTGTTTTCTTCTTCCATAGGTCCACTGCCCTAAATCTTCCCAGTGTGCCATAACTTCATCTCCACTATATTCACCTGGGTTAGCTTTTTATGAAGGACAAAAGTGACAAGTCCCCAATTTTTGTCCTCTTTGCTCTCTCGCAGAAGAAAAACTGCATCCATTCTATAGTAAAAGGGAAAGCTGGTATAGAGATACAGGCATTTCAGAGACTGGGGTAAAAGTACATCTCTAAAGAGAACACACCAAATCAATTCAAGTGGAAGAGATTTATTGAGCCCAATCCTATTGAGCCAAAGGACTGTGGGTGGACACCAGAGCTACCTTTGATTTCCAGTCAAACTATATGCTATAAAAGGTAGGGGGGGAATTATATGCCCCAGCTTCCAGAACCTTCCTTCTTCTTTATGGTTGTCTAACTTTCCTCTCATACTCTGATTACTGACTTCTTACACACACACACACACACACACACACACACACACACACACACCATGACCACCACCAGAGAGGGACCTATGGAAGACCCCCTTCATACTGAAGGGTAAAGGGACACTCCTCCATATCAGCATCTCAAGACTTAACATTGGCCATGGAGACACTGGCTGGGTTTAGATGAAATAAACATGACTGCTCATGGTCTGGTCTCTGTTGACCCACTACTCTCTTCACATCTGAGCTGAGTTGTAAACTGCCACTAGTACCAACTGGATCCATCAGATTCATGAAGGTGGGGAGGGTCTTCTCAACTGGAGGCGAACCACAGTCCATGGAGACAGCCAACAAGCTCCAGCCCTCAGCAAAGCGGTAAATTTGGGGAAATTTGGGTTTGGGTATGTACAGTCTCCTTCTTCCCTCCTCCCCTCCAGCTTCCATTCCCAGGGAATCACGTTCACAATTGTCTGTCAATTAACTCCTACCCCCCAAGGCCTTAACAATTGATAACTGGTCCAAGTCTTGCCCTTTCCAGGGCTATGCGCATTTCAGTAAGAGACTGGAAGTCCAAAACAGCTTCAGGGTCCAAATAACTTAATCTCAAATGGTAGTTTCAGAAGGTGGAGTAGGCTAACAGGGGAGAGATCTGGAGAATTGGAGGACCTTCTCAGTATTCTTCAAGTCAAATTTGGTAGCTGTTGAACCATGCCAATCCTCAAGGTTACAGAGCACTGGATATGCTGAGACAGACTCCAGACCCTCTCTCCAAGGAGAGCCATAGGAAAAAGGGTGGTTGTAACACACAACCATTTACAGAATTGTAAGATTATAGAATTTAGAGCTAGGAAGGGCTTCTTAGACACCACCCAATCTACCCCATTCCCATTGCAGAGACCCAAAGAGGGGAAAAGGCTCACCAAGAGTCACACAGTGAGGTTAGTAGCAGAGCAGTTTCTAGAACTCAAGTCTTCTACACCCAGTCTAATGGTCCTTCCAATATTACTACAAAGTGACTGAATTTGGAGATTGGATCCAGGTGAAGGTGGAGGTCAGATTAGAACGTTCCTGCTTTCGGGCAAAGGATTAGTACGATGTTTATGGAGCACCAAGCAGCTGCATGTAATACGAGATTTTTAAAAAGTAGTTATCATAAATAAATTATTATCTATAAAAATAACTTCTGAAAACAAGATTAAAAATAAAGTGATCGATAAGTATAACCAATTAGATACACAGCAAGTTAAGACTGAATTTATAGGAGAACACTGATTGAAAAGAGGTAATGTTTCAATGTTCATATGGGCTTTGGATAAAAAAAGAAGTCAGATGGCTTCCATCTCCATCACTCTAATGAAACTGCTCTCTCAAAGCTAGGCCTCTTCTTCACCATTAATTCCAGTGGCATCTTTTCTGTTCTCATCCCACTTTTCTTTCAAGATACCCCCCCCTTCCTTGGCTTTTGTAACATGGTTCCCTTCTGCTTCTACCCCTACCTTTCTGACTACTTCTTTGACTTTTGCTTCTCCTCCTCCTTCTTTTGCTCCTTCTCCTCTTCTTTGCCTCCTCCTCTTCCTCCTCTTCCTCCTCCCTGTTCATCCCCCTCCTCCACCTCCTCCTTCCACTTCTTCAAACAAGGATGTCTCCCAAGCCTTCTCATCTCTTTATATTCTTTACCTTGGTAACATTATCAACTCCCATGGCTTTCATCATTACCTCTCTACAGTTGACTCCCAAATTGATGTGTTGCAATGGATTTGGAGGATTGCAGTCAAGTTCTGGCTCTGCTATTATCCACCTGTGTGACCTTGAGTAAGTAACTTCTCTAGGTCTCAGTTTTCTCAACTATAAAATGATTAGATTGGACTAGATGACCTTGAAGGTCCCTTTCATCTCCAAATTTTGAATCCTATGCTCTTGCATCTCCAGCCACATCATATCCCCAGAGTTTCATGTCCACATTTCCAAGAATTTGTATTATTTTTCCAGAACTTCAAATCTAGAACATCAAGAACTAAACTGTCCCTCCCCCAACTTCCTCTATTTCTGACAGGCACCAGCCACTGCCGTCCAAGGGACCCAGACTCCAAGCCTCAGGCATATTTAATTCTTCTGTCTCTCTAATCCTCCAACTTCTAAGTAGTTGCCAAGTCTTATAGTGGCTACCTCCACAGTCTCTCCCAGATCCATTCTTTCCCTCCTATTCACATTGCCACCACCAGAGAAAACTGTCCTCTCCTCTCTGTATCAGATCACTGTAATCATCTCCTTTCTAGTTGGTCTCCCTGTCTCCAGTCTAGCCCCTCTCCAACTCATTCACTTTGCCTGAATAGCCTCCCAACCCGCTGTTGTCCATTTCTACCAGGAAAAAGTGTAGTGAACTCTGATCCCAGCATTCAAGGCCCCCACAACACATGGATAGTTTTGACAACAGTCTACCTTTACCTTGTCAAAATATTTTGGAGACACCTTCTTTCCCAGATCTAGGACCCAGTAAGCAGGCTGTGTCCTGAACTTGGCATAACAATAATCTTTGTGCTCAGGGATGACATCACCCTTGGGCAAAGTATATTGCTTGGACCAGCACCAGGTGTTCACTGAGGGATCTAATTCCCCCTATTTCCCCAGGGCCATCCATCACATGTTCACAATCCCTGTTCCTTTTCACTGCCAGGTGAACTGTTCCTGTTCCTGTCACAGAACTCTGGTTCTATACCCTGCAGGGTGGGCACCACCCCCAAGACTCGAGACAATACTGTTCCCATGGGCCTGTGAGAATGGTAACTCAAGACCTAACAATGATTATGCCATTATCCAGCCCAGGATGTATATAAGACCTGCCTTTAATCCAGTGTGTTAAGCCCTCCTTCTTAGGAAGGGGAGCTTCTGTATGCATATCTCATTTTCCTCCCTCTGAAATTAATTAAACTTCTGTTTTGTGTCCTAACTCTCCTGACTCTGGCCTGCTCTGTTTGTTTGGCTCTGGCCACTCACAAATTAAAGGCCAGTTCCGGTTCATTGACAATCTTCAATTACTCCTTCCCATGTACTTATTTTTTAATTACATTTTTTTCTTAAACAAAGATCCTCTTCTCCCTCCCAATTCCTCCATACCATGAGAAAGCAAGAAAAATATTAAGTACATGTACTTTAAAACTGTTAAAAAAAAAAAACAAAACCACATACTTTACATCCCACCCAAATTGGACGACTCTACATCATCCCTGGTTCTCATCCTGTTTCACCTTGTTTTTCCCCGATTTTTCCCAAGGTCACACTTAGGCCCATTTAGGTTCAGCCTCTTCGTGAAACCCAACTTTCAGCAGAAAGCACACTCCTTAGGGACAAGGACTGAGTCATGTTTTTCTTCCTTCCTTCCTATCTTCCTTCCATCCTTCCTTTCTTCTTGTCTTTCCCCTCCCTCCTGTCCTTCCTTTCTTTTCTGTATTCCTCTTAGTTAGTGGGGTTTAATCAATATTTGTTGAATTCTCTGAACCACATCTCTTTCTTCCCCATCAGCCTCCCCCTACCCAATCTTTCCTTGGTGAAAGTAATCTTTCCCTCTTCAGTTTTCTCTTAGAACTTTGCCTGAATCTTTCAACTGTCCCAGGACAAGGGATTCTTAACTTCTTTTGTCTCATGGACCCCTTTGGCAGGTCAGTAAAGCCAGTGTAGCCCTTTTTGGAATAAAGCTATTAATACGAAGGATTACAAAAGAAACAAATTATATTGAAATATAGTTATCCAGATACACATCTATATCTAAATATGTATTATGTATATATGTATGTATAAGTATGTGTGTGGTTTGTTTTTTTTTTGGAGGGGGAAGATAGGGTAATTGGAGTTAAGTGACTTGCCCAAGGTCACATGGCTAGTTTTTTGTGTTAAGTGTCTGAGGTTGGATTTGAACTCAGGTCCTCCTGACTCCAGGGCTGGTGCTCTATTCACTATGCCACCTAGCCACGCCACCATGTGTGTGTGTTTTTTAAAAGTTCATGGATTCCAGGTTAAGAACCTCTCTACTAAAGTGAATGAAAAGCAGGAAAGTGCTTTGCAAAATGCTACATAAATGTGAACTATGTTAATATAATCCTCATCTCATCATTGAGGCAGATTGGCATACTGCATACAGAGCTGACCTTTAAACCTGCAAGATCTGAGTTCAAGTCCTACCTCAGACACATACTTACTGCGTGACCCTGAGCAAGTCACTTAACTTCTAGATGCCCCCAGGCTACTCTCTAAGACATTAAATTGCAGAAAAAGTGTCCACCTGAACTAGTAAAAGGCATCCTCTCACCCAGATCCAGGCTATCCCTGTCATCATCATCATCTTATTCTTTTCCCCTTTTTCAATGAGGTTCAGATAAAGGCAGCATTATTTTTTAAAACATTTTTAAAAATTTATTTTCAGGTTCATCTTTTCTCTTTCTCTCTTCGCCCTCTCCCATCCCCCATTGTGAAAGCAAGAAAAACAAAACCAGTCACAAACAGGGATAGTAAGAAGCAAAACAAAAATAATTTTCATTGGCCACATAAAAAAACAAACCCGACCAAGATCTTTATCTGCATTCTGAGTCATCTTTAAGAGGGGTAACATATTCCATTATGAGTTCTCTGAAATTGTGGCTGGTCATTGCACTGATCAGTGTCCCTAAATCTTCGGAAATTGTTTGTCTTTACAATGTTGTACAATAATATTGCTTTTTATTAAGCCGTCCCCTAGCATCCCTCTCTGATACCTAATCACAGCTTAATAACAGTAGTAGCTAGCACTTGCATACACTTAAAGATTTACAAATATTACCCCATTTTATACTCACAACTACCATGGGAGGTATTTGCTATTATTACTCCTATTTTCCAGATGATAAGACTGAGGCATATCACTGTTGTGACTAAAGCAGGGTCACACACAGCTGCTAAGTGTCTAATGCTGGATTTGCTTTGACTTCAGGTCCTTACCCTACACAGTGCACCGCCACCAGCTGCCTCTAAGATTCCTACATTCAATGCCTTGTTACCAAAACTTTGTCAGTGGAGATCAGGCCTTGAGATCCTCTTAATAAAAGGATGTTTTGTAAAGCCTGGACTCAGTCCAAAGGCTGCCCTGAGGACCTAGAAGATCACGTGTGGCCTCGAGGCCATAGGTTCCCCACCCCTATCCTATACCAAGCCAGACAGGATCCTTGATTTAGATGTAAAAGAGAATTTAGGGACCATCTGGTCCAAACCAATATCTTACAGGTAAGGAAGTGGATATTCACAGAGAAGTGACTTTCTCAAGGTCACACAAGTAGTAACACGCCAGCACTTGAACCCAGGACCAATGACTCCCAACCCAGTCTTCTTTCTACTAAGGCACACTACCTCTGAGTATGTACGTTGTCCAACTATGTTGTTGTACAAGGACCTACCAAAGTTAAGGGAGGCTTTTCTGCAGGTAAGGCTACATGGTGACAAAATTTTCAGTCATAGCTACTCACAAATATCTTCTACCAAGTCACAGAGGGGTTAGGATCTGTGCTGGGGGGCGGAGAGGGGAAGGCTGGGGGGTGGAGTACTGGGAGGTACAAAGGAAATCACTGACCACTGAAGGACAGAAGCATTGTGAGCAGGATTGTAGGATCAGAGATTCAGATCTAGAAGGGTCCTTAAAGGCCACTGAGATGAGGACACAGATACAAAGAGGTCAAATGATTGGCCAAGGTCATATAGCTAATAAATGTTTAAGGTGGGATTTGAACTCAGATCTTCCTGACTTCAAATCCAATTTCCTATAGACTGTTGCCTAAGTATTCATCCAAGAAACACTCAGAACAGTTAGCCTGCTGATAAGCATTTAATAAGCACCTAATGTGTGCCGGGCTCTATTTGAAGCCATGAGCCTGGTGACGAAATGCATTGCCAGCAAGGAAAAAGAAATCAAAGGGATAGGAGACAATGATTCCCGGGAGGTTGAGCCGTGAATGACAAGGTTCCCTTAGAGTACAAGGAGACTTCAGTGCGTGCAAACTTAACTGATGAAACAAGATAAATCAGAAATCAGATGTGCCTCTAAAACAGAATGGGCTGAGGGTAGGGTGGAGTGGGTGAGGAGGGACTGGCAAGTTCCTTCCCCTGGAAGGGAGCAAACACAAGGCTGGGGAACCAGTGGCCAGGAGACTGTCAAAGGGCTCTGTGACTGGGCTAAGGAGGCACCTCCAGCCTCCTATTGCTTCTCTTGGGCATTTTGTTTCTTTCCCTTTTTCATATATCAAACAAGGGGCTTGTACTTGATATCCTCTGCCATGACCCCGTAGGTTTATGCTTTTAGACCCGTGACTATAGAATGTCAGGGTAAAGGAGACTTCAGGGATTATCTAGCCTAAGCACCTTATTATACTGATGGGGAAACTGAGGTCTAGAGATGGGAAGGCATCTGCTCAAGGTCACAAAGGGAGTCAGCAGAAGAGCTGGTCCTTGAAGCTTGACTGTTCTTCCTCCCACCCAAAACTTCTCTAAGGGCGCGTAGTTTTACAGGCCTCATGGAAGGCTATCCCAGGGGTTTAAGGCATTGTTACCTTCAGCTTTTCTGTGACTTAAAAGTCCTACCCTTTACAGGCCAAAGAGAAGGAATGGGTGGCACCCTAGACTCCACTTCAATCTAATAGGTGAATGAGATCAGATAAGAGTGGCTTTATTGACTCACACAGTAGCTCTGGGCCTGGAGCCAGAGAGTGCTCTCCCAGGCAGGTG